>OX122889.2:64535895-65208959 GCA_944738655.2 Andrena hattorfiana
CGGGGTCATGGGTCCGGGGTCATGGGTCCGGGGTCATGGGTCCGGGGTCATGGGTCCGGGGTCATGGGTCCGGGGTCATGGGTCCGGGGTCATGGGTCCGGGGTCATGGGTCCGGGGTCATGGGTCCGGGGTCATGGGTCCGGGGTCATGGGTCGGGGGTCATGGGTCTGGGTTCATGGGTCTGGGGTCATGGGTCTGGGGTCATGGGTCTGGGGTCATGGTTCTGGGGTCATGGGTCTGGGGTCATGGGTCTGGGGTCATGGGTCTGGGGTCATGGGTCCGGGGTCATGGGTCCGGGGTCATGGGTCCGGGGTCATGGGTCCGGGGTCATGGGTCCGGGGTCATGGGTCTGGGGTCATCGGTCTGGGGTCATGGGTCTGGGGTCATGGGTCCGGTGTCATGTGTCCGTTGTCATGGGACCGTGGTCATGGGACCGGGGTCATGGGTCCGGGGTCATGGGTCCGGGGTCCTGGGTCCGGGGTCCTGGGTCCGGGGTCATGGGTCCGTGGTCCTGTCTCCGGGGTCATGGGTCTGGGGTAATGGGTCTGGGGTCATGGGTCTCGGGTCATGGGTCTGGGGTCGTGGGTCCGGGGTCGTGGGTCCGGGGTCGTGGGTCCGGGGTCATGGGTCCGGGGTCATGGGTCCGGGGTCGTGGGTCCGGGGTCGTGGGTCCGGGGTCGTGGGTCCGGGGTCGTGGGTCCGGGGTCGTGGGTCCGGGGTCGTGGGTCCGGGGTCGTGGGTCCGGGGTCATGGGTCTGGGGTCGTGGGTCCGGGGTCGTGGGTCCGGGGTCGTGGGTCCGGGGTCGTGGGTCCGGGGTCGTGGGTCCGGGGTCGTGGGTCCGGGGTCGTGGGTCCGGGGTCCTGGGTCCGCGGTCATGTGTCCGGGGTCCTGGGTCCGGGGTCGTGGTTCCGGGGTCCTGGGTCCGGGGTCATGGGTCCGGGGTCATGGGTCTGGGGTCATGGGTCTGGGGTCATGGGTCTGGGGTCATGGGTCTGGGGTCATGGGTCTGGGGTCATGGGTCTGGGGTCATGGGTCTGGGGTCATGGGTCTGGGGTCATGGGTCTGGGGTCATGGGTCTGGGGTCATGGGTCTGGGGTCATGGGTCTGGGGTCATGGGTCTGGGGTCATGGGTCTGGGGTCATGGGTCTGGGGTCATGGGTCTGGGGTCATGGGTCTGGGGTCATGGGTCTGGGGTCATGGGTCTGGGGTCATGGGTCTGGGGTCATGGGTCTGGGGTCATGGGTCTGGGGTCATGGGTCTGGGGTCATGGGTCTGGGGTCTTGGGTCTGGGGTCGTGGGTCCGGGGTCGTGGGTCCGGGGTCGTGGGTCCGGGGTCGTGGGTCCGGGGTCATGGGTCCGGGGTCATGTGTCCGGGGTCCTGGGTCCGGGGTCATGGGTCCGGGGTCATGGGTCCGGGGTCATGGGTCCGGGGTCATGGGTCCGGGGTCATGGGTCCGGGGTCATGGGTCCTGGGTCATGGGTCCGGGGTCATGGGTCCGGGGTCATGGGTCCGGGGTCATGGGTCCGGGGTCATGGGTCCGGGGTCATGGGTCCGGGGTCATGGGTCCGGGGTCATGGGTCCGGGGTCATGGGTCCGGGGTCATGGGTCCGGGGTCATGGGTCCGGGGTCATGGGTCCGGGGTCATGGGTCCGGGGTCATGGGTCCGGGGTCATGGGTCCGGGGTCATGGGTCCGGGGTCATGGGTCCGGGGTCATGGGTCCGGGGTCATGGGTCCGGGGTCATGGGTCCGGGGTCATGGGTCTGGGGTCATGGGTCTGGGGTCTTGGGTCTGGGGTCGTTGGTCTGGGGTCGTGGGTCTGGTGTCGTGGGTCCGGGGTCGTGGGTCCGGGGTCATGGGTCCGGGGTCATGTGTCCGGGGTCCTGGGTCCGGGGTCATGGGTCCGGGGTCATGGGTCCGGGGTCATGGGTCCGGGGTCATGGGTCCGGGGTCATGGGTCCGTGGTAATGGGTCCGGGGTCATGGGTCCGGGGTCATGGGTCCGGGGTCATGGGTCCGGGGTCATGGGTCCGGGGTCATGGGTCCGGGGTCATGGGTCCGGGGTCATGGGTCCGGGGTCATGGGTTCGGGGTCATGGGTCCGGGGTCATGGGTCCGGGGTCATGGGTCCGGGGTCATGGGTCCGGGGTCATGGGTCTGGGGTCATGGGTCTGGGTTCATGGGTCTGGGGTCATGGGTCTGGGGTCATGGGTCTGGGGTCATGGTTCTGGGGTCATGGGTCTGGGGTCATGGGTCTGGGGTCATGGGTCTGGGGTCATGGGTCCGGGGTCATGGGTCCGGGGTCATGGGTCCGGGGTCATGGGTCCGGGGTCATGGGTCCGGGGTCATGGGTCTGGGGTCATCGGTCTGGGGTCATGGGTCTGGGGTCATGGGTCCGGTGTCATGTGTCCGTTGTCATGGGACCGGGGTCATGGGACCGGGGTCATGGGTCCGGGGTCATGGGTCCGGGGTCCTGGGTCCGGGGTCCTGGGTCCGGGGTCATGGGTCCGTGGTCCTGTCTCCGGGGTCATGGGTCTGGGGTAATGGGTCTGGGGTCATGGGTCTCGGGTCATCGGTCTGGGGTCGTGGGTCCGGGGTCGTGGGTCCGGGGTCATGGGTCCGGGGTCATGTGTCCGGGGTCCTGGGTCCGGGGTTGTGGTTCCGGGGTCATGGGTCTCGGGTCATGGGTCTGGGGTCGTGGGTCCGGGGTCGTGGGTCCGGGGTCGTGGGTCCGGGGTCATGGGTCCGGGGTCATGGGTCCGGGGTCATGGGTCCGGGGTCATGGGTCCGGGGTCATGGGTCCGGGGTCATGGGTCCGGGGTCATGGGTCCGGGGTCATGGGTCCTGGGTCATGGGTCCGGGGTCATGGGTCCGGGGTCATGGGTCCGGGGTCATGGGTCCGGGGTCATGGGTCCGGGGTCATGGGTCCGGGGTCATGGGTCCGGGGTCATGGGTCCGGGGTCATGGGTCCGGGGTCATGGGTCCGGGGTCATGGGTCCGGGGTCATGGGTCCGGGGTCATGGGTCCGGGGTCATGGGTCCGGGGTCATGGGTCCGGGGTCATGGGTCCGGGGTCATGGGTCCGGGGTCATGGGTCCGGGGTCATGGGTCCGGGGTCATGGGTCTGGGGTCATGGGTCTGGGGTCATGGGTCTGGGGTCATGGGTCTGGGGTCTTGGGTCTGGGGTCGTTGGTCTGGGGTCGTGGGTCTGGTGTCGTGGGTCCGGGGTCGTGGGTCCGGGGTCATGGGTCCGGGGTCATGTGTCCGGGGTCCTGGGTCCGGGGTCATGGGTCCGGGGTCATGGGTCCGGGGTCATGGGTCCGGGGTCATGGGTCCGGGGTCATGGGTCCGGGGTCATGGGTCCGTGGTAATGGGTCCGGGGTCATGGGTCCGGGGTCATGGGTCCGGGGTCATGGGTCCGGGGTCATGGGTCCGGGGTCATGGGTCCGGGGTCATGGGTCGGGGTCATGGGTCCGGGGTCATGGGTCCGGGGTCATGGGTCCGGGGTCATGGGTCGGGGGTCATGGGTCTGGGTTCATGGGTCTGGGGTCATGGGTCTGGGGTCATGGGTCTGGGGTCATGGTTCTGGGGTCATGGGTCTGGGGTCATGGGTCTGGGGTCATGGGTCTGGGGTCATGGGTCCGGGGTCATGGGTCCGGGGTCATGGGTCTCGGGTTCATGGGTCCGGGGTCATGGGTCCGGGGTCATGGGTCTGGGGTCATCGGTCTGGGGTCATGGGTCTGGGGTCATGGGTCCGGTGTCATGTGTCCGTTGTCATGGGACCGTGGTCATGGGACCGGGGTCATGGGTCCGGGGTCATGGGTCCGGGGTCCTGGGTCCGGGGTCCTGGGTCCGGGGTCATGGGTCCGTGGTCCTGTCTCCGGGGTCATGGGTCTGGGGTAATGGGTCTGGGGTCATGGGTCTCGGGTCATGGGTCTGGGGTCGTGGGTCCGGGGTCGTGGGTCCGGGGTCATGGGTCCGGGGTCATGTGTCCGGGGTCCTGGGTCCGGGGTTGTGGTTCCGGGGTCATGGGTCTCGGGTCATGGGTCTGGGGTCGTGGGTCCGGGGTCGTGGGTCCGGGGTCGTGGGTCCGGGGTCGTGGGTCCGGGGTCATGGGTCCGGGGTCATGGGTCCGGGGTCGTGGGTCCGGGGTCGTGGGTCCGGGGTCGTGGGTCCGGGGTCGTGGGTCCGGGGTCGTGGGTCCGGGGTCGTGGGTCCGGGGTCGTGGGTCCGGGGTCATGGGTCTGGGGTCGTGGGTCCGGGGTCGTGGGTCCGGGGTCGTGGGTCCGGGGTCGTGGGTCCGGGGTCGTGGGTCCGGGGTCGTGGGTCCGGGGTCGTGGGTCCGGGGTCCTGGGTCCGCGGTCATGTGTCCGGGGTCCTGGGTCCGGGGTCGTGGTTCCGGGGTCCTGGGTCCGGGGTCATGGGTCCGGGGTCATGGGTCCGGGGTCATGGGTCTGGGGTCATGGGTCTGGGGTCATGGGTCTGGGGTCATGGGTCTGGGGTCATGGGTCTGGGGTCATGGGTCTGGGGTCATGGGTCTGGGGTCATGGGTCTGGGGTCATGGGTCTGGGGTCATGGGTCTGGGGTCATGGCTCTGGGGTCTTGGGTCTGGGGTCGTGGGTCTGGGGTCGTGGGTCTGGGGTCGTGGGTCTGGGGTCGTGGGTCTGGGGTCGTGGGTCCGGGGTCATGGGTCCGGGGTCATGGGTCCGGGGTCATGGGTCCGGGGTCATGGGTCCGGGGTCATGGGTCCGGGGTCATGGGTCCGTGGTAATGGGTCTGGGGTCATGGGTCTGGGGTCATGGGTCTGGGGTCATGGGTCTGGGGTCATGGGTCTGGGGTCATGGGTCTGGGGTCATGGGTCTGGGGTCATGGGTCTGGGGTCATGGGTCTGGGGTCATGGGTCTGGGGTCATGGGTCTGGGGTCATGGGTCTGGGGTCATGGGTCTGGGGTCATGGGTCTGGGGTCATGGGTCTGGGGTCATGGGTCTGGGGTCATGGGTCTGGGGTCATGGGTCTGGGGTCATGGGTCTGGGGTCATGGGTCTGGGGTCATGGGTCTGGGGTCATGGGTCTGGGGTCATGGGTCTGGGGTCATGGGTCTGGGGTCATGGGTCTGGGGTCATGGGTCTGGGGTCATGGGTCTGGGGTCATGGGTCTGGGGTCATGGGTCTGGGGTCATGGGTCTGGGGTCATGGGTCTGGGGTCATGGGTCTGGGGTCATGGGTCTGGGGTCATGGGTCTGGGGTCATGGGTCTGGGGTCATGAGTCTGGGGTCATGGGTCTGGGGTCATGGGTCTGGGGTCATGGGTCTGGGGTCATGGGTCTGGGGTCATGGGTCTGGGGTCATGGGTCTGGGGTCATGGGTCTGGGGTCATGGGTCTGGGGTCATGGGTCTGGGGTCATGGGTCTGGGGTCATGGGTCTGGGGTCATGGGTCTGGGGTCATGGGTCTGGGGTCATGGGTCTGGGGTCATGGGTCTGGGGTCATGGGTCTGGGGTCATGGGTCTGGGGTCATGGGTCTGGGGTCATGGGTCTGGGGTCATGGCTCTGGGGTCTTGGGTCTGGGGTCGTGGGTCTGGGGTCGTGGGTCTGGGGTCGTGGGTCTGGGGTCGTGGGTCTGGGGTCGTGGGTCCGGGGTCGTGGGTCCGGGGTCATGGGTCCGGGGTCATGGGTCCGGGGTCATGTGTCCGGGGTCATGGGTCCGGGGTCATGGGTCCGGGGTCCTGGGTCCGGGGTCATGGGTCCGGGGTCATGGGTCCGGGGTCATGGGTCCGGGGTCATGGGTCCGGGGTCATGGGTCCGGGGTCATGGGTCTGGGGTCATGGGTCTGGGGTCATGGGTCTGGGGTCATGGGTCTGGGGTCATGGGTCTGGGGTCAAGGGTCTGGGGTCATGGGTCTGGGGTCATGGGTCTGGGGTCATGGGTCTGGGGTCATGGGTCTGGGGTCTTGGGTCTGGGGTCGTGGGTCTGGGGTCGTGGGTCCGGGGTCGTGGATCCGGGGTCGTGGGTCCGGGGTCGTGGGTCCGGGGTCATGGGTCCGGGGTCATGTGTCCGGGGTCCTGGGTCCGGGGTCATGGGTCCGGGGTCATGGGTCCGGGGTCATGGGTCCGGGGTCATGGGTCCGGGGTCATTGGTCCGGGGTCATGGGTCCGGGGTCATGGGTCCGGGGTCATGGGTCCGGGGTCATGGGTCCGTGGTAATGGGTCTGGGGTCATGGGTCTGGGGTCATGGGTCTGGGGTCATGGGTCTGGGGTCATGGGTCTGGGGTCATGGGTCTGGGGTCATGGGTCTGGGGTCATGGGTCTGGGGTCATGGGTCTGGGGTCATGGGTCTGGGGTCATGGGTCTGGGGTCATGGGTCTGGGGTCATGGGTCTGGGGTCATGGGTCTGGGGTCATGGGTCTGGGGTCATGGGTCTGGGGTCATGGGTCTGGGGTCATGGGTCTGGGGTCATGGGTCTGGGGTCATGGGTCTGGGGTCATGGGTCTGGGGTCATGGGTCTGGGGTCATGGGTCTGGGGTCATGGGTCTGGGGTCATGGGTCTGGGGTCATGGGTCTGGGGTCATGGGTCTGGGGTCATGGGTCTGGGGTCATGGGTCTGGGGTCATGGGTCTGGGGTCTTGGGTCTGGGGTCGTGGGTCTGGGGTCGTGGGTCTGGGGTCGTGGGTCCGAGGTCGTGGGTCCGGGGTCATGGGTCCGGGGTCATGTGTCCGGGGTCCTGGGTCCGGGGTCATGGGTCCGGAGTCATGGGTCCGGGGTCATGGGTCCGGGGTCATGGGTCCGGGGTCATGGGTCCGGGGTCGTGGGTCCGGGGTCATGGGTCCGTGGTCATGGGTCCGGAGTCACGGGTCCGGGGTCACGAGTCCGGGGTCATGGGTCCGGGGTCACGGGTCCGGGGTCACGGGTCCGGGGTCACGGGTCCGGGGTCATGGGTCCGGGGTCATGGGTCCGGTGTCATGGGTCCGTTGTCATGGGACGGGGGTCATGGGACCGGGGTCATGGGTCCGGGGTCATGGGTCCGGGGTCATGGGTCCGGGGTCATGGGTCCGGGGTCATGGGTCCGGGGTCATGGGTCCGGGGTCATGGGTCTGTGGTCATTGGTCTGGGGTCATGGGTCTGGAGTCATGGGTCCGGTGTCATGTGTCCGTTGTCATGGGACCGGGGTCATGGGACCGGGGTCATGTGTCCGGGGTCATGGGTCCGGGGTCATGGGTCCGGGGTCATGGGTCCGGGGTCATGGGTCCGGGGTCATGGGTCCGGGGTCATGGGTCCGGGGTCATGGGTCCGTGGTAATGGGTCTGGGGTCATGGGTCTGGGGTCATGGGTCTGGGGTCATGGGTCTGGGGTCATGGGTCTGGGGTCATGGGTCTGGGGTCATGGGTCTGGGGTCATGGGTCTGGGGTCATGGGTCTGGGGTCATGGGTCTGGGGTCATGGGTCTGGGGTCATGGGTCTGGGGTCATGGGTCTGGGGTCATGGGTCTGGGGTCATGGGTCTGGGGTCATGGGTCTGGGGTCATGGGTCTGGGGTCATGGGTCTGGGGTCATGGGTCTGGGGTCATGGGTCTGGGGTCATGGGTCTGGGGTCATGGGTCTGGGGTCATGGGTCTGGGGTCATGGGTCTGGGGTCATGGGTCTGGGGTCATCGGTCTGGAGTCATGGGTCTGGGGTCATGGGTCTGGGGTCATGGGTCTGGGGTCATGGGTCTGGGGTCATGGGTCTGGGGTCATGGGTCTGGGGTCATGGGTCTG
Source organism: Andrena hattorfiana (assembly GCA_944738655.2). Lineage (NCBI taxonomy): Eukaryota > Metazoa > Arthropoda > Insecta > Hymenoptera > Andrenidae > Andrena > Andrena hattorfiana. The sequence continues at coordinate 64,543,640 of OX122889.2, forward strand.
GGGTCATGGGTCTGGGGTCATGGGTCTGGGGTCATGGGTCTGGGGTCATGGGTCTGGGGTCATGGGTCTGGGGTCATGGGTCTGGGGTCATGGGTCTGGGGTCATGGGTCTGGGGTCATGGGTCTGGGGTCATGGGTCTGGGGTCATGGGTCTGGGGTCATGGGTCTGGGGTCATGGGTCTGGGGTCATGGGTCTGGGGTCATGGGTCTGGGGTCATGGGTCTGGGGTCATGGGTCTGGGGTCATGGGTCTGGGGTCATGGGTCTGGGGTCATGGGTCTGGGGTCATGGGTCTGGGGTCATGGGTCTGGGGTCATGGGTCTGGGGTCATGGGTCTGGGGTCATGGGTCTGGGGTCATGGGTCTGGGGTCATGGGTCTGGGGTCATGGGTCTGGGGTCATGGGTCTGGGGTCATGGGTCTGGGGTCATGGGTCTGGGGTCATGGGTCTGGGGTCATGGGTCTGGGGTCATGGGTCTGGGGTCATGGGTCTGGGGTCATGGGTCTGGGGTCATGGGTCTGGGGTCATGGGTCTGGGGTCATGGGTCTGGGGTCATGGGTCTGGGGTCATGGGTCTGGGGTCATGGGTCTGGGGTCATGGGTCTGGGGTCATGGGTCTGGGGTCATGGGTCTGGGGTCATGGGTCTGGGGTCATGGGTCTGGGGTCATGGGTCTGGGGTCATGGGTCTGGGGTCATGGGTCTGGGGTCATGGGTCTGGGGTCATGGGTCTGGGGTCATGGGTCTGGGGTCATGGGTCTGGGGTCATGGGTCTGGGGTCATGGGTCTGGGGTCATGGGTCTGGGGTCATGGGTCTGGGGTCATGGGTCTGGGGTCATGGGTCTGGGGTCATGGGTCTGGGGTCATGGGTCTGGGGTCATGGGTCTGGGGTCATGGGTCTGGGGTCATGGGTCTGGGGTCATGGGTCTGGGGTCATGGGTCTGGGGTCATGGGTCTGGGGTCATGGGTCTGGGGTCATGGGTCTGGGGTCATGGGTCTGGGGTCATGGGTCTGGGGTCATGGGTCTGGGGTCATGGGTCTGGGGTCATGGGTCTGGGGTCATGGGTCTGGGGTCATGGGTCTGGGGTCATGGGTCTGGGGTCATGGGTCTGGGGTCATGGGTCTGGGGTCATGGGTCTGGGGTCATGGGTCTGGGGTCATGGGTCTGGGGTCATGGGTCTGGGGTCATGGGTCTGGGGTCATGGGTCTGGGGTCATGGGTCTGGGGTCATGGGTCTGGGGTCATGGGTCTGGGGTCATGGGTCTGGGGTCATGGGTCTGGGGTCATGGGTCTGGGGTCATGGGTCTGGGGTCATGGGTCTGGGGTCATGGGTCTGGAGTCATGGGTCTGGGGTCATGGGTCTGGGGTCATGGGTCTGGGGTCATGGGTCTGGGGTCATGGGTCTGGGGTCATGGGTCTGGGGTCATGGGTCTGGGGTCATGGGTCTGGGGTCATGGGTCTGGGGTCATGGGTCTGGGGTCATGGGACCGGGGTCATGGGTCCGGGGTCATGGGTCCGGGGTCCTGGGTCCGGGGTCCTGGGTCCGGGGTCATGGGTCCGTGGTCCTGTCTCCGGGGTCATGGGTCTGGGGTAATGGGTCTGGGGTCATGGGTCTCGGGTCATGGGTCTGGGGTCGTGGGTCCGGGGTCGTGGGTCCGGGGTCATGGGTCCGGGGTCATGTGTCCGGGGTCCTGGGTCCGGGGTTGTGGTTCCGGGGTCATGGGTCTCGGGTCATGGGTCTGGGGTCGTGGGTCCGGGGTCGTGGGTCCGGGGTCGTGGGTCCGGGGTCATGGGTCCGGGGTCATGGGTCCGGGGTCGTGGGTCCGGGGTCGTGGGTCCGGGGTCGTGGGTCCGGGGTCGTGGGTCCGGGGTCGTGGGTCCGGGGTCATGGGTCTGGGGTCGTGGGTCCGGGGTCGTGGGTCCGGGGTCGTGGGTCCGGGGTCGTGGGTCCGGGGTCGTGGGTCCGGGGTCGTGGGTCCGGGGTCGTGGGTCCGGGGTCCTGGGTCCGCGGTCATGTGTCCGGGGTCCTGGGTCCGGGGTCGTGGTTCCGGGGTCCTGGGTCCGGGGTCATGGGTCCGGGGTCATGGGTCCGGGGTCATGGGTCCGGGGTCATGGGTCTGGGGTCATGGGTCTGGGGTCATGGGTCTGGGGTCATGGGTCTGGGGTCATGGGTCTGGGGTCATGGGTCTGGGGTCATGGGTCTGGGGTCATGGGTCTGGGGTCATGGGTCTGGGGTCATGGCTCTGGGGTCTTGGGTCTGGGGTCGTGGGTCTGGGGTCGTGGGTCTGGGGTCGTGGGTCTGGGGTCGTGGGTCTGGGGTCGTGGGTCCGGGGTCGTGGGTCCGGGGTCATGGGTCCGGGGTCATGGGTCCGGGGTCATGTGTCCGGGGTCATGGGTCCGGGGTCATGGGTCCGGGGTCCTGGGTCCGGGGTCATGGGTCCGGGGTCATGGGTCCGGGGTCATGGGTCCGGGGTCATGGGTCCGGGGTCATGGGTCCGGGGTCATGGGTCTGGGGTCATGGGTCTGGGGTCATGGGTCTGGGTTCATGGGTCTGGGGTCATGGGTCTGGGGTCATGGGTCTGGGGTCATGGGTCTGGGGTCAAGGGTCTGGGGTCATGGGTCTGGGGTCATGGGTCTGGGGTCATGGGTCTGGGGTCATGGGTCTGGGGTCTTGGGTCTGGGGTCGTGGGTCTGGGGTCGTGGGTCTGGGGTCGTGGGTCGGGGGTCGTGGGTCCGGGGTCGTGGGTCCGGGGTCATGGGTCCGGGGTCATGTGTCCGGGGTCCTGGGTCCGGGGTCATGGGTCCGGGGTCATGGGTCCGGGGTCATGGGTCCGGGGTCATGGGTCCGGGGTCATGGGTCCGGGGTCATGGGTCCGGGGTCATGGGTCCGTGGTAATGGGTCTGGGGTCATGGGTCTGGGGTCATGGGTCTGGGGTCATGGGTCTGGGGTCATGGGTCTGGGGTCATGGGTCTGGGGTCATGGGTCTGGGGTCATGGGTCTGGGGTCATGGGTCTGGGGTCATGGGTCTGGGGTCATGGGTCTGGGGTCATGGGTCTGGGGTCATGGGTCTGGGGTCATGGGTCTGGGGTCATGGGTCTGGGGTCATGGGTCTGGGGTCATGGGTCTGGGGTCATGGGTCTGGGGTCATGGGTCCGGGGTCACGGGTCTGGGGTCATGGGTCCGGGGTCATGGGTCCGGTGTCATGGGTCCGTTGTCATGGGACCGGGGTCATGGGACCGGGGTCATGGGTCCGGGGTCATGGGTCCGGGGTCATGGGTCCGGGGTCATGGGTCCGGGGTCATGGGTCCGGGGTCATGGGTCTGTGGTCATTGGTCTGGGGTCATGGGTCTGGAGTCATGGGTCCGGTGTCATGTGTCCGTTGTCATGGGACCGGGGTCATGGGACCGGGGTCATGGGACCGGGGTCATGGGACCGGGGTCATGTGTCCGGGGTCATGGGTCCGGGGTCATGGGTCCGGGGTCATGGGTCCGGGGTCATGGGTCCGGGGTCATGGGTCCGGGGTCATGGGTCCGTGGTAATGGGTCTGGGGTCATGGGTCTGGGGTCATGGGTCTGGGGTCATGGGTCTGGGGTCATGGGTCTGGGGTCATGGGTCTGGGGTCATGGGTCTGGGGTCATGGGTCTGGGGTCATGGGTCTGGGGTCATGGGTCTGGGGTCATGGGTCTGGGGTCATGGGTCTGGGGTCATGGGTCTGGGGTCATGGGTCTGGGGTCATGGGTCTGGTGTCATGGGTCTGGGGTCATGGGTCTGGGGTCATGGGTCTGGGGTCATGGGTCTGGGGTCATGGGTCTGGGGTCATGGGTCTGGGGTCATGGGTCTGGGGTCATGGGTCTGGGGTCATGGGTCTGGGGTCATGGGTCTGGGGTCATGGGTCTGGGGTCATGGGTCTGGGGTCATGGGTCTGGGGTCATGGGTCTGGGGTCATGGGTCTGGGGTCATGGGTCTGGGGTCATGGGTCTGGGGTCATGGGTCTGGGGTCATGGGTCTGGGGTCATGGGTCTGGGGTCATGGGTCTGGGGTCATGGGTCTGGGGTCATGGGTCTGGGGTCATGGGTCTGGGGTCATGGGTCTGGGGTCATGGGTCTGGGGTCATGGGTCTGGGGTCATGGGTCTGGGGTCATGGGTCTGGGGTCATGGGTCTGGGGTCATGGGTCTGGGGTCATGGGTCTGGGGTCATGGGTCTGGGGTCATGGGTCTGGGGTCATGGGTCTGGGGTCATGGGTCTGGGGTCATGGGTCTGGGGTCATGGGTCTGGGGTCATGGGTCTGGGGTCATGGGTCTGGGGTCATGGGTCTGGGGTCATGGGTCTGGGGTCATGGGTCTGGGGTCATGGGTCTGGGGTCATGGGTCTGGGGTCATGGGTCTGGGGTCATGGGTCTGGGGTCATGGGTCTGGGGTCATGGGTCTGGGGTCATGGGTCTGGGGTCATGGGTCTGGGGTCATGGGTCTGGGGTCATGGGTCTGGGGTCATGGGTCTGGGGTCATGGGTCTGGGGTCATGGGTCTGGGGTCATGGGTCTGGGGTCATGGGTCTGGGGTCATGGGTCTGGGGTCATGGGTCTGGGGTCATGGGTCTGGGGTCATGGGTCTGGGGTCATGGGTCTGGGGTCATGGGTCTGGGGTCATGGGTCTGGGGTCATGGGTCTGGGGTCATGGGTCTGGGGTCATGGGTCTGGGGTCATGGGTCTGGGGTCATGGGTCTGGGGTCATGGGTCTGGGGTCATGGGTCTGGGGTCATGGGTCTGGGGTCATGGGTCTGGGGTCATGGGTCTGGGGTCATGGGTCTGGGGTCATGGGTCTGGGGTCATGGGTCTGGGGTCATGGGTCTGGGGTCATGGGTCTGGGGTCATGGGTCTGGGGTCATGGGTCTGGGGTCATGGGTCTGGGGTCATGGGTCTGGGGTCATGGGTCTGGGGTCATGGGTCTGGGGTCATGGGTCTGGGGTCATGGGTCTGGGGTCATGGGTCTGGGGTCATGGGTCTGGGGTCATGGGTCTGGGGTCATGGGTCTGGGGTCATGGGTCTGGGGTCATGGGTCTGGGGTCATGGGTCTGGGGTCATGGGTCTGGGGTCATGGGTCTGGGGTCATGGGTCTGGGGTCATGGGTCTGGGGTCATGGGTCTGGGGTCATGGGTCTGGGGTCATGGGTCTGGGGTCATGGGTCTGGGGTCATGGGTCTGGGGTCATGGGTCTGGGGTCATGGGTCTGGGGTCATGGGTCTGGGGTCATGGGTCTGGGGTCATGGGTCTGGGGTCATGGGTCTGGGGTCATGGGTCTGGGGTCATGGGTCTGGGGTCATGGGTCTGGGGTCATGGGTCTGGGGTCATGGGTCTGGGGTCATGGGTCTGGGGTCATGGGTCTGGGGTCATGGGTCTGGGGTCATGGGTCTGGGGTCATGGGTCTGGGGTCATGGGTCTGGGGTCATGGGTCTGGGGTCATGGGTCTGGGGTCATGGGTCTGGGGTCATGGGTCTGGGGTCATGGGTCTGGGGTCATGGGTCTGGGGTCATGGGTCTGGGGTCATGGGTCTGGGGTCATGGGTCTGGGGTCTTGGGTCTGGGGTCGTGGGTCTGGGGTCGTGGGTCTGGTGTCGTGGGTCCGGGTTCGTGGGTCCGGGGTCGTGGGTCCGGGGTCATGGGTCCGGGGTCATGTGTCCGGGGTCCTGGGTCCGGGGTCGTGGTTCCGGGGTCATGGGTCCGGGGTCATGGGTCCGGGGTCATGGGTCCGGGGTCATGGGTCCGGTGTCATGGGTCCGGGGTCATGGGTCCGGGGTCGTGGGTCCGGGGTCGTGGGTCCGGGGTCATGGGTCCGTGGTCATGGGTCCGGAGTCACGGGTCCGGGGTCACGGGTCCGGGGTCACGGGTCCGGGGTCACGGGTCCGGGGTCACGGGTCCGGGGTCACGGGTCCGGGGTCATGGGTCCGGGGTCATGGGTCCGGTGTCATGGGTCCGTTGTCATGGGACCGGGGTCATGGGTCCGGGGTCATGGGTCCGGGGACCTGGGTCCGGGGTCCTGGGTCCGTGGTCCTGTCTCCGGGGTCATGGGTCTGGGGTAATGGGTCTGGGGTCATGGGTCTGGGGTAATGGGTCTGGGGTCATGGGTCTCGGGTCATGGGTCTGGGGTCGTGGGTCCGGGGTCATGGGTCCGGGGTCGTGGGTCCGGGGTCATGGGTCCGGGGTCATGGGTCCGGGGTCATGGGTCCGGGGTCATGGGTCCGGGGTCATGGGTCCGGGGTCATGGGTCCGGGGTCATGGGTCCGTGGTAATGGGTCCGGGGTCATGGGTCCGGTGTCATGGGTCCGGGGTCATGGGTCCGGGGTCATGGGTCCGGGGTCATGGGTCCGGGGTCATGGGTCCGGGGTCATGGGTCCGGGGTCATGGGTCCGGGGTCATGGGTCCGGGGTCATGGGTCCGGGGTCATGGGTCCGGGGTCATGGGTCCGGGGTCATGGGTCCGGGGTCATGGGTCCGGGGTCATGGGTCCGGGGTCATGGGTCCGGGGTCATGGGTCCGGGGTCATGGGTCCGGGGTCATGGGTCCTGGGTCATGGGTCCGGGGTCATGGGTCCGGGGTCATGGGTCCGGGGTCATGGGTCCGGGGTCATGGGTCCGGGGTCATGGGTCCGGGGTCATGGGTCTGGGGTCATGGGTCTGGGGTCATGGGTCTGGGTTCATGGGTCTGTGGTCATGGGTCTGGGGTCATGGGTCTGGGGTCATGGTTCTGGGGTCATGGGTCTGGGGTCATGGGTCTGGGGTCATGGGTCTGGGGTCATGGGTCTGGGGTCATGGGTCTGGGGTCATGGGTCTGGGGTCATGGGTCTGGGGTCATGGGTCTGGGGTCATGGGTCTGGGGTCATGGGTCTGGGGTCATGGGTCTGGGGTCATGGGTCTGGGGTCATGGGTCTGGGGTCATGGGTCTGGGGTCATGGGTCTGGGGTCATGGGTCTGGGGTCATGGGTCTGGGGTCATGGGTCTGGGGTCATGGGTCTGGGGTCATGGGTCTGGGGTCATGGGTCTGGGGTCATGGGTCTGGGGTCATGGGTCTGGGGTCATGGGTCTGGGGTCATGGGTCTGGGGTCATGGGTCTGGGGTCATGGGTCTGGGGTCATGGGTCTGGGGTCATGGGTCTGGGGTCATGGGTCTGGGGTCATGGGTCTGGGGCATGGGTCTGGGGTCTTGGGTCTGGGGTCGTGGGTCTGGGGTCGTGGGTCTGGGGTCGTGGGTCCGAGGTCGTGGGTCCGGGGTCATGGGTCCGGGGTCATGTGTCCGGGGTCCTGGGTCCGGGGTCGTGGTTCCGGGGTCCTGGGTCCGGGGTCATGGGTCCGGGGTCATGGGTCCGGGGTCATGGGTCCGGGGTCATGGGTCCGGGGTCGTGGGTCCGGGTTCATGGGTCCGTGGTCATGGGTCCGGAGTCACGGGTCCGGGGTCACGAGTCCGGGGTCATGGGTCCGGGGTCACGGGTCCGGGGTCACGGGTCCGGGGTCACGGGTCTGGGGTCATGGGTCCGGGGTCATGGGTCCGGTGTCATGGGTCCGTTGTCATGGGACCGGGGTCATGGGACCGGGGTCATGGGTCCGGGGTCATGTGTCCGGGGTCCTGGGTCCGGGGTCGTGGTTCCGGGGTCCTGGGTCCGGGGTCATGGGTCCGGGGTCATGGGTCCGGGGTCATGGGTCCGGGGTCATGGGTCCGGGGTCGTGGGTCCGGGGTCATGGGTCCGGGGTCATGGGTCCGGTGTCATGGGTCCGTTGTCATGGGACCGGGGTCATGGGACCGGGGTCGTGGGTCTGGGGTCGTGGGTCTGGGGTCGTGGGTCTGGGGTCGTGGGTCTGGGGTCATGGGTCTGGGGTCATGGGTCTGGGGTCATGGGTCTGGGGTCATGGGTCTGGGTTCATGGGTCTGGGGTCATGGGTCTGGGGTCATGGGTCTGGGGTCATGGGTCTGGGGTCATGGGTCTGGGGTCATGGGTCTGGGGTCATGGGTCTGGGGTCATGGGTCTGGGGTCATGGGTCTGGGGTCATGGGTCTGGGGTCATGGGTCTGGGGTCATGGGTCTGGGGTCATGGGTCTGGGGTCATGGGTCTGGGGTCATGGGTCTGGGGTCATGGGTCTGGGGTCTTGGGTCTGGGGTCGTGGGTCCGGGGTCGTGGGTCCGGGGTCGTGGGTCCGGGGTCGTGGGTCCGGGGTCGTGGGTCCGGGGTCATGGGTCCGGGGTCATGTGTCCGGGGTCCTGGGTCCGGGGTCATGGGTCCGGGGTCATGGGTCCGGGGTCATGGGTCCGGGGTCATGGGTCCGGGGTCATGGGTCCTGGGTCATGGGTCCGGGGTCATGGGTCCGGGGTCATGGGTCCGGGGTCATGGGTCCGGGGTCATGGGTCCGGGGTCATGGGTCCGGGGTCATGGGTCCGGGGTCATGGGTCCGGGGTCATGGGTCCGGGGTCATGGGTCCGGGGTCATGGGTCCGGGGTCATGGGTCCGGGGTCATGGGTCCGGGGTCATGGGTCCGGGGTCATGGGTCTGGGTTCATGGGTCTGGGGTCATGGGTCTGGGGTCATGGGTCTGGGGTCATGGGTCTGGGGTCATGGGTCTGGGGTCATGTGTCTGGGGTCATGGGTCCGGGGTCATGGGTCTGGGGTCATGGGTCCGGGGTCATGGGTCCGGGGTCATGGGTCCGGGGTCATGGGTCCGGTGTCATGGGTCCGTTGTCATGGGACCGGGGTCATGGGACCGGGGTCATGGGTCCGGGGTCATGGGTCCGGGGTCCTGGGTCCGGGGTCCTGGGTCCGGGGTCATGGGTCCGGGGTCATGGGTCCGGGGTCATGGGTCCGGGGTCATGGGTCCGGGGTCATGGGTCCTGGGTCATGGGTCCGGGGTCATGGGTCCGGGGTCATGTGTCCGGGGTCCTGGGTCCGGGGTTGTGGTTCCGGGGTCATGGGTCTCGGGTCATGGGTCTGGGGTCGTGGGTCCGGGGTCGTGGGTCCGGGGTCGTGGGTCCGGGGTCATGGGTCCGGGGTCATGGGTCCGGGGTCGTGGGTCCGGGGTCGTGGGTCCGGGGTCGTGGGTCCGGGGTCGTGGGTCCGGGGTCATGGGTCTGGGGTCGTGGGTCCGGGGTCGTGGGTCCGGGGTCGTGGGTCCGGGGTCGTGGGTCCGGGGTCGTGGGTCCGGGGTCGTGGGTCCGGGGTCCTGGGTCCGCGGTCATGTGTCCGGGGTCCTGGGTCCGGGGTCGTGGTTCCGGGGTCCTGGGTCCGGGGTCATGGGTCCGGGGTCATGGGTCCGGGGTCATGGGTCTGGGGTCATGGGTCCGGGGTCATGGGTCCGGGGTCATGGGTCCGGGGTCATGGGTCCGGGGTCATGGGTCTGGGTTCATGGGTCTGGGGTCATGGGTCTGGGGTCATGGGTCTGGGGTCATGGGTCTGGGGTCATGGGTCTGGGGTCATGGGTCTGGGGTCATGGGTCTGGGGTCATGGGTCTGGGGTCATGGGTCTGGGGTCATGGGTCTGGGGTCATGGGTCTGGGGTCATGGGTCTGGGGTCATGGGTCTGGGGTCATGGGTCTGGGGTCATGGGTCTGGGGTCATGGGTCTGGGGTCATGGGTCTGGGTTCATGGGTCTGGGGTCATGGGTCTGGGGTCATGGGTCTGGGGTCATGGGTCTGGGGTCATGGGTCTGGGGTCATGGGTCTGGGGTCATGGGTCTGGGGTCATGGGTCTGGGGTCATGGGTCTGGGGTCATGGGTCTGGGGTCATGGGTCTGGGGTCATGGGTCTGGGGTCATGGGTCTGGGGTCATGGGTCTGGGGTCATGGGTCTGGGGTCATGGGTCTGGGGTCTTGGGTCTGGGGTCGTGGGTCCGGGGTCGTGGGTCCGGGGTCGTGGGTCCGGGGTCGTGGGTCCGGGGTCGTGGGTCCGGGGTCATGGGTCCGGGGTCATGTGTCCGGGGTCCTGGGTCCGGGGTCATGGGTCCGGGGTCATGGGTCCGGGGTCATGGGTCCGGGGTCATGGGTCCGGGGTCATGGGTCCTGGGTCATGGGTCCGGGGTCATGGGTCCGGGGTCATGGGTCCGGGGTCATGGGTCCGGGGTCATGGGTCCGGGGTCATGGGTCCGGGGTCATGGGTCCGGGGTCATGGGTCCGGGGTCATGGGTCCGGGGTCATGGGTCCGGGGTCATGGGTCCGGGGTCATGGGTCCGGGGTCATGGGTCCGGGGTCATGGGTCTGGGTTCATGGGTCTGGGGTCATGGGTCTGGGGTCATGGGTCTGGGGTCATGGGTCTGGGGTCATGGGTCTGGGGTCATGGGTCTGGGGTCATGGGTCTGGGGTCATGGGTCTGGGGTCATGGGTCTGGGGTCATGGGTCTGGGGTCATGGGTCTGGGGTCATGGGTCTGGGGTCATGGGTCTGGGGTCATGGGTCTGGGGTCATGGGTCTGGGGTCATGGGTCTGGGGTCATGGGTCTGGGGTCATGGGTCTGGGGTCATGGGTCTGGGGTCATGGGTCTGGGGCATGGGTCTGGGGTCTTGGGTCTGGGGTCGTGGGTCTGGGGTCGTGGGTCTGGGGTCGTGGGTCCGAGGTCGTGGGTCCGGGGTCATGGGTCCGGGGTCATGTGTCCGGGGTCCTGGGTCCGGGGTCGTGGTTCCGGGGTCCTGGGTCCGGGGTCATGGGTCCGGGGTCATGGGTCCGGGGTCATGGGTCCGGGGTCATGGGTCCGGGGTCGTGGGTCCGGGTTCATGGGTCCGTGGTCATGGGTCCGGAGTCACGGGTCCGGGGTCACGAGTCCGGGGTCATGGGTCCGGGGTCACGGGTCCGGGGTCACGGGTCCGGGGTCACGGGTCTGGGGTCATGGGTCCGGGGTCATGGGTCCGGTGTCATGGGTCCGTTGTCATGGGACCGGGGTCATGGGACCGGGGTCATGGGTCCGGGGTCATGTGTCCGGGGTCCTGGGTCCGGGGTCGTGGTTCCGGGGTCCTGGGTCCGGGGTAATGGGTCCGGGGTCATGGGTCCGGGGTCATGGGTCCGGGGTCATGGGTCCGGGGTCGTGGGTCCGGGGTCATGGGTCCGGGGTCATGGGTCCGGTGTCATGGGTCCGTTGTCATGGGACCGGGGTCATGGGACCGGGGTCGTGGGTCTGGGGTCGTGGGTCTGGGGTCGTGGGTCTGGGGTCGTGGGTCTGGGGTCATGGGTCTGGGGTCATGGGTCTGGGGTCATGGGTCTGGGGTCATGGGTCTGGGTTCATGGGTCTGGGGTCATGGGTCTGGGGTCATGGGTCTGGGGTCATGGGTCTGGGGTCATGGGTCTGGGGTCATGGGTCTGGGGTCATGGGTCTGGGGTCATGGGTCTGGGGTCATGGGTCTGGGGTCATGGGTCTGGGGTCATGGGTCTGGGGTCATGGGTCTGGGGTCATGGGTCTGGGGTCATGGGTCTGGGGTCATGGGTCTGGGGTCATGGGTCTGGGGTCTTGGGTCTGGGGTCGTGGGTCCGGGGTCGTGGGTCCGGGGTCGTGGGTCCGGGGTCGTGGGTCCGGGGTCGTGGGTCCGGGGTCATGGGTCCGGGGTCATGTGTCCGGGGTCCTGGGTCCGGGGTCATGGGTCCGGGGTCATGGGTCCGGGGTCATGGGTCCGGGGTCATGGGTCCGGGGTCATGGGTCCTGGGTCATGGGTCCGGGGTCATGGGTCCGGGGTCATGGGTCCGGGGTCATGGGTCCGGGGTCATGGGTCCGGGGTCATGGGTCCGGGGTCATGGGTCCGGGGTCATGGGTCCGGGGTCATGGGTCCGGGGTCATGGGTCCGGGGTCATGGGTCCGGGGTCATGGGTCCGGGGTCATGGGTCCGGGGTCATGGGTCCGGGGTCATGGGTCTGGGTTCATGGGTCTGGGGTCATGGGTCTGGGGTCATGGGTCTGGGGTCATGGGTCTGGGGTCATGGGTCTGGGGTCATGTGTCTGGGGTCATGGGTCCGGGGTCATGGGTCTGGGGTCATGGGTCCGGGGTCATGGGTCCGGGGTCATGGGTCCGGGGTCATGGGTCCGGTGTCATGGGTCCGTTGTCATGGGACCGGGGTCATGGGACCGGGGTCATGGGACCGGGGTCATGGGTCCGGGGTCATGGGTCCGGGGTCCTGGGTCCGGGGTCCTGGGTCCGGGGTCATGGGTCCGGGGTCATGGGTCCGGGGTCATGGGTCCGGGGTCATGGGTCCGGGGTCATGGGTCCTGGGTCATGGGTCCGGGGTCATGGGTCCGGGGTCATGTGTCCGGGGTCCTGGGTCCGGGGTTGTGGTTCCGGGGTCATGGGTCTCGGGTCATGGGTCTGGGGTCGTGGGTCCGGGGTCGTGGGTCCGGGGTCGTGGGTCCGGGGTCATGGGTCCGGGGTCATGGGTCCGGGGTCGTGGGTCCGGGGTCGTGGGTCCGGGGTCGTGGGTCCGGGGTCGTGGGTCCGGGGTCATGGGTCTGGGGTCGTGGGTCCGGGGTCGTGGGTCCGGGGTCGTGGGTCCGGGGTCGTGGGTCCGGGGTCGTGGGTCCGGGGTCGTGGGTCCGGGGTCCTGGGTCCGCGGTCATGTGTCCGGGGTCCTGGGTCCGGGGTCGTGGTTCCGGGGTCCTGGGTCCGGGGTCATGGGTCCGGGGTCATGGGTCCGGGGTCATGGGTCTGGGGTCATGGGTCTGGGGTCATGGGTCTGGGGTCATGGGTCTGGGGTCATGGGTCTGGGGTCATGGGTCTGGGGTCATGGGTCTGGGGTCATGGGTCTGGGGTCATGGGTCTGGGGTCATGGGTCTGGGGTCATGGGTCTGGGGTCATGGGTCTGGGGTCATGGGTCTGGGGTCATGGGTCTGGGGTCTTGGGTCTGGGGTCGTGGGTCCGGGGTCGTGGGTCCGGGGTCGTGGGTCCGGGGTCGTGGGTCCGGGGTCGTGGGTCCGGGGTCATGGGTCCGGGGTCATGTGTCCGGGGTCCTGGGTCCGGGGTCATGGGTCCGGGGTCATGGGTCCGGGGTCATGGGTCCGGGGTCATGGGTCCGGGGTCATGGGTCCTGGGTCATGGGTCCGGGGTCATGGGTCCGGGGTCATGGGTCCGGGGTCATGGGTCCGGGGTCATGGGTCCGGGGTCATGGGTCCGGGGTCATGGGTCCGGGGTCATGGGTCCGGGGTCATGGGTCCGGGGTCATGGGTCCGGGGTCATGGGTCCGGGGTCATGGGTCCGGGGTCATGGGTCCGGGGTCATGGGTCCGGGGTCATGGGTCTGGGTTCATGGGTCTGGGGTCATGGGTCTGGGGTCATGGGTCTGGGGTCATGGGTCTGGGGTCATGGGTCTGGGGTCATGTGTCTGGGGTCATGGGTCCGGGGTCATGGGTCTGGGGTCATGGGTCCGGGGTCATGGGTCCGGGGTCATGGGTCCGGGGTCATGGGTCCGGTGTCATGGGTCCGTTGTCATGGGACCGGGGTCATGGGACCGGGGTCATGGGTCCGGGGTCATGGGTCCGGGGTCCTGGGTCCGGGGTCCTGGGTCCGGGGTCATGGGTCCGGGGTCATGGGTCCGGGGTCATGGGTCCGGGGTCATGGGTCCGGGGTCATGGGTCCTGGGTCGTGGGTCCGGGGTCGTGGGTCCGGGGTCGTGGGTCCGGGGTCGTGGGTCCGGGGTCATGGGTCCGGGGTCATGTGTCCGGGGTCCTGGGTCCGGGGTCATGGGTCCGGGGTCATGGGTCCGGGGTCATGGGTCCGGGGTCATGGGTCCGGGGTCATGGGTCCTGGGTCATGGGTCCGGGGTCATGGGTCCGGGGTCATGGGTCCGGGGTCATGGGTCCGGGGTCATGGGTCCGGGGTCATGGGTCCGGGGTCATGGGTCCGGGGTCATGGGTCCGGGGTCATGGGTCCGGGGTCATGGGTCCGGGGTCATGGGTCCGGGGTCATGGGTCCGGGGTCATGGGTCCGGGGTCATGGGTCCGGGGTCATGGGTCTGGGTTCATGGGTCTGGGGTCATGGGTCTGGGGTCATGGGTCTGGGGTCATGGGTCTGGGGTCATGGGTCTGGGGTCATGTGTCTGGGGTCATGGGTCCGGGGTCATGGGTCTGGGGTCATGGGTCCGGGGTCATGGGTCCGGGGTCATGGGTCCGGGGTCATGGGTCCGGTGTCATGGGTCCGTTGTCATGGGACCGGGGTCATGGGACCGGGGTCATGGGTCCGGGGTCATGGGTCCGGGGTCCTGGGTCCGGGGTCCTGGGTCCGGGGTCATGGGTCCGGGGTCATGGGTCCGGGGTCATGGGTCCGGGGTCATGGGTCCGGGGTCATGGGTCCTGGGTCATGGGTCCGGGGTCATGGGTCCGGGGTCATGTGTCCGGGGTCCTGGGTCCGGGGTTGTGGTTCCGGGGTCATGGGTCTCGGGTCATGGGTCTGGGGTCGTGGGTCCGGGGTCGTGGGTCCGGGGTCGTGGGTCCGGGGTCATGGGTCCGGGGTCATGGGTCCGGGGTCGTGGGTCCGGGGTCGTGGGTCCGGGGTCGTGGGTCCGGGGTCGTGGGTCCGGGGTCATGGGTCTGGGGTCGTGGGTCCGGGGTCGTGGGTCCGGGGTCGTGGGTCCGGGGTCGTGGGTCCGGGGTCGTGGGTCCGGGGTCGTGGGTCCGGGGTCCTGGGTCCGCGGTCATGTGTCCGGGGTCCTGGGTCCGGGGTCGTGGTTCCGGGGTCCTGGGTCCGGGGTCATGGGTCCGGGGTCATGGGTCCGGGGTCATGGGTCTGGGGTCATGGGTCCGGGGTCATGGGTCCGGGGTCATGGGTCCGGGGTCATGGGTCCGGGGTCATGGGTCTGGGTTCATGGGTCTGGGGTCATGGGTCTGGGGTCATGGGTCTGGGGTCATGGGTCTGGGGTCATGGGTCTGGGGTCATGGGTCTGGGGTCATGGGTCTGGGGTCATGGGTCTGGGGTCATGGGTCTGGGGTCATGGGTCTGGGGTCATGGGTCTGGGGTCATGGGTCTGGGGTCATGGGTCTGGGGTCATGGGTCTGGGGTCATGGGTCTGGGGTCATGGGTCTGGGGTCATGGGTCTGGGTTCATGGGTCTGGGGTCATGGGTCTGGGGTCATGGGTCTGGGGTCATGGGTCTGGGGTCATGGGTCTGGGGTCATGGGTCTGGGGTCATGGGTCTGGGGTCATGGGTCTGGGGTCATGGGTCTGGGGTCATGGGTCTGGGGTCATGGGTCTGGGGTCATGGGTCTGGGGTCATGGGTCTGGGGTCATGGGTCTGGGGTCATGGGTCTGGGGTCATGGGTCTGGGGTCTTGGGTCTGGGGTCGTGGGTCCGGGGTCGTGGGTCCGGGGTCGTGGGTCCGGGGTCGTGGGTCCGGGGTCGTGGGTCCGGGGTCATGGGTCCGGGGTCATGTGTCCGGGGTCCTGGGTCCGGGGTCATGGGTCCGGGGTCATGGGTCCGGGGTCATGGGTCCGGGGTCATGGGTCCGGGGTCATGGGTCCTGGGTCATGGGTCCGGGGTCATGGGTCCGGGGTCATGGGTCCGGGGTCATGGGTCCGGGGTCATGGGTCCGGGGTCATGGGTCCGGGGTCATGGGTCCGGGGTCATGGGTCCGGGGTCATGGGTCCGGGGTCATGGGTCCGGGGTCATGGGTCCGGGGTCATGGGTCCGGGGTCATGGGTCCGGGGTCATGGGTCTGGGTTCATGGGTCTGGGGTCATGGGTCTGGGGTCATGGGTCTGGGGTCATGGGTCTGGGGTCATGGGTCTGGGGTCATGGGTCTGGGGTCATGGGTCTGGGGTCATGGGTCTGGGGTCATGGGTCTGGGGTCATGGGTCTGGGGTCATGGGTCTGGGGTCATGGGTCTGGGGTCATGGGTCTGGGGTCATGGGTCTGGGGTCATGGGTCTGGGGTCATGGGTCTGGGGTCATGGGTCTGGGGTCATGGGTCTGGGGTCATGGGTCTGGGGTCATGGGTCTGGGGCATGGGTCTGGGGTCTTGGGTCTGGGGTCGTGGGTCTGGGGTCGTGGGTCTGGGGTCGTGGGTCCGAGGTCGTGGGTCCGGGGTCATGGGTCCGGGGTCATGTGTCCGGGGTCCTGGGTCCGGGGTCGTGGTTCCGGGGTCCTGGGTCCGGGGTCATGGGTCCGGGGTCATGGGTCCGGGGTCATGGGTCCGGGGTCATGGGTCCGGGGTCGTGGGTCCGGGTTCATGGGTCCGTGGTCATGGGTCCGGAGTCACGGGTCCGGGGTCACGAGTCCGGGGTCATGGGTCCGGGGTCACGGGTCCGGGGTCACGGGTCCGGGGTCACGGGTCTGGGGTCATGGGTCCGGGGTCATGGGTCCGGTGTCATGGGTCCGTTGTCATGGGACCGGGGTCATGGGACCGGGGTCATGGGTCCGGGGTCATGTGTCCGGGGTCCTGGGTCCGGGGTCGTGGTTCCGGGGTCCTGGGTCCGGGGTCATGGGTCCGGGGTCATGGGTCCGGGGTCATGGGTCCGGGGTCATGGGTCCGGGGTCGTGGGTCCGGGGTCATGGGTCCGGGGTCATGGGTCCGGTGTCATGGGTCCGTTGTCATGGGACCGGGGTCATGGGACCGGGGTCGTGGGTCTGGGGTCGTGGGTCTGGGGTCGTGGGTCTGGGGTCGTGGGTCTGGGGTCATGGGTCTGGGGTCATGGGTCTGGGGTCATGGGTCTGGGGTCATGGGTCTGGGTTCATGGGTCTGGGGTCATGGGTCTGGGGTCATGGGTCTGGGGTCATGGGTCTGGGGTCATGGGTCTGGGGTCATGGGTCTGGGGTCATGGGTCTGGGGTCATGGGTCTGGGGTCATGGGTCTGGGGTCATGGGTCTGGGGTCATGGGTCTGGGGTCATGGGTCTGGGGTCATGGGTCTGGGGTCATGGGTCTGGGGTCATGGGTCTGGGGTCATGGGTCTGGGGTCTTGGGTCTGGGGTCGTGGGTCCGGGGTCGTGGGTCCGGGGTCGTGGGTCCGGGGTCGTGGGTCCGGGGTCGTGGGTCCGGGGTCATGGGTCCGGGGTCATGTGTCCGGGGTCCTGGGTCCGGGGTCATGGGTCCGGGGTCATGGGTCCGGGGTCATGGGTCCGGGGTCATGGGTCCGGGGTCATGGGTCCTGGGTCATGGGTCCGGGGTCATGGGTCCGGGGTCATGGGTCCGGGGTCATGGGTCCGGGGTCATGGGTCCGGGGTCATGGGTCCGGGGTCATGGGTCCGGGGTCATGGGTCCGGGGTCATGGGTCCGGGGTCATGGGTCCGGGGTCATGGGTCCGGGGTCATGGGTCCGGGGTCATGGGTCCGGGGTCATGGGTCCGGGGTCATGGGTCTGGGTTCATGGGTCTGGGGTCATGGGTCTGGGGTCATGGGTCTGGGGTCATGGGTCTGGGGTCATGGGTCTGGGGTCATGTGTCTGGGGTCATGGGTCCGGGGTCATGGGTCTGGGGTCATGGGTCCGGGGTCATGGGTCCGGGGTCATGGGTCCGGGGTCATGGGTCCGGTGTCATGGGTCCGTTGTCATGGGACCGGGGTCATGGGACCGGGGTCATGGGTCCGGGGTCATGGGTCCGGGGTCCTGGGTCCGGGGTCCTGGGTCCGGGGTCATGGGTCCGGGGTCATGGGTCCGGGGTCATGGGTCCGGGGTCATGGGTCCGGGGTCATGGGTCCTGGGTCATGGGTCCGGGGTCATGGGTCCGGGGTCATGTGTCCGGGGTCCTGGGTCCGGGGTTGTGGTTCCGGGGTCATGGGTCTCGGGTCATGGGTCTGGGGTCGTGGGTCCGGGGTCGTGGGTCCGGGGTCGTGGGTCCGGGGTCATGGGTCCGGGGTCATGGGTCCGGGGTCGTGGGTCCGGGGTCGTGGGTCCGGGGTCGTGGGTCCGGGGTCGTGGGTCCGGGGTCATGGGTCTGGGGTCGTGGGTCCGGGGTCGTGGGTCCGGGGTCGTGGGTCCGGGGTCGTGGGTCCGGGGTCGTGGGTCCGGGGTCGTGGGTCCGGGGTCGTGGGTCCGCGGTCATGTGTCCGGGGTCCTGGGTCCGGGGTCGTGGTTCCGGGGTCCTGGGTCCGGGGTCATGGGTCCGGGGTCATGGGTCCGGGGTCATGGGTCTGGGGTCATGGGTCTGGGGTCATGGGTCTGGGGTCATGGGTCTGGGGTCATGGGTCTGGGGTCATGGGTCTGGGGTCATGGGTCTGGGGTCATGGGTCTGGGGTCATGGGTCTGGGGTCATGGGTCTGGGGTCATGGGTCTGGGGTCATGGGTCTGGGGTCATGGGTCTGGGGTCATGGGTCTGGGGTCTTGGGTCTGGGGTCGTGGGTCCGGGGTCGTGGGTCCGGGGTCGTGGGTCCGGGGTCGTGGGTCCGGGGTCGTGGGTCCGGGGTCATGGGTCCGGGGTCATGTGTCCGGGGTCCTGGGTCCGGGGTCATGGGTCCGGGGTCATGGGTCCGGGGTCATGGGTCCGGGGTCATGGGTCCGGGGTCATGGGTCCTGGGTCATGGGTCCGGGGTCATGGGTCCGGGGTCATGGGTCCGGGGTCATGGGTCCGGGGTCATGGGTCCGGGGTCATGGGTCCGGGGTCATGGGTCCGGGGTCATGGGTCCGGGGTCATGGGTCCGGGGTCATGGGTCCGGGGTCATGGGTCCGGGGTCATGGGTCCGGGGTCATGGGTCCGGGGTCATGGGTCCGGGGTCATGGGTCTGGGTTCATGGGTCTGGGGTCATGGGTCTGGGGTCATGGGTCTGGGGTCATGGGTCTGGGGTCATGGGTCTGGGGTCATGTGTCTGGGGTCATGGGTCCGGGGTCATGGGTCTGGGGTCATGGGTCCGGGGTCATGGGTCTGGGGTCATGGGTCTGGGGTCATGGGTCTGGGGTCATGGGTCTGGGGTCATGGGTCTGGGGTCATGGGTCTGGGGTCATGGGTCTGGGGTCATGGGTCTGGGGTCATGGGTCTGGGGTCATGGGTCTGGGGTCATGGGTCTGGGGTCATGGGTCTGGGGTCATGGGTCTGGGGTCTTGGGTCTGGGGTCGTGGGTCCTGGGTCATGGGTCCGGGGTCATGGGTCCGGGGTCATGTGTCCGGGGTCCTGGGTCCGGGGTTGTGGTTCCGGGGTCATGGGTCTCGGGTCATGGGTCTGGGGTCGTGGGTCCGGGGTCGTGGGTCCGGGGTCGTGGGTCCGGGGTCATGGGTCCGGGGTCATGGGTCCGGGGTCGTGGGTCCGGGGTCGTGGGTCCGGGGTCGTGGGTCCGGGGTCGTGGGTCCGGGGTCATGGGTCTGGGGTCGTGGGTCCGGGGTCGTGGGTCCGGGGTCGTGGGTCCGGGGTCGTGGGTCCGGGGTCGTGGGTCCGGGGTCGTGGGTCCGGGGTCCTGGGTCCGCGGTCATGTGTCCGGGGTCCTGGGTCCGGGGTCGTGGTTCCGGGGTCCTGGGTCCGGGGTCATGGGTCCGGGGTCATGGGTCCGGGGTCATGGGTCTGGGGTCATGGGTCTGGGGTCATGGGTCTGGGGTCATGGGTCTGGGGTCATGGGTCTGGGGTCATGGGTCTGGGGTCATGGGTCTGGGGTCATGGGTCTGGGGTCATGGGTCTGGGGTCATGGGTCTGGGGTCATGGGTCTGGGGTCATGGGTCTGGGGTCATGGGTCTGGGGTCATGGGTCTGGGGTCATGGGTCTGGGGTCATGGGTCTGGGGTCATGGGTCTGGGGTCATGGGTCTGGGGTCATGGGTCTGGGGTCATGGGTCTGGGGTCATGGGTCTGGGGTCATGGGTCTGGGGTCATGGGTCTGGGGTCATGGGTCTGGGGTCATGGGTCTGGGGTCATGGGTCTGGGGTCATGGGTCTGGGGTCATGGGTCTGGGGTCATGGGTCTGGGGTCATGGGTCTGGGGTCATGGGTCTGGGGTCATGGGTCTGGGGTCATGGGTCTGGGGTCATGGGTCTGGGGTCATGGGTCTGGGGTCATGGGTCTGGGGTCATGGGTCTGGGGTCATGGGTCTGGGGTCATGGGTCTGGGGTCATGGGTCTGGGGTCATGGGTCTGGGGTCATGGGTCTGGGGTCATGGGTCTGGGGTCATGGGTCTGGGGTCATGGGTCTGGGGTCATGGGTCTGGGGTCATGGGTCTGGGGTCATGGGTCTGGGGTCATGGGTCTGGGGTCATGGGTCTGGGGTCATGGGTCTGGGGTCATGGGTCTGGGGTCATGGGTCTGGGGTCATGGGTCTGGGGTCATGGGTCTGGGGTCATGGGTCTGGGGTCATGGGTCTGGGGTCATGGGTCTGGGGTCATGGGTCTGGGGTCATGGGTCTGGGGTCATGGGTCTGGGGTCATGGGTCTGGGGTCATGGGTCTGGGGTCATGGGTCTGGGGTCATGGGTCTGGGGTCATGGGTCTGGGGTCATGGGTCTGGGGTCATGGGTCTGGGGTCATGGGTCTGGGGTCATGGGTCTGGGGGTCATGGGTCTGGGGTCATGGGTCTGGGGTCATGGGTCTGGGGTCATGGGTCTGGGGTCATGGGTCTGGGGTCATGGGTCTGGGGTCATGGGTCTGGGGTCATGGGTCTGGGGTCATGGGTCTGGGGTCATGGGTCTGGGGTCATGGGTCTGGGGTCATGGGTCTGGGGTCATGGGTCTGGGGTCATGGGTCTGGGGTCATGGGTCTGGGGTCATGGGTCTGGGGTCATGGGTCTGGGGTCATGGGTCTGGGGTCATGGGTCTGGGGTCATGGGTCTGGGGTCATGGGTCTGGGGTCATGGGTCTGGGGTCATGGGTCTGGGGTCATGGGTCTGGGGTCATGGGTCTGGGGTCATGGGTCTGGGGTCATGGGTCTGGGGTCATGGGTCTGGGGTCATGGGTCTGGGGTCATGGGTCTGGGGTCATGGGTCTGGGGTCATGGGTCTGGGGTCATGGGTCTGGGGTCGTGGGTCTGGGGTCGTGGGTCTGGGGTCGTGGGTCTGGGGTCGTGGGTCTGGGGTCGTGGGTCTGGGGTCATGGGTCTGGGGTCATGGGTCTGGGGTCATGGGTCTGGGGTCATGGGTCTGGGGTCATGGGTCTGGGGTCATGGGTCTGGGGTCATGGGTCTGGGGTCATGGGTCTGGGGTCATGGGTCTGGGGTCATGGGTCTGGGGTCATGGGTCTGGGGTCATGGGTCTGGGGTCATGGGTCTGGGGTCATGGGTCTGGGGTCATGGGTCTGGGGTCATGGGTCTGGGGTCATGGGTCTGGGGTCATGGGTCTGGGGTCATGGGTCTGGGGTCATGGGTCTGGGGTCATGGGTCTGGGGTCATGGGTCTGGGGTCATGGGTCTGGGGTCATGGGTCTGGGGTCATGGGTCTGGGGTCATGGGTCTGGGGTCATGGGTCTGGGGTCATGGGTCTGGGGTCATGGGTCTGGGGTCATGGGTCTGGGGTCATGGGTCTGGGGTCATGGGTCTGGGGTCATGGGTCTGGGGTCATGGGTCTGGGGTCATGGGTCTGGGGTCATGGGTCTGGGGTCATGGGTCTGGGGTCTTGGGTCTGGGGTCGTGGGTCTGGGGTCGTGGGTCTGGGGTCGTGGGTCCGGGTTCGTGGGTCCGGGGTCGTGGGTCCGGGGTCATGGGTCCGGGGTCATGTGTCCGGGGTCCTGGGTCCGGGGTCCTGGTTCCGGGGTCATGGGTCCGGGGTCATGGGTCCGGGGTCATGGGTCCGGGGTCATGGGTCCGGTGTCATGGGTCCGGGGTCATGGGTCCGGGGTCGTGGGTCCGGGGTCGTGGGTCCGGGGTCATGGGTCCGTGGTCATGGGTCCGGAGTCACGGGTCCGGGGTCACGGGTCCGGGGTCACGGGTCCGGGGTCACGGGTCCGGGGTCATGGGTCTGGGGTCATGGGTCTGGGGTCATGGGTCTGGGGTCATGGGTCTGGGGTCATGGGTCTGGGGTCATGGGTCTGGGGTCATGGGTCTGGGGTCATGGGTCTGGGGTCATGGGTCTGGGGTCATGGGTCTGGGGTCATGGGTCTGGGGTCATGGGTCTGGGTCATGGGTCTGGGGTCATGGGTCTGGGGTCATGGGTCTGGGGTCATGGGTCTGGGGTCATGGGTCTGGGGTCATGGGTCTGGGGTCATGGGTCTGGGGTCATGGGTCTGGGGTCATGGGTCTGGGGTCATGGGTCTGGGGTCATGGGTCTGGGGTCATGGGTCTGGGGTCATGGGTCTGGGGTCATGGGTCTGGGGTCATGGGTCTGGGGTCATGGGTCTGGGGTCATGGGTCTGGGGTCATGGGTCTGGGGTCATGGGTCTGGGGTCATGGGTCTGGGGTCATGGGTCTGGGGTCATGGGTCTGGGGTCATGGGTCTGGGGTCATGGGTCTGGGGTCATGGGTCTGGGGTCATGGGTCTGGGGTCATGGGTCTGGGGTCATGGGTCTGGGGTCATGGGTCTGGGGTCATGGGTCTGGGGTCATGGGTCTGGGGTCATGGGTCTGGGGTCATGGGTCTGGGGTCATGGGTCTGGGGTCATGGGTCTGGGGTCATGGGTCTGGGGTCATGGGTCTGGGGTCATGGGTCTGGGGTCATGGGTCTGGGGTCATGGGTCTGGGGTCATGGGTCTGGGGTCATGGGTCTGGGGTCATGGGTCTGGGGTCATGGGTCTGGGGTCATGGGTCTGGGGTCATGGGTCTGGGGTCATGGGTCTGGGGTCATGGGTCTGGGGTCATGGGTCTGGGGTCTTGGGTCTGGGGTCGTGGGTCTGGGGTCGTGGGTCTGGGGTCGTGGGTCCGGGTTCGTGGGTCCGGGGTCGTGGGTCCGGGGTCATGGGTCCGGGGTCATGTGTCCGGGGTCCTGGGTCCGGGGTCCTGGTTCCGGGGTCATGGGTCCGGGGTCATGGGTCCGGGGTCATGGGTCCGGGGTCATGGGTCCGGTGTCATGGGTCCGGGGTCATGGGTCCGGGGTCGTGGGTCCGGGGTCGTGGGTCCGGGGTCATGGGTCCGTGGTCATGGGTCCGGAGTCACGGGTCCGGGGTCACGGGTCCGGGGTCACGGGTCCGGGGTCATGGGTCCGGGGTCATGGGTCTGGGGTCATGGGTCTGGTGTCATGGGTCTGGGGTCATGGGTCTGGGGTCATGGGTCTGGGGTCATGGGTCTGGGGTCATGGGTCTGGGGTCATGGGTCTGGGGTCATGGGTCTGGGGTCATGGGTCTGGGGTCATGGGTCTGGGGTCATGGGTCTGGGGTCATGGGTCTGGGGTCATGGGTCTGGGGTCATGGGTCTGGGGTCATGGGTCTGGGGTCATGGGTCTGGGGTCATGGGTCTGGGGTCATGGGTCTGGGGTCATGGGTCTGGGGTCATGGGTCTGGGGTCATGGGTCTGGGGTCATGGGTCTGGGGTCATGGGTCTGGGGTCATGGGTCTGGGGTCATGGGTCTGGGGTCATGGGTCTGGGGTCATGGGTCTGGGGTCATGGGTCTGGGGTCATGGGTCTGGGGTCATGGGTCTGGGGTCATGGGTCTGGGGTCATGGGTCTGGGGTCATGGGTCTGGGGTCATGGGTCTGGGGTCATGGGTCTGGGGTCATGGGTCTGGGGTCATGGGTCTGGGGTCATGGGTCTGGGGTCATGGGTCTGGGGTCATGGGTCTGGGGTCATGGGTCTGGGGTCATGGGTCTGGGGTCATGGGTCTGGGGTCATGGGTCTGGGGTCATGGGTCTGGGGTCATGGGTCTGGGGTCATGGGTCTGGGGTCGTGGGTCTGGGGTCGTGGGTCTGGGGTCGTGGGTCTGGGGTCGTGGGTCTGGGGTCATGGGTCTGGGGTCATGGGTCTGGGGTCATGGGTCTGGGGTCATGGGTCTGGGGTCATGGGTCTGGGGTCATGGGTCTGGGGTCATGGGTCTGGGGTCATGGGTCTGGGGTCATGGGTCTGGGGTCATGGGTCTGGGGTCATGGGTCTGGGGTCATGGGTCTGGGGTCATGGGTCTGGGGTCATGGGTCTGGGGTCATGGGTCTGGGGTCATGGGTCTGGGGTCATGGGTCTGGGGTCATGGGTCTGGGGTCATGGGTCTGGGGTCATGGGTCTGGGGTCATGGGTCTGGGGTCATGGGTCTGGGGTCATGGGTCTGGGGTCATGGGTCTGGGGTCATGGGTCTGGGGTCATGGGTCTGGGGTCATGGGTCTGGGGTCATGGGTCTGGGGTCATGGGTCTGGGGTCATGGGTCTGGGGTCATGGGTCTGGGGTCATGGGTCTGGGGTCATGGGTCTGGGGTCATGGGTCTGGGGTCATGGGTCTGGGGTCATGGGTCTGGGGTCTTGGGTCTGGGGTCGTGGGTCTGGGGTCGTGGGTCTGGGGTCGTGGGTCCGGGTTCGTGGGTCCGGGGTCGTGGGTCCGGGGTCATGGGTCCGGGGTCATGTGTCCGGGGTCCTGGGTCCGGGGTCGTGGTTCCGGGGTCATGGGTCCGGGGTCATGGGTCCGGGGTCATGGGTCCGGGGTCATGGGTCCGGTGTCATGGGTCCGGGGTCATGGGTCCGGGGTCGTGGGTCCGGGGTCGTGGGTCCGGGGTCATGGGTCCGTGGTCATGGGTCCGGAGTCACGGGTCCGGGGTCACGGGTCCGGGGTCACGGGTCCGGGGTCACGGGTCCGGGGTCACGGGTCCGGGGTCACGGGTCCGGGGTCATGGGTCCGGGGTCATGGGTCCGGTGTCATGGGTCCGTTGTCATGGGACCGGGGTCATGGGACCGGGGTCATGGGTCCGGGGTCATGGGTCCGGGGTCCTGGGTCCGGGGTCCTGGGTCCGTGGTCCTGTCTCCGGGGTCATGGGTCTGGGGTAATGGGTCTGGGGTCATGGGTCTGGGGTCATGGGTCTGGGGTAATGGGTCTGGGGTCATGGGTCTCGGGTCATGGGTCTGGGGTCGTGGGTCCGGGGTCATGGGTCCGGGGTCGTGGGTCCGGGGTCATGGGTCCGGGGTCATGGGTCCGGGGTCATGGGTCCGGGGTCATGGGTCCGGGGTCATGGGTCCGGGGTCATGGGTCCGGGGTCATGGGTCCGGGGTCATGGGTCCGTGGTAATGGGTCCGGGGTCATGGGTCCGGTGTCATGGGTCCGGGGTCATGGGTCCGGGGTCATGGGTCCGGGGTCATGGGTCCGGGGTCATGGGTCCGGGGTCATGGGTCCGGGGTCATGGGTCCGGGGTCATGGGTCCGGGGTCATGGGTCCGGGGTCATGGGTCCGGGGTCATGGGTCCGGGGTCATGGGTCCGGGGTCATGGGTCCGGGGTCATGGGTCCGGGGTCATGGGTCCGGGGTCATGGGTCCGGGGTCATGGGTCCGGGGTCATGGGTCCTGGGTCATGGGTCCGGGGTCATGGGTCCGGGGTCATGGGTCCGGGGTCATGGGTCCGGGGTCATGGGTCCGGGGTCATGGGTCCGGGGTCATGGGTCTGGGGTCATGGGTCTGGGGTCATGGGTCTGGGTTCATGGGTCTGTGGTCATGGGTCTGGGGTCATGGGTCTGGGGTCATGGTTCTGGGGTCATGGGTCTGGGGTCATGGGTCTGGGGTCATGGGTCTGGGGTCATGGGTCTGGGGTCATGGGTCTGGGGTCGTGGGTCTGGGGTCATGGGTCTGGGGTCATGGGTCTGGGGTCATGGGTCTGGGGTCATGGGTCTGGGTTCATGGGTCTGGGGTCATGGGTCTGGGGTCATGGGTCTGGGGTCATGGGTCTGGGGTCATGGGTCTGGGGTCATGGGTCTGGGGTCATGGGTCTGGGGTCATGGGTCTGGGGTCATGGGTCTGGGGTCATGGGTCCGGGGTCGTGGGTCCGGGGTCGTGGGTCCGGGGTCGTGGGTCCGGGGTCATGGGTCCGGGGTCATGGGTCCGGGGTCGTGGGTCCGGGGTCGTGGGTCCGGGGTCGTGGGTCCGGGGTCGTGGGTCCGGGGTCATGGGTCTGGGGTCGTGGGTCCGGGGTCGTGGGTCCGGGGTCGTGGGTCCGGGGTCGTGGGTCCGGGGTCGTGGGTCCGGGGTCGTGGGTCCGGGGTCCTGGGTCCGCGGTCATGTGTCCGGGGTCCTGGGTCCGGGGTCGTGGTTCCGGGGTCCTGGGTCCGGGGTCATGGGTCCGGGGTCATGGGTCTGGGGTCATGGGTCTGGGGTCATGGGTCTGGGGTCATGGGTCTGGGGTCATGGGTCTGGGGTCATGGGTCTGGGGTCATGGGTCTGGGGTCATGGGTCTGGGGTCATGGGTCCGGGGTCATGTGTCCGGGGTCCTGGGTCCGGGGTCGTGGTTCCGGGGTCATGGGTCCGGGGTCATGGGTCCGGGGTCATGGGTCCGGTGTCATGGGTCCGGGGTCATGGGTCCGGGGTCGTGGGTCCGGGGTCGTGGGTCCGGGGTCATGGGTCCGTGGTCATGGGTCCGGAGTCACGGGTCCGGGGTCACGGGTCCGGGGTCACGGGTCCGGGGTCACGGGTCCGGGGTCACGGGTCCGGGGTCACGGGTCCGGGGTCATGGGTCCGGGGTCATGGGTCCGGTGTCATGGGTCCGTTGTCATGGGACCGGGGTCATGGGACCGGGGTCATGGGTCCGGGGTCATGGGTCCGGGGTCCTGGGTCCGGGGTCCTGGGTCCGTGGTCCTGTCTCCGGGGTCATGGGTCTGGGGTAATGGGTCTGGGGTCATGGGTCTGGGGTAATGGGTCTGGGGTCATGGGTCTCGGGTCATGGGTCTGGGGTCGTGGGTCCGGGGTCATGGGTCCGGGGTCGTGGGTCCGGGGTCATGGGTCCGGGGTCATGGGTCCGGGGTCATGGGTCCGGGGTCATGGGTCCGGGGTCATGGGTCCGGGGTCATGGGTCCGGGGTCATGGGTCCGTGGTAATGGGTCCGGGGTCATGGGTCCGGTGTCATGGGTCCGGGGTCATGGGTCCGGGGTCATGGGTCCGGGGTCATGGGTCCGGGGTCATGGGTCCGGGGTCATGGGTCCGGGGTCATGGGTCCGGGGTCATGGGTCCGGGGTCATGGGTCCGGGGTCATGGGTCCGGGGTCATGGGTCCGGGGTCATGGGTCCGGGGTCATGGGTCCGGGGTCATGGGTCCGGGGTCATGGGTCCTGGGTCATGGGTCCGGGGTCATGGGTCCGGGGTCATGGGTCCGGGGTCATGGGTCCGGGGTCATGGGTCCGGGGTCATGGGTCCGGGGTCATGGGTCTGGGGTCATGGGTCTGGGGTCATGGGTCTGGGTTCATGGGTCTGTGGTCATGGGTCTGGGGTCATGGGTCTGGGGTCATGGTTCTGGGGTCATGGGTCTGGGGTCATGGGTCTGGGGTCATGGGTCTGGGGTCATGGGTCTGGGGTCATGGGTCTGGGGTCATGGGTCTGGGGTCATGGGTCTGGGGTCATGGGTCTGGGGTCATGGGTCTGGGGTCATGGGTCTGGGGTCATGGGTCTGGGGTCATGGGTCTGGGGTCATGGGTCTGGGGTCATGGGTCTGGGGTCATGGGTCTGGGGTCATGGGTCTGGGGTCATGGGTCTGGGGTCATGGGTCTGGGGTCATGGGTCTGGGGTCATGGGTCTGGGGTCATGGGTCTGGGGTCATGGGTCTGGGGTCATGGGTCTGGGGTCATGGGTCTGGGGTCATGGGTCTGGGGTCATGGGTCTGGGGCATGGGTCTGGGGTCTTGGGTCTGGGGTCGTGGGTCTGGGGTCGTGGGTCTGGGGTCGTGGGTCCGAGGTCGTGGGTCCGGGGTCATGGGTCCGGGGTCATGTGTCCGGGGTCCTGGGTCCGGGGTCGTGGTTCCGGGGTCCTGGGTCCGGGGTCATGGGTCCGGGGTCATGGGTCCGGGGTCATGGGTCCGGGGTCATGGGTCCGGGGTCGTGGGTCCGGGGTCATGGGTCCGTGGTCATGGGTCCGGAGTCACGGGTCCGGGGTCACGAGTCCGGGGTCATGGGTCCGGGGTCACGGGTCCGGGGTCACGGGTCCGGGGTCACGGGTCTGGGGTCATGGGTCCGGGGTCATGGGTCCGGTGTCATGGGTCCGTTGTCATGGGACCGGGGTCATGGGACCGGGGTCATGGGTCCGGGGTCATGTGTCCGGGGTCCTGGGTCCGGGGTCGTGGTTCCGGGGTCCTGGGTCCGGGGTCATGGGTCCGGGGTCATGGGTCCGGGGTCATGGGTCCGGGGTCATGGGTCCGGGGTCGTGGGTCCGGGGTCATGGGTCCGGGGTCATGGGTCCGGTGTCATGGGTCCGTTGTCATGTGACCGGGGTCATGGTACCGGGGTCGTGGGTCTGGGGTCGTGGGTCTGGGGTCGTGGGTCTGGGGTCGTGGGTCTGGGGTCGTGGGTCTGGGGTCGTGGGTCTGGGGTCGTGGGTCTGGGGTCATGGGTCTGGGGTCATGGGTCTGGGGTCATGGGTCTGGGTTCATGGGTCTGGGTTCATGGGTCTGGGGTCATGGGTCTGGGGTCATGGGTCTGGGGTCATGGGTCTGGGGTCATGGGTCTGGGGTCATGGGTCTGGGGTCATGGGTCTGGGGTCATGGGTCTGGGGTCATGGGTCTGGGGTCATGGGTCTGGGGTCATGGGTCTGGGGTCATGGGTCTGGGGTCATGGGTCTGGGGTCATGGGTCTGGGGTCATGGGTCTGGGGTCATGGGTCTGGGGTCATGGGTCTGGGGTCATGGGTCTGGGGTCTTGGGTCTGGGGTCGTGGGTCCGGGGTCGTGGGTCCGGGGTCGTGGGTCCGGGGTCGTGGGTCCGGGGTCGTGGGTCCGGGGTCATGGGTCCGGGGTCATGTGTCCGGGGTCCTGGGTCCGGGGTCATGGGTCCGGGGTCATGGGTCCGGGGTCATGGGTCCGGGGTCATGGGTCCGGGGTCATGGGTCCTGGGTCATGGGTCCGGGGTCATGGGTCCGCGGTCATGGGTCCGGGGTCATGGGTCCGGGGTCATGGGTCCGGGGTCATGGGTCCGGGGTCATGGGTCCGGGGTCATGGGTCCGGGGTCATGGGTCCGGGGTCATGGGTCCGGGGTCATGGGTCCGGGGTCATGGGTCCGGGGTCATGGGTCTGGGTTCATGGGTCTGGGGTCATGGGTCTGGGGTCATGGGTCTGGGGTCATGGGTCTGGGGTCATGTGTCTGGGGTCATGGGTCCGGGGTCATGGGTCTGGGGTCATGGGTCCGGGGTCATGGGTCCGGGGTCATGGGTCCGGGGTCATGGGTCCGGGGTCATGGGTCCGGGGTCATGGGTCTGGGGTCATCGGTCTGGGGTCATGGGTCTGGGGTCATGGGTCCGGTGTCATGTGTCCGTTGTCATGGGACCGGGGTCATGGGACCGGGGTCATGGGTCCGGGGTCATGGGTCCGGGGTCCTGGGTCCGGGGTCATGGGTCCGTGGTCCTGTCTCCGGGGTCATGGGTCTGGGGTAATGGGTCTGGGGTCATGGGTCTCGGGTCATGGGTCTGGGATCGTGGGTCCGGGGTCGTGGGTCCGGGGTCATGGGTCCGGGGTCATGTGTCCGGGGTCCTGGGTCCGGGGTTGTGGTTCCGGGGTCATGGGTCTCGGGTCATGGGTCTGGGGTCGTGGGTCCGGGGTCGTGGGTCCGGGGTCGTGGGTCCGGGGTCATGGGTCCGGGGTCATGGGTCCGGGGTCGTGGGTCCGGGGTCGTGGGTCCGGGGTCGTGGGTCCGGGGTCGTGGGTCCGGGGTCGTGGGTCCGGGGTCGTGGGTCCGGGGTCGTGGGTCCGGGGTCGTGGGTCCGGGGTCATGGGTCTGGGGTCGTGGGTCCGGGGTCGTGGGTCCGGGGTCGTGGGTCCGGGGTCGTGGGTCCGGGGTCGTGGGTCCGGGGTCCTGGGTCCGCGGTCATGTGTCCGGGGTCCTGGGTCCGGGGTCGTGGTTCCGGGGTCCTGGGTCCGGGGTCATGGGTCCGGGGTCATGGGTCCGGGGTCATGGGTCTGGGGTCATGGGTCTGGGGTCATGGGTCTGGGGTCATGGGTCTGGGGTCATGGGTCTGGGGTCATGGGTCTGGGGTCATGGGTCTGGGGTCATGGGTCTGGGGTCATGGGTCTGGGGTCATGGGTCTGGGGTCATGGGTCTGGGGTCATGGGTCTGGGGTCATGGGTCTGGGGTCATGGGTCTGGGGTCATGGGTCTGGGGTCATGGGTCTGGGGTCATGGGTCTGGGGTCATGGGTCTGGGGTCATGGGTCTGGGGTCATGGGTCTGGGGTCATGGGTCTGGGGTCATGGCTCTGGGGTCTTGGGTCTGGGGTCGTGGGTCTGGGGTCGTGGGTCTGGGGTCGTGGGTCTGGGGTCGTGGGTCTGGGGTCGTGGGTCCGGGGTCGTGGGTCCGGGGTCATGGGTCCGGGGTCATGGGTCCGGGGTCATGTGTCCGGGGTCATGGGTCCGGGGTCCTGGGTCCGGGGTCATGGGTCCGGGGTCATGGGTCCGGGGTCATGGGTCCGGGGTCATGGGTCCGGGGTCATGGGTCCGGGGTCATGGGTCAGGGGTCATGGGTCTGGGGTCATGGGTCTGGGGTCATGGGTCTGGGGTCATGGGTCTGGGTTCATGGGTCTGGGGTCATGGGTCTGGGGTCATGGGTCTGGGGTCATGGGTCTGGGGTCAAGGGTCTGGGGTCATGGGTCTGGGGTCATGGGTCTGGGGTCATGGGTCTGGGGTCATGGGTCTGGGGTCTTGGGTCTGGGGTCGTGGGTCTGGGGTCGTGGGTCTGGGGTCGTGGGTCTGGGGTCGTGGGTCCGGGGTCGTGGGTCCGGGGTCGTGGGTCCGGGGTCATGGGTCCGGGGTCATGTGTCCGGGGTCCTGGGTCCGGGGTCATGGGTCCGGGGTCATGGGTCCGGGGTCATGGGTCCGGGGTCATGGGTCCGGGGTCATGGGTCCGGGGTCATGGGTCCGGGGTCATGGGTCCGTGGTAATGGGTCTGGGGTCATGGGTCTGGGGTCATGGGTCTGGGGTCATGGGTCTGGGGTCATGGGTCTGGGGTCATGGGTCTGGGGTCATGGGTCTGGGGTCATGGGTCTGGGGTCATGGGTCTGGGGTCATGAGTCTGGGGTCATGGGTCTGGGGTCATGGGTCTGGGGTCATGGGTCTGGGGTCATGGGTCTGGGGTCATGGGTCTGGGGTCATGGGTCTGGGGTCATGGGTCTGGGGTCATGGGTCTGGGGTCATGGGTCTGGGGTCATGGGTCTGGGGTCATGGCTCTGGGGTCTTGGGTCTGGGGTCGTGGGTCTGGGGTCGTGGGTCTGGGGTCGTGGGTCTGGGGTCGTGGGTCTGGGGTCGTGGGTCCGGGGTCGTGGGTCCGGGGTCATGGGTCCGGGGTCATGGGTCCGGGGTCATGTGTCCGGGGTCATGGGTCTGGGGTCATGGGTCTGGGGTCATGGGTCTGGGGTCATGGGTCTGGGGTCATGGGTCTGGGGTCATGGGTCTGGGGTCATGGGTCTGGGGTCATGGGTCTGGGGTCATGGGTCTGGGGTCGTGGGTCCGGGGTCGTGGGTCCGGGGTCGTGGGTCCGGGGTCATGGGTCCGGGGTCATGGGTCCGGGGTCGTGGGTCCGGGGTCGTGGGTCCGGGGTCGTGGGTCCGGGGTCGTGGGTCCGGGGTCGTGGGTCCGGGGTCGTGGGTCCGGGGTCGTGGGTCCGGGGTCGTGGGTCCGGGGTCATGGGTCTGGGGTCGTGGGTCCGGGGTCGTGGGTCCGGGGTCGTGGGTCCGGGGTCGTGGGTCCGGGGTCGTGGGTCCGGGGTCCTGGGTCCGCGGTCATGTGTCCGGGGTCCTGGGTCCGGGGTCGTGGTTCCGGGGTCCTGGGTCCGGGGTCATGGGTCCGGGGTCATGGGTCCGGGGTCATGGGTCTGGGGTCATGGGTCTGGGGTCATGGGTCTGGGGTCATGGGTCTGGGGTCATGGGTCTGGGGTCATGGGTCTGGGGTCATGGGTCTGGGGTCATGGGTCTGGGGTCATGGGTCTGGGGTCATGGGTCTGGGGTCATGGGTCTGGGGTCATGGGTCTGGGGTCATGGGTCTGGGGTCATGGGTCTGGGGTCATGGGTCTGGGGTCATGGGTCTGGGGTCATGGGTCTGGGGTCATGGGTCTGGGGTCATGGGTCTGGGGTCATGGGTCTGGGGTCATGGGTCTGGGGTCATGGCTCTGGGGTCTTGGGTCTGGGGTCGTGGGTCTGGGGTCGTGGGTCTGGGGTCGTGGGTCTGGGGTCGTGGGTCTGGGGTCGTGGGTCCGGGGTCGTGGGTCCGGGGTCATGGGTCCGGGGTCATGGGTCCGGGGTCATGTGTCCGGGGTCATGGGTCCGGGGTCCTGGGTCCGGGGTCATGGGTCCGGGGTCATGGGTCCGGGGTCATGGGTCCGGGGTCATGGGTCCGGGGTCATGGGTCCGGGGTCATGGGTCAGGGGTCATGGGTCTGGGGTCATGGGTCTGGGGTCATGGGTCTGGGGTCATGGGTCTGGGTTCATGGGTCTGGGGTCATGGGTCTGGGGTCATGGGTCTGGGGTCATGGGTCTGGGGTCAAGGGTCTGGGGTCATGGGTCTGGGGTCATGGGTCTGGGGTCATGGGTCTGGGGTCATGGGTCTGGGGTCTTGGGTCTGGGGTCGTGGGTCTGGGGTCGTGGGTCTGGGGTCGTGGGTCTGGGGTCGTGGGTCCGGGGTCGTGGGTCCGGGGTCGTGGGTCCGGGGTCATGGGTCCGGGGTCATGTGTCCGGGGTCCTGGGTCCGGGGTCATGGGTCCGGGGTCATGGGTCCGGGGTCATGGGTCCGGGGTCATGGGTCCGGGGTCATGGGTCCGGGGTCATGGGTCCGGGGTCATGGGTCCGGGGTCATGGGTCCGTGGTAATGGGTCTGGGGTCATGGGTCTGGGGTCATGGGTCTGGGGTCATGGGTCTGGGGTCATGGGTCTGGGGTCATGGGTCTGGGGTCATGGGTCTGGGGTCATGGGTCTGGGGTCATGGGTCTGGGGTCATGAGTCTGGGGTCATGGGTCTGGGGTCATGGGTCTGGGGTCATGGGTCTGGGGTCATGGGTCTGGGGTCATGGGTCTGGGGTCATGGGTCTGGGGTCATGGGTCTGGGGTCATGGGTCTGGGGTCATGGGTCTGGGGTCATGGCTCTGGGGTCTTGGGTCTGGGGTCGTGGGTCTGGGGTCGTGGGTCTGGGGTCGTGGGTCTGGGGTCGTGGGTCTGGGGTCGTGGGTCCGGGGTCGTGGGTCCGGGGTCATGGGTCCGGGGTCATGGGTCCGGGGTCATGTGTCCGGGGTCATGGGTCTGGGGTCATGGGTCTGGGGTCATGGGTCTGGGGTCATGGGTCTGGGGTCATGGGTCTGGGGTCATGGGTCTGGGGTCATGGGTCTGGGGTCATGGGTCTGGGGTCATGGGTCTGGGGTCATGGGTCTGGGGTCATGGGTCTGGGGTCATGGGTCTGGGGTCATGGGTCTGGGGTCACGGGTCCGGGGTCACGGGTCCGGGGTCACGGGTCCGGGGTCACGGGTCCGGGGTCACGGGTCCGGGGTCATGGGTCCGGGGTCATGGGTCCGGGGTCATGGATCCGGGGTCATGGGTCCGGTGTCATGGGTCAGTTGTCATGGGACCGGGGTCATGGGACCGGGGTCATGGGTCCAGGGTCATGGGTCCGGGGTCCTGGGTCCGGGGTCCTGGGTCCGTGGTCCTGTCTCCGGGGTCATGGGTCTGGGGTAATGGGTCTGGGGTCATGGGTCTGGGGTAATGGGTCTGGGGTCATGGGTCTCGGGTCATGGGTCTGGGGTCGTGGGTCCGGGGTCATGGGTCCGGGGTCGTGGGTCCGGGGTCATGGGTCCGGGGTCATGGGTCCGGGGTCATGGGTCTGGGGTCATGGGTCCGGGGTCATGGGTCCGGGGTCATGGGTCCGGGGTCATGGGTCCGGTGTCATGGGTCCGGGGTCATGGGTCCGGGGTCATGGGTCCGGGGTCATGGGTCCGGGGTCATGGGTCTGGGGTCATTGGTCTGGTGTCATGGGTCTGGGGTCATGGGTCCGGTGTCATGTGTCCGTTGTCATGGGACCGGGGTCATGGGACCGGTGTCATGGGTCCGGGGTCATGGGTCCGGGGTCCTGGGTCCGGGGTCCTGGGTCCGGGATCATGGGTCCGTGGTCCTGTCTCCGGGGTCATGGGTCTGGGGTAATGGGTCTGGGGTCATGGGTCTCGGGTCATGGGTCTGGGGTCGTGGGTCCGGGGTCGTGAGTCCGGGGTCATGGGTCCGGGGTCATGTGTCCGGCGTCCTGGGTCCGGGGTTGTGGTTCCGGGGTCCTGGGTCTCGGGTCATGGGTCTGGGGTCGTGGGTCCGGGGTCGTGGGTCCGGGGTCGTGGATCCGGGGTCATGGGTCCGGGGTCATGGGTCCGGGGTCGTGGGTCCGGGGTCGTGGGTCCGGGGTCGTGGGTCCGGGGTCGTGGGTCCGGGGTCGTGGGTCCGGGGTCGTGGGTCCGGGGTCATGGGTCTGGGGTCGTGGGTCCGGGGTCGTGGGTCCGGGGTCGTGGGTCCGGGGTCGTGGGTCCGGGGTCGTGGGTCCGGGGTCGTGGGTCCGGGGTCCTGGGTCCGGGGTCATGTGTCCGGGGTCCTGGGTCCGGGGTCGTGGTTCCGGGGTCCTGGGTCCGGGGTCATGGGTCCGGGGTCATGGGTCTGGGGTCATGGGTCTGGGGTCATGGGTCTGGGGTCATGGGTCTGGGGTCATGGGTCTGGGGTCATGGGTCTGGGGTCATGGGTCTGGGGTCATGGGTCTGGGGTCATGGGTCTGGGGTCATGGGTCTGGGGTCATGGGTCTGGGGTCATGGGTCTGGGGTAATGGGTCTGGGGTCATGGGTCTGGGGTCATGGGTCTGGGGTCATGGGTCTGGGGTCATGGGTCTGGGGTCATGGGTCTGGGGTCATGGGTCTGGGGTCATGGGTCTGGGGTCATGGGTCTGGGGTCATGGGTCTGGGGTCATGGGTCTGGGGTCATGGGTCTGGGGTCATGGGTCTGGGGTCATGGGTCTGGGGTCATGAGTCTGGGGTCATGGGTCTGGGGTCATGGGTCCGGGGTCATGGGTCCGGTGTCATGGGTCCGGGGTCATGGGTCCGGGGTCGTGGGTCCGGGGTCGTGGGTCCGGGGTCATGGGTCCGTGGTCATGGGTCCGGAGTCACGGGTCCGGGGTCACGGGTCCGGGGTCACGGGTCCGGGGTCACGGGTCCGGGGTCACGGGTCCGGGGTCACGGGTCCGGGGTCATGGGTCCGGGGTCATGGGTCCGGTGTCATGGGTCCGTTGTCATGGGACCGGGGTCATGGGACCGGGGTCATGGGTCCGGGGTCATGGGTCCGGGGTCCTGGGTCCGGGGTCCTGGGTCCGTGGTCCTGTCTCCGGGGTCATGGGTCTGGGGTAATGGGTCTGGGGTCATGGGTCTGGGGTAATGGGTCTGGGGTCATGGGTCTCGGGTCATGGGTCTGGGGTCGTGGGTCCGGGGTCATGGGTCCGGGGTCGTGGGTCCGGGGTCATGGGTCCGGTGTCATGGGTCCGGGGTCATGGGTCCGGGGTCATGGGTCCGGGGTCATGGGTCCGGGGTCATGGGTCCGGGGTCATGGGTCCGGGGTCATGGGTCCGGGGTCATGGGTCCGGGGTCCTGGGTCCGTGGTCCTGTCTCCGGGGTCATGGGTCTGGGGTAATGGGTCTGGGGTCATGGGTCTGGGGTAATGGGTCTGGGGTCATGGGTCTCGGGTCATGGGTCTGGGGTCGTGGGTCCGGGGTCATGGGTCCGGGGTCGTGGGTCCGGGGTCATGGGTCCGGGGTCATGGGTCCGGGGTCATGGGTCTGGGGTCATGGGTCCGGGGTCATGGGTCCGGGGTCATGGGTCCGGGGTCATGGGTCCGGGGTCATGGGTCCGGGGTCATGGGTCCGGGGTCATGGGTCCGGGGTCATGGGTCCGGGGTCATGGGTCTGGGGTCATTGGTCTGGTGTCATGGGTCTGGGGTCATGGGTCCGGTGTCATGTGTCCGTTGTCATGGGACCGGGGTCATGGGACCGGTGTCATGGGTCCGGGGTCATGGGTCCGGGGTCCTGGGTCCGGGGTCCTGGGTCCGGGGTCATGGGTCCGTGGTCCTGTCTCCGGGGTCATGGGTCTGGGGTAATGGGTCTGGGGTCATGGGTCTCGGGTCATGGGTCTGGGGTCGTGGGTCCGGGGTCGTGGGTCCGGGGTCATGGGTCCGGGGTCATGTGTCCGGCGTCCTGGGTCCGGGGTTGTGGTTCCGGGGTCCTGGGTCTCGGGTCATGGGTCTGGGGTCGTGGGTCCGGGGTCGTGGGTCCGGGGTCGTGGATCCGGGGTCATGGGTCCGGGGTCATGGGTCCGGGGTCGTGGGTCCGGGGTCGTGGGTCCGGGGTCGTGGGTCCGGGGTCGTGGGTCCGGGGTCGTGGGTCCGGGGTCGTGGGTCCGGGGTCGTGGGTCCGGGGTCATGGGTCTGGGGTCGTGGGTCCGGGGTCGTGGGTCCGGGGTCGTGGGTCCGGGGTCGTGGGTCCGGGGTCGTGGGTCCGGGGTCCTGGGTCCGGGGTCATGTGTCCGGGGTCCTGGGTCCGGGGTCGTGGTTCCGGGGTCCTGGGTCCGGGGTCATGGGTCCGGGGTCATGGGTCTGGGGTCATGGGTCTGGGGTCATGGGTCTGGGGTCATGGGTCTGGGGTCATGGGTCTGGGGTCATGGGTCTGGGGTCATGGGTCTGGGGTCATGGGTCTGGGGTCATGGGTCTGGGGTCATGGGTCTGGGGTCATGGGTCTGGGGTCATGGGTCTGGGGTCATGGGTCTGGGGTCATGGGTCTGGGGTCATGGGTCTGGGGTCATGGGTCTGGGGTCATGGGTCTGGGGTCATGGGTCTGGGGTCATGGGTCTGGGGTCATGGGTCTGGGGTCATGGGTCTGGGGTCATGGGTCTGGGGTCATGAGTCTGGGGTCATGGGTCTGGGGTCATGGGTCCGGGGTCATGGGTCCGGTGTCATGGGTCCGGGGTCATGGGTCCGGGGTCGTGGGTCCGGGGTCGTGGGTCCGGGGTCATGGGTCCGTGGTCATGGGTCCGGAGTCACGGGTCCGGGGTCACGGGTCCGGGGTCACGGGTCCGGGGTCACGGGTCCGGGGTCACGGGTCCGGGGTCACGGGTCCGGGGTCATGGGTCCGGGGTCATGGGTCCGGTGTCATGGGTCCGTTGTCATGGGACCGGGGTCATGGGACCGGGGTCATGGGTCCGGGGTCATGGGTCCGGGGTCCTGGGTCCGGGGTCCTGGGTCCGTGGTCCTGTCTCCGGGGTCATGGGTCTGGGGTAATGGGTCTGGGGTCATGGGTCTGGGGTAATGGGTCTGGGGTCATGGGTCTCGGGTCATGGGTCTGGGGTCGTGGGTCCGGGGTCATGGGTCCGGGGTCGTGGGTCCGGGGTCATGGGTCCGGGGTCATGGGTC
This sequence comes from Andrena hattorfiana, assembly GCA_944738655.2. Classification (NCBI taxonomy): domain Eukaryota; kingdom Metazoa; phylum Arthropoda; class Insecta; order Hymenoptera; family Andrenidae; genus Andrena; species Andrena hattorfiana. The sequence goes on from OX122889.2 coordinate 64,580,916, forward strand.
CGGGGTCATGGGTCCGGGGTCATGGGTCCGGGGTCATGGGTCCGGGGTCATGGGTCCGGGGTCATGGGTCCGTGGTAATGGGTCCGGGGTCATGGGTCCGGTGTCATGGGTCCGGGGTCATGGGTCCGGGGTCATGGGTCCGGGGTCATGGGTCCGGGGTCATGGGTCCGGGGTCATGGGTCCGGGGTCATGGGTCCGGGGTCATGGGTCCGGGGTCATGGGTCCGGGGTCATGGGTCCGGGGTCATGGGTCCGGGGTCATGGGTCCGGGGTCATGGGTCCGGGGTCATGGGTCCGGGGTCACGGGTCCGGGGTCACGGGTCTGGGGTCATGGGTCCGGGGTCATGGGTCCGGTGTCATGGGTCCGTTGTCATGGGACCGGGGTCATGGGACCGGGGTCATGGGTCCGGGGTCATGTGTCCGGGGTCCTGGGTCCGGGGTCGTGGTTCCGGGGTCCTGGGTCCGGGGTCATGGGTCCGGGGTCATGGGTCCGGGGTCATGGGTCCGGGGTCATGGGTCCGGGGTCGTGGGTCCGGGGTCATGGGTCCGGGGTCATGGGTCCGGTGTCATGGGTCCGTTGTCATGGGACCGGGGTCATGGGACCGGGGTCGTGGGTCTGGGGTCGTGGGTCTGGGGTCGTGGGTCTGGGGTCGTGGGTCTGGGGTCGTGGGTCTGGGGTCATGGGTCTGGGGTCATGGGTCTGGGGTCATGGGTCTGGGGTCATGGGTCTGGGTTCATGGGTCTGGGTTCATGGGTCTGGGGTCATGGGTCTGGGGTCATGGGTCTGGGGTCATGGGTCTGGGGTCATGGGTCTGGGGTCATGGGTCTGGGGTCATGGGTCTGGGGTCATGGGTCTGGGGTCATGGGTCTGGGGTCATGGGTCTGGGGTCATGGGTCTGGGGTCATGGGTCTGGGGTCATGGGTCTGGGGTCATGGGTCTGGGGTCATGGGTCTGGGGTCATGGGTCTGGGGTCATGGGTCTGGGGTCATGGGTCTGGGGTCATGGGTCTGGGGTCATGGGTCTGGGGTCATGGGTCTGGGGTCTTGGGTCTGGGGTCGTGGGTCCGGGGTCGTGGGTCCGGGGTCGTGGGTCCGGGGTCGTGGGTCCGGGGTCGTGGGTCCGGGGTCATGGGTCCGGGGTCATGTGTCCGGGGTCCTGGGTCCGGGGTCATGGGTCCGGGGTCATGGGTCCGGGGTCATGGGTCCGGGGTCATGGGTCCGGGGTCATGGGTCCTGGGTCATGGGTCCGGGGTCATGGGTCCGGGGTCATGGGTCCGGGGTCATGGGTCCGGGGTCATGGGTCCGGGGTCATGGGTCCGGGGTCATGGGTCCGGGGTCATGGGTCCGGGGTCATGGGTCCGGGGTCATGGGTCCGGGGTCATGGGTCCGGGGTCATGGGTCTGGGGTCATGGGTCTGGGTTCATGGGTCTGGGGTCATGGGTCTGGGGTCATGGGTCTGGGGTCATGGGTCTGGGGTCATGTGTCTGGGGTCATGGGTCCGGGGTCATGGGTCTGGGGTCATGGGTCCGGGGTCATGGGTCCGGGGTCATGGGTCCGGGGTCATGGGTCCGGGGTCATGGGTCCGGGGTCATGGGTCTGGGGTCATCGGTCTGGGGTCATGGGTCTGGGGTCATGGGTCCGGTGTCATATGTCCGTTGTCATGGGACCGGGGTCATGGGACCGGGGTCATGGGTCCGGGGTCATGGGTCCGGGGTCCTGGGTCCGGGGTCCTGGGTCCGGGGTCATGGGTCCGTGGTCCTGTCTCCGGGGTCATGGGTCTGGGGTAATGGGTCTGGGGTCATGGGTCTCGGGTCATGGGTCTGGGATCGTGGGTCCGGGGTCGTGGGTCCGGGGTCATGGGTCCGGGGTCATGTGTCCGGGGTCCTGGGTCCGGGGTTGTGGTTCCGGGGTCATGGGTCTCGGGTCATGGGTCTGGGGTCGTGGGTCCGGGGTCGTGGGTCCGGGGTCGTGGGTCCGGGGTCATGGGTCCGGGGTCATGGGTCCGGGGTCGTGGGTCCGGGGTCGTGGGTCCGGGGTCGTGGGTCCGGGGTCGTGGGTCCGGGGTCGTGGGTCCGGGGTCGTGGGTCCGGGGTCGTGGGTCCGGGGTCATGGGTCTGGGGTCGTGGGTCCGGGGTCGTGGGTCCGGGGTCGTGGGTCCGGGGTCGTGGGTCCGGGGTCGTGGGTCCGGGGTCCTGGGTCCGCGGTCATGTGTCCGGGGTCCTGGGTCCGGGGTCGTGGTTCCGGGGTCCTGGGTCCGGGGTCCTGTCTCCGGGGTCATGGGTCTGGGGTAATGGGTCTGGGGTCATGGGTCTGGGGTAATGGGTCTGGGGTCATGGGTCTCGGGTTATGGGTCTGGGGTCGTGGGTCCGGGGTCATGGGTCCGGGGTCGTGGGTCCGGGGTCATGGGTCCGGGGTCATGGGTCCTGGGTCATGGGTCCGGGGTCATGGGTCCGGGGTCATGGGTCCGGGGTCATGGGTCCGGGGTCATGGGTCCGGGGTCATGGGTCCGGGGTCATGGGTCCGGGGTCATGGGTCCGGGGTCATGGGTCCGGGGTCATGGGTCCGGGGTCATGGGCCCGGGGTCATGGGTCCGTGGTCATGGGTCCGGGGTCATGGGTCCGGGGTCATGGGTCTGGGGTCATGGGTCTGGGGTCATGGGTCTGGGTTCATGGGTCTGTGGTCATGGGTCTGGGGTCATGGGTCTGGGGTCATGGTTCTGGGGTCATGGGTCTGGGGTCATGGGTCTGGGGTCATGGGTCTGGGGTCATGGGTCTGGGGTCATGGGTCTGGGGTCATGGGTCTGGGGTCATGGGTCTGGGGTCATGGGTCTGGGGTCATGGGTCTGGGGTCATGGGTCTGGGGTCATGGGTCTGGGGTCATGGGTCTGGGGTCATGGGTCTGGGGTCATGGGTCTGGGGTCATGGGTCTGGGGTCATGGGTCTGGGGTCATGGGTCTGGGGTCATGGGTCTGGGGTCATGGGTCTGGGGTCATGGGTCTGGGGTCATGGGTCTGGGGTCATGGGTCTGGGGTCATGGGTCTGGGGTCATGGGTCTGGGGTCATGGGTCTGGGGTCATGGGTCTGGGGTCATGGGTCTGGGGTCATGGGTCTGGGGTCATGGGTCTGGGGTCATGGGTCTGGGGTCATGGGTCTGGGGTCTTGGGTCTGGGGTCGTGGGTCTGGGGTCGTGGGTCTGGGGTCGTGGGTCCGGGGTCGTGGGTCCGGGGTCGTGGGTCCGGGGTCATGGGTCCGGGGTCATGTGTCCGGGGTCCTGGGTCCGGGGTCGTGGTTCCGGGGTCATGGGTCCGGGGTCATGGGTCCGGGGTCGTGGGTCCGGGGTCGTGGGTCCGGGGTCGTGGGTCCGGGGTCGTGGGTCCGGGGTCGTGGGTCCGGGGTCATGGGTCCGTGGTCAGGGGTCCGGAGTCACGGGTCCGGGGTCACGGGTCCGGGGTCACGGGTCCGGGGTCACGGGTCCGGGGTCACGGGTCCGGGGTCACGGGTCCGGGGTCATGGGTCCGGGGTCATGGGTCCGGGGTCATGGGTCCGGTGTCATGGGACCGGGGTCATGGGACCGGGGTCATGGGTCCGGTGTCCTGGGTCCGGGGTCATGGGTCCGTGGTCCTGTCTCCGGGGTCATGGGTCTGGGGTAATGGGTCTGGGGTCATGGGTCTCGGGTCATGGGTCTGGGGTCGTGGGTCCGGGGTCGTGGGTCCGGGGTCATGGGTCCGGGGTCATGTGTCCGGCGTCCTGGGTCCGGGGTTGTGGTTCCGGGGTCCTGGGTCTCGGGTCATGGGTCTGGGGTCGTGGGTCCGGGGTCGTGGGTCCGGGGTCGTGGATCCGGGGTCATGGGTCCGGGGTCATGGGTCCGGGGTCGTGGGTCCGGGGTCGTGGGTCCGGGGTCGTGGGTCCGGGGTCGTGGGTCCGGGGTCGTGGGTCCGGGGTCGTGGGTCCGGGGTCATGGGTCTGGGGTCGTGGGTCCGGGGTCGTGGGTCCGGGGTCGTGGGTCCGGGGTCGTGGGTCCGGGGTCGTGGGTCCGGGGTCATGGGTCTGGGGTCATGGGTCTGGGGTCATGGGTCTGGGGTCATGGGTCTGGGGTCATGGGTCTGGGGTCATGGGTCTGGGGTCACGGGTCCGGGGTCACGGGTCCGGGGTCACGGGTCCGGGGTCACGGGTCCGGGGTCACGGGTCCGGGGTCATAGGTCCGGGGTCATGGGTCCGGGGTCATGGGTCCGGGGTCATGGGTCCGGTGTCATGGGCCCGTTGTCATGGGACCGGGGTCATGGGACCGGGGTCATGGGTCCGGGGTCATGGGTCCGGGGTCCTGGGTCCGGGGTCCTGGGTCCGTGGTCCTGTCTCCGGGGTCATGGGTCTGGGGTAATGGGTCTGGGGTCATGGGTCTCGGGTCATGGGTCTGGGGTCGTGGGTCCGGTGTCATGGGTCCGGGGTCGTGGGTCCGGGGTCATGGGTCCGGGGTCATGGGTCCGGGGTCATGGGTCCGGGGTCATGGGTCCGGGGTCATGGGTCCGTGGTAATGGGTCCGGGGTCATGGGTCCGGGGTCATGGGTCCGGGGTCATGGGTCCGGGGTCATGGGTCCGGGGTCATGGGTCCGGGGTCATGGGTCCGGGGTCATGGGTCCGGGGTCATGGGTCCGGGGTCATGGGTCCGGGGTCATGGGTCCGGGGTCATGGATCCGGGGTCATGGGTCCGGGGTCATGGGTCCGGGGTCATGGGGCCGGGGTCATGGGTCCTGGGTCATGGGTCCGGGGTCATGGGTCCGGGGTCATGGGTCCGGGGTCATGGGTCCGGGGTCATGGGTCCGGGGTCATGGGTCCGGGGTCATGGGTCCGGGGTCATGGGTCCGGGGTCATGGGTCCGGGGTCATGGGTCCGGGGTCATGGGTCCGGGGTCATGGGCCCGGGGTCATGGGTCCGTGGTCATGGGTCCGGGGTCATGGGTCCGGGGTCATGGGTCTGGGGTCATGGGTCTGGGGTCATGGGTCTGGGTTCATGGGTCTGTGGTCATGGGTCTGGGGTCATGGGTCTGGGGTCATGGTTCTGGGGTCATGGGTCTGGGGTCATGGGTCTGGGGTCATGGGTCTGGGGTCATGGGTCTGGGGTCATGGGTCTGGGGTCATGGGTCTGGGGTCATGGGTCTGGGGTCATGGGTCTGGGGTCATGGGTCTGGGGTCATGGGTCTGGGGTCATGGGTCTGGGGTCATGGGTCTGGGGTCATGGGTCTGGGGTCATGGGTCTGGGGTCATGGGTCTGGGGTCATGGGTCTGGGGTCATGGGTCTGGGGTCATGGGTCTGGGGTCATGGGTCTGGGGTCATGGGTCTGGGGTCATGGGTCTGGGGTCATGGGTCTGGGGTCATGGGTCTGGGGTCATGGGTCTGGGGTCATGGGTCTGGGGTCATGGGTCTGGGGTCATGGGTCTGGGGTCATGGGTCTGGGGTCATGGGTCTGGGGTCATGGGTCTGGGGTCATGGGTCTGGGGTCATGGGTATGGGGTCATGGGTCTGGGGTCATGGGTCTGGGGTCATGGGTCTGGGGTCATGGGTCTGGGGTCACGGGTCCGGGGTCACGGGTCCGGGGTCACGGGTCCGGGGTCATGGGTCCGGGGTCATGGGTCCGGGGTCATGGGTCCGGTGTCATGGGTCCGTTGTCATGGGACCGGGGTCATGGGACCGGGGTCATGGGTCCGGGGTCATGGGTCCGGGGTCCTGGGTCCGGGGTCCTGGGTCCGTGGTCCTGTCTCCGGGGTCATGGGTCTGGGGTAATGGGTCTGGGGTCATGGGTCTGGGGTAATGGGTCTGGGGTCATGGGTCTGGGGTCATGGGTCTCGGGTCATGGGTCTGGGGTCGTGGGTCCGGGGTCATGGGTCCGGGGTCGTGGGTCCGGGGTCATGGGTCCGGGGTCATGGGTCCGGGGTCATGGGTCCGGGGTCATGGGTCCGGGGTCATGGGTCCGGGGTCATGGGTCCGGGGTCATGGGTCCGGGGTCATGGGTCCGGGGTCATGGGTCCGGGGTCATGGGTCCGGGGTCATGGGTCCGGGGTCATGGGTCCGGGGTCATGGGTCCTGGGTCATGGGTCCGGGGTCATGGGTCCGGGGTCATGGGTCCGGGGTCATGGGTCCGGGGTCATGGGTCCGGGGTCATGGGTCCGGGGTCATGGGTCCGGGGTCATGGGTCCGGGGTCATGGGTCCGGGGTCATGGGTCCGGGGTCATGGGTCCGGGGTCATGGGTCCGTGGTCATGGGTCCGGGGTCATGGGTCCGGGGTCATGGGTCCGGGGTCATGGGTCTGGGGTCATGGGTCTGGGTTCATGGGTCTGGGGTCATGGGTCTGGGGTCATGGGTCTGGGGTCATGGGTCTGGGGTCATGGTTCTGGGGTCATGGGTCTGGGGTCATGGGTCTGGGGTCATGGGTCTGGGGTCATGGGTCTGGGGTCATGGGTCTGGGGTCATGGGTCCGGGGTCATGGGTCCGGGGTCATGGGTCCGGGGTCATGGGTCCGGGGTCATGGGTCCGGGGTCATGGGTCCGGGGTCATGGGTCCGGGGTCATGGGTCCGGGGTCATGGGTCCGGGGTCATGGGTCCGGGGTCATGGGTCTGGGGTCATTGGTCTGGTGTCATGGGTCTGGGGTCATGGGTCCGGTGTCATGTGTCCGTTGTCATGGGACCGGGGTCATGGGACCGGTGTCATGGGTCCGGGGTCATGGGTCCGGGGTCCTGGGTCCGGGGTCCTGGGTCCGGGGTCATGGGTCCGTGGTCCTGTCTCCGGGGTCATGGGTCTGGGGTAATGGGTCTGGGGTCATGGGTCTCGGGTCATGGGTCTGGGGTCGTGGGTCCGGGGTCGTGGGTCCGGGGTCATGGGTCCGGGGTCATGTGTCCGGCGTCCTGGGTCCGGGGTTGTGGTTCCGGGGTCCTGGGTCTCGGGTCATGGGTCTGGGGTCGTGGGTCCGGGGTCGTGGGTCCGGGGTCGTGGATCCGGGGTCATGGGTCCGGGGTCATGGGTCCGGGGTCGTGGGTCCGGGGTCGTGGGTCCGGGGTCGTGGGTCCGGGGTCGTGGGTCCGGGGTCGTGGGTCCGGGGTCGTGGGTCCGGGGTCGTGGGTCCGGGGTCATGGGTCTGGGGTCGTGGGTCCGGGGTCGTGGGTCCGGGGTCGTGGGTCCGGGGTCGTGGGTCCGGGGTCGTGGGTCCGGGGTCCTGGGTCCGGGGTCATGTGTCCGGGGTCCTGGGTCCGGGGTCGTGGTTCCGGGGTCCTGGGTCCGGGGTCATGGGTCCGGGGTCATGGGTCTGGGGTCATGGGTCTGGGGTCATGGGTCTGGGGTCATGGGTCTGGGGTCATGGGTCTGGGGTCATGGGTCTGGGGTCATGGGTCTGGGGTCATGGGTCTGGGGTCATGGGTCTGGGGTCATGGGTCTGGGGTCATGGGTCTGGGGTCATGGGTCTGGGGTCATGGGTCTGGGGTCATGGGTCTGGGGTCATGGGTCTGGGGTTATGGGTCTGGGGTCATGGGTCTGGGGTCATGGGTCTGGGGTCACGGGTCCGGGGTCACGGGTCCGGGGTCACGGGTCCGGTGTCACGGGTCCGGGGTCACGGGTCCGGGGTCACGGGTCCGGGGTCATGGGTCCGGGGTCATGGGTCCGGGGTCATGGATCCGGGGTCATGGGTCCGGTGTCATGGGTCCGTTGTCATGGGACCGGGGTCATGGGACCGGGGTCATGGGTCCGTTGTCATGGGTCCGGGGTCGTGGGTCCGGGGTCGTGGGTCCGGGGTCGTGGGTCCGGGGTCGTGGGTCCGGTGTCCTGGGTCCGGGGTCATGTGTCCGGGGTCCTGGGTCCGGGGTCGTGGTTCCGGGGTCCTGGGTCCGGGGTCATGGGTCCGGGGTCATGGGTCCGGGGTCATGGGTCTGGGGTCATGGGTCTGGGGTCATGGGTCTGGGGTCATGGGTCTGGGGTCATGGGTCTGGGGTCATGGGTCTGGGGTCATGGGTCTGGGGTCATGGGTCTGGGGTCATGGGTCTGGGGTCATGAGTCTGGGGTCATGGGTCTGGGGTCATGGGTCTGGGGTCATGGGTCTGGGGTCATGGGTCTGGGGTCATGGGTCTGGGGTCATGGGTCTGGGGTCATGGGTCTGGGGTCATGTGTCTGGGGTCATGGGTCTGGGGTCATGGGTCTGGGGTCATGGGTCTGGGGTCATGGGTCTGGGGTCATGGGTCTGGGGTCATGGGTCTGGGGTCATGGGTCTGGGGTCATGGGTCTGGGGTCATGGCTCTGGGGTCTTGGGTCTGGGGTCGTGGGTCTGGGGTCGTGGGTCTGGGGTCGTGGGTCTGGGGTCGTGGGTCTGGGGTCGTGGGTCCGGGGTCGTGGGTCCGGGGTCATGGGTCCGGGGTCATGGGTCCGGGGTCATGTGTCCGGGGTCATGGGTCTGGGGTCATGGGTCTGGGGTCATGGGTCTGGGGTCATGGGTCTGGGGTCATGGGTCTGGGGTCATGGGTCTGGGGTCATGGGTCTGGGGTCATGGGTCTGGGGTCATGGGTCTGGGGTCATGGGTCTGGGGTCATGGGTCTGGGGTCACGGGTCCGGGGTCACGGGTCCGGGGTCACGGGTCCGGGGTCACGGGTCCGGGGTCACGGGTCCGGGGTCATGGGTCCGGGGTCATGGGTCCGGGGTCATGGATCCGGGGTCATGGGTCCGGTGTCATGGGTCCGTTGTCATGGGACCGGGGTCATGGGACCGGGGTCATGGGTCCGGGGTCATGGGTCCGGGGTCCTGGGTCCGGGGTCCTGGGTCCGTGGTCCTGTCTCCGGGGTCATGGGTCTGGGGTAATGGGTCTGGGGTCATGGGTCTGGGGTAATGGGTCTGGGGTCATGGGTCTCGGGTCATGGGTCTGGGGTCGTGGGTCCGGGGTCATGGGTCCGGGGTCGTGGGTCCGGGGTCATGGGTCCGGGGTCATGGGTCTGGGGTCATGGGTCCGGGGTCATGGGTCCGGGGTCATGGGTCCGGGGTCATGGGTCCGGGGTCATGGGTCCGGGGTCATGGGTCCGGGGTCATGGGTCCGGGGTCATGGGTCCGGGGTCATGGGTCTGGGGTCATTGGTCTGGTGTCATGGGTCTGGGGTCATGGGTCCGGTGTCATGTGTCCGTTGTCATGGGACCGGGGTCATGGGACCGGTGTCATGGGTCCGGGGTCATGGGTCCGGGGTCCTGGGTCCGGGGTCCTGGGTCCGGGGTCATGGGTCCGTGGTCCTGTCTCCGGGGTCATGGGTCTGGGGTAATGGGTCTGGGGTCATGGGTCTCGGGTCATGGGTCTGGGGTCGTGGGTCCGGGGTCGTGGGTCCGGGGTCATGGGTCCGGGGTCATGTGTCCGGCGTCCTGGGTCCGGGGTTGTGGTTCCGGGGTCCTGGGTCTCGGGTCATGGGTCTGGGGTCGTGGGTCCGGGGTCGTGGGTCCGGGGTCGTGGATCCGGGGTCATGGGTCCGGGGTCATGGGTCCGGGGTCGTGGGTCCGGGGTCGTGGGTCCGGGGTCGTGGGTCCGGGGTCGTGGGTCCGGGGTCGTGGGTCCGGGGTCGTGGGTCCGGGGTCGTGGGTCCGGGGTCATGGGTCTGGGGTCGTGGGTCCGGGGTCGTGGGTCCGGGGTCGTGGGTCCGGGGTCGTGGGTCCGGGGTCCTGGGTCCGGGGTCATGTGTCCGGGGTCCTGGGTCCGGGGTCGTGGTTCCGGGGTCCTGGGTCCGGGGTCATGGGTCCGGGGTCATGGGTCTGGGGTCATGGGTCTGGGGTCATGGGTCTGGGGTCATGGGTCTGGGGTCATGGGTCTGGGGTCATGGGTCTGGGGTCATGGGTCTGGGGTCATGGGTCTGGGGTCATGGGTCTGGGGTCATGGGTCTGGGGTCATGGGTCTGGGGTCATGGGTCTGGGGTCATGGGTCTGGGGTCATGGGTCTGGGGTCATGGGTCTGGGGTCATGGGTCTGGGGTCATGTGTCCGGGGTCCTGGGTCCGGGGTCGTGGTTCCGGGGTCCTGGGTCCGGGGTCATGGGTCCGGGGTCATGGGTCCGGGGTCATGGGTCTGGGGTCATGGGTCTGGGGTCATGGGTCTGGGGTCATGGGTCTGGGGTCATGGGTCTGGGGTCATGGGTCTGGGGTCATGGGTCTGGGGTCATGGGTCTGGGGTCATGGGTCTGGGGTCATGGGTCTGGGGTCATGGGTCTGGGGTCATGAGTCTGGGGTCATGGGTCTGGGGTCATGGGTCTGGGGTCATGGGTCTGGGGTCATGGGTCTGGGGTCATGGGTCTGGGGTCATGGGTCTGGGGTCATGGGTCTGGGGTCATGGGTCTGGGGTCATGGGTCTGGGGTCATGTGTCTGGGGTCATGGGTCTGGGGTCATGGGTCTGGGGTCATGGGTCTGGGGTCATGGGTCTGGGGTCATGGGTCTGGGGTCGTGGGTCCGGGGTCGTGGGTCCGGGGTCATGGGTCCGGGGTCATGTGTCCGGCGTCCTGGGTCCGGGGTTGTGGTTCCGGGGTCCTGGGTCTCGGGTCATGGGTCTGGGGTCGTGGGTCCGGGGTCGTGGGTCCGGGGTCGTGGGTCCGGGGTCATGGGTCTGGGGTCGTGGGTCCGGGGTCGTGGGTCCGGGGTCGTGGGTCCGGGGTCGTGGGTCCGGGGTCGTGGGTCCGGGGTCCTGGGTCCGGGGTCATGTGTCCGGGGTCCTGGGTCCGGGGTCGTGGTTCCGGGGTCCTGGGTCCGGGGTCATGGGTCCGGGGTCATGGGTCTGGGGTCATGGGTCTGGGGTCATGGGTCTGGGGTCATGGGTCTGGGGTCATGGGTCTGGGGTCATGGGTCTGGGGTCATGGGTCTGGGGTCATGGGTCTGGGGTCATGGGTCTGGGGTCATGGGTCTGGGGTCATGGGTCTGGGGTCATGGGTCTGGGGTCATGGGTCTGGGGTCATGGGTCTGGGGTCATGGGTCTGGGGTCATGGGTCTGGGGTCATGGGTCTGGGGTCACGGGTCCGGGGTCACGGGTCCGGGGTCACGGGTCCGGGGTCACGGGTCCGGGGTCACGGGTCCGGGGTCATGGGTCCGGGGTCATGGGTCCGGGGTCATGGATCCGGGGTCATGGGTCCGGTGTCATGGGTCCGTTGTCATGGGACCGGGGTCATGGGACCGGGGTCATGGGTCCGTTGTCATGGGTCCGGGGTCGTGGGTCCGGGGTCGTGGGTCCGGGGTCGTGGGTCCGGGGTCGTGGGTCCGGGGTCGTGGGTCCGGGGTCGTGGGTCCGGGGTCCTGGGTCCGGGGTCATGTGTCCGGGGTCCTGGGTCCGGGGTCGTGGTTCCGGGGTCCTGGGTCCGGGGTCATGGGTCCGGGGTCATGGGTCCGGGGTCATGGGTCCGGGGTCATGGGTCTGGGGTCATGGGTCTGGGGTCATGGGTCTGGGGTCATGGGTCTGGGGTCATGGGTCTGGGGTCATGGGTCTGGGGTCATGGGTCTGGGGTCATGGGTCTGGGGTCATGGGTCTGGGGTCATGAGTCTGGGGTCATGGGTCTGGGGTCATGGGTCTGGGGTCATGGGTCTGGGGTCATGGGTCTGGGGTCATGGGTCTGGGGTCATGGGTCTGGGGTCATGGGTCTGGGGTCATGGGTCTGGGGTCATGTGTCTGGGGTCATGGGTCTGGGGTCATGGGTCTGGGGTCATGGGTCTGGGGTCATGGGTCTGGGGTCATGGGTCTGGGGTCATGGGTCTGGGGTCATGGGTCTGGGGTCATGGCTCTGGGGTCTTGGGTCTGGGGTCGTGGGTCTGGGGTCGTGGGTCTGGGGTCGTGGGTCTGGGGTCGTGGGTCTGGGGTCGTGGGTCCGGGGTCGTGGGTCCGGGGTCATGGGTCCGGGGTCATGGGTCCGGGGTCATGTGTCCGGGGTCATGGGTCTGGGGTCATGGGTCTGGGGTCATGGGTCTGGGGTCATGGGTCTGGGGTCATGGGTCTGGGGTCATGGGTCTGGGGTCATGGGTCTGGGGTCATGGGTCTGGGGTCATGGGTCTGGGGTCATGGGTCTGGGGTCATGGGTCTGGGGTCACGGGTCCGGGGTCACGGGTCCGGGGTCACGGGTCCGGGGTCACGGGTCCGGGGTCACGGGTCCGGGGTCATGGGTCCGGGGTCATGGGTCCGGGGTCATGGATCCGGGGTCATGGGTCCGGTGTCAGGGGTCCGTTGTCATGGGACCGGGGTCATGGGACCGGGGTCATGGGTCCGGGGTCATGGGTCCGGGGTCCTGGGTCCGGGGTCCTGGGTCCGTGGTCCTGTCTCCGGGGTCATGGGTCTGGGGTAATGGGTCTGGGGTCATGGGTCTGGGGTAATGGGTCTGGGGTCATGGGTCTCGGGTCATGGGTCTGGGGTCGTGGGTCCGGGGTCATGGGTCCGGGGTCGTGGGTCCGGGGTCATGGGTCCGGGGTCATGGGTCTGGGGTCATGGGTCCGGGGTCATGGGTCCGGGGTCATGGGTCCGGGGTCATGGGTCCGGGGTCATGGGTCCGGGGTCATGGGTCCGGGGTCATGGGTCCGGGGTCATGGGTCCGGGGTCATGGGTCTGGGGTCATTGGTCTGGTGTCATGGGTCTGGGGTCATGGGTCCGGTGTCATGTGTCCGTTGTCATGGGACCGGGGTCATGGGACCGGTGTCATGGGTCCGGGGTCATGGGTCCGGGGTCCTGGGTCCGGGGTCCTGGGTCCGGGGTCATGGGTCCGTGGTCCTGTCTCCGGGGTCATGGGTCTGGGGTAATGGGTCTGGGGTCATGGGTCTCGGGTCATGGGTCTGGGGTCGTGGGTCCGGGGTCGTGGGTCCGGGGTCATGGGTCCGGGGTCATGTGTCCGGCGTCCTGGGTCCGGGGTTGTGGTTCCGGGGTCCTGGGTCTCGGGTCATGGGTCTGGGGTCGTGGGTCCGGGGTCGTGGGTCCGGGGTCGTGGATCCGGGGTCATGGGTCCGGGGTCATGGGTCCGGGGTCGTGGGTCCGGGGTCGTGGGTCCGGGGTCGTGGGTCCGGGGTCGTGGGTCCGGGGTCGTGGGTCCGGGGTCGTGGGTCCGGGGTCGTGGGTCCGGGGTCATGGGTCTGGGGTCGTGGGTCCGGGGTCGTGGGTCCGGGGTCGTGGGTCCGGGGTCGTGGGTCCGGGGTCGTGGGTCCGGGGTCCTGGGTCCGGGGTCATGTGTCCGGGGTCCTGGGTCCGGGGTCGTGGTTCCGGGGTCCTGGGTCCGGGGTCATGGGTCCGGGGTCATGGGTCGGGGGTCATGGGTCTGGGGTCATGGGTCTGGGGTCATGGGTCTGGGGTCATGGGTCTGGGGTCATGGCTCTGGGGTCTTGGGTCTGGGGTCGTGGGTCTGGGGTCGTGGGTCTGGGGTCGTGGGTCTGGGGTCGTGGGTCTGGGGTCGTGGGTCTGGGGTCGTGGGTCTGGGGTCGTGGGTCCGGGGTCGTGGGTCCGGGGTCGTGGGTCCGGGGTCATGGGTCCGGGGTCATGTGTCCGGGTTCATGGGTCCGGGGTCATGGGTCTGGGGTCATGGGTCTGGGGTCATGGGTCTGGGGTCATGGGTCTGGGGTCATGGGTCTGGGGTCATGGGTCTGGGGTCATGGGTCTGGGGTCATGGGTCTGGGGTCATGGGTCTGGGGTCATGGGTCTGGGGTCATGGGTCTGGGGTCATGGGTCTGGGGTCATGGGTCTGGGGTCATGGGTCTGGGGTCATGGGTCTGGGGTCACGGGTCCGGGGTCACGGGTCCGGGGTCACGGGTCCGGGGTCACGGGTCCGGGGTCACGGGTCCGGGGTCATGGGTCCGGGGTCATGGGTCCGGGGTCATGGGTCCGGGGTCATGGGTCCGGTGTCATGGGTCCGTTGTCATGGGACCGGGGTCATGGGACCGGGGTCATGGGTCCGGGGTCATGGGTCCGGGGTCCTGGGTCCGGGGTCCTGGGTCCGTGGTCCTGTCTCCGGGGTCATGGGTCTGGGGTAATGGGTCTGGGGTCATGGGTCTGGGGTAATGGGTCTGGGGTCATGGGTCTCGGGTCATGGGTCTGGGGTCGTGGGTCCGGGGTCATGGGTCCGGGGTCGTGGGTCCGGGGTCATGGGTCCGGGGTCATGGGTCCGGGGTCATGGGTCCGGGGTCATGGGTCCGTGGTAATGGGTCCGGGGTCATGGGTCCGGGGTCATGGGTCCGGGGTCATGGGTCCGGGGTCATGGGTCCGGGGTCATGGGTCCGGGGTCATGGGTCCGGGGTCATGGGTCCGGGGTCATGGGTCCGGGGTCATGGGTCCGGGGTCATGGGTCCGGGGTCATGGGTCCGGGGTCATGGGTCCGGGGTCATGGGTCCGGGGTCATGGGTCCGGGGTCATGGGTCCGGGGTCATGGGTCCGGGGTCATGGGTCCGGGGTCATGGGTCCGGGGTCATGGGTCCTGGGTCATGGGTCCGGGGTCATGGGTCCGGGGTCATGGGTCCGGGGTCATGGGTCCGGGGTCATGGGTCCGGGGTCATGGGTCCGGGGTCATGGGTCCGGGGTCATGGGTCCGGGGTCATGGGTCCGGGGTCATGGGTCCGGGGTCATGGGTCCGGGGTCATGGGTCCGGGGTCATGGGTCCGGGGTCATGGGTCCGGGGTCATGGGTCCGGGGTCATGGGCCCGGGGTCATGGGTCCGTGGTCATGGGTCCGGGGTCATGGGTCCGGGGTCATGGGTCTGGGGTCATGGGTCTGGGGTCATGGGTCTGGGTTCTTGGGTCTGTGGTCATGGGTCTGGGGTCATGGGTCTGGGGTCATGGTTCTGGGGTCATGGGTCTGGGGTCATGGGTCTGGGGTCATGGGTCTGGGGTCATGGGTCTGGGGTCATGGGTCTGGGGTCATGGGTCTGGGGTCATGGGTCTGGGGTCATGGGTCTGGGGTCATGGGTCTGGGGTCATGGGTCTGGGGTCATGGGTCTGGGGTCATGGGTCTGGGGTCATGGGTCTGGGGTCATGGGTCTGGGGTCATGGGTCTGGGGTCATGGGTCTGGGGTCATGGGTCTGGGGTCTTGGGTCTGGGGTCGTGGGTCTGGGGTCGTGGGTCTGGGGTCGTGGGTCCGGGGTCGTGGGTCCGGGGTCGTGGGTCCGGGGTCATGGGTCCGGGGTCATGTGTCCGGGGTCCTGGGTCCGGGGTCGTGGTTCCGGGGTCATGGGTCCGGGGTCATGGGTCCGGGGTCATGGGTCCGGGGTCGTGGGTCCGGGGTCGTGGGTCCGGGGTCGTGGGTCCGGGGTCGTGGGTCCGGGGTCATGGGTCCGTGGTCAGGGGTCCGGAGTCACGGGTCCGGGGTCACGGGTCCGGGGTCACGGGTCCGGGGTCACGGGTCCGGGGTCACGGGTCCGGGGTCACGGGTCCGGGGTCACGGGTCCGGGGTCATGGGTCCGGGGTCATGGGTCCGGGGTCATGGGTCCGGTGTCATGGGTCCGTTGTCATGGGACCGGGGTCATGGGACCGGGGTCATGGGTCCGGGGTCATGGGTCCGGGGTCCTGGGTCCGGGGTCCTGGGTCCGTGGTCCTGTCTCCGGGGTCATGGGTCTGGGGTAATGGGTCTGGGGTCATGGGTCTGGGGTAATGGGTCTGGGGTCATGGGTCTGGGGTCATGGGTCTCGGGTCATGGGTCTGGGGTCGTGGGTCCGGGGTCATGGGTCCGGGGTCGTGGGTCCGGGGTCATGGGTCCGGGGTCATGGGTCCGGGGTCATGGGTCCGGGGTCATGGGTCCGGGGTCATGGGTCCGGGGTCATGGGTCCGTGGTAATGGGTCCGGGGTCATGGGTCCGGGGTCATGGGTCCGGGGTCATGGGTCCGGGGTCATGGGTCCGGGGTCATGGGTCCGGGGTCATGGGTCCGGGGTCATGGGTCCGGGGTCATGGGTCCGGGGTCATGGGTCCGGGGTCATGGGTCCGGGGTCATGGGTCCGGGGTCATGGGTCCGGGGTCATGGGTCCGGGGTCATGGGTCCGGGGTCATGGGTCCGGGGTCATGGGTCCGGGGTCATGGGTCCTGGGTCATGGGTCCGGGGTCATGGGTCCGGGGTCATGGGTCCGGGGTCATGGGTCCGGGGTCATGGGTCCGGGGTCATGGGTCCGGGGTCATGGGTCCGGGGTCATGGGTCCGGGGTCATGGGTCCGGGGTCATGGGTCCGGGGTCATGGGTCCGGGGTCATGGGTCCGGGGTCATGGGTCCGTGGTCATGGGTCCGGTGTCATGGGTCCGGGGTCATGGGTCCGGGGTCATGGGTCCGGGGTCATGGGTCTGGGGTCATGGGTCTGGGTTCATGGGTCTGGGGTCATGGGTCTGGGGTCATGGGTCTGGGGTCATGGGTCTGGGGTCATGGTTCTGGGGTCATGGGTCTGGGGTCATGGGTCTGGGGTCATGGGTCTGGGGTCATGGGTCTGGGGTCATGGGTCTGGGGTCATGGGTCTGGGGTCATGGGTCCGGGGTCATGGGTCCGGGGTCATGGGTCCGGGGTCATGGGTCCGGGGTCATGGGTCCGGGGTCATGGGTCCGGGGTCATGGGTCCGGGGTCATGGGTCCGGGGTCATGGGTCTGGGGTCATTGGTCTGGTGTCATGGGTCTGGGGTCATGGGTCCGGTGTCATGTGTCCGTTGTCATGGGACCGGGGTCATGGGACCGGTGTCATGGGTCCGGGGTCATGGGTCCGGGGTCCTGGGTCCGGGGTCCTGGGTCCGGGGTCATGGGTCCGTGGTCCTGTCTCCGGGGTCATGGGTCTGGGGTAATGGGTCTGGGGTCATGGGTCTCGGGTCATGGGTCTGGGGTCGTGGGTCCGGGGTCGTGGGTCCGGGGTCATGGGTCCGGGGTCATGTGTCCGGCGTCCTGGGTCCGGGGTTGTGGTTCCGGGGTCCTGGGTCTCGGGTCATGGGTCTGGGGTCGTGGGTCCGGGGTCGTGGGTCCGGGGTCGTGGATCCGGGGTCATGGGTCCGGGGTCATGGGTCCGGGGTCGTGGGTCCGGGGTCGTGGGTCCGGGGTCGTGGGTCCGGGGTCGTGGGTCCGGGGTCGTGGGTCCGGGGTCGTGGGTCCGGGGTCGTGGGTCCGGGGTCATGGGTCTGGGGTCGTGGGTCCGGGGTCGTGGGTCCGGGGTCGTGGGTCCGGGGTCGTGGGTCCGGGGTCGTGGGTCCGGGGTCCTGGGTCCGGGGTCATGTGTCCGGGGTCCTGGGTCCGGGGTCGTGGTTCCGGGGTCCTGGGTCCGGGGTCATGGGTCCGGGGTCATGGGTCTGGGGTCATGGGTCTGGGGTCATGGGTCTGGGGTCATGGGTCTGGGGTCATGGGTCTGGGGTCATGGGTCTGGGGTCATGGGTCTGGGGTCATGGGTCTGGGGTCATGGGTCTGGGGTCATGGGTCTGGGGTCATGGGTCTGGGGTCATGGGTCTGGGGTCATGGGTCTGGGGTCATGGGTCTGGGGTCATGGGTCTGGGGTCATGGGTCTGGGGTCATGGGTCTGGGGTCATGGGTCTGGGGTCATGGGTCTGGGGTCATGGCTCTGGGGTCTTGGGTCTGGGGTCGTGGGTCTGGGGTCGTGGGTCTGGGGTCGTGGATCTGGGGTCGTGGGTCTGGGGTCGTGGGTCCGGGGTCGTGGGTCCGGGGTCATGGGTCCGGGGTCATGTGTCCGGGGTCCTGGGTCCGGGGTCGTGGTTCCGGGGTCCTGGGTCCGGGGTCATGGGTCCGGGGTCATGGGTCCGGGGTCATGGGTCCGGGGTCATGGGTCCGGGGTCATGGGTCCGGGGTCGTGGGTCCGGGGTCGTGGGTCCGGGGTCATGGGTCCGTGGTCTTGGGTCCGGAGTCACGGGTCCGGGGTCACGGGTCCGGGGTCACGGGTCCGGGGTCACGGGTCCGGGGTCACGGGTCCGGTGTCATGGGTCCGGGGTCATGGGTCCGGGGTCATGGGTCCGGTGTCATGGGTCCGTTGTCATGGGACCGGGGTCATGGGACCGGGGTCATGGGTCCGGGGTCATGGGTCCGGGGTCATGGGTCCGGGGTCATGGGTCTGTGGTCATTGGTCTGGGGTCATGGGTCTGGGGTCATGGGTCCGTGGTCCTGTCTCCGGGGTCATGGGTCTTGGTTAATGGGTCTGGGGTCATGGGTCTCGGGTCATGGGTCTGGGGTCGTGGGTCCGGGTTCGTGGGTCCGGGGTCCTGGGTCCGGGGTCGTGGGTCCGGGGTCGTGGGTCTGGGGTCGTGGGTCTGGGGTCGTGGGTCTGGGGTCATGGGTCTGGGGTCATGGGTCTGGGGTCATGGGTCTGGGGTCATGGGTCTGGGGTCATGGGTCTGGGGTCATGGGTCTGGGTTCATGGGTCTGGGTACATGGGTCTGGGGTCATGGGTCTGGGGTCATGGGTCTGGGGTCATGGGTCTGGGGTCATGGGTCTGGGGTCATGGGTCTGGGGTCATGGGTCTGGGGTCATGGGTCTGGGGTCATGGGTCTGGGGTCATGGGTCTGGGGTCATGGGTCTGGGGTCATGGGTCTGGGGTCATGGGTCTGGGGTCATGGGTCTGGGGTCATGGGTCTGGGGTCA
Organism: Andrena hattorfiana; assembly: GCA_944738655.2. Classification (NCBI taxonomy): domain Eukaryota; kingdom Metazoa; phylum Arthropoda; class Insecta; order Hymenoptera; family Andrenidae; genus Andrena; species Andrena hattorfiana. The sequence goes on from OX122889.2 coordinate 64,599,460, forward strand.
TGGGTCTGGGGTCTTGGGTCTGGGGTCGTGGGTCCGGGGTCGTGGGGCCGGGGTCGTGGGTCCGGGGTCGTGGGTCCGGGGTCATGTGTCCGGGGTCCTGGGTCCGGGGTCATGGGTCCGGGGTCATGGGTCCGGGGTCATGGGTCCGTGGTAATGGGTCCGGGGTCATGGGTCCGGGGTCATGGGTCCGGGGTCATGGGTCCGGGGTCATGGTTCCGGGGTCATGGGTCCGGGGTCATGGGTCCGGGGTCATGGGTCCGGGGTCATGGGTCCGGGGTCATGGGTCCGGGGTCATGGGTCCGGGGTCATGGGTCCGGGGTCATGGGTCCGGGGTCATGGGTCCGGGGTCATGGGTCCGGGGTCATGGGTCCGGGGTCATGGGTCCGGGGTCATGGGTCCGGGGTCATGGGTCTGGGGTCATGGGTCCGGGGTCATGGGTCCGGGGTCATGGGTCCGGGGTCATGGGTCCGGGGTCATGGGTCCGGGGTCATGGGTCCGGGGTCATGGGTCCGGCGTCATGGGTCCGGGGTCATGGGTCCGGTGTCATGGGTCCGGGGTCGTGGGTCCGGGGTCATGGGTCCGTGGTAATGGGTCCGGGGTCATGGGTCCGGGGTCATGGGTCCGGGGTCATGGGTCTGGGGTCTTGGGTCCGGGGTCATGGGTCCGGGGTCATGGGTCCGGGGTCATGGGTCCGGGGTCATGGGTCCGGGGTCATGGGTCCGGGGTCATGGGTCCGGGGTCATGGGTCCGGGGTCATGGGTCCGGGGTCATGGGTCTGGGGTCATTGGTCTGGGGTCATGTGTCTGGGGTCATGGGTCCGGTGTCATGTGTCCGTTGTCATGGGACCGGGGTCATGGGACCGGGGTCATGGGTCCGGGGTCATGGGTCCGGGGTCCTGGGTCCGGGGTCCGGGGTCCAGGGTCATGGGTCCGTGGTCCTGTCTCCGGGGTCATGGGTCTGGGGTAATGGGTCTGGGGTCATGGGTCTCGGGTCATGGGTCTGGGGTCGTGGGTCCGGGGTCGTGGGTCCGGGGTCATGGGTCCGGGGTCATGTGTCCGGGGTCCTGGGTCCGGGGTTGTGGTTCCGGGGTCCTGGGTCCGGGGTCATGGGTCCGGGGTCATGGGTCTGGGGTCATGGGTCTGGGGTCATGGGTCTGGGGTCATGGGTCTGGGGTCATGGGTCTGGGGTCATGGGTCTGGGGTCATGGGTCTGGGGTCATGGGTCTGGGGTCATGGGTCTGGGGTCATGGGTCTGGGGTCATGGGTCTGGGGTCATGGGTCTGGGGTGATGGGTCCGTGGTCCTGTCTCCGGGGTCATGGGTCTGGGGTAATGGGTCTGGGGTCATGGGTCTCGGGTCATGGGCCTGGGGTCGTGGGTCCGGGGTCGTGGGTCCGGGGTCATGGGTCCGGGGTCATGTGTCCGGGGTCCTGGGTCCGGGGTTGTGGTTCCGGGGTCCTGGGTCCGGGGTCATGGGTCCGGGGTCATGGGTCCGGGGTCATGGGTCCGGCGTCATGGGTCCGGGGTCATGTGTCCGGTGTCATGGGTCCGGGGTCGTGGGTCCGGGGTCATGGGTCCGAGGTAATGGGTCCGGGGTCATGGGTCCGGGGTCATGGGTCTGGGGTCATGGGTCTGGGGTCTTGGGTCCGGGGTCATGGGTCCGGGGTCATGGGTCCGGGGTCATGGGTCCGGGGTCATGGGTCCGGGGTCATGGGTCCGGGGTCATGGGTCCGGGGTCATGGGTCCGGGGTCATGGGTCCGGGGTCATGGGTCCGGGGTCATGGGTCCGGGGTCATGGGTCCGGGGTCATGGGTCTGGGGTCATTGGTCTGGGGTCATGGGTCTGGGGTCATGGGTCCGGTGTCATGTGTCCGTTGTCATGGGACCGGGGTCATGGGTCCGGGGTCCTGGGTCCGGGGTCCGGGGTCCGGGGTCATGGGTCCGTGGTCCTGTCTCCGGGGTCATGGGTCTGGGGTAATGGGTCTGGGGTCATGGGTCTCGGGTCATGGGTCTGGGGTCGTGGGTCCGGGGTCGTGGGTCCGGGGTCATGGGTCCGGGGTCATGTGTCCGGGGTCCTGGGTCCGGGGTTGTGGTTCCGGGGTCCTGGGTCCGGGGTCATGGGTCCGGGGTCATGGGTCCGGGGTCATGGGTCCGGCGTCATGGGTCCGGGGTCATGGGTCCGGTGTCATGGGTCCGGGGTCGTGGGTCCGGGGTCGTGGGTCTGGGGTCGTGGGTCTGGGGTCGTGGGTCTGGGGTCATGGGTCTGGGGTCATGGGTCTGGGGTCGTGGGTCTGGGGTCATGGGTCTGGGGTCATGGGTCTGGGGTCATGGGTCGGGGGTCATGGGTCTGGGGTCATGGGTCTGGGGTCATGGGTCTGGGGTCATGGGTCTGGGGTCATGGGTCTGGGGTCATGGGTCTGGGGTCATGGGTCTGGGGTCATGGGTCTGGGGTCATGGGTCTGGGGTCATGGGTCTGGGGTCATGGGTCTGGGGTCATGGGTCTGGGGTCATGGGTCTGGGGTCATGGGTCTGGGGTCATGGGTCTGGGGTCATGGGTCTGGGGTCATGGGTCCGGGGTCATGGGTCCGGGGTCATGGGTCCGGGGTCATGGGTCCGGGGTCATGGGTCCGGGGTCGTGGGTCCGGGGTCGTGGGTCCGGGGTCGTGGGTCCGGGGTCGTGGGTCCGGGGTCGTGGGTCCGGGGTCGTGGGTCCGGGGTCGTGGGTCTGGGGTCGTGGGTCCGGGGTCGTGGGTCCGGGGTCGTGGGTCCGGGGTCGTGGGTCCGGGGTCGTGGGTCCGGGGTCGTGGGTCCGGGGTCGTGGGTCCGGGGTCGTGCGTCCGGGGTCGTGCGTCCGGGGTCGTGGGTCCGGGGTCGTGGGTCCGTGGTCGTGGGTCCGGGGTCCTGGGTCCGGGGTCATGGGTCCGTGGTAATGGGTCCGGGGTCATGGGTCCGGGGTCATGGGTCCGGGGTCATGGGTCCGGGGTCATGGGTCCGGGGTCATGGGTCCGGGGTCATGGGTCCGGGGTCATGGGTCCGGGGTCATGGGTCCGGGGTCATGGGTCCGGGGTCATGGGTCCTGGGTCATGGGTCCGGGGTCATGGGTCCGGGGTCATGGGTCCGGTATCATGGGTCCGGGGTCATGGGTCCGGGGTCATGGGTCCGGGGTCATGGGTCCGGGGTCATGGGTCTGGGGTCATGGGTCTGGGGTCATGGGTCTGGGGTCATGGGTCCGGGGTCATGGGTCCGGGGTCATGGGTCCGGGGTCATGGGTCCGGGGTCATGGGTCCGGGGTCATGGGTCCGGGGTCATGGGTCCGGTGTCATGGGTCCGGGGTCATGGGTCCGGGGTCATGGGTCCGGGGTCATGGGTCCGGGGTCATGGGTCCGGGGTCATGGGTCCGGGGTCATGGGTCCGGGGTCATGGGTCCGGGGTCATGGGTCTGGGGTCATGGGTCTGGGGTCATGGGTCTGGGGTCATGGGTCTGGGGTCATGGGTCTGGGGTCATGGGTCTGGGGTCATGGGTCTGGGGTCATGGGTCTGGGGTCATGGGTCTGGGGTCATGGGTCTGGGGTCATGGGTCTGGGGTCATGGGTCTGGGGTCTTGGGTCTGGGGTCGTGGGTCTGGGGTCGTGGGTCTCGGGTCGTGCGTCTGGGGTCATGGGTCTGGGGTCATGGGTCTGGGATCATGGGTCTGGGGTCATGGGTCTGGGGTCATGGGTCTGGGGTCGTGGGTCTGGGGTCGTGGGTCTGGGGTCGTGGGTCTGGGGTCGTGGGTCTGGGGTCGTGGGTCTGGGGTCGTGGGTCTGGGGTCGTGGGTCTGGGGTCGTGGGTCTGGGGTCGTGGGTCTGGGGTCATGGGTCCTGGGTCATGGGTCCGGGGTCATGGGTCCGGGGTCATGGGTCCGGGGTCATGGGTCCGGGGTCATGGGTCCGGGGTCATGGGTCCGGGGTCATGGGTCCGGGGTCATGGGTCCGGGGTCATGGGTCCGGGGTCATGGGTCCGGGGTCATGGGTCCGGGGTCATGGGTCCGGGGTCATGGGTCCGGGGTCATGGGTCCGGGGTCATGGGTCCGGGGTCATGGGTCCGGGGTCATGGGTCCGGGGTCATGGGTCCGGGGTCATGGGTCTGGGGTCATGGGTCTGGGGTCATGGGTCTGGGGTCATGGGTCTGGGGTCATGGGTCTGGGGTCATGGGTCTGGGGTCATGGGTCTGGGGTCATGGGTCTGGGGTCATGGGTCTGGGGTCTTGGGTCTGGGGTCGTGGGTCTGGGGTCGTGGGTCTCGGGTCGTGGGTCTGGGGTCGTGGGTCCGGGGTCGTGGGTCTGGGGTCATGGGTCTGGGGTCATGGTTCTGGGGTCATGGGTCCGGGGTCATGGGTCCGTGGTCCTGTCTCCGGGGTCATGGGTCTGGGGTAATGGGTCTGGGGTCATGGGTCTCGGGTCATGGGTCTGGGGTCGTGGGTCCGGGTTCGTGGGTCCGGGGTCGTGGGTCTGGGGTCGTGGGTCTGGGGTCGTGGGTCTGGGGTCATGGGTCTGGGGTCATGGGTCTGGGGTCATGGGTCTGGGGTCATGGGTCTGGGTTCATGGGTCTGGGTTCATGGGTCTGGGGTCATGGGTCTGGGGTCATGGGTCTGGGGTCATGGGTCTGGGGTCATGGGTCTGGGGTCATGGGTCTGGGGTCATGGGTCTGGGGTCATGGGTCTGGGGTCATGGGTCCGGGGTCATGGGTCCGGGGTCATGGGTCCGGGGTCATGGGTCCGGGGTCATGGGTCCGGGGTCATGGGTCTGGGGTCATTGGTCTGGGGTCATGGGTCTGGGGTCATGGGTCCGGTGTCATGTGTCCGTTGTCATGGGACCGGGGTCATGGGACCGGGGTCATGGGTCCGGGGTCATGGGTCCGGGGTCCTGGGTCCGGGGTCCTGGGTCCGGGGTCATGGGTCCGTGGTCCTGTCTCCGGGGTCATGGGTCTGGGGTAATGGGTCTGGGGTCATGGGTCTCGGGTCATGGGTCTGGGGTCGTGGGTCCGGGGTCGTGGGTCCGGGGTCATGGGTCCGGGGTCATGTGTCCGGGGTCCTGGGTCCGGGGTTGTGGTTCCGGGGTCCTGGGTCTCGGGTCATGGGTCTGGGGTCGTGGGTCCGGGGTCGTGGGTCCGGGGTCGTGGGTCCGGGGTCATGGGTCCGGGGTCATGGGTCCGGGGTCGTGGGTCCGGGGTCGTGGGTCCGGGGTCGTGGGTCCGGGGTCGTGGGTCCGGGGTCGTGGGTCCGGGGTCGTGGGTCCGGGGTCGTGGGTCCGGGGTCATGGGTCTGGGGTCGTGGGTCCGGGGTCGTGGGTCCGGGGTCGTGGGTCCGGGGTCGTGGGTCCGGGGTCGTGGGTCCGGGGTCCTGGGTCCGGGGTCATGTGTCCGGGGTCCTGGGTCCGGGGTCGTGGTTCCGGGGTCCTGGGGCCGGGGTCATGGGTCCGGGGTCATGGGTCTGGGGTCATGGGTCTGGGGTCATGGGTCTGGGGTCATGGGTCTGGGGTCATGGGTCTGGGGTCATGGGTCTGGGGTCATGGGTCTGGGGTCATGGGTCTGGGGTCATGGGTCTGGGGTCATGGGTCTGGGGTCATGGGTCTGGGGTCATGGGTCTGGGGTCATGGGTCTGGGGTCATGGGTCTGGGGTCATGGGTCTGGGGTCATGGGTCTGGGGTCATGGGTCTGGGGTCATGGCTCTGGGGTCTTGGGTCTGGGGTCGTGGGTCTGGGGTCGTGGGTCCGGGGTCGTGGGTCCGGGGTCATGGGTCCGGGGTCATGTGTCCGGGGTCCTGGGTCCGGGGTCGTGGTTCCGGGGTCCTGGGTCCGGGGTCATGGGTCCGGGGTCATGGGTCCGGGGTCATGGGTCCGGGGTCATGGGTCCGGGGTCATGGGTCCGGGGTCGTGGGTCCGTGGTCATGGGTCCGTGGTCATGGGTCCGGAGTCACGGGTCCGGGGTCCCGGGTCCGGGGTCATGGGTCCGGGGTCACGGGTCCGGGGTAACGGGTCCGGGGTCATGGGTCCGGGGTCATGGGTCCGGGGTCATGGGTCCGGTGTCATGGGTCCGTTGTCATGGGACCGGGGTCATGGGACCGGGGTCATGGGTCCGGGGTCATGGGTCCGGGGGCATGGGTCCGGGGTCATGGGTCCGGGGTCATGGGTCTGTGGTCATTGGTCTGGGGTCATGGGTCTGGGGTCATGGGTCCGTGGTCCTGTCTCCGGGGTCATGGGTCTGGGTTAATGGGTCTGGGGTCATGGGTCTGGGGTCATGGGTCTGGGGTCGTGGGTCCGGGTTCGTGGGTCCGGGGTCCTGGGTCCGGGGTCGTGGGTCCGGGGTCGTGGGTCTGGGGTCGTGGGTCTGGGGTCGTGGGTCTGGGGTCGTGGGTCTGGGGTCATGGGTCTGGGGTCATGGGTCCGTGGTCCTGTCTCCGGGGTCATGGGTCTGGGGTAATGGGTCTGGGGTCATGGGTCTCGGGTCATGGGTCTGGGGTCGTGGGTCCGGGTTCGTGGGTCCGGGGTCCTGGGTCCGGGGTCGTGGGTCCGGGGTCGTGGGTCTGGGGTCGTGGGTCTGGGGTCGTGGGTCTGGGGTCGTGGGTCTGGGGTCATGGGTCTGGGGTCATGGGTCTGGGGTCATGGGTCTGGGGTCATGGGTCTGGGTTCATGGGTCTGGGGTCGTGGGTCAGGGGTCGTGGGTCTGGGGTCGTGGGTCTGGGGTCGTGGGTCAGGGGTCGTGGGTCTGGGGTCGTGGGTCTGGGGTCATGGGTCCTGGGTCATGGGTCCGGGGTCATGGGTCCGTGGTCATGGGTCCGGGGTCATGGGTCCGGGGTCATGGGTCCGGGGTCATGGGTCCGGGGTCATGGGTCCGGGGTCATGGGTCCGGGGTCATGGGTCCGGGGTCATGGGTCCGGGGTCATGGGTCCGGGGTCATGGGTCCGGGGTCATGGGTCCGGGGTCATGGGTCCGGGGTCATGGGTCCGGGGTCATGGGTCCGGGGTCATGGGTCTGGGGTCATGGGTCTGGGGTCATGGGTCTGGGGTCATGGGTCTGGGGTCATGGTTCTGGGGTCATGGGTCTGGGGTCATGGGTCTGGGGTCATGGGTCTGGGGTCTTGGGTCTGGGGTCGTGGGTCTGGGGTCGTGGGTCTCGGGTCGTGGGTCTGGGGTCGTGGGTCCGGGGTCGTGGGTCTGGGGTCATGGGTCTGGGGTCATGGTTCTGGGGTCATGGGTCCGGGGTCATGGGTCCGTGGTCCTGTCTCCGGGGTCATGGGTCTGGGGTAATGGGTCTGGGGTCATGGGTCTCGGGTCATGGGTCTGGGGTCGTGGGTCCGGGTTCGTGGGTCCGGGGTCCTGGGTCCGGGGTCGTGGGTCCGGGGTCGTGGGTCTGGGGTCGTGGGTCTGGGGTCGTGGGTCTGGGGTCATGGGTCTGGGGTCATGGGTCTGGGGTCATGGGTCTGGGGTCATGGGTCTGGGTTCATGGGTCTGGGTTCATGGGTCTGGGGTCATGGGTCTGGGGTCATGGGTCTGGGGTCATGGGTCTGGGGTCATGGGTCTGGGGTCATGGGTCTGGGGTCATGGGTCTGGGGTCATGGGTCTGGGGTCATGGGTCCGGGGTCATGGGTCCGGGGTCATGGGTCCGGGGTCATGGGTCCGGGGTCATGGGTCCGGGGTCATGGGTCTGGGGTCATTGGTCTGGGGTCATGGGTCTGGGGTCATGGGTCCGGTGTCATGTGTCCGTTGTCATGGGACCGGGGTCATGGGACCGGGGTCATGGGTCCGGGGTCATGGGTCCGGGGTCCTGGGTCCGGGGTCCTGGGTCCGGGGTCATGGGTCCGTGGTCCTGTCTCCGGGGTCATGGGTCTGGGGTAATGGGTCTGGGGTCATGGGTCTCGGGTCATGGGTCTGGGGTCGTGGGTCCGGGGTCGTGGGTCCGGGGTCATGGGTCCGGGGTCATGTGTCCGGGGTCCTGGGTCCGGGGTTGTGGTTCCGGGGTCCTGGGTCTCGGGTCATGGGTCTGGGGTCGTGGGTCCGGGGTCGTGGGTCCGGGGTCGTGGGTCCGGGGTCATGGGTCCGGGGTCATGGGTCCGGGGTCGTGGGTCCGGGGTCGTGGGTCCGGGGTCGTGGGTCCGGGGTCGTGGGTCCGGGGTCGTGGGTCCGGGGTCGTGGGTCCGGGGTCGTGGGTCCGGGGTCGTGGGTCCGGGGTCATGGGTCTGGGGTCGTGGGTCCGGGGTCGTGGGTCCGGGGTCGTGGGTCCGGGGTCGTGGGTCCGGGGTCGTGGGTCCGGGGTCCTGGGTCCGGGGTCATGTGTCCGGGGTCCTGGGTCCGGGGTCGTGGTTCCGGGGTCCTGGGGCCGGGGTCATGGGTCCGGGGTCATGGGTCTGGGGTCATGGGTCTGGGGTCATGGGTCTGGGGTCATGGGTCTGGGGTCATGGGTCTGGGGTCATGGGTCTGGGGTCATGGGTCTGGGGTCATGGGTCTGGGGTCATGGGTCTGGGGTCATGGGTCTGGGGTCATGGGTCTGGGGTCATGGGTCTGGGGTCATGGGTCTGGGGTCATGGGTCTGGGGTCATGGGTCTGGGGTCATGGGTCTGGGGTCATGGGTCTGGGGTCATGGCTCTGGGGTCTTGGGTCTGGGGTCGTGGGTCTGGGGTCGTGGGTCCGGGGTCGTGGGTCCGGGGTCATGGGTCCGGGGTCATGTGTCCGGGGTCCTGGGTCCGGGGTCGTGGTTCCGGGGTCCTGGGTCCGGGGTCATGGGTCCGGGGTCATGGGTCCGGGGTCATGGGTCCGGGGTCATGGGTCCGGGGTCATGGGTCCGGGGTCGTGGGTCCGTGGTCATGGGTCCGTGGTCATGGGTCCGGAGTCACGGGTCCGGGGTCCCGGGTCCGGGGTCATGGGTCCGGGGTCACGGGTCCGGGGTAACGGGTCCGGGGTCATGGGTCCGGGGTCATGGGTCCGGGGTCATGGGTCCGGTGTCATGGGTCCGTTGTCATGGGACCGGGGTCATGGGACCGGGGTCATGGGTCCGGGGTCATGGGTCCGGGGGCATGGGTCCGGGGTCATGGGTCCGGGGTCATGGGTCTGTGGTCATTGGTCTGGGGTCATGGGTCTGGGGTCATGGGTCCGTGGTCCTGTCTCCGGGGTCATGGGTCTGGGTTAATGGGTCTGGGGTCATGGGTCCGGGGTCATGGGTCTGGGGTCATGGGTCTGGGGTCATGGGTCTGGGGTCATGGGTCTGGGGTCATGGGTCTGGGGTCATGGGTCTGGGTTCATGGGTCTGGGTTCATGGGTCTGGGGTCATGGGTCTGGGGTCATGGGTCTGGGGTCATGGGTCTGGGGTCATGGGTCCGTGGTCCTGTCTCCGGGGTCATGGGTCTGGGGTAATGGGTCTGGGGTCATGGGTCTCGGGTCATGGGTCTGGGGTCGTGGGTCCGGGGTCCTGGGTCCGGGGTCGTGGGTCCGGGGTCGTGGGTCTGGGGTCGTGGGTCTGGGGTCGTGGGTCTGGGGTCGTGGGTCTGGGGTCATGGGTCTGGGGTCATGGGTCTGGGGTCATGGGTCTGGGGTCATGGGTCTGGGTTCATGGGTCTGGGTTCATGGGTCTGGGGTCATGGGTCTGGGGTCATGGGTCTGGGGTCATGGGTCTGGGGTCATGGGTCTGGGGTCATGGGTCTGGGGTCATGGGTCTGGGGTCATGGGTCTGGGGTCATGGGTCTGGGGTCATGGGTCCGGGGTCATGGGTCCGGGGTCATGGGTCCGGGGTCATGGGTCCGGGGTCATGGGTCCGGGGTCATGGGTCTGGGGTCATTGGTCTGGGGTCATGGGTCTGGGGTCATGGGTCCGGTGTCATGTGTCCGTTGTCATGGGACCGGGGTCATGGGACCGGGGTCATGGGTCCGGGGTCATGGGTCCGGGGTCCTGGGTCCGGGGTCATGGGTCCGGGGTCATGGGTCCGGGGTCATGGGTCCGGGGTCATGGGTCCGGGGTCATGGGTCCGGGGTCATGGGTCCGGGGTCATGGGTCCGGGGTCATGGGTCCGGGGTCATGGGTCCGGGGTCATGGGTCCGGGGTCATGGGTCCGGGGTCATGGGTCTGGGGTCATGGGTCCGGGGTCATGGGTCCGGGGTCATGGGTCCGGGGTCATGGGTCCGGGGTCATGGGTCCGGGGTCATGGGTCCGGGGTCATGGGTCCGGGGTCATGGGTCCGGGGTCATGGGTCCGGCGTCATGGGTCCGGGGTCATGGGTCCGGTGTCATGGGTCCGGGGTCGTGGGTCCGGGGTCATGGGTCCGTGGTAATGGGTCCGGGGTCATGGGTCCGGGGTCATGGGTCCGGGGTCATGGGTCTGGGGTCTTGGGTCCGGGGTCATGGGTCCGGGGTCATGGGTCCGGGGTCATGGGTCCGGGGTCATGGGTCTGGGGTCATTGGTCTGGGGTCATGTGTCTGGGGTCATGGGTCCGGTGTCATGTGTCCGTTGTCATGGGACCGGGGTCATGGGACCGGGGTCATGGGTCCGGGGTCATGGGTCCGGGGTCATGGGTCCGGGGTCCTGGGTCCGGGGTCCGGGGTCCAGGGTCATGGGTCCGTGGTCCTGTCTCCGGGGTCATGGGTCTGGGGTAATGGGTCTGGGGTCATGGGTCTCGGGTCATGGGTCTGGGGTCGTGGGTCCGGGGTCCTGGGTCCGGGGTCCGGGGTCCGGGGTCATGGGTCCGTGGTCCTGTCTCCGGGGTCATGGGTCTGGGGTAATGGGTCTGGGGTCATGGGTCTCGGGTCATGGGTCTGGGGTCGTGGGTCCGGGGTCGTGGGTCCGGGGTCATGGGTCCGGGGTCATGTGTCCGGGGTCCTGGGTCCGGGGTTGTGGTTCCGGGGTCCTGGGTCCGGGGTCATGGGTCCGGCGTCATGGGTCCGGGGTCATGGGTCCGGTGTCATGGGTCCGGGGTCGTGGGTCCGGGGTCGTGGGTCTGGGGTCGTGGGTCTGGGGTCATGGGTCTGGGGTCATGGGTCTGGGGTCGTGGGTCTGGGGTCATGGGTCTGGGGTCATGGGTCTGGGGTCATGGGTCTGGGGTCATGGGTCTGGGGTCATGGGTCTGGGGTCATGGGTCTGGGGTCATGGGTCTGGGGTCATGGGTCTGGGGTCATGGGTCTGGGGTCATGGGTCTGGGGTCATGGGTCTGGGGTCATGGGTCTGGGGTCATGGGTCTGGGGTCATGGGTCTGGGGTCATGAGTCTGGGGTCATGGGTCCGGGGTCATGGGTCCGGGGTCATGGGTCCGGGGTCATGGGTCCGGGGTCATGGGTCCGGGGTCGTGGGTCCGGGGTCGTGGGTCCGGGGTCGTGGGTCCGGGGTCGTGGGTCCGGGGTCGTGGGTCCGGGGTCGTGGGTCCGGGGTCATGGGTCCGGGGTCGTGGGTCCGGGGTCGTGGGTCCGTGGTCGTGGGTCCGGGGTCCTGGGTCCGGGGTCATGGGTCCGTGGTAATGGGTCCGGGGTCATGGGTCCGGGGTCATGGGTCCGGGGTCATGGGTCCGGGGTCATGGGTCCGGGGTCATGGGTCCGGGGTCATGGGTCCGGGGTCATGGGTCCGGGGTCATGGGTCCGGGGTCATGGGTCCGGGATCATGGGTCCGGGGTCATGGGTCCGGGGTCATGGGTCCTGGGTCATGGGTCCGGGGTCATGGGTCCGGGGTCATGGGTCCGGTATCATGGGTCCGGGGTCATGGGTCCGGGGTCATGGGTCCGGGGTCTTGGTCCGGGGTCATGGGTCTGGGGTCATGGGTCTGGGGTCATGGGTCTGGGGTCATGGGTCTGGGGTCATGGGTCTGGGGTCATGGGTCTGGGGTCATGGGTCTGGGGTCATGGGTCTGGGGTCATGGGTCTGGGGTCATGGGTCTGGGGTCATGGGTCTGGGGTCATGGGTCTGGGGTCATGGGTCTGGGGTCATGGGTCTGGGGTCATGGGTCTGGGGTCATGGGTCTGGGGTCATGGGTCTGGGGTCATGGGTCTGGGGTCATGGGTCTGGGGTCATGGGTCTGGGGTCATGGGTCTGGGGTCATGGGTCTGGGGTCATGGGTCTGGGGTCATGGGTCTGGGGTCATGGGTCTGGGGTCATGGGTCTGGGGTCATGGGTCTGGGGTCATGGGTCTGGGGTCATGGGTCTGGGGTCATGGGTCTGGGGTCATGGGTCTGGGGTCATGGGTCTGGGGTCATGGGTCTGGGGTCATGGGTCTGGGGTCATGGGTCCGGGGTCATGGGTCCGGGGTCATGGGTCCGGGGTCATGGGTCCGGGGTCATGGGTCTGGGGTCATTGGTCTGGGGTCATGTGTCTGGGGTCATGGGTCCGGTGTCATGTGTCCGTTGTCATGGGACCGGGGTCATGGGACCGGGGTCATGGGTCCGGGGTCATGGGTCCGGGGTCCTGGGTCCGGGGTCCGGGGTCCAGGGTCATGGGTCCGTGGTCCTGTCTCCGGGGTCATGGGTCTGGGGTAATGGGTCTGGGGTCATGGGTCTCGGGTCATGGGTCTGGGGTCGTGGGTCCGGGGTCCTGGGTCCGGGGTCCGGGGTCCGGGGTCATGGGTCCGTGGTCCTGTCTCCGGGGTCATGGGTCTGGGGTAATGGGTCTGGGGTCATGGGTCTCGGGTCATGGGTCTGGGGTCGTGGGTCCGGGGTCGTGGGTCCGGGGTCATGGGTCCGGGGTCATGTGTCCGGGGTCCTGGGTCCGGGGTTGTGGTTCCGGGGTCCTGGGTCCGGGGTCATGGGTCCGGCGTCATGGGTCCGGGGTCATGGGTCCGGTGTCATGGGTCCGGGGTCGTGGGTCCGGGGTCGTGGGTCTGGGGTCGTAGGTCTGGGGTCATGGGTCTGGGGTCATGGGTCTGGGGTCGTGGGTCTGGGGTCATGGGTCTGGGGTCATGGGTCTGGGGTCATGGGTCTGGGGTCATGGGTCTGGGGTCATGGGTCTGGGGTCATGGGTCTGGGGTCATGGGTCTGGGGTCATGGGTCTGGGGTCATGGGTCTGGGGTCATGGGTCTGGGGTCATGGGTCTGGGGTCATGAGTCTGGGGTCATGTGTCCGGTGTCATGGGTCCGGGGTCATGGGTCCGGGGTCATGGGTCCGGGGTCATGGGTCCGGGGTCGTGGGTCCGGGGTCGTGGGTCCGGGGTCGTGGGTCCGGGGTCGTGGGTCCGGGGTCGTGGGTCCGGGGTCGTGGGTCCGGGGTCGTGGGTCCGGGGTCATGGGTCCGGGGTCGTGGGTCCGGGGTCGTGGGTCCGTGGTCGTGGGTCCGGGGTCCTGGGTCCGGGGTCATGGGTCCGTGGTAATGGGTCCGGGGTCATGGGTCCGGGGTCATGGGTCCGGGGTCATGGGTCCGGGGTCATGGGTCCGGGGTCATGGGTCCGGGGTCATGGGTCCGGGGTCATGGGTCCGGGGTCATGGGTCCGGGGTCATGGGTCCGGGGTCATGGGTCCGGGGTCATGGGTCCGGGGTCATGGGTCCGGGGTCATGGGTCCTGGGTCATGGGTCCGGGGTCATGGGTCCGGGGTCATGGGTCCGGTATCATGGGTCCGGGGTCATGGGTCCGGGGTCATGGGTCCGGGGTCATGGGTCCGGGGTCTTGGTCCGGGGTCATGGGTCTGGGGTCATGGGTCTGGGGTCATGGGTCTGGGGTCATGGGTCTGGGGTCATGGGTCTGGGGTCATGGGTCTGGGGTCATGGGTCTGGGGTCATGGGTCTGGGGTCATGGGTCTGGGGTCATGGGTCTGGGGTCATGGGTCTGGGGTCATGGGTCTGGGGTCATGGGTCTGGGGTCATGGGTCTGGGGTCATGGGTCTGGGGTCATGGGTCTGGGGTCATGGGTCTGGGGTCATGGGTCTGGGGTCATGGGTCTGGGGTCATGGGTCTGGGGTCATGGGTCTGGGGTCATGGGTCTGGGGTCATGGGTCTGGGGTCATGGGTCTGGGGTCATGGGTCTGGGGTCATGGGTCTGGGGTCATGGGTCTGGGGTCATGGGTCTGGGGTCATGGGTCTGGGGTCATGGGTCTGGGGTCATGGGTCTGGGGTCATGGGTCTGGGGTCATGGGTCTGGGGTCATGGGTCTGGGGTCATGGGTCTGGGGTCATGGGTCTGGGGTCATGGGTCTGGGGTCATGGGTCTGGGGTCATGGGTCTGGGGTCATGGGTCTGGGGTCATGGGTCTGGGGTCATGGGTCTGGGGTCATGGGTCTGGGGTCATGGGTCTGGGGTCATGGGTCTGGGGTCATGGGTCTGGGCTCATGGGTCTGGGCTCATGGGTCTGGGCTCATGGGTCTGGGCTCATGGGTCTGGGCTCATGGGTCTGGGGTCATGGGTCTGGGGTCATGGGTCTGGGGTCATGGGTCTGGGGTCATGGGTCTGGGGTCATGGGTCTGGGGTCATGGGTCTGGGGTCATGGGTCTGGGGTCATGGGTCTGGGGTCATGGGTCTGGGGTCATGGGTCTGGGGTCATGGGTCCGGGGTCATGGGTCCGTGGTCCTGTCTCCGGGGTCATGGGTCTGGGGTAATGGGTCTGGGGTCATGGGTCTCGGGTCATGGGTCTGGGGTCGTGGGTCCGTGTTCGTGGGTCCGGGGTCCTGGGTCCGGGGTCGTGGGTCCGGGGTCGTGGGTCTGGGGTCGTGGGTCTGGGGTCGTGGGTCTGGGGTCGTGGGTCTGGGGTCATGGGTCTGGGGTCATGGGTCTGGGGTCATGGGTCTCGGGTCATTGGTCTGGGTTCATGGGTCTGGGTTCATGGGTCTGGGGTCATGGGCCTGGGGTCATGGGTCTGGGGTCATGGGTCTGGGGTCATGGGTCTGGGGTCATGGGTCTGGGGTCATGGGTCTGGGGTCATGGGTCTGGGGTCATGGGTCTGGGGTCATGGGACTGGGGTCATGGGTCTGGGGTCATGGGTCTGGGGTCATGGGTCTGGGGTCATGGGTCTGGGGTCATGGGTCTGGGGTCATGGGTCTGGGGTCATGGGTCTGGGGTCATGGGTCTGGGGTCATGGGTCTGGGGTCATGGGTCTGGGGTCATGGGTCTGGGGTCATGGGTCTGGGGTCATGGGTCTGGGGTCATGGGTCTGGGGTCATGGGTCTGGGGTCTTGGGTCTGGGGTCGTGGGTCTGGGGTCGTGGGTCCGGGGTCGTGGGTCCGGGGTCGTGGGTCCGGGGTCGTGGGTCCGGGGTCATGGGTCCGGGGTCATGTGTCCGGGGTCCTGGGTCCAGGGTCATGGGTCCGGGGTCATGGGTCCGGGGTCATGGGTCCGGGGTCATGGGTCCGGGGTCATGGGTCCGTGGTAATGGGTCCGGGGTCATGGGTCCGGGGTCATGGGTCCGGGGTCATGGGTCCGGGGTCATGGGTCTGGGGTCATGGGTCTGGGGTCATGGGTCTGGGGTCATGGGTCCGGGGTCATGGGTCCGGGGTCATGGGTCCGGGGTCATGGGTCCGGGGTCATGGGTCCGGGGTCATGGGTCCGGGGTCATGGGTCCGGGGTCATGGGTCCGGGGTCATGGGTCTGGGGTCATGGGTCTGGGGTCATGGGTCTGGGGTCATGGGTCTGGGGTCATGGGTCTGGGGTCATGGGTCTGGGGTCATGGGTCTGGGGTCATGGGTCTGGGGTCATGGGTCTGGGGTCATGGGTCTGGGGTCATGGGTCTGGGGTCATGGGTCTGGGGTCATGGGTCTGGGGTCATGGGTCTCGGGTCATGGGTCTGGGGTCGTGGGTCCGGGGTCGTGGGTCCGGGGTCATGGGTCCGGGGTCATGTGTCCGGGGTCCTGGGTCCGGGGTTGTGGTTCCGGGGTCCTGGGTCCGGGGTCATGGGTGCGGGGTCATGGGTCCGGCGTCATGGGTCCGGGGTCATGGGTCCGGTGTCATGGGTCCGGGGTCGTGGGTCCGGGGTCATGGGTCCGTGGTAATGGGTCCGGGGTCATGGGTCCGGGGTCATGGGTCTGGAGTCATTGGTCTGGGGTCATGGGTCTGGGGTCATGGGTCCGGTGTCATGTGTCCGTTGTCATGGGACCGGGGTCATGGGACCGGGGTCATGGGTCCGGGGTCATGGGTCCGGGGTCCTGGGTCCGGGGTCCTGGGTCCGGGGTCCTGGGTCCGGGGTCCTGGGTCCGGGGCCATGGGTCCGTGGTCCTGTCTCCGGGGTCATGGGTCTGGGGTAATGGGTCTGGGGTCATGGGTCTCGGGTCATGGGTCTGGGGTCGTGGGTCCGGGGTCGTGGGTCCGGGGTCATGGGTCCGGGGTCATGTGTCCGGGGTCCTGGGTCCGGGGTTGTGGTTCCGGGGTCCTGGGTCCGGGGTCATGTGTCCGGGGTCATGGGTCCGGCGTCATGGGTCCGGGGTCATGGGTCCTGTGTCATGGGTCCGGGGTCGTGGGTCCGGGGTCGTGGGTCCGGGGTCGTGGGTCCGGGGTCGTGGTTCTGGGGTCATGGGTCTGGGGTCATGGGTCTGGGGTCATGGGTCTGGGGTCATGGGTCTGGGGTCATGGGTCTGGGGTCATGGGTCTGGGGTCATGGGTCTGGGGTCATGGGTCTGGGGTCATGGGTCTGGGGTCATGGGTCTGGGGTCATGGGTCTGGGGTCATGGGTCTGGGGTCGTTGGTCTGGGGTCGTGGGTCTGGGGTCATGGGTCTGGGGTCATGGGTCTGGGGTCATGGGTCTGGGGTCATGGGTCTGGGGTCATGGGTCTGGGATCATGGGTCTGGGGTCATGGGTCTGGGGTCATGGGTCTGGGGTCGTGGGTCTGGGGTCGTGGGTCTGGGGTCGTGGGTCTGGGGTCGTGGGTCTGGGGTCGTGGGTCTGGGGTCGTGGATCTGGGGTCGTGGGTCTGGGGTCATGGGTCCTGGGTCATGGGTCCGGGGTCATGGGTCCGGGGTCATGGGTCCGGGGTCATGGGTCCGGGGTCATGGGTCCGGGGTCATGGGTCCGGGGTCATGGGTCCGGGGTCATGGGTCCGGGGTCATGGGTCCGGGGTCATGGGTCCGGTGTCATGGGTCCGGGGTCATGGGTCCGGGGTCATGGGTCCGGGGTCATGGGTCCGGGGTCATGGGTCCGGGGTCATGGGTCCGGGGTCATGGGTCCGGGGTCATGGGTCCGGGGTCATGGGTCCGGGGTCATGGGTCCGGGGTCATGGGTCCGGGGTCATGGGTCCGGGGTCATGGGTCTGGGGTCATGGGTCTGGGGTCATGGGTCTGGGGTCATGGGTCTGGGGTCATGGGTCTGGGGTCATGGGTCTGGGGTCATGGGTCTGGGGTCATGGGTCTGGGGTCTTGGGTCTGGGGTCGTGGGTCTGGGGTCGTGGGTCTCGGGTCGTGGGTCTGGGGTCGTGGGTCCGGGGTCGTGGGTCTGGGGTCATGGGTCTGGGGTCATGGTTCTGGGGTCATGGGTCCGGGGTCATGGGTCCGTGGTCCTGTCTCCGGGGTCATGGGTCTGGGGTAATGGGTCTGGGGTCATGGGTCTCGGGTCATGGGTCTGGGGTCGTGGGTCCGGGTTCGTGGGTCCGGGGTCCTGGGTCCGGGGTCGTGGGTCCGGGGTCGTGGGTCTGGGGTCGTGGGTCTGGGGTCGTGGGTCTGGGGCCATGGGTCTGGGGTCATGGGTCTGGGGTCATGGGTCTGGGGTCATGGGTCTGGGTTCATGGGTCTGGGTTCATGGGTCTGGGGTCATGGGTCTGGGGTCATGGGTCTGGGGTCATGGGTCTGGGGTCATGGGTCTGGGGTCATGGGTCTGGGGTCATGGGTCTGGGGTCATGGGTCTGGGGTCATGGGTCCGGGGTCATGGGTCCGGGGTCATGGGTCCGGGGTCATGGGTCCGGGGTCATGGGTCCGGGGTCATGGGTCTGGGGTCATTGGTCTGGGGTCATGGGTCTGGGGTCATGGGTCCGGTGTCATGTGTCCGTTGTCACGGGACCGGGGTCATGGGACCGGGGTCATGGGTCCGGGGTCATGGGTCCGGGGTCCTGGGTCCGGGGTCCTGGGTCCGGGGTCATGGGTCCGTGGTCCTGTCTCCGGGGTCATGGGTCTGGGGTCATGGGTCTGGGGTCATGGGTCTGGGGTCATGGGTCTGGGGTCATGGGTCTGGGGTCATGGGTCTGGGGTCATGGGTCTGGGGTCATGGGTCTGGGGTCATGGGTCTGGGGTCATGGGTCTGGGGTCATGGGTCTGGGGTCATGGGTCTGGGGTCATGGGTCTGGGGTCATGGGTCTGGGGTCATGGGTCTGGGGTCATGGGTCTGGGGTCATGGGTCTGGGGTCATGGGTCTGGGGTCTTGGGTCTGGGGTCGTGGGTCTGGGGTCGTGGTTCCGGGGTCGTGGGTCCGGGGTCGTGGGTCCGGGGTCGTGGGTCCGGGGTCATGGGTCCGGGGTCATGTGTCCGGGGTCCTGGGTCCAGGGTCATGGGTCCGGGGTCATGGGTCCGGGGTCATAGGTCCGGGGTCATGGGTCCGGGGTCATGGGTCCGGGGTCATGGGTCCGTGGTAATGGGTCCGGGGTCATGGGTCCGGGGTCATGGGTCCGGGGTCATGGGTCCGGGGTCATGGGTCCGGGGTCATGGGTCCGGGGTCATGGGTCCGGGGTCATGGGTCCGGGGTCATGGGTCCGGGGTCATGGGTCCGGGGTCATGGGTCCGGGGTCATGGGTCCGGGGTCATGGGTCCGGGGTCATGGGTCCGGGGTCATGGGTCCGGGGTCATGGGTCCGGGGTCATGGCTCCGGGGTCATGGGTCCTGGGTCATGGGTCCGGGGTCATGGGTCCGGGGTCATGGGTCCGGGGTCATGGGTCCGGGGTCATGGGTCCGGGGTCATGGGTCCGGGGTCATGGGTCCGGGGTCATGGGTCCGGGGTCATGGGTCCGGGGTCATGGGTCCGGGGTCATGGGTCCGGGGTCATGGGTCCGGGGTCATGGGTCCGGGGTCATGGGTCCGGGGTCATGGGTCCGGGGTCATGGGTCCGGGTTCATGGGTCCGGGGTCATGGGTCCGGGGTCATGGGTCCGGGGTCATGGGTCCGGGGTCATGGGTCCGGGGTCATGGGTCCGGGGTCATGGGTCCGGGGTCATGGGTCCGGGGTCATGGGTCCGGGGTCATGGGTCCGGGGTCATGGGTCTGGGGTCATGGGTCTGGGGTCATGGGTCTGGGGTCATGGGTCTGGGGTCATGGGTCTGGGGTCATGGGTCTGGGGTCATGGGTCTGGGGTCATGGGTCTGGGGTCATGGGTCTGGGGTCATGGGTCTGGGGTCATGGGTCTCGGGTCATGGGTCTGGGGTCGTGGGTCCGGGGTCGTGGGTCCGGGGTCATGGGTCCGGGGTCATGTGTCCGGGGTCCTGGGTCCGGGGTTGTGGTTCCGGGGTCCTGGGTCCGGGGTCATGGGTCCGGGGTCATGGGTCCGGCGTCATGGGTCCGGGGTCATGGGTCCGGTGTCATGGGTCCGGGGTCGTGGGTCCGGGGTCATGGGTCCGTGGTAATGGGTCCGGGGTCATGGGTCCGGGGTCATGGGTCTGGAGTCATTGGTCTGGGGTCATGGGTCTGGGGTCATGGGACCGGTGTCATGTGTCCGTTGTCATGGGACCGGGGTCATGGGACCGGGGTCATGGGTCCGGGGTCATGGGTCCGGGGTCCTGGGTCCGGGGTCCTGGGTCCGGGGTCCTGGGTCCGGGGCCATGGGTCCGTGGTCCTGTCTCCGGGGTCATAGGTCTGGGGTAATGGGTCTGGGGTCATGGGTCTCGGGTCATGGGTCTGGGGTCGTGGGTCCGGGGTCGTGGGTCCGGGGTCATGGGTCCGGGGTCATGTGTCCGGGGTCCTGGGTCCGGGGTTGTGGTTCCGGGGTCCTGGGTCCGGGGTCATGTGTCCGGGGTCATGGGTCCGGCGTCATGGGTCCGGGGTCATGGGTCCTGTGTCATGGGTCCGGGGTCGTGGGTCCGGGGTCGTGGGTCCGGGGTCGTGGGTCCGGGGTCGTGGGTCCGGGGTCGTGGGTCTGGTGTCATGGGTCTGGGGTCATGGGTCTGGGGTCATGGGTCTGGGGTCATGGGTCTTGGGTCATGGGTCTGGGGTCATGGGTCTGGGGTCATGGGTCTGGGGTCATGGGTCTGGGGTCATGGGTCTGGGGTCATGGGTCTGGGGTCGTTGGTCTGGGGTCGTGGGTCTGGGGTCATGGGTCTGGGGTCATGGGTCTGGGGTCATGGGTCTGGGGTCATGGGTCTGGGATCATGGGTCTGGGGTCATGGGTCTGGGGTCATGGGTCTGGGGTCGTGGGTCTGGGGTCGTGGGTCTGGGGTCGTGGGTCTGGGGTCGTGGGTCTGGGGTCGTGGGTCTGGGGTCGTGGGTCTGGGGTCGTGGGTCTGGGGTCGTGGGTCTGGGGTCATGGGTCCTGGGTCATGGGTCCGGGGTCATGGGTCCGGGGTCATGGGTCCGGGGTCATGGGTCCGGGGTCATGGGTCCGGGGTCATGGGTCCGGGGTCATGGGTCCGGGGTCATGGGTCCGGGGTCATGGGTCCGGGGTCATGGGTCCGGGGTCATGGGTCCGGGGTCATGGGTCCGGGGTCATGGGTCCGGGGTCATGGGTCCGGGGTCATGGGTCCGGGGTCATGGGTCCGGGGTCATGGGTCCGGGGTCATGGGTCCGGGGTCATGGGTCCGGGGTCATGGGTCCGGGGTCATGGGTCCGGGGTCATGGGTCTGGTGTCATGGGTCTGGGGTCATGGGTCTGGGGTCATGGGTCTGGGGTCATGGGTCTGGGGTCATGGGTCTGGGGTCATGGGTCTGGGGTCATGGGTCTGGGGTCTTGGGTCTGGGGTCGTGGGTCTGGGGTCGTGGGTCTCGGGTCGTGGGTCTGGGGTCGTGGGTCCGGGGTCGTGGGTCTGGGGTCATGGGTCTGGGGTCATGGTTCTGGGGTCATGGGTCCGGGGTCATGGGTCCGTGGTCCTGTCTCCGGGGTCATGGGTCTGGGGTAATGGGTCTGGGGTCATGGGTCTCGGGTCATGGGTCTGGGGTCGTGGGTCCGGGTTCGTGGGTCCGGGGTCCTGGGTCCGGGGTCGTGGGTCCGGGGTCGTGGGTCTGGGGTCGTGGGTCTGTGGTCGTGGGTCTGGGGTCATGGGTCTGGGGTCATGGGTCTGGGGTCATGGGTCTGGGGTCATGGGTCTGGGGTCATGGGTCTGGGTTCATGGGTCTGGGTTCATGGGTCTGGGGTCATGGGTCTGGGGTCATGGGTCTGGGGTCATGGGTCTGGGGTCATGGGTCTGGGGTCATGGGTCTGGGGTCATGGGTCTGGGGTCATGGGTCCGGGGTCATGGGTCCGGGGTCATGGGTCCGGGGTCATGGGTCCGGGGTCATGGGTCCGGGGTCATGGGTCCGGGGTCATGGGTCTGGGGTCATTGGTCTGGGGTCATGGGTCTGGGGTCATGGGTCCGGTGTCATGTGTCCGTTGTCATGGGACCGGGGTCATGGGACCGGGGTCATGGGTCCGGGGTCATGGGTCCGGGGTCCTGGGTCCGGGTTCCTGGGTCCGGGGTCATGGGTCCGTGGTCCTGTCTCCGGGGTCGTGGGTCTGGGGTAATGGGTCTGGGGTCATGGGTCTCGGGTCATGGGTCTGGGGTCGTGGGTCCGGGGTCGTGGGTCCGGGGTCATGGGTCCGGGGTCATGTGTCCGGGGTCCTGGGTCCGGGGTTGTGGTTCCGGGGTCCTGGGTCTCGGGTCATGGGTCTGGGGTCGTGGGTCCGGGGTCGTGGGTCCGGGGTCGTGTGTCCGCGGTCATGGGTCCGGGGTCATGGGTCCGGGGTCGTGGGTCCGGGGTCGTGGGTCCGGGGTCGTGGGTCCGGGGTCGTGGGTCCGGGGTCGTGGGTCCGGGGTCGTGGGTCCGGGGTCCTGGGTCCGGGGTCATGTGTCCGGGGTCCTGGGTCCGGGGTCGTGGTTCCGGGGTCCTGGGTCCGGGGTCATGGGTCCGGTGTCATGGGTCTGGGGTCCTGGGTCCGGGGTCGTGGTTCCGGGGTCCTGGGTCCGGGGTCATGGGTCCGGGGTCATGGGTCTGGGGTCATGGGTCTGGGGTCATGGGTCTGGGGTCATGGGTCTGGGGTCATGGGTCTGGGGTCATGGGTCTGGGGTCATGGGTCTGGGGTCATGGGTCTGGGGTCATGGGTCTGGGGTCATGGGTCTGGGGTCATGGGTCTGGGGTCATGGGTCTGGGGTCATGGCTCTGGGGTCTTGGGTCTGGGGTCGTGGGTCTGGGGTCGTGGGTCCGGGGTCGTGGGTCCGGGGTCATGGGTCCGGGGTCATGTGTCCGGGGTCCTGGGTCCGGGGTCGTGGTTCCGGGGTCCTGGGTCCGGGGTCATGGGTCCGGGGTCATGGGTCCGGGGTCATGGGTCCGGGGTCATGGGTCCGGGGTCGTGGGTCCGTGGTCATGGGTCCGTGGTCATGGGTCCGGAGTCACGGGTCCGGGGTCCCGGGTCCGGGGTCATGGGTCCGGGGTCACGGGTCCGGGGTAACGGGTCCGGGGTCATGGGTCCGGGGTCATGGGTCCGGGGTCATGGGTCCGGGGTCATGGGTCTGTGGTCATTGGTCTGGGGTAATGGGTCTGGGGTCATGGGTCCGTGGTCCTGTCTCCGGGGTCATGGGTCTGGGTTAATGGGTCTGGGGTCATGGGTCTGGGGTCATGGGTCTGGGGTCATGGGTCTGGGGTCGTGGGTCCGGGTTCGTGGGTCCGGGGTCCTGGGTCCGGGGTCGTGGGTCCGGGGTCGTGGGTCTGGGGTCGTGGGTCTGGGGTCGTGGGTCTGGGGTCGTGGGTCTGGGGTCATGGGTCTGGGGTCATGGGTCCGTGGTCCTGTCTCCGTGGTCATGGGTCTGGGGTAATGGGTCTGGGGTCATGGGTCTCGGGTCATGGGTCTGGGGTCGTGGGTCCGGGTTCGTGGGTCCGGGGTCCTGGGTCCGGGGTCGTGGGTCCGGGGTCGTGGGTCCGGGGTCGTGGGTCCGGGGTCATGGGTCCGGGGTCATGGGTCCGGGGTCATGGGTCCGGGGTCATGGGTCCGGGGTCATGGGTCTGGGGTCATGGGTCTGGGGTCATGGGTCTGGGGTCATGGGTCTGGGGTCATGGGTCTGAGGTCATGGGTCTGGGGTCATGGGTCTGGGGTCATGGGTCTGGGGTCATGGGTCTGGGGTCATGGGTCTGGGGTCTTGGGTCTGGGGTCGTGGGTCTGGGGTCGTGGGTCTCGGGTCGTGGGTCTGGGGTCGTGGGTCCGGGGTCGTGGGTCTGGGGTCATGGGTCTGGGGTCATGGTTCTGGGGTCATGGGTCCGGGGTCATGGGTCCGTGGTCCTGTCTCCGGGGTCATGGGTCTGGGGTAATGGGTCTGGGGTCATGGGTCTCGGGTCATGGGTCTGGGGTCGTGGGTCCGGGTTCGTGGGTCCGGGGTCCTGGGTCCGGGGTCGTGGGTCCGGGGTCGTGGGTCTGGGGTCGTGGGTCTGGGGTCGTGGGTCTGGGGTCATGGGTCTGGGGTCATGGGTCTGGGGTCATGGGTCTGGGGTCATGGGTCTGGGTTCATGGGTCTGGGTTCATGGGTCTGGGGTCATGGGTCTGGGGTCGTGGGTCCGGGTTCGTGGGTCTGGGGTCGTGGGTCTGGGGTCGTGGGTCTGGGGTCATGGGTCTGGGGTCATGGGTCTGGGGTCATGGGTCTGGGGTCATGGGTCTGGGTTCATGGGTCTGGGTTCATGGGTCTGGGGTCATGGGTCTGGGGTCATGGGTCTGGGGTCATGGGTCTGGGGTCATGGGTCTGGGGTCATGGGTCTGGGGTCATGGGTCTGGGGTCATGGGTCCGGGGTCATGGGTCCGGGGTCATGGGTCCGGGGTCATGGGTCCGGGGTCATGGGTCCGGGGTCATGGGTCTGGGGTCATTGGTCTGGGGTCATGGGTCTGGGGTCATGGGTCCGGTGTCATGTGTCCGTTGTCATGGGACCGGGGTCATGGGACCGGGGTCATGGGTCCGGGGTCATGGGTCCGGGGTCCTGGGTCCGGGTTCCTGGGTCCGGGGTCATGGGCCCGTGGTCCTGTCTCCGGGGTCATGGGTTTGGGGTAATGGGTCTGGGGTCATGGGTCTCGGGTCATGGGTCTGGGGTCGTGGGTCCGGGGTCGTGGGTCCGGGGTCATGGGTCCGGGGTCATGTGTCCGGGGTCCTGGGTCCGGGGTTGTGGTTCCGGGGTCCTGGGTCTCGGGTCATGGGTCTGGGGTCGTGGGTCCGGGGTCGTGGGTCCGGGGTCGTGTGTCCGCGGTCATGGGTCCGGGGTCATGGGTCCGGGGTCGTGGGTCCGGGGTCGTGGGTCCGGGGTCGTGGGTCCGGGGTCGTGGGTCCGGGGTCGTGGGTCCGGGGTCGTGGGTCCGGGGTCATGGGTCTGGGGTCGTGGGTCCGGGGTCGTGGGTCCGGGGTCGTGGGTCCGGGGTCGTGGGTCCGTGGTCGTGGGTCCGGGGTCCTGGGTCCGGGGTCATGTGTCCGGGGTCCTGGGTCCGGGGTCGTGGTTCCGGGGTCCTGGGTCCGGGGTCATGGGTCCGGGGTCATGGGTCTGGGGTCATGGGTCTGGGGTCATGGGTCTGGGGTCATGGGTCTGGGGTCATGGGTCTGGGGTCATGGGTCTGGGGTCATGGGTCTGGGGTCATGGGTCTGGGGTCATGGGTCTGGGGTCATGGGTCCGGGGTCATGTGTCCGGGGTCCTGGGTCCGGGGTCGTGGTTCCGGGGTCCTGGGTCCGGGGTCATGGGTCCGGGGTCATGGGTCCGGGGTCATGGGTCCGGGGTCATGGGTCCGGGGTCGTGGGTCCGTGGTCATGGGTCCGTGGTCATGGGTCCGGAGTCACGGGTCCGGGGTCCCGGGTCCGGGGTCATGGGTCCGGGGTCACGGGTCCGGGGTAACGGGTCCGGGGTCATGGGTCCGGGGTCATGGGTCCGGGGTCATGGGTCCGGTGTCATGGGTCCGTTGTCATGGGACCGGGGTCATGGGACCGGGGTCATGGGTCCGGGGTCATGGGTCCGGGGGCATGGGTCCGGGGTCATGGGTCCGGGGTCATGGGTCTGTGGTCATTGGTCTGGGGTCATGGGTCTGGGGTCATGGGTCCGTGGTCCTGTCTCCGGGGTCATGGGTCTGGGTTAATGGGTCTGGGGTCATGGGTCTGGGGTCATGGGTCTGGGGTCGTGGGTCCGGGTTCGTGGGTCCGGGGTCCTGGGTCCGGGGTCGTGGGTCCGGGGTCGTGGGTCTGGGGTCGTGGGTCTGGGGTCGTGGGTCTGGGGTCGTGGGTCTGGGGTCATGGGTCTGGGGTCATGGGTCCGTGGTCCTGTCTCCGGGGTCATGGGTCTGGGGTAATGGGTCTGGGGTCATGGGTCTCGGGTCATGGGTCTGGGGTCGTGGGTCCGGGTTCGTGGGTCCGGGGTCCTGGGTCCGGGGTCGTGGGTCCGGGGTCGTGGGTCTGGGGTCGTGGGTCTGGGGTCGTGGGTCTGGGGTCGTGGGTCTGGGGTCATGGGTCTGGGGTCATGGGTCTGGGGTCATGGGTCTGGGGTCATGGGTCTGGGGTCATGGGTCTGGGTTCATGGGTCTGGGTTCATGGGTCTGGGGTCATGGGTCTGGGGTCATGGGTCTGGGGTCATGGGTCTGGGGTCATGGGTCTGGGGTCATGGGTCTGGGGTCATGGGTCCGGGGTCATGGGTCCGGGGTCATGGGTCCGGGGTCATGGGTCCGGGGTCATGGGTCCGGGGTCATGGGTCTGGGGTCATTGGTCTGGGGTCATGGGTCTGGGGTCATGGGTCCGGTGTCATGTGTCCGTTGTCATGGGACCGGGGTCATGGGACCGGGGTCATGGGACCGGGGTCATGGTTCCGGGGTCATGGGTCCGGGGTCCTGGGTCCGGGGTCCTGGGTCCGGGGTCATGGGTCCGTGGTCCTGTCTCCGGGGTCATGGGTCTGGGGTAATGGGTCTGGGGTCATGGGTCTCGGGTCATGGGTCTGGGGTCGTGGGTCCGGGGTCGTGGGTCCGGGGTCATGGGTCCGGGGTCATGTGTCCGGGGTCCTGGGTCCGGGGTTGTGGTTCCGGGGTCCTGGGTCTCGGGTCATGGGTCTGGGGTCGTGGGTCCGGGGTCGTGGGTCCGGGGTCGTGGGTCCGGGGTCATGGGTCCGGGGTCATGGGTCCGGGGTCGTGGGTCCGGGGTCGTGGGTCCGGGGTCGTGGGTCCGGGGTCGTGGGTCCGGGGTCGTGGGTCCGGGGTCGTGGGTCCGGGGTCGTGGGTCCGGGGTCATGGGTCTGGGGTCGTGGGTCCGGGGTCGTGGGTCCGGGGTCGTGGGTCTGGGGTCATGGGTCTGGGGTCATGGGTCTGGGGTCATGGTTCTGGGGTCATGGGTCTGGGGTCATGGGTCTGGGGTCATGGGTCTGGGGTCATGGGTCTGGGGTCATGGGTCTGGGGTCATGGGTCTGGGGTCATGGGTCTGGGGTCATGGGTCTGGGGTCATGGGTCTGGGGTCATGGGTCTGGGGTCATGGCTCTGGGGTCTTGGGTCTGGGGTCGTGGGTCTGGGGTCGTGGGTCCGGGGTCGTGGGTCCGGGGTCATGGGTCCGGGGTCATGTGTCCGGGGTCCTGGGTCCGGGGTCGTGGTTCCGGGGTCCTGGGTCCGGGGTCATGGGTCCGGGGTCATGGGTCCGGGGTCATGGGTCCGGGGTCGTGGGTCCGGGATCATGGGTCCGTGGTCATGGGTCCGGAGTCACGGGTCCGGGGTCCCGGGTCCGGGGTCATGGGTCCGGGGTCATGGGTCCGGGGTCACGGGTCCGGGGTCCCGGGTCCGGGGTCATGGGTCCGGGGTCATGGGTCCGGGGTCATGGGTCCGGTGTCATGGGTCCGTTGTCATGGGACCGGGGTCATGGGACCGGGGTCATGGGTCCGGGGTCATGGGTCCGGGGTCATGGGTCCGGGGTCATGGGTCCGGGGTCATGGGTCCGGGGTCATGGGTCTGTGGTCATTGGTCTGGGGTCATGGGTCCGTGGTCCTGTCTCCGGGGTCATGGGTCTGGGTTAATGGGTCTGGGGTCACGGGTCTCGGGTCATGGGTCTGGGGTCGTGGGTCCGGGTTCGTGGGTCCGGGGTCCTGGGTCCGGGGTCGTGGGTCCGGGGTCGTGGGTCTGGGGTCATGGGTCTGGGGTCATGGGTCTGGGGTCATGGGTCCGGGGTCATGGGTCCGGGGTCATGGGTCCGGGGTCATGGGTCCGTGGTAATGGGTCCGGGGTCATGGGTCCGGGGTCATGGGTCCGGGGTCATGGGTCCGGGGTCATGGGTCCGGGGTCATGGGTCCGGGGTCATGGGTCCGGGGTCATGGGTCCGGGGTCATGGGTCCGGGGTCATGGGTCCGGGGTCATGGGTCTGGGGTCATGGGTCTGGGTTCATGGGTCTGGGGTCATGGGTCTGGGGTCATGGTTCTGCGGTCATGGGTCTGGGGTCATGGGTCTGGGGTCATGGGTCTGGGGTCATGGGTCTGGGGTCATGGGTCTGGGGTCATGGGTCTGGGGTCATGGGTCTGGGGTCATGGGTCTGGGGTCATGGGTCTGGGGTCATGGGTCCGTGGTCCTGTCTCCGGGGTCATGGGTCTGGGGTAATGGGTCTGGGGTCATGGGTCTCGGGTCATGGGTCTGGGGTCGTGGGTACGGGGTCGTGGGTCCGGGGTCATGGGTCCGGGGTCATGTGTCCGGCGTCCTGGGTCCGGGGTTGTGGTTCCGGGGTCCTGGGTCCGGGGTCATGGGTCCGGGGTCATGGGTCCGGCGTCATGGGTCCGGGGTCATGGGTCCGGTGTCATGGGTCCGGGGTCGTGGGTCCGGGGTCATGGGTCCGTGGTAATGGGTCCGGGGTCATGGGTCCGGGGTCATGGGTCTGGGGTCATGGGTCTGGGGTCTTGGGTCCGGGGCCATGGGTCCGTGGTCCTGTCTCCGGGGTCATGGGTCTGGGGTAATGGGTCTGGGGTCATGGGTCTCGGGTCATGGGTCTGGGGTCGTGGGTCCGGGGTCGTGGGTCCGGGGTCATGGGTCCGGGGTCATGTGTCCGGGGTCCAGGGTCCGGGGTTGTGGTTCCGGGGTCCTGGGTCCGGGGTCATGTGTCCGGGGTCATGGGTCCGGCGTCATGGGTCCGGGGTCATGGGTCCTGTGTCATGGGTCCGGGGTCGTGGGTCCGGGGTCGTGGGTCCGGGGTCGTGGGTCTGGGGTCATGGGTCTGGGGTCATGGGTCTGGGGTCATGGGTCTGGGGTCATGGGTCTTGGGTCATGGGTCTGGGGTCATGGGTCTGGGGTCATGGGTCTGGGGTCATGGGTCTGGGGTCGTTGGTCTGGGGTCGTGGGTCTGGGGTCATGGGTCTGGGGTCGTGGGTCTGGGGTCATGGGTCTGGGGTCATGGGTCTGGGATCATGGGTCTGGGGTCATGGGTCTGGGGTCATGGGTCTGGGGTCGTGGGTCTGGGGTCGTGGGTCTGGGGTCGTGGGTCTGGGGTCGTGGGTCTGGGGTCGTGGGTCTGGGGTCATGGGTCCTGGGTCATGGGTCCGGGGTCATGGGTCCGGGGTCATGGGTCCGGGGTCATGGGTCCGGGGTCATGGGTCCGGGGTCATGGGTCCGGGGTCATGGGTCCGGGGTCATGGGTCCGGGGTCATGGGTCCGGGGTCATGGGTCCGGGGTCATGGGTCCGGGGTCATGGGTCCGGGGTCATGGGTCCGGGGTCATGGGTCCGGGGTCATGGGTCTGGGGTCATTGGTCCGGGGTCATGGGTCCGGGGTCATGGGTCCGGGGTCATGGGTCCGGGGTCATGGGTCCGGGGTCATGGGTCCGGGGTCATGGGT
This sequence comes from Andrena hattorfiana, assembly GCA_944738655.2. Taxonomy (NCBI): domain Eukaryota; kingdom Metazoa; phylum Arthropoda; class Insecta; order Hymenoptera; family Andrenidae; genus Andrena; species Andrena hattorfiana. The sequence goes on from OX122889.2 coordinate 64,628,261, forward strand.
CTGGGGTCATTGGTCTGGGGTCATGGGTCCGGGGTCATGGGTCCGGGGTCATGGGTCCGGGGTCATGGGTCCGGGGTCATGGGTCCGGGGTCATGGGTCCGGGGTCATGGGTCCGGGGTCATGGGTCCGGGGTCATGGGTCCGGGGTCATGGGTCCGGGGTCATGGGTCCGGGGTCATGGGTCTGGGGTCATGGGTCTGGGGTCATGGGTCTGGGGTCATGGGTCTGGGGTCATGGGTCTGGGGTCATGGGTCTGGGGTCATGGGTCTGGGGTCATGGGTCTGGGGTCATGGGTCTGGGGTCTTGGGTCTGGGGTCGTGGGTCTGGGGTCGTGGGTCTCGGGTCGTGGGTCTGGGGTCGTGGGTCCGGGGTCGTGGGTCTGGGGTCATGGGTCTGGGGTCATGGTTCTGGGGTCATGGGTCCGGGGTCATGGGTCCGTGGTCCTGTCTCCGGGGTCATGGGTCTGGGGTAATGGGTCTGGGGTCATGGGTCTCGGGTCATGGGTCTGGGGTCGTGGGTCCGGGTTCGTGGGTCCGGGGTCCTGGGTCCGGGGTCGTGGGTCCGGGGTCGTGGGTCTGGGGTCGTGGGTCTGGGGTCGTGGGTCTGGGGTCATGGGTCTGGGGTCATGGGTCTGGGGTCATGGGTCCGGGGTCATGGGTCCGGGGTCATGGGTCCGGGGTCATGGGTCCGGGGTCATGGGTCCGGGGTCATGGGTCTGGGGTCATTGGTCTGGGGTCATGGGTCTGGGGTCATGGGTCCGGTGTCATGTGTCCGTTGTCATGGGACCGGGGTCATGGGACCGGGGTCATGGGTCCGGGGTCATGGGTCCGGGGTCCTGGGTCCGGGGTCCTGGGTCCGGGGTCATGGGTCCGTGGTCCTGTCTCCGGGGTCATGGGTCTGGGGTAATGGGTCTGGGGTCATGGGTCTCGGGTCATGGGTCTGGGGTCGTGGGTCCGGGGTCGTGGGTCCGGGGTCATGGGTCCGGGGTCATGTGTCCGGGGTCCTGGGTCCGGGGTTGTGGTTCCGGGGTCCTGGGTCTCGGGTCATGGGTCTGGGGTCGTGGGTCCGGGGTCGTGGGTCCGGAGTCGTGGGTCCGGGGTCATGGGTCCGGGGTCGTGGGTCCGGGGTCGTGGGTCCGGGGTCGTGGGTCCGGGGTCGTGGGTCCGGGGTCGTGGGTCCGGGGTCGTGGGTCCGGGGTCGTGGGTCCGGGGTCATGGGTCTGGGGTCGTGGGTCCGGGGTCGTGGGTCCGGGGTCGTGGGTCCGGGGTCGTGGGTCCGGGGTCGTGGGTCCGGGGTCCTGGGTCCGGGGTCATGTGTCCGGGGTCCTGGGTCCGGGGTCGTGGTTCCGGGGTCCTGGGTCCGGGGTCATGGGTCCGGGGTCATGGGTCTGGGGTCATGGGTCTGGGGTCATGGGTCTGGGGTCATGGGTCTGGGGTCATGGGTCTGGGGTCATGGGTCTGGGGTCATGGGTCTGGGGTCATGGGTCTGGGGTCATGGGTCTGGTGTCATGGGTCTGGGGTCATGGGTCTGGGGTCATGGGTCTGGGGTCATGGGTCTGGGGTCATGGCTCTGGGGTCTTGGGTCTGGGGTCGTGGGTCTGGGGTCGTGGGTCCGGGGTCGTGGGTCCGGGGTCATGGGTCCGGGGTCATGTGTCCGGGGTCCTGGGTCCGGGGTCGTGGTTCCGGGGTCCTGGGTCCGGGGTCATGGGTCCGGGGTCATGGGTCCGGGGTCATGGGTCCGGGGTCATGGGTCCGGGGTCGTGGGTCCGTGGTCATGGGTCCGTGGTCATGGGTCCGGAGTCACGGGTCCGGGGTCCCGGGTCCGGGGTCATGGGTCCGGGGTCACGGGTCCGGGGTAACGGGTCCGGGGTCATGGGTCCGGGGTCATGGGTCCGGGGTCATGGGTCCGGTGTCATGGGTCCGTTGTCATGGGACCGGGGTCATGGGACCGGGGTCATGGGTCCGGGGTCATGGGTCCGGGGGCATGGGTCCGGGGTCATGGGTCCGGGGTCATGGGTCTGTGGTCATTGGTCTGGGGTCATGGGTCTGGGGTCATGGGTCCGTGGTCCTGTCTCCGGGGTCATGGGTCTGGGTTAATGGGTCTGGGGTCATGTGTCTGGGGTCATGGGTCTGGGGTCGTGGGTCCGGGTTCGTGGGTCCGGGGTCCTGGGTCCGGGGTCGTGGGTCCGGGGTCGTGGGTCTGGGGTCGTGGGTCTGGGGTCGTGGGTCTGGGGTCGTGGGTCTGGGGTCGTGGGTCTGGGGTCGTGGGTCTGGGGTCATGGGTCTGGGGTCATGGGTCCGTGGTCCTGTCTCCGGGGTCATGGGTCTGGGGTAATGGGTCTGGGGTCATGGGTCTCGGGTCATGGGTCTGGGGTCGTGGGTCCGGGTTCGTGGGTCCGGGGTCCTGGGTCCGGGGTCGTGGGTCCGGGGTCGTGGGTCTGGGGTCGTGGGTCTGGGGTCGTGGGTCTGGGGTCGTGGGTCTGGGGTCATGGGTCTGGGGTCATGGGTCTGGGGTCATGGGTCTGGGGTCATGGGTCTGGGGTCATGGGTCCGGGGTCATGGGTCCGGGGTCATGGGTCCGGGGTCATGGGTCCGGGGTCATGGGTCCGGGGTCATGGGTCCGGGGTCATGGGTCTGGGGTCATTGGTCTGGGGTCATGGGTCTGGGGTCATGGGTCCGGTGTCATGTGTCCGTTGTCATGGGACCGGGGTCATGGGACCGGGGTCATGGGTCCGGGGTCATGGGTCCGGGGTCCTGGGTCCGGGGTCCTGGGTCCGGGGTCATGGGTCCGTGGTCCTGTCTCCGGGGTCATGGGTCTGGGGTAATGGGTCTGGGGTCATGGGTCTCGGGTCATGGGTCTGGGGTCGTGGGTCCGGGGTCGTGGGTCCGGGGTCATGGGTCCGGGGTCATGTGTCCGGGGTCCTGGGTCCGGGGTTGTGGTTCCGGGGTCCTGGGTCTCGGGTCATGGGTCTGGGGTCGTGGGTCCGGGGTCGTGGGTCCGGGGTCGTGGGTCCGGGGTCGTGGGTCCGGGGTCATGGGTCCGGGGTCATGGGTCCGGGGTCGTGGGTCCGGGGTCGTGGGTCCGGGGTCGTGGGTCCGGGGTCGTGGGTCCGGGGTCGTGGGTCCGGGGTCGTGGGTCCGGGGTCATGGGTCTGGGGTCGTGGGTCCGGGGTCGTGGGTCTGGGGTCATGGGTCTGGGGTCATGGGTCTGGGGTCATGGGTCTGGGGTCATGGTTCTGGGGTCATGGGTCTGGGGTCATGGGTCTGGGGTCATGGGTCTGGGGTCATGGGTCTGGGGTCATGGGTCTGGGGTCATGGGTCTGGGGTCATGGGTCTGGGGTCATGGGTCTGGGGTCATGGGTCTGGGGTCATGGGTCTGGGGTCATGGGTCTGGGGTCATGGGTCTGGGGTCATGGGTCTGGGGTCATGGCTCTGGGGTCTTGGGTCTGGGGTCGTGGGTCTGGGGTCGTGGGTCCGGGGTCGTGGGTCCGGGGTCATGGGTCCGGGGTCATGTGTCCGGGGTCCTGGGTCCGGGGTCGTGGTTCCGGGGTCCTGGGTCCGGGGTCATGGGTCCGGGGTCATGGGTCCGGGGTCATGGGTCCGGGGTCATGGGTCCGGGGTCGTGGGTCCGGGGTCATGGGTCCGTGGTCATGGGTTCGGAGTCACGGGTCCGGGGTCCCGGGTCCGGGGTCATGGGTCCGGGGTCACGGGTCCGGGGTCACGGGTCCGGGGTCATGGGTCCGGGGTCATGGGTCCGGGGTCATGGGTCCGGTGTCATGGGTCCGTTGTCATGGGACCGGGGTCATGGGACCGGGGTCATGGGTCCGGGGTCATGGGTCCGGGGTCATGGGTCCGGGGTCATGCGTCCGGGGTCATGGGTCTGTGGTCTTTGGTCTGGGGTCATGTGTCCGTGGTCCTGTCTCCGGGGTCATGGGTCTGGGTTAATGGGTCTGGGGTCATGGGTCTCGGGTCATGGGTCTGGGGTCGTGGGTCCGGGTTCGTGGGTCCGGGGTCGTGGGTCCGGGGTCGTGGGTCTGGGGTCGTGGGTCTGGGGTCGTGGGTCTGGGGTCGTGGGTCTGGGGTCGTGGGTCTGGGGTCATGGGTCTGGGGTCATGGGTCTGGAGTCATGGGTCCGGGGTCATGGGTCCGGGGTCATGGGTCCGTGGTAATGGGTCCGGGGTCATGGGTCCGGGGTCATGGGTCCGGGGTCATGGGTCCGGGGTCATGGGTCCGGGGTCATGGGTCCGGGGTCATGGGTCCGGGGTCATGGGTCCGGGGTCATGGGTCCGGGGTCATGGGTCCGGGGTCATGGGTCCGGGGTCATAGGTCCGGGGTCATGGGTCTGGGGTCATGGGTCTGGGGTCATGGGTCTGGGTTCATGGGTCTGGGGTCATGGGTCTGGGGTCATGGTTCTGGGGTCATGGGTCTGGGGTCATGGGTCTGGGGTCATGGGTCTGGGGTCATGGGTCTGGGGTCATGGGTCTGGGGTCATGGGTCTGGGGTCATGGGTCTGGGGTCATGGGTCTGGGGTCATGGGTCTGGGGTCATGGGTCCGTGGTCCTGTCTCCGGGGTCATGGGTCTGGGGTAATGGGTCTGGGGTCATGGGTCTCGGGTCATGGGTCTGGGGTCGTGGGTACGGGGTCGTGGGTCCGGGGTCATGGGTCCGGGGTCATGTGTCCGGCGTCCTGGGTCCGGGGTTGTGGTTCCGGGGTCCTGGGTCCGGGGTCATGGGTCCGGGGTCATGGGTCCGGGGTCATGGGTCCGGGGTCATGGGTCCGGCGTCATGGGTCCGGGGTCATGGGTCCGGTGTCATGGGTCCGGGGTCGTGGGTCCGGGGTCATGGGTCCGTGGTAATGGGTCCGGGGTCATGGGTCCGGGGTCATGGGTCTGGGGTCATGGGTCTGGGGTCTTGGGTCCGGGGTCATGGGTCCGGGGTCATGGGTCCGGGGTCATGGGCCCGGGGTCATGGGTCCGGGGTCATGGGTCCGGGGTCATGGGTCCGGGGTCATGGGTCCGGGGTCATGGGTCCGGGGTCATGGGTCCGGGGTCATGGGTCCGGGGTCATGGGTCCGGGGTCATGGGTCCGGGGTCATGGGTCCGGGGTCATGGGTCTGGGGTCATTGGTCTGGGGTCATGGGTCTGGGGTCATGGGTCCGGTGTCATGTGTCCGTTGTCATGGGACCGGGGTCATGGGACCGGGGTCATGGGTCCGGGGTCATGGGTCCGGGGTCCTGGGTCCGGGGTCCGGGGTCCGGGGTCATGGGTCCGTGGTCCTGTCTCCGGGGTCATGGGTCTGGGGTAATGGGTCTGGGGTCATGGGTCTCGGGTCATGGGTCTGGGGTCGTGGGTCCGGGGTCGTGGGTCCGGGGTCATGGGTCCGGGGTCATGTGTCCGGGGTCCTGGGTCCGGGGTTGTGGTTCCGGGGTCCTGGGTCCGGGGTCATGGGTCTGGGCTCATGGGTCTGGGCTCATGGGTCTGGGTTCATGGGTCTGGGGTCATGGGTCTGGGGTCATGGGTCTGGGGTCATGGGTCCGGGGTCATGGGTCCGTGGTCCTGTCTCCGGGGTCATGGGTCTGGGGTAATGGCTCTTGGGTCATGGGTCTCGGGTCATGGGTCTGGGGTCGTGGGTCCGGGTTCGTGGGTCCGGGGCCTGGGTCCGGGGTCGTGGGTCCGGGGTCGTGGGTCTGGGGTCGTGGGTCTGGGGTCGTGGGTCTGGGGTCATGGGTCTGGGGTCATGGGTCTGGGGTCATGGGTCTGGGGTCATGGGTCTGGGTTCATGGGTCTGGGTTCATGGGTCTGGGGTCATGGGCCTGGGGTCATGGGTCTGGGGTCGTGGGTCTGGGGTCGTGGGTCCGGGGTCGTGGGTCCGGGGTCGTGGGTCCGGGGTCATGGGTCCGGGGTCATGTGTCCGGGGTCCTGGGTCCGGGGTCATGGGTCTGGGGTCATGGGTCTGGGGTCATGGGTCTGGGGTCATGGGTCTGGGGTCATGGGTCTGGGGTCATGGGTCTGGGGTCATGGGTCTGGGGTCATGGGTCTGGGGTCATGGGTCTGGGGTCATGGGTCTGGGGTCATGGGTCTGGGGTCATGGGTCTGGGGTCATGGGTCTGGGGTCATGGGTCTGGGGTCATGGCTCTGGGGTCTTGGGTCTGGGGTCGTGGGTCTGGGGTCGTGGGTCCGGGGTCGTGGGTCCGGGGTCATGGGTCCGGGGTCATGTGTCCGGGGTCCTGGGTCCGGGGTCGTGGTTCCGGGGTCCTGGGTCCGGGGTCATGAGTCCGGGGTCATGGGTCCGGGGTCATGGGTCCGGGGTCATGGGTCCGGAGTCGTGGGTCCGGGGTCATGGGTCCGTGGTCATGGGTCCGGAGTCACGGGTCCGGGGTCCCGGGTCCGGGGTCATGGGTCCGGGGTCACGGGTCCGGGGTCACGGGTCCGGGGTCATGGGTCCGGGGTCATGGGTCCGGGGTCATGGGTCCGGTGTCATGGGTCCGTTGTCATGGGACCGGGGTCATGGGACCGGGGTCATGGGTCCGGGGTCATGGGTCCGGGGTCATGGGTCCGGGGTCATGGGTCCGGGGTCATGGGTCTGTGGTCATTGGTCTGGGGTCATGGGTACGTGGTCCTGTCTCCGGGGTCATGGGTCTGGGTTAATGGGTCTGGGGTCATGGGTCTCGGGTCATGGGTCTGGGGTCGTGGGTCCGGGTTCGTGGGTCCGGGGTCCTGGGTCCGGGGTCCTGGGTCCGGGGTCGTGGGTCCGGGGTCGTGGGTCTGGGGTCGTGGGTCTGGGGTCGTGGGTCTGGGGTCGTGGGTCTGGGGTCGTGGGTCTGGGGTCATGGGTCTGGGGTCATGGGTCTGGGGTCATGGGTCTGGGGTCATGGGTCTGGGGTCATGGGTCTGGGGTCATGGGTCTGGGGTCATGGGTCTGGGGTCATGGGTCTGGGTTCATGGGTCTGGGTTCATGGGTCTGGGGTCATGGGTCTGGGGTCATGGGTCTGGGGTCATGGGTCTGGGGTCATGGGTCTGGGGTCATGGGTCTGGGGTCATGGGTCTGGGGTCATGGGTCTGGGTTCATGGGTCTGGGGTCATGGGTCTGGGGTCATGGGTCTGGGGTCATGGGTCTGGGGTCATGGGTCTGGGGTCGTGGGTCCGGGGTCGTGGGTCCGGGGTCATGGGTCCGGGGTCATGTGTCCGGGGTCCTGGGTCCGGGGTTGTGGTTCCGGGGTCCTGGGTCTCGGGTCATGGGTCTGGGGTCGTGGGTCCGGGGTCGTGGGTCCGGGGTCGTGGGTCCGGGGTCATGGGTCCGGGGTCATGGGTCCGGGGTCGTGGGTCCGGGGTCGTGGGTCCGGGGTCGTGGGTCCGGGGTCGTGGGTCCGGGGTCGTGGGTCCGGGGTCGTGGGTCCGGGGTCGTGGGTCCGGGGTCATGGGTCTGGGGTCGTGGGTCCGGGGTCGTGGGTCCGGGGTCGTGGGTCCGGGGTCGTGGGTCCGGGGTCCTGGGTCCGGGGTCATGTGTCCGGGGTCCTGGGTCCGGGGTCGTGGTTCCGGGGTCCTGGGTCCGGGGTCATGGGTCCGGGGTCATGGGTCTGGGGTCATGGGTCTGGGGTCATGGGTCTGGGGTCATGGGTCTGGGGTCATGGGTCTGGGGTCATGGGTCTGGGGTCATGGGTCTGGGGTCATGGGTCTGGGGTCATGGGTCTGGGGTTATGGGTCTGGGGTCATGGGTCTGGGGTCATGGGTCAGGGGTCATGGCTCTGGGGTCTTGGGTCTGGGGTCGTGGGTCTGGGGTCGTGGGTCCGGGGTCGTGGGTCCGGGGTCATGGGTCCGGGGCCATGTGTCCGGGGTCCTGGGTCCGGGGTCGTGGTTCCGGGGTCCTGGGTACGGGGTCATGGGTCCGGGGTCATGGGTCCGGGGTCATGGGTCCGGGGTCATGGGTCCGGGGTCGTGGGTCCGTGGTCATGGGTCCGTGGTCATGGGTCCGGAGTCACGGGTCCGGGGTCCCGGGTCCGGGGTCATGGGTCCGGGGTCACGGGTCCGGGGTAACGGGTCCGGGCTCATGGGTCCGGGGTCATGGGTCCGGGGTCATGGGTCCGGTGTCATGGGTCCGTTGTCATGGGACCGGGGTCATGGGACCGGGGTCATGGGTCCGGGGTCATGGGTCCGGGGGCATGGGTCCGGGGTCATGGGTCCGGGGTCATGGGTCTGTGGTCATTGGTCTGGTGTCATGGGTCTGGGGTCATGGGTCCGTGGTCCTGTCTCCGGGGTCATGGGTCTGGGTTAATGGGTCTGGGGTCATGGGTCTGGGGTCATGGGTCTGGGGTCGTGGGTCCGGGTTCGTGGGTCCGGGGTCCTGGGTCCGGGGTCGTGGGTCCGGGGTCGTGGGTCTGGGGTCGTGGGTCTGGGGTCGTGGGTCTGGGGTCGTGGGTCTGGGGTCATGGGTCTGGGGTCATGGGTCCGTGGTCCTGTCTCCGGGGTCATGGGTCTGGGGTAATGGGTCTGGGGTCATGGGTCTCGGGTCATGGGTCCGGGGTCGTGGGTCCGGGTTCGTGGGTCCGGGGTCCTGGGTCCGGGGTCGTGGGTCTGGGGTCGTGGGTCTGGGGTCGTGGGTCTGGGGTCGTGGGTCTGGGGTCATGGGTCTGGGGTCATGGGTCTGGGGTCATGGGTCTGGGGTCATGGGTCTGGGTTCATGGGTCTGGGTTCATGGGTCTGGGGTCATGGGTCTGGGGTCATGGGTCTGGGGTCATGGGTCTGGGGTCATGGGTCTGGGGTCATGGGTCTGGGGTCATGGGTCTGGGGACATGGGTCCGGGGTCATGGGTCCGGGGTCATGGGTCCGGGGTCATGGGTCCGGGGTCATGGGTCCGGGGTCATGGGTCTGGGGTCATTGGTCTGGGGTCATGGTTCTGGGGTCATGGGTCCGGTGTCATGTGTCCGTTGTCATGGGACCGGGGTCATGGGACCGGGGTCATGGGTCCGGGGTCATGGGTCCGGGGTCCTGGGTCCGGGGTCCTGGGTCCGGGGTCATGGGTCCGTGGTCCTGTCTCCGGGGTCATGGGTCTGGGGTAATGGGTCTGGGGTCATGGGTCTCGGGTCATGGGTCTGGGGTCGTGGGTCCGGGGTCGTGGGTCCGGGGTCATGGGTCCGGGGTCATGTGTCCGGGGTCCTGGGTCCGGGGTTGTGGTTCCGGGGTCCTGGGTCTCGGGTCATGGGTCTGGGGTCGTGGGTCCGGGGTCGTGGGTCCGGGGTCGTGGGTCCGGGGTCATGGGTCCGTGGTCATGGGTCCGGGGTCGTGGGTCCGGGGTCGTGGGTCCGGGGTCGTGGGTCCGGGGTCGTGGGTCCGGGGTCGTGGGTCCGGGGTCGTGGGTCCGGGGTCGTGGGTCCGGGGTCATGGGTCTGGTGTCGTGGGTCCGGGGTCGTCTGTCTGGGGTCATGGGTCTGGGGTCATGGTTCTGGGGTCATGGGTCTGGGGTCATGGGTCTGGGGTCATGGGTCTGGGGTCATGGGTCTGGGGTCATGGGTCTGGGGTCATGGGTCTGGGGTCATGGGTCTGGGGTCATGGGTCTGGGGTCATGGGTCTGGGGTCATGGCTCTGGGGTCTTGGGTCTGGGGTCGTGGGTCTGGGGTCGTGGGTCCGTGGTCGTGGGTCCGTGGTCATGGGTCCGGGGTCATGTGTCCGGGGTCCTGGGTCCGGGGTCGTGGTTCCGGGGTCCTGGGTCCGGGGTCATGGGTCCGGGGTCATGGGTCCGGGGTCATGGGTCCGGGGTCGTGGGTCCGGGGTCATGGGTCCGTGGTCATGGGTCCGGAGTCACGGGTCCGGGGTCCCGGGTCCGGGGTCATGGGTCCGGGGTCACGGGTCCGGGGTCACGGGTCCGGGGTCATGGGTCCGGGGTCATGGGTCCGGGGTCATGGGTCCGGTGTCATGGGTACGTTGTCATGGGACCGGGGTCATGGGACCGGGGTCATGGGTCCGGGGTCATGGGTCCGGGGTCATGGGTCCGGGGTCATGGGTCCGGGGTCATGGGTCTGTGGTCATTGGTCTGGGGTCATGGGTGCGTGGTCCTGTCTCCGGGGTCATGGGTCTGGGTTAATGGGTCTGGGGTCATGGGTCTCGGGTCATGGGTCTGGGGTCGTGGGTCCGGGTTCGTCGGTCCGGGGTCCTGGGTCCGGGGTCGTGGGTCCGGGGTCGTGGGTCCGGGGTCGTGGGTCTGGGGTCGTGGGTCTGGGGTCGTGGGTCTGGGGTCGTGGGTCTGGGGTCGTGGGTCTGGGGTCATGGGTCTGGGTTCATGGGTCTGGGTTCATGGGTCTGGGGTCATGGGCCTGGGGTCATGGGTCTGGGGTCGTGGGTCTGGGGTCGTGGGTCCGGGGTCGTGGGTCCGGGGTCGTGGGTCCGGGGTCATGGGTCCGGGGTCATGTGTCCGGGGTCCTGGGTCCGGGGTCATGGGTCTGGGGTCATGGGTCTGGGGTCATGGGTCTGGGGTCATGGGTCTGGGGTCATGGGTCTGGGGTCATGGGTCTGGGGTCATGGGTCTGGGGTCATGGGTCTGGGGTCATGGGTCTGGGGTCATGGGTCTGGGGTCATGGGTCTGGGGTCATGGGTCTGGGGTCATGGGTCTGGGGTCATGGGTCTGGGGTCATGGGTCTGGGGTCATGGGTCTGGGGTCATGGGTCTGGGGTCATGGCTCTGGGGTCTTGGGTCTGGGGTCGTGGGTCTGGGGTCGTGGGTCCGGGGTCGTGGGTCCGGGGTCATGGGTCCGGGGTCATGTGTCCGGGGTCCTGGGTCCGGGGTCGTGGTTCCGGGGTCCTGGGTCCGGGGTCATGGGTCCGGGGTCATGGGTCCGGGGTCATGGGTCCGGGGTCATGGGTCCGGAGTCGTGGGTCCGGGGTCATGGGTCCGTGGTCATGGGTCCGGAGTCACGGGTCCGGGGTCCCGGGTCCGGGGTCATGGGTCCGGGGTCACGGGTCCGGGGTCACGGGTCCGGGGTCATGGGTCCGGGGTCATGGGTCCGGGGTCATGGGTCCGGTGTCATGGGTCCGTTGTCATGGGACCGGGGTCATGGGACCGGGGTCATGGGTCCGGGGTCATGGGTCCGGGGTCATGGGTCCGGGGTCATGGGTCCGGGGTCATGGGTCCGGGGTCATGGGTCTGTGGTCATTGGTCTGGGGTCATGGGTACGTGGTCCTGTCTCCGGGGTCATGGGTCTGGGTTAATGGGTCTGGGGTCATGGGTCTCGGGTCATGGGTCTGGGGTCGTGGGTCCGGGTTCGTGGGTCCGGGGTCCTGGGTCCGGGGTCCTGGGTCCGGGGTCGTGGGTCCGGGGTCGTGGGTCTGGGGTCGTGGGTCTGGGGTCGTGGGTCTGGGGTCGTGGGTCTGGGGTCGTGGGTCTGGGGTCATGGGTCTGGGGTCATGGGTCTGGGGTCATGGGTCTGGGGTCATGGTTCTGGGGTCATGGGTCTGGGGTCATGGGTCTGGGTTCATGGGTCTGGGTTCATGGGTCTGGGGTCATGGGTCTGGGGTCATGGGTCTGGGGTCATGGGTCTGGGGTCATGGGTCTGGGGTCATGGGTCTGGGGTCATGGGTCTGGGGTCATGGGTCTGGGTTCATGGGTCTGGGGTCATGGGTCTGGGGTCATGGGTCTGGGGTCATGGGTCTGGGGTCGTGGGTCCGGGGTCGTGGGTCCGGGGTCATGGGTCCGGGGTCATGTGTCCGGGGTCCTGGGTCCGGGGTTGTGGTTCCGGGGTCCTGGGTCTCGGGTCATGGGTCTGGGGTCGTGGGTCCGGGGTCGTGGGTCCGGGGTCGTGGGTCCGGGGTCATGGGTCCGGGGTCATGGGTCCGGGGTCGTGGGTCCGGGGTCGTGGGTCCGGGGTCGTGGGTCCGGGGTCGTGGGTCCGGGGTCGTGGGTCCGGGGTCGTGGGTCCGGGGTCGTGGGTCCGGGGTCGTGGGTCCGGGGTCGTGGGTCTGGGGTCGTGGGTCCGGGGTCGTGGGTCCGGGGTCGTGGGTCCGGGGTCGTGGGTCCGGGGTCCTGGGTCCGGGGTCATGTGTCCGGGGTCCTGGGTCCGGGGTCGTGGTTCCGGGGTCCTGGGTCCGGGGTCATGGGTCCGGGGTCATGGGTCTGGGGTCATGGGTCTGGGGTCATGGGTCTGGGGTCATGGGTCTGGGGTCATGGGTCTGGGGTCATGGGTCTGGGGTCATGGGTCTGGGGTCATGGGTCTGGGGTCATGGGTCTGGGGTCATGGGTCTGGGGTCATGGGTCTGGGGTCATGGGTCTGGGGTCATGGGTCAGGGGTCATGGCTCTGGGGTCTTGGGTCTGGGGTCGTGGGTCTGGGGTCGTGGGTCCGGGGTCGTGGGTCCGGGGTCATGGGTCCGGGGTCATGTGTCCGGGGTCCTGGGTCCGGGGTCGTGGTTCCGGGGTCCTGGGTCCGGGGTCATGGGTCCGGGGTCATGGGTCCGGGGTCATGGGTCCGGGGTCATGGGTCCGGGGTCGTGGGTCCGTGGTCATGGGTCCGTGGTCATGGGTCCGGAGTCACGGGTCCGGGGTCCCGGGTCCGGGGTCATGGGTCCGGGGTCACGGGTCCGGGGTAACGGGTCCGGGCTCATGGGTCCGGGGTCATGGGTCCGGGGTCATGGGTCCGGTGTCATGGGTCCGTTGTCATGGGACCGGGGTCATGGGACCGGGGTCATGGGTCCGGGGTCATGGGTCCGGGGGCATGGGTCCGGGGTCATGGGTCCGGGGTCATGGGTCTTTGGTCATTGGTCTGGTGTCATGGGTCTGGGGTCATGGGTCCGTGGTCCTGTCTCCGGGGTCATGGGTCTGGGTTAATGGGTCTGGGGTCATGGGTCTGGGGTCATGGGTCTGGGGTCGTGGGTCCGGGTTCGTGGGTCCGGGGTCCTGGGTCCGGGGTCGTGGGTCCGGGGTCGTGGGTCTGGGGTCGTGGGTCTGGGGTCGTGGGTCTGGGGTCGTGGGTCTGGGGTCATGGGTCTGGGGTCATGGGTCCGTGGTCCTGTCTCCGGGGTCATGGGTCTGGGGTAATGGGTCTGGGGTCATGGGTCTCGGGTCATGGGTCCGGGGTCGTGGGTCCGGGTTCGTGGGTCCGGGGTCCTGGGTCCGGGGTCGTGGGTCTGGGGTCGTGGGTCTGGGGTCGTGGGTCTGGGGTCGTGGGTCTGGGGTCATGGGTCTGGGGTCATGGGTCTGGGGTCATGGGTCTGGGGTCATGGGTCTGGGTTCATGGGTCTGGGTTCATGGGTCTGGGGTCATGGGTCTGGGGTCATGGGTCTGGGGTCATGGGTCTGGGGTCATGGGTCTGGGGTCATGGGTCTGGGGACATGGGTCCGGGGTCATGGGTCCGGGGTCATGGGTCCGGGGTCATGGGTCCGGGGTCATGGGTCCGGGGTCATGGGTCTGGGGTCATTGGTCTGGGGTCATGGTTCTGGGGTCATGGGTCCGGTGTCATGTGTCCGTTGTCATGGGACCGGGGTCATGGGACCGGGGTCATGGGTCCGGGGTCATGGGTCCGGGGTCCTGGGTCCGGGGTCCTGGGTCCGGGGTCATGGGTCCGTGGTCCTGTCTCCGGGGTCATGGGTCTGGGGTAATGGGTCTGGGGTCATGGGTCTCGGGTCATGGGTCTGGGGTCGTGGGTCCGGGGTCGTGGGTCCGGGGTCATGGGTCCGGGGTCATGTGTCCGGGGTCCTGGGTCCGGGGTTGTGGTTCCGGGGTCCTGGGTCTCGGGTCATGGGTCTGGGGTCGTGGGTCCGGGGTCGTGGGTCCGGGGTCGTGGGTCCGGGGTCATGGGTCCGGGGTCATGGGTCCGGGGTCGTGGGTCCGGGGTCGTGGGTCCGGGGTCGTGGGTCCGGGGTCGTGGGTCCGGGGTCGTGGGTCCGGGGTCGTGGGTCCGGGGTCATGGGTCTGGTGTCGTGGGTCCGGGGTCGTCTGTCTGGGGTCATGGGTCTGGGGTCATGGGTCTGGGGTCATGGTTCTGGGGTCATGGGTCTGGGGTCATGGGTCTGGGGTCATGGGTCTGGGGTCATGGGTCTGGGGTCATGGGTCTGGGGTCATGGGTCTGGGGTCATGGGTCTGGGGTCATGGGTCTGGGGTCATGGGTCTGGGGTCATGGGTCTGGGGTCATGGGTCTGGGGTCATGGCTCTGGGGTCTTGGGTCTGGGGTCGTGGGTCTGGGGTCGTGGGTCCGGGGTCGTGGGTCCGTGGTCATGGGTCCGGGGTCATGTGTCCGGGGTCCTGGGTCCGGGGTCGTGGTTCCGGGGTCCTGGGTCCGGGGTCATGGGTCCGGGGTCATGGGTCCGGGGTCATGGGTCCGGGGTCATGGGTCCGGGGTCGTGGGTCCGGGGTCATGGGTCCGTGGTCATGGGTCCGGAGTCACGGGTCCGGGGTCCCGGGTCCGGGGTCATGGGTCCGGGGTCACGGGTCCGGGGTCACGGGTCCGGGGTCATGGGTCCGGGGTCATGGGTCCGGGGTCATGGGTCCGGTGTCATGGGTACGTTGTCATGGGACCGGGGTCATGGGACCGGGGTCATGGGTCCGGGGTCATGGGTCCGGGGTCATGGGTCCGGGGTCATGGGTCCGGGGTCATGGGTCTGTGGTCATTGGTCTGGGGTCATGGGTCCGTGGTCCTGTCTCCGGGGTCATGGGTCTGGGTTAATGGGTCTGGGGTCATGGGTCTCGGGTCATGGGTCTGGGGTCGTGGGTCCGGGTTCGTCGGTCCGGGGTCCTGGGTCCGGGGTCGTGGGTCCGGGGTCGTGGGTCCGGGGTCGTGGGTCTGGGGTCGTGGGTCTGGGGTCGTGGGTCTGGGGTCGTGGGTCTGGGGTCGTGGGTCTGGGGTCATGGGTCTGGGGTCATGGGTCTGGGGTCATGGGTCCGGGGTCATGGGTCCGGGGTCATGGGTCCGGGGTCATGGGTCCGTGGTAATGGGTCCGGGGTCATGGGTCCGGGGTCATGGGTCCGGGGTCATGGGTCCGGGGTCATGGGTCCGGGGTCATGGGTCCGGGGTCATGGGTCCGGGGTCATGGGTCTGGGGTCATTGGTCTGGGGTCATGGGTCCGGGGTCATGGGTCCGGGGTCATGGGTCCGGGGTCATGGGTCCGGGGTCATGGGTCCGGGGTCATGGGTCCGGGGTCATGGGTCCGGGGTCATGGGTCCGGGGTCATGGGTCCGGGGTCATGGGTCCGGGGTCATGGGTCTGGGGTCATGGGTCTGGGGTCATGGGTCTGGGGTCATGGGTCTGGGGTCATGGGTCTGGGGTCATGGGTCTGGGGTCATGGGTCTGGGGTCATGGGTCTGGGGTCATGGGTCTGGGGTCATGGGTCTGGGGTCATGGGTCTGGGGTCATGGGTCTGGGGTCTTGGGTCTGGGGTCGTGGGTCTGGGGTCGTGGGTCTCGGGTCGTGGGTCTGGGGTCGTGGGTCCGGGGTCGTGGGTCTGGGGTCATGGGTCTGGGGTCATGGTTCTGGGGTCATGGGTCCGGGGTCATGGGTCCGTGGTCCTGTCTCCGGGGTCATGGGTCTGGGGTAATGGGTCTGGGGTCATGGGTCTCGGGTCATGGGTCTGGGGTCGTGGGTCCGGGTTCGTGGGTCCGGGGTCCTGGGTCCGGGGTCGTGGGTCCGGGGTCGTGGGTCTGGGGTCGTGGGTCTGGGGTCGTGGGTCTGGGGTCATGGGTCTGGGGTCATGGGTCTGGGGTCATGGGTCCGGGGTCATGGGTCCGGGGTCATGGGTCCGGGGTCATGGGTCCGGGGTCATGGGTCCGGGGTCATGGGTCTGGGGTCATTGGTCTGGGGTCATGGGTCTGGGGTCATGGGTCCGGTGTCATGTGTCCGTTGTCATGGGACCGGGGTCATGGGACCGGGGTCATGGGTCCGGGGTCATGGGTCCGGGGTCCTGGGTCCGGGGTCCTGGGTCCGGGGTCATGGGTCCGTGGTCCTGTCTCCGGGGTCATGGGTCTGGGGTAATGGGTCTGGGGTCATGGGTCTCGGGTCATGGGTCTGGGGTCGTGGGTCCGGGGTCGTGGGTCCGGGGTCATGGGTCCGGGGTCATGTGTCCGGGGTCCTGGGTCCGGGGTTGTGGTTCCGGGGTCCTGGGTCTCGGGTCATGGGTCTGGGGTCGTGGGTCCGGGGTCGTGGGTCCGGAGTCGTGGGTCCGGGGTCATGGGTCCGGGGTCGTGGGTCCGGGGTCGTGGGTCCGGGGTCGTGGGTCCGGGGTCGTGGGTCCGGGGTCGTGGGTCCGGGGTCGTGGGTCCGGGGTCGTGGGTCCGGGGTCGTGGGTCCGGGGTCATGGGTCTGGGGTCGTGGGTCCGGGGTCGTGGGTCCGGGGTCGTGGGTCCGGGGTCGTGGGTCCGGGGTCGTGGGTCCGGGGTCCTGGGTCCGGGGTCATGTGTCCGGGGTCCTGGGTCCGGGGTCGTGGTTCCGGGGTCCTGGGTCCGGGGTCATGGGTCCGGGGTCATGGGTCTGGGGTCATGGGTCTGGGGTCATGGGTCTGGGGTCATGGGTCTGGGGTCATGGGTCTGGGGTCATGGGTCTGGGGTCATGGGTCTGGGGTCATGGGTCTGGGGTCATGGGTCTGGGGTCATGGGTCTGGGGTCATGGGTCTGGGGTCATGGCTCTGGGGTCTTGGGTCTGGGGTCGTGGGTCTGGGGTCGTGGGTCCGGGGTCGTGGGTCCGGGGTCATGGGTCCGGGGTCATGTGTCCGGGGTCCTGGGTCCGGGGTCGTGGTTCCGGGGTCCTGGGTCCGGGGTCATGGGTCCGGGGTCATGGGTCCGGGGTCATGGGTCCGGGGTCATGGGTCCGGGGTCATGGGTCCGGGGTCGTGGGTCCGTGGTCATGGGTCCGTGGTCATGGGTCCGGAGTCACGGGTCCGGGGTCCCGGGTCCGGGGTCATGGGTCCGGGGTCACGGGTCCGGGGTAACGGGTCCGGGGTCATGGGTCCGGGGTCATGGGTCCGGGGTCATGGGTCCGGTGTCATGGGTCCGTTGTCATGGGACCGGGGTCATGGGACCGGGGTCATGGGTCCGGGGTCATGGGTCCGGGGGCATGGGTCCGGGGTCATGGGTCCGGGGTCATGGGTCTGTGGTCATTGGTCTGGGGTCATGGGTCTGGGGTCATGGGTCCGTGGTCCTGTCTCCGGGGTCATGGGTCTGGGTTAATGGGTCTGGGGTCATGTGTCTGGGGTCATGGGTCTGGGGTCGTGGGTCCGGGTTCGTGGGTCCGGGGTCCTGGGTCCGGGGTCGTGGGTCCGGGGTCGTGGGTCTGGGGTCGTGGGTCTGGGGTCGTGGGTCTGGGGTCGTGGGTCTGGGGTCGTGGGTCTGGGGTCATGGGTCTGGGGTCATGGGTCCGTGGTCCTGTCTCCGGGGTCATGGGTCTGGGGTAATGGGTCTGGGGTCATGGGTCTCGGGTCATGGGTCTGGGGTCGTGGGTCCGGGTTCGTGGGTCCGGGGTCCTGGGTCCGGGGTCGTGGGTCCGGGGTCGTGGGTCTGGGGTCGTGGGTCTGGGGTCGTGGGTCTGGGGTCGTGGGTCTGGGGTCATGGGTCTGGGGTCATGGGTCTGGGGTCATGGGTCTGGGGTCATGGGTCTGGGGTCATGGGTCCGGGGTCATGGGTCCGGGGTCATGGGTCCGGGGTCATGGGTCCGGGGTCATGGGTCCGGGGTCATGGGTCTGGGGTCATTGGTCTGGGGTCATGGGTCTGGGGTCATGGGTCCGGTGTCATGTGTCCGTTGTCATGGGACCGGGGTCATGGGACCGGGGTCATGGGTCCGGGGTCATGGGTCCGGGGTCCTGGGTCCGGGGTCCTGGGTCCGGGGTCATGGGTCCGTGGTCCTGTCTCCGGGGTCATGGGTCTGGGGTAATGGGTCTGGGGTCATGGGTCTCGGGTCATGGGTCTGGGGTCGTGGGTCCGGGGTCGTGGGTCCGGGGTCATGGGTCCGGGGTCATGTGTCCGGGGTCCTGGGTCCGGGGTTGTGGTTCCGGGGTCCTGGGTCTCGGGTCATGGGTCTGGGGTCGTGGGTCCGGGGTCGTGGGTCCGGGGTCGTGGGTCCGGGGTCATGGGTCCGGGGTCATGGGTCCGGGGTCGTGGGTCCGGGGTCGTGGGTCCGGGGTCGTGGGTCCGGGGTCGTGGGTCCGGGGTCGTGGGTCCGGGGTCGTGGGTCCGGGGTCGTGGGTCCGGGGTCATGGGTCTGGGGTCGTGGGTCCGGGGTCGTGGGTCTGGGGTCATGGGTCTGGGGTCATGGGTCTGGGGTCATGGGTCTGGGGTCATGGTTCTGGGGTCATGGGTCTGGGGTCATGGGTCTGGGGTCATGGGTCTGGGGTCATGGGTCTGGGGTCATGGGTCTGGGGTCATGGGTCTGGGGTCATGGGTCTGGGGTCATGGGTCTGGGGTCATGGGTCTGGGGTCATGGGTCTGGGGTCATGGGTCTGGGGTCATGGGTTTGGGGTCATGGCTCTGGGGTCTTGGGTCTGGGGTCGTGGGTCTGGGGTCGTGGGTCCGGGGTCGTGGGTCCGGGGTCATGGGTCCGGGGTCATGTGTCCGGGGTCCTGGGTCCGGGGTCGTGGTTCCGGGGTCCTGGGTCCGGGGTCATGGGTCCGGGGTCATGGGTCCGGGGTCATGGGTCCGGGGTCATGGGTCCGGGGTCGTGGGTCCGGGGTCATGGGTCCGTGGTCATGGGTTCGGAGTCACGGGTCCGGGGTCCCGGGTCCGGGGTCATGGGTCCGGGGTCACGGGTCCGGGGTCACGGGTCCGGGGTCATGGGTCCGGGGTCATGGGTCCGGGGTCATGGGTCCGGTGTCATGGGTCCGTTGTCATGGGACCGGGGTCATGGGACCGGGGTCATGGGTCCGGGGTCATGGGTCCGGGGTCATGGGTCCGGGGTCATGGGTCCGGGGTCATGGGTCTGTGGTCTTTGGTCTGGGGTCATGGGTCCGTGGTCCTGTCTCCGGGGTCATGGGTCTGGGTTAATGGGTCTGGGGTCATGGGTCTCGGGTCATGGGTCTGGGGTCGTGGGTCCGGGTTCGTGGGTCCGGGGTCGTGGGTCCGGGGTCGTGGGTCCGGGGTCGTGGGTCTGGGGTCGTGGGTCTGGGGTCGTGGGTCTGGGGTCGTGGGTCTGGGGTCGTGGGTCTGGGGTCATGGGTCTGGGGTCATGGGTCTGGGGTCATGGGTCCGGGGTCATGGGTCCGGGGTCATGGGTCCGTGGTAATGGGTCCGGGGTCATGGGTCCGGGGTCATGGGTCCGGGGTCATGGGTCCGGGGTCATGGGTCCGGGGTCATGGGTCCGGGGTCATGGGTCCGGGGTCATGGGTCTGGGGTCATGGGTCTGGGGTCATGGGTCTGGGTTCATGGGTCTGGGGTCATGGGTCTGGGGTCATGGTTCTGGGGTCATGGGTCTGGGGTCATGGGTCTGGGGTCATGGGTCTGGGGTCATGGGTCTGGGGTCATGGGTCTGGGGTCATGGGTCTGGGGTCATGGGTCTGGGGTCATGGGTCTGGGGTCATGGGTCTGGGGTCATGGGTCCGTGGTCCTGTCTCCGGGGTCATGGGTCTGGGGTAATGGGTCTGGGGTCATGGGTCTCGGGTCATGGGTCTGGGGTCGTGGGTACGGGGTCGTGGGTCCGGGGTCATGGGTCCGGGGTCATGTGTCCGGCGTCCTGGGTCCGGGGTTGTGGTTCCGGGGTCCTGGGTCCGGGGTCATGGGTCCGGGGTCATGGGTCCGGGGTCATGGGTCCGGGGTCATGGGTCCGGCGTCATGGGTCCGGGGTCATGGGTCCGGTGTCATGGGTCCGGGGTCGTGGGTCCGGGGTCATGGGTCCGTGGTAATGGGTCCGGGGTCATGGGTCCGGGGTCATGGGTCTGGGGTCATGGGTCTGGGGTCTTGGGTCCGGGGTCATGGGTCCGGGGTCATGGGTCCGGGGTCATGGGTCCGGGGTCATGGGTCCGGGGTCATGGGTCCGGGGTCATGGGTCCGGGGTCATGGGTCCGGGGTCATGGGTCCGGGGTCATGGGTCCGGGGTCATGGGTCCGGGGTCATGGGTCCGGGGTCATGGGTCCGGGGTCATGGGTCCGGGGTCATGGGTCTGGGGTCATTGGTCTGGGGTCATGGGTCTGGGGTCATGGGTCCGGTGTCATGTGTCCGTTGTCATGGGACCGGGGTCATGGGACCGGGGTCATGGGTCCGGGGTCATGGGTCCGGGGTCCTGGGTCCGGGGTCCGGGGTCCGGGGTCATGGGTCCGTGGTCCTGTCTCCGGGGTCATGGGTCTGGGGTAATGGGTCTGGGGTCATGGGTCTCGGGTCATGGGTCTGGGGTCGTGGGTCCGGGGTCGTGGGTCCGGGGTCATGGGTCCGGGGTCATGTGTCCGGGGTCGTGGGTCCGGGGTCGTGGGTCCGGGGTCGTGGGTCCGGGGTCATGGGTCCGGGGTCATGTGTCCGGGGTCCTGGGTCCGGGGTCATGGGTCTGGGGTCATGGGTCTGGGGTCATGGGTCTGGGGTCATGGGTCTGGGGTCATGGGTCTGGGGTCATGGGTCTGGGGTCATGGGTCTGGGGTCATGGGTCTGGGGTCATGGGTCTGGGGTCATGGGTCTGGGGTCATGGGTCTGGGGTCATGGGTCTGGGGTCATGGCTCTGGGGTCTTGGGTCTGGGGTCGTGGGTCTGGGGTCGTGGGTCCGGGGTCGTGGGTCCGGGGTCATGGGTCCGGGGTCATGTGTCCGGGGTCCTGGGTCCGGGGTCGTGGTTCCGGGGTCCTGGGTCCGGGGTCATGAGTCCGGGGTCATGGGTCCGGGGTCATGGGTCCGGGGTCATGGGTCCGGAGTCGTGGGTCCGGGGTCATGGGTCCGTGGTCATGGGTCCGGAGTCACGGGTCCGGGGTCCCGGGTCCGGGGTCATGGGTCCGGGGTCACGGGTCCGGGGTCACGGGTCCGGGGTCATGGGTCCGGGGTCATGGGTCCGGGGTCATGGGTCCGGTGTCATGGGTCCGTTGTCATGGGACCGGGGTCATGGGACCGGGGTCATGGGTCCGGGGTCATGGGTCCGGGGTCATGGGTCCGGGGTCATGGGTCCGGGGTCATGGGTCTGTGGTCATTGGTCTGGGGTCATGGGTACGTGGTCCTGTCTCCGGGGTCATGGGTCTGGGTTAATGGGTCTGGGGTCATGGGTCTCGGGTCATGGGTCTGGGGTCGTGGGTCCGGGTTCGTGGGTCCGGGGTCCTGGGTCCGGGGTCCTGGGTCCGGGGTCGTGGGTCCGGGGTCGTGGGTCCGGGGTCGTGGGTCTGGGGTCGTGGGTCTGGGGTCGTGGGTCTGGGGTCGTGGGTCTGGGGTCATGGGTCTGGGGTCATGGGTCTGGGGTCATGGGTCTGGGGTCATGGGTCTGGGGTCATGGGTCTGGGGTCATGGGTCTGGGGTCATGGGTCTGGGTTCATGGGTCTGGGTTCATGGGTCTGGGGTCATGGGTCTGGGGTCATGGGTCTGGGGTCATGGGTCTGGGGTCATGGGTCTGGGGTCATGGGTCTGGGGTCATGGGTCTGGGGTCATGGGTCTGGGTTCATGGGTCTGGGGTCATGGGTCTGGGGTCATGGGTCTGGGGTCATGGGTCTGGGGTCGTGGGTCCGGGGTCGTGGGTCCGGGGTCATGGGTCCGGGGTCATGTGTCCGGGGTCCTGGGTCCGGGGTTGTGGTTCCGGGGTCCTGGGTCTCGGGTCATGGGTCTGGGGTCGTGGGTCCGGGGTCGTGGGTCCGGGGTCGTGGGTCCGGGGTCATGGGTCCGGGGTCATGGGTCCGGGGTCGTGGGTCCGGGGTCGTGGGTCCGGGGTCGTGGGTCCGGGGTCGTGGGTCCGGGGTCGTGGGTCCGGGGTCGTGGGTCCGGGGTCGTGGGTCCGGGGTCATGGGTCTGGGGTCGTGGGTCCGGGGTCGTGGGTCCGGGGTCGTGGGTCCGGGGTCGTGGGTCCGGGGTCCTGGGTCCGGGGTCATGTGTCCGGGGTCCTGGGTCCGGGGTCGTGGTTCCGGGGTCCTGGGTCCGGGGTCATGGGTCCGGGGTCATGGGTCTGGGGTCATGGGTCTGGGGTCATGGGTCTGGGGTCATGGGTCTGGGGTCATGGGTCTGGGGTCATGGGTCTGGGGTCATGGGTCTGGGGTCATGGGTCTGGGGTCATGGGTCTGGGGTCATGGGTCTGGGGTTATGGGTCTGGGGTCATGGGTCTGGGGTCATGGGTCAGGGGTCATGGCTCTGGGGTCTTGGGTCTGGGGTCGTGGGTCTGGGGTCGTGGGTCCGGGGTCGTGGGTCCGGGGTCATGGGTCCGGGGTCATGTGTCCGGGGTCCTGGGTCCGGGGTCGTGGTTCCGGGGTCCTGGGTACGGGGTCATGGGTCCGGGGTCATGGGTCCGGGGTCATGGGTCCGGGGTCATGGGTCCGGGGTCGTGGGTCCGTGGTCATGGGTCCGTGGTCATGGGTCCGGAGTCACGGGTCCGGGGTCCCGGGTCCGGGGTCATGGGTCCGGGGTCACGGGTCCGGGGTAACGGGTCCGGGCTCATGGGTCCGGGGTCATGGGTCCGGGGTCATGGGTCCGGTGTCATGGGTCCGTTGTCATGGGACCGGGGTCATGGGACCGGGGTCATGGGTCCGGGGTCATGGGTCCGGGGGCATGGGTCCGGGGTCATGGGTCCGGGGTCATGGGTCTGTGGTCATTGGTCTGGTGTCATGGGTCTGGGGTCATGGGTCCGTGGTCCTGTCTCCGGGGTCATGGGTCTGGGTTAATGGGTCTGGGGTCATGGGTCTGGGGTCATGGGTCTGGGGTCGTGGGTCCGGGTTCGTGGGTCCGGGGTCCTGGGTCCGGGGTCGTGGGTCCGGGGTCGTGGGTCTGGGGTCGTGGGTCTGGGGTCGTGGGTCTGGGGTCGTGGGTCTGGGGTCATGGGTCTGGGGTCATGGGTCCGTGGTCCTGTCTCCGGGGTCATGGGTCTGGGGTAATGGGTCTGGGGTCATGGGTCTCGGGTCATGGGTCCGGGGTCGTGGGTCCGGGTTCGTGGGTCCGGGGTCCTGGGTCCGGGGTCGTGGGTCTGG
The DNA here is from genome assembly GCA_944738655.2 of Andrena hattorfiana. Lineage (NCBI taxonomy): Eukaryota > Metazoa > Arthropoda > Insecta > Hymenoptera > Andrenidae > Andrena > Andrena hattorfiana. The sequence continues at coordinate 64,651,280 of OX122889.2, forward strand.
GGTCGTGGGTCTGGGGTCGTGGGTCTGGGGTCGTGGGTCTGGGGTCATGGGTCTGGGGTCATGGGTCTGGGGTCATGGGTCTGGGGTCATGGGTCTGGGTTCATGGGTCTGGGTTCATGGGTCTGGGGTCATGGGTCTGGGGTCATGGGTCTGGGGTCATGGGTCTGGGGTCATGGGTCTGGGGTCATGGGTCTGGGGACATGGGTCCGGGGTCATGGGTCCGGGGTCATGGGTCCGGGGTCATGGGTCCGGGGTCATGGGTCCGGGGTCATGGGTCTGGGGTCATTGGTCTGGGGTCATGGTTCTGGGGTCATGGGTCCGGTGTCATGTGTCCGTTGTCATGGGACCGGGGTCATGGGACCGGGGTCATGGGTCCGGGGTCATGGGTCCGGGGTCCTGGGTCCGGGGTCCTGGGTCCGGGGTCATGGGTCCGTGGTCCTGTCTCCGGGGTCATGGGTCTGGGGTAATGGGTCTGGGGTCATGGGTCTCGGGTCATGGGTCTGGGGTCGTGGGTCCGGGGTCGTGGGTCCGGGGTCATGGGTCCGGGGTCATGTGTCCGGGGTCCTGGGTCCGGGGTTGTGGTTCCGGGGTCCTGGGTCTCGGGTCATGGGTCTGGGGTCGTGGGTCCGGGGTCGTGGGTCCGGGGTCGTGGGTCCGGGGTCATGGGTCCGGGGTCATGGGTCCGGGGTCGTGGGTCCGGGGTCGTGGGTCCGGGGTCGTGGGTCCGGGGTCGTGGGTCCGGGGTCGTGGGTCCGGGGTCGTGGGTCCGGGGTCGTGGGTCCGGGGTCATGGGTCTGGTGTCGTGGGTCCGGGGTCGTCTGTCTGGGGTCATGGGTCTGGGGTCATGGGTCTGGGGTCATGGTTCTGGGGTCATGGGTCTGGGGTCATGGGTCTGGGGTCATGGGTCTGGGGTCATGGGTCTGGGGTCATGGGTCTGGGGTCATGGGTCTGGGGTCATGGGTCTGGGGTCATGGGTCTGGGGTCATGGGTCTGGGGTCATGGCTCTGGGGTCTTGGGTCTGGGGTCGTGGGTCTGGGGTCGTGGGTCCGGGGTCGTGGGTCCGTGGTCATGGGTCCGGGGTCATGTGTCCGGGGTCCTGGGTCCGGGGTCGTGGTTCCGGGGTCCTGGGTCCGGGGTCATGGGTCCGGGGTCATGGGTCCGGGGTCATGGGTCCGGGGTCGTGGGTCCGGGGTCATGGGTCCGTGGTCATGGGTCCGGAGTCACGGGTCCGGGGTCCCGGGTCCGGGGTCATGGGTCCGGGGTCACGGGTCCGGGGTCACGGGTCCGGGGTCATGGGTCCGGGGTCATGGGTCCGGGGTCATGGGTCCGGTGTCATGGGTACGTTGTCATGGGACCGGGGTCATGGGACCGGGGTCATGGGTCCGGGGTCATGGGTCCGGGGTCATGGGTCCGGGGTCATGGGTCCGGGGTCATGGGTCTGTGGTCATTGGTCTGGGGTCATGGGTCCGTGGTCCTGTCTCCGGGGTCATGGGTCTGGGTTAATGGGTCTGGGGTCATGGGTCTCGGGTCATGGGTCTGGGGTCGTGGGTCCGGGTTCGTCGGTCCGGGGTCCTGGGTCCGGGGTCGTGGGTCCGGGGTCGTGGGTCCGGGGTCGTGGGTCTGGGGTCGTGGGTCTGGGGTCGTGGGTCTGGGGTCGTGGGTCTGGGGTCGTGGGTCTGGGGTCATGGGTCTGGGTTCATGGGTCTGGGTTCATGGGTCTGGGGTCATGGGCCTGGGGTCATGGGTCTGGGGTCGTGGGTCTGGGGTCGTGGGTCCGGGGTCGTGGGTCCGGGGTCGTGGGTCCGGGGTCATGGGTCCGGGGTCATGTGTCCGGGGTCCTGGGTCCGGGGTCATGGGTCTGGGGTCATGGGTCTGGGGTCATGGGTCTGGGGTCATGGGTCTGGGGTCATGGGTCTGGGGTCATGGGTCTGGGGTCATGGGTCTGGGGTCATGGGTCTGGGGTCATGGGTCTGGGGTCATGGGTCTGGGGTCATGGGTCTGGGGTCATGGGTCTGGGGTCATGGGTCTGGGGTCATGGCTCTGGGGTCTTGGGTCTGGGGTCGTGGGTCTGGGGTCGTGGGTCCGGGGTCGTGGGTCCGGGGTCATGGGTCCGGGGTCATGTGTCCGGGGTCCTGGGTCCGGGGTCGTGGTTCCGGGGTCCTGGGTCCGGGGTCATGGGTCCGGGGTCATGGGTCCGGGGTCATGGGTCCGGGGTCATGGGTCCGGAGTCGTGGGTCCGGGGTCATGGGTCCGTGGTCATGGGTCCGGAGTCACGGGTCCGGGGTCCCGGGTCCGGGGTCATGGGTCCGGGGTCACGGGTCCGGGGTCACGGGTCCGGGGTCATGGGTCCGGGGTCATGGGTCCGGGGTCATGGGTCCGGTGTCATGGGTCCGTTGTCATGGGACCGGGGTCATGGGACCGGGGTCATGGGTCCGGGGTCATGGGTCCGGGGTCATGGGTCCGGGGTCATGGGTCCGGGGTCATGGGTCCGGGGTCATGGGTCTGTGGTCATTGGTCTGGGGTCATGGGTACGTGGTCCTGTCTCCGGGGTCATGGGTCTGGGTTAATGGGTCTGGGGTCATGGGTCTCGGGTCATGGGTCTGGGGTCGTGGGTCCGGGTTCGTGGGTCCGGGGTCCTGGGTCCGGGGTCCTGGGTCCGGGGTCGTGGGTCCGGGGTCGTGGGTCTGGGGTCGTGGGTCTGGGGTCGTGGGTCTGGGGTCGTGGGTCTGGGGTCGTGGGTCTGGGGTCATGGGTCTGGGGTCATGGGTCTGGGGTCATGGGTCTGGGGTCATGGTTCTGGGGTCATGGGTCTGGGGTCATGGGTCTGGGTTCATGGGTCTGGGTTCATGGGTCTGGGGTCATGGGTCTGGGGTCATGGGTCTGGGGTCATGGGTCTGGGGTCATGGGTCTGGGGTCATGGGTCTGGGGTCATGGGTCTGGGGTCATGGGTCTGGGTTCATGGGTCTGGGGTCATGGGTCTGGGGTCATGGGTCTGGGGTCATGGGTCTGGGGTCGTGGGTCCGGGGTCGTGGGTCCGGGGTCATGGGTCCGGGGTCATGTGTCCGGGGTCCTGGGTCCGGGGTTGTGGTTCCGGGGTCCTGGGTCTCGGGTCATGGGTCTGGGGTCGTGGGTCCGGGGTCGTGGGTCCGGGGTCGTGGGTCCGGGGTCATGGGTCCGGGGTCATGGGTCCGGGGTCGTGGGTCCGGGGTCGTGGGTCCGGGGTCGTGGGTCCGGGGTCGTGGGTCCGGGGTCGTGGGTCCGGGGTCGTGGGTCCGGGGTCGTGGGTCCGGGGTCGTGGGTCTGGGGTCGTGGGTCCGGGGTCGTGGGTCCGGGGTCGTGGGTCCGGGGTCGTGGGTCCGGGGTCCTGGGTCCGGGGTCATGTGTCCGGGGTCCTGGTTCCGGGGTCGTGGTTCCGGGGTCCTGGGTCCGGGGTCATGGGTCCGGGGTCATGGGTCTGGGGTCATGGGTCTGGGGTCATGGGTCTGGGGTCATGGGTCTGGGGTCATGGGTCTGGGGTCATGGGTCTGGGGTCATGGGTCTGGGGTCATGGGTCTGGGGTCATGGGTCTGGGGTCATGGGTCTGGGGTCATGGGTCTGGGGTCATGGGTCTGGGGTCATGGGTCAGGGGTCATGGCTCTGGGGTCTTGGGTCTGGGGTCGTGGGTCTGGGGTCGTGGGTCCGGGGTCGTGGGTCCGGGGTCATGGGTCCGGGGTCATGTGTCCGGGGTCCTGGGTCCGGGGTCGTGGTTCCGGGGTCCTGGGTCCGGGGTCATGGGTCCGGGGTCATGGGTCCGGGGTCATGGGTCCGGGGTCATGGTTCCGGGGTCATGGGTCCGGGGTCGTGGGTCCGTGGTCATGGGTCCGTGGTCATGGGTCCGGAGTCACGGGTCCGGGGTCCCGGGTCCGGGGTCATGGGTCCGGGGTCACGGGTCCGGGGTAACGGGTCCGGGCTCATGGGTCCGGGGTCATGGGTCCGGGGTCATGGGTCCGGTGTCATGGGTCCGTTGTCATGGGACCGGGGTCATGGGACCGGGGTCATGGGTCCGGGGTCATGGGTCCGGGGGCATGGGTCCGGGGTCATGGGTCCGGGGTCATGGGTCTTTGGTCATTGGTCTGGTGTCATGGGTCTGGGGTCATGGGTCCGTGGTCCTGTCTCCGGGGTCATGGGTCTGGGTTAATGGGTCTGGGGTCATGGGTCTGGGGTCATGGGTCTGGGGTCGTGGGTCCGGGTTCGTGGGTCCGGGGTCCTGGGTCCGGGGTCGTGGGTCCGGGGTCGTGGGTCCGGGGTCATGGGTCCGGTGTCATGGGTCCGTTGTCATGGGACCGGGGTCATGGGACCGGGGTCATGGGTCCGGGGTCCTGGGTCCGGGGTCGTGGTTCCGGGGTCCTGGGTACGGGGTCATGGGTCCGGGGTCATGGGTCCGGGGTCATGGGTCCGGGGTCATGGGTCCGGGGTCGTGGGTCCGTGGTCATGGGTCCGTGGTCATGGGTCCGGAGTCACGGGTCCGGGGTCCCGGGTCCGGGGTCATGGGTCCGGGGTCACGGGTCCGGGGTAACGGGTCCGGGCTCATGGGTCCGGGGTCATGGGTCCGGGGTCATGGGTCCGGTGTCATGGGTCCGTTGTCATGGGACCGGGGTCATGGGACCGGGGTCATGGGTCCGGGGTCATGGGTCCGGGGGCATGGGTCCGGGGTCATGGGTCCGGGGTCATGGGTCTGTGGTCATTGGTCTGGTGTCATGGGTCTGGGGTCATGGGTCCGTGGTCCTGTCTCCGGGGTCATGGGTCTGGGTTAATGGGTCTGGGGTCATGGGTCTGGGGTCATGGGTCTGGGGTCGTGGGTCCGGGTTCGTGGGTCCGGGGTCCTGGGTCCGGGGTCGTGGGTCCGGGGTCGTGGGTCTGGGGTCGTGGGTCTGGGGTCGTGGGTCTGGGGTCGTGGGTCTGGGGTCATGGGTCTGGGGTCATGGGTCCGTGGTCCTGTCTCCGGGGTCATGGGTCTGGGGTAATGGGTCTGGGGTCATGGGTCTCGGGTCATGGGTCCGGGGTCGTGGGTCCGGGTTCGTGGGTCCGGGGTCCTGGGTCCGGGGTCGTGGGTCTGGTGTCGTGGGTCTGGGGTAGTGGGTCTGGGGTCGTGGGTCTGGGGTCATGGGTCTGGGGTCATGGGTCTGGGGTCATGGGTCCGGGGTCGTGGGTCTGGGGTCGTGGGTCTGGGGTCGTGGGTCTGGGGTCGTGGGTCTGGGGTCATGGGTCTGGGGTCATGGGTCCGTGGTCCTGTCTCCGGGGTCATGGGTCTGGGGTAATGGGTCTGGGGTCATGGGTCTCGGGTCATGGGTCCGGGGTCGTGGGTCCGGGTTCGTGGGTCCGGGGTCCTGGGTCCGGGGTCGTGGGTCTGGGGTCGTGGGTCTGGGGTCGTGGGTCTGGGGTCGTGGGTCTGGGGTCATGGGTCTGGGGTCATGGGTCTGGGGTCATGGGTCTGGGGTCATGGGTCTGGGTTCATGGGTCTGGGTTCATGGGTCTGGGGTCATGGGTCTGGGGTCATGGGTCTGGGGTCATGGGTCTGGGGTCATGGGTCTGGGGTCATGGGTCTGGGGACATGGGTCCGGGGTCATGGGTCCGGGGTCATGGGTCCGGGGTCATGGGTCCGGGGTCATGGGTCCGGGGTCATGGGTCTGGGGTCATTGGTCTGGGGTCATGGTTCTGGGGTCATGGGTCCGGTGTCATGTGTCCGTTGTCATGGGACCGGGGTCATGGGACCGGGGTCATGGGTCCGGGGTCATGGGTCCGGGGTCCTGGGTCCGGGGTCCTGGGTCCGGGGTCATGGGTCCGTGGTCCTGTCTCCGGGGTCATGGGTCTGGGGTAATGGGTCTGGGGTCATGGGTCTCGGGTCATGGGTCTGGGGTCGTGGGTCCGGGGTCGTGGGTCCGGGGTCATGGGTCCGGGGTCATGTGTCCGGGGTCCTGGGTCCGGGGTTGTGGTTCCGGGGTCCTGGGTCTCGGGTCATGGGTCTGGGGTCGTGGGTCCGGGGTCGTGGGTCCGGGGTCGTGGGTCCGGGGTCATGGGTCCGGGGTCATGGGTCCGGGGTCGTGGGTCCGGGGTCGTGGGTCCGGGGTCGTGGGTCCGGGGTCGTGGGTCCGGGGTCGTGGGTCCGGGGTCGTGGGTCCGGGGTCGTGGGTCCGGGGTCATGGGTCTGGTGTCGTGGGTCCGGGGTCGTCTGTCTGGGGTCATGGGTCTGGGGTCATGGGTCTGGGGTCATGGTTCTGGGGTCATGGGTCTGGGGTCATGGGTCTGGGGTCATGGGTCTGGGGTCATGGGTCTGGGGTCATGGGTCTGGGGTCATGGGTCTGGGGTCATGGGTCTGGGGTCATGGGTCTGGGGTCATGGGTCTGGGGTCATGGCTCTGGGGTCTTGGGTCTGGGGTCGTGGGTCTGGGGTCGTGGGTCCGGGGTCGTGGGTCCGTGGTCATGGGTCCGGGGTCATGTGTCCGGGGTCCTGGGTCCGGGGTCGTGGTTCCGGGGTCCTGGGTCCGGGGTCATGGGTCCGGGGTCATGGGTCCGGGGTCATGGGTCCGGGGTCGTGGGTCCGGGGTCATGGGTCCGTGGTCATGGGTCCGGAGTCACGGGTCCGGGGTCCCGGGTCCGGGGTCATGGGTCCGGGGTCACGGGTCCGGGGTCACGGGTCCGGGGTCATGGGTCCGGGGTCATGGGTCCGGGGTCATGGGTCCGGTGTCATGGGTACGTTGTCATGGGACCGGGGTCATGGGACCGGGGTCATGGGTCCGGGGTCATGGGTCCGGGGTCATGGGTCCGGGGTCATGGGTCCGGGGTCATGGGTCTGTGGTCATTGGTCTGGGGTCATGGGTCCGTGGTCCTGTCTCCGGGGTCATGGGTCTGGGTTAATGGGTCTGGGGTCATGGGTCTCGGGTCATGGGTCTGGGGTCGTGGGTCCGGGTTCGTCGGTCCGGGGTCCTGGGTCCGGGGTCGTGGGTCCGGGGTCGTGGGTCCGGGGTCGTGGGTCTGGGGTCGTGGGTCTGGGGTCGTGGGTCTGGGGTCGTGGGTCTGGGGTCGTGGGTCTGGGGTCATGGGTCTGGGTTCATGGGTCTGGGTTCATGGGTCTGGGGTCATGGGCCTGGGGTCATGGGTCTGGGGTCGTGGGTCTGGGGTCGTGGGTCCGGGGTCGTGGGTCCGGGGTCGTGGGTCCGGGGTCATGGGTCCGGGGTCATGTGTCCGGGGTCCTGGGTCCGGGGTCATGGGTCTGGGGTCATGGGTCTGGGGTCATGGGTCTGGGGTCATGGGTCTGGGGTCATGGGTCTGGGGTCATGGGTCTGGGGTCATGGGTCTGGGGTCATGGGTCTGGGGTCATGGGTCTGGGGTCATGGGTCTGGGGTCATGGGTCTGGGGTCATGGGTCTGGGGTCATGGGTCTGGGGTCATGGCTCTGGGGTCTTGGGTCTGGGGTCGTGGGTCTGGGGTCGTGGGTCCGGGGTCGTGGGTCCGGGGTCATGGGTCCGGGGTCATGTGTCCGGGGTCCTGGGTCCGGGGTCGTGGTTCCGGGGTCCTGGGTCCGGGGTCATGGGTCCGGGGTCATGGGTCCGGGGTCATGGGTCCGGGGTCATGGGTCCGGAGTCGTGGGTCCGGGGTCATGGGTCCGTGGTCATGGGTCCGGAGTCACGGGTCCGGGGTCCCGGGTCCGGGGTCATGGGTCCGGGGTCACGGGTCCGGGGTCACGGGTCCGGGGTCATGGGTCCGGGGTCATGGGTCCGGGGTCATGGGTCCGGTGTCATGGGTCCGTTGTCATGGGACCGGGGTCATGGGACCGGGGTCATGGGTCCGGGGTCATGGGTCCGGGGTCATGGGTCCGGGGTCATGGGTCCGGGGTCATGGGTCCGGGGTCATGGGTCTGTGGTCATTGGTCTGGGGTCATGGGTACGTGGTCCTGTCTCCGGGGTCATGGGTCTGGGTTAATGGGTCTGGGGTCATGGGTCTCGGGTCATGGGTCTGGGGTCGTGGGTCCGGGTTCGTGGGTCCGGGGTCCTGGGTCCGGGGTCCTGGGTCCGGGGTCGTGGGTCCGGGGTCGTGGGTCTGGGGTCGTGGGTCTGGGGTCGTGGGTCTGGGGTCGTGGGTCTGGGGTCGTGGGTCTGGGGTCATGGGTCTGGGGTCATGGGTCTGGGGTCATGGGTCTGGGGTCATGGTTCTGGGGTCATGGGTCTGGGGTCATGGGTCTGGGTTCATGGGTCTGGGTTCATGGGTCTGGGGTCATGGGTCTGGGGTCATGGGTCTGGGGTCATGGGTCTGGGGTCATGGGTCTGGGGTCATGGGTCTGGGGTCATGGGTCTGGGGTCATGGGTCTGGGTTCATGGGTCTGGGGTCATGGGTCTGGGGTCATGGGTCTGGGGTCATGGGTCTGGGGTCGTGGGTCCGGGGTCGTGGGTCCGGGGTCATGGGTCCGGGGTCATGTGTCCGGGGTCCTGGGTCCGGGGTTGTGGTTCCGGGGTCCTGGGTCTCGGGTCATGGGTCTGGGGTCGTGGGTCCGGGGTCGTGGGTCCGGGGTCGTGGGTCCGGGGTCATGGGTCCGTGGTCATGGGTCCGGGGTCGTGGGTCCGGGGTCGTGGGTCCGGGGTCGTGGGTCCGGGGTCGTGGGTCCGGGGTCGTGGGTCCGGGGTCGTGGGTCCGGGGTCGTGGGTCCGGGGTCGTGGGTCTGGGGTCGTGGGTCCGGGGTCGTGGGTCCGGGGTCGTGGGTCCGGGGTCGTGGGTCCGGGGTCCTGGGTCCGGGGTCATGTGTCCGGGGTCCTGGTTCCGGGGTCGTGGTTCCGGGGTCCTGGGTCCGGGGTCATGGGTCCGGGGTCATGGGTCTGGGGTCATGGGTCTGGGGTCATGGGTCTGGGGTCATGGGTCTGGGGTCATGGGTCTGGGGTCATGGGTCTGGGGTCATGGGTCTGGGGTCATGGGTCTGGGGTCATGGGTCTGGGGTCATGGGTCTGGGGTCATGGGTCTGGGGTCATGGGTCTGGGGTCATGGGTCAGGGGTCATGGCTCTGGGGTCTTGGGTCTGGGGTCGTGGGTCTGGGGTCGTGGGTCCGGGGTCGTGGGTCCGGGGTCATGGGTCCGGGGTCATGTGTCCGGGGTCCTGGGTCCGGGGTCGTGGTTCCGGGGTCCTGGGTCCGGGGTCATGGGTCCGGGGTCATGGGTCCGGGGTCATGGTTCCGGGGTCATGGGTCCGGGGTCGTGGGTCCGTGGTCATGGGTCCGTGGTCATGGGTCCGGAGTCACGGGTCCGGGGTCCCGGGTCCGGGGTCATGGGTCCGGGGTCACGGGTCCGGGGTAACGGGTCCGGGCTCATGGGTCCGGGGTCATGGGTCCGGGGTCATGGGTCCGGTGTCATGGGTCCGTTGTCATGGGACCGGGGTCATGGGACCGGGGTCATGGGTCCGGGGTCATGGGTCCGGGGGCATGGGTCCGGGGTCATGGGTCCGGGGTCATGGGTCTTTGGTCATTGGTCTGGTGTCATGGGTCTGGGGTCATGGGTCCGTGGTCCTGTCTCCGGGGTCATGGGTCTGGGTTAATGGGTCTGGGGTCATGGGTCTGGGGTCATGGGTCTGGGGTCGTGGGTCCGGGTTCGTGGGTCCGGGGTCCTGGGTCCGGGGTCGTGGGTCCGGGGTCGTGGGTCCGGGGTCATGGGTCCGGTGTCATGGGTCCGTTGTCATGGGACCGGGGTCATGGGACCGGGGTCATGGGTCCGGGGTCCTGGGTCCGGGGTCGTGGTTCCGGGGTCCTGGGTACGGGGTCATGGGTCCGGGGTCATGGGTCCGGGGTCATGGGTCCGGGGTCATGGGTCCGGGGTCGTGGGTCCGTGGTCATGGGTCCGTGGTCATGGGTCCGGAGTCACGGGTCCGGGGTCCCGGGTCCGGGGTCATGGGTCCGGGGTCACGGGTCCGGGGTAACGGGTCCGGGCTCATGGGTCCGGGGTCATGGGTCCGGGGTCATGGGTCCGGTGTCATGGGTCCGTTGTCATGGGACCGGGGTCATGGGACCGGGGTCATGGGTCCGGGGTCATGGGTCCGGGGGCATGGGTCCGGGGTCATGGGTCCGGGGTCATGGGTCTGTGGTCATTGGTCTGGTGTCATGGGTCTGGGGTCATGGGTCCGTGGTCCTGTCTCCGGGGTCATGGGTCTGGGTTAATGGGTCTGGGGTCATGGGTCTGGGGTCATGGGTCTGGGGTCGTGGGTCCGGGTTCGTGGGTCCGGGGTCCTGGGTCCGGGGTCGTGGGTCCGGGGTCGTGGGTCTGGGGTCGTGGGTCTGGGGTCGTGGGTCTGGGGTCGTGGGTCTGGGGTCATGGGTCTGGGGTCATGGGTCCGTGGTCCTGTCTCCGGGGTCATGGGTCTGGGGTAATGGGTCTGGGGTCATGGGTCTCGGGTCATGGGTCCGGGGTCGTGGGTCCGGGTTCGTGGGTCCGGGGTCCTGGGTCCGGGGTCGTGGGTCTGGTGTCGTGGGTCTGGGGTAGTGGGTCTGGGGTCGTGGGTCTGGGGTCATGGGTCTGGGGTCATGGGTCTGGGGTCATGGGTCTGGGGTCATGGGTCTGGGTTCATGGGTCTGGGTTCATGGGTCTGGGGTCATGGGTCTGGGGTCATGGGTCTGGGGTCATGGGTCTGGGGTCATGGGTCTGGGGTCATGGGTCTGGGGACATGGGTCCGGGGTCATGGGTCCGGGGTCATGGGTCCGGGGTCATGGGTCCGGGGTCATGGGTCCGGGGTCATGGGTCTGGGGTCATTGGTCTGGGGTCATGGTTCTGGGGTCATGGGTCCGGTGTCATGTGTCCGTTGTCATGGGACCGGGGTCATGGGACCGGGGTCATGGGTCCGGGGTCATGGGTCCGGGGTCCTGGGTCCGGGGTCCTGGGTCCGGGGTCATGGGTCCGTGGTCCTGTCTCCGGGGTCATGGGTCTGGGGTAATGGGTCTGGGGTCATGGGTCTCGGGTCATGGGTCTGGGGTCGTGGGTCCGGGGTCGTGGGTCCGGGGTCATGGGTCCGGGGTCATGTGTCCGGGGTCCTGGGTCCGGGGTTGTGGTTCCGGGGTCCTGGGTCTCGGGTCATGGGTCTGGGGTCGTGGGTCCGGGGTCGTGGGTCCGGGGTCGTGGGTCCGGGGTCATGGGTCCGGGGTCATGGGTCCGGGGTCGTGGGTCCGGGGTCGTGGGTCCGGGGTCGTGGGTCCGGGGTCGTGGGTCCGGGGTCGTGGGTCCGGGGTCGTGGGTCCGGGGTCGTGGGTCCGGGGTCATGGGTCTGGTGTCGTGGGTCCGGGGTCGTCTGTCTGGGGTCATGGGTCTGGGGTCATGGGTCTGGGGTCATGGTTCTGGGGTCATGGGTCTGGGGTCATGGGTCTGGGGTCATGGGTCTGGGGTAATGGGTCTGGGGTCATGGGTCTGGGGTCATGGGTCTGGGGTCATGGGTCAGGGGTCATGGGTCCGGGGTCATGGGTCTGGGGTCATGGGTCTGGGGTCATGGGTCTGGGTTCATGGGTCTGGGGTCATGGGTCTGGGGTCATGGGTCTGGGGTCATGGGTCTGGGGTCGTGGGTCCGGGGTCGTGGGTCCGGGGTCATGGGTCCGGGGTCATGTGTCCGGGGTCCTGGGTCCGGGGTTGTGGTTCCGGGGTCCTGGGTCTCGGGTCATGGGTCTGGGGTCGTGGGTCCGGGGTCGTGGGTCCGGGGTCGTGGGTCCGGGGTCATGGGTCCGGGGTCATGGGTCCGGGGTCGTGGGTCCGGGGTCGTGGGTCCGGGGTCGTGGGTCCGGGGTCGTGGGTCCGGGGTCGTGGGTCCGGGGTCGTGGGTCCGGGGTCGTGGGTCCGGGGTCGTGGGTCCGGGGTCGTGGGTCTGGGGTCGTGGGTCCGGGGTCGTGGGTCCGGGGTCGTGGGTCCGGGGTCGTGGGTCCGGGGTCCTGGGTCCGGGGTCATGTGTCCGGGGTCCTGGGTCCGGGGTCGTGGTTCCGGGGTCCTGGGTCCGGGGTCATGGGTCCGGGGTCATGGGTCTGGGGTCATGGGTCTGGGGTCATGGGTCTGGGGTCATGGGTCTGGGGTCATGGGTCTGGGGTCATGGGTCTGGGGTCATGGGTCTGGGGTCATGGGTCTGGGGTCATGGGTCTGGGGTCATGGGTCTGGGGTCATGGGTCTGGGGTCATGGGTCTGGGGTCATGGGTCAGGGGTCATGGCTCTGGGGTCTTGGGTCTGGGGTCGTGGGTCTGGGGTCGTGGGTCCGGGGTCGTGGGTCCGGGGTCATGGGTCCGGGGTCATGTGTCCGGGGTCCTGGGTCCGGGGTCGTGGTTCCGGGGTCCTGGGTCCGGGGTCATGGGTCCGGGGTCATGGGTCCGGGGTCATGGGTCCGGGGTCATGGGTCCGGGGTCGTGGGTCCGTGGTCATGGGTCCGTGGTCATGGGTCCGGAGTCACGGGTCCGGGGTCCCGGGTCCGGGGTCATGGGTCCGGGGTCACGGGTCCGGGGTAACGGGTCCGGGCTCATGGGTCCGGGGTCATGGGTCCGGGGTCATGGGTCCGGTGTCATGGGTCCGTTGTCATGGGACCGGGGTCATGGGACCGGGGTCATGGGTCCGGGGTCATGGGTCCGGGGGCATGGGTCCGGGGTCATGGGTCCGGGGTCATGGGTCTTTGGTCATTGGTCTGGTGTCATGGGTCTGGGGTCATGGGTCCGTGGTCCTGTCTCCGGGGTCATGGGTCTGGGTTAATGGGTCTGGGGTCATGGGTCTGGGGTCATGGGTCTGGGGTCGTGGGTCCGGGTTCGTGGGTCCGGGGTCCTGGGTCCGGGGTCGTGGGTCCGGGGTCGTGGGTCTGGGGTCGTGGGTCTGGGGTCGTGGGTCTGGGGTCGTGGGTCTGGGGTCATGGGTCTGGGGTCATGGGTCCGTGGTCCTGTCTCCGGGGTCATGGGTCTGGGGTAATGGGTCTGGGGTCATGGGTCTCGGGTCATGGGTCCGGGGTCGTGGGTCCGGGTTCGTGGGTCCGGGGTCCTGGGTCCGGGGTCGTGGGTCTGGGGTCGTGGGTCTGGGGTCGTGGGTCTGGGGTCGTGGGTCTGGGGTCATGGGTCTGGGGTCATGGGTCTGGGGTCATGGGTCTGGGGTCATGGGTCTGGGTTCATGGGTCTGGGTTCATGGGTCTGGGGTCATGGGTCTGGGGTCATGGGTCTGGGGTCATGGGTCTGGGGTCATGGGTCTGGGGTCATGGGTCTGGGGACATGGGTCCGGGGTCATGGGTCCGGGGTCATGGGTCCGGGGTCATGGGTCCGGGGTCATGGGTCCGGGGTCATGGGTCTGGGGTCATTGGTCTGGGGTCATGGTTCTGGGGTCATGGGTCCGGTGTCATGTGTCCGTTGTCATGGGACCGGGGTCATGGGACCGGGGTCATGGGTCCGGGGTCATGGGTCCGGGGTCCTGGGTCCGGGGTCCTGGGTCCGGGGTCATGGGTCCGTGGTCCTGTCTCCGGGGTCATGGGTCTGGGGTAATGGGTCTGGGGTCATGGGTCTCGGGTCATGGGTCTGGGGTCGTGGGTCCGGGGTCGTGGGTCCGGGGTCATGGGTCCGGGGTCATGTGTCCGGGGTCCTGGGTCCGGGGTTGTGGTTCCGGGGTCCTGGGTCTCGGGTCATGGGTCTGGGGTCGTGGGTCCGGGGTCGTGGGTCCGGGGTCGTGGGTCCGGGGTCATGGGTCCGGGGTCATGGGTCCGGGGTCGTGGGTCCGGGGTCGTGGGTCCGGGGTCGTGGGTCCGGGGTCGTGGGTCCGGGGTCGTGGGTCCGGGGTCGTGGGTCCGGGGTCATGGGTCTGGTGTCGTGGGTCCGGGGTCGTCTGTCTGGGGTCATGGGTCTGGGGTCATGGGTCTGGGGTCATGGTTCTGGGGTCATGGGTCTGGGGTCATGGGTCTGGGGTCATGGGTCTGGGGTCATGGGTCTGGGGTCATGGGTCTGGGGTCATGGGTCTGGGGTCATGGGTCTGGGGTCATGGGTCTGGGGTCATGGGTCTGGGGTCATGGGTCTGGGGTCATGGCTCTGGGGTCTTGGGTCTGGGGTCGTGGGTCTGGGGTCGTGGGTCCGGGGTCGTGGGTCCGTGGTCATGGGTCCGGGGTCATGTGTCCGGGGTCCTGGGTCCGGGGTCGTGGTTCCGGGGTCCTGGGTCCGGGGTCATGGGTCCGGGGTCATGGGTCCGGGGTCATGGGTCCGGGGTCATGGGTCCGGGGTCGTGGGTCCGGGGTCATGGGTCCGTGGTCATGGGTCCGGAGTCACGGGTCCGGGGTCCCGGGTCCGGGGTCATGGGTCCGGGGTCACGGGTCCGGGGTCACGGGTCCGGGGTCATGGGTCCGGGGTCATGGGTCCGGGGTCATGGGTCCGGTGTCATGGGTACGTTGTCATGGGACCGGGGTCATGGGACCGGGGTCATGGGTCCGGGGTCATGGGTCCGGGGTCATGGGTCCGGGGTCATGGGTCCGGGGTCATGGGTCTGTGGTCATTGGTCTGGGGTCATGGGTCCGTGGTCCTGTCTCCGGGGTCATGGGTCTGGGTTAATGGGTCTGGGGTCATGGGTCTCGGGTCATGGGTCTGGGGTCGTGGGTCCGGGTTCGTCGGTCCGGGGTCCTGGGTCCGGGGTCGTGGGTCCGGGGTCGTGGGTCCGGGGTCGTGGGTCTGGGGTCGTGGGTCTGGGGTCGTGGGTCTGGGGTCGTGGGTCTGGGGTCGTGGGTCTGGGGTCATGGGTCTGGGGTCATGGGTCTGGGGTCATGGGTCCGGGGTCATGGGTCCGGGGTCATGGGTCCGGGGTCATGGGTCCGTGGTAATGGGTCCGGGGTCATGGGTCCGGGGTCATGGGTCCGGGGTCATGGGTCCGGGGTCATGGGTCCGGGGTCATGGGTCCGGGGTCATGGGTCCGGGGTCATGGGTCCGGGGTCATGGGTCCGGGGTCATGGGTCCGGGGTCATGGGTCCGGGGTCATGGGTCTGGGGTCATGGGTCTGGGGTCATGGGTCTGGGTTCATGGGTCTGGGGTCATGGGTCTGGGGTCATGGGTCTGGGGTCATGGGTCCGGGGTCATGGGTCCGGGGTCATGGGTCCGGGGTCATGGGTCCGTGGTAATGGGTCCGGGGTCATGGGTCCGGGGTCATGGGTCTGGGGTCATGGGTCTGGGGTCATGGGTCTGGGGTCATGGGTCTGGGGTCATGGGTCTGGGGTCATGGGTCTGGGGTCATGGGTCCGTGGTCCTGTCTCCGGGGTCATGGGTCTGGGGTAATGGGTCTGGGGTCATGGGTCTCGGGTCATGGGTCTGGGGTCGTGGGTACGGGGTCGTGGGTCCGGGGTCATGGGTCCGGGGTCATGTGTCCGGCGTCCTGGGTCCGGGGTTGTGGTTCCGGGGTCCTGGGTCCGGGGTCATGGGTCCGGGGTCATGGGTCCGGCGTCATGGGTCCGGGGTCATGGGTCCGGTGTCATGGGTCCGGGGTCGTGGGTCCGGGGTCATGGGTCCGTGGTAATGGGTCCGGGGTCATGGGTCCGGGGTCATGGGTCTGGGGTCATGGGTCTGGGGTCTTGGGTCCGGGGTCATGGGTCCGGGGTCATGGGTCCGGGGTCATGGGTCCGGGGTCATGGGTCCGGGGTCATGGGTCCGGGGTCATGGGTCCGGGGTCATGGGTCCGGGGTCATGGGTCCGGGGTCATGGGTCCGGGGTCATGGGTCCGGGGTCATGGGTCCGGGGTCATGGGTCCGGGGTCATGGGTCCGGGGTCATGGGTCCGGGGTCATGGGTCTGGGGTCATTGGTCTGGGGTCATGGGTCTGGGGTCATGGGTCCGGTGTCATGTGTCCGTTGTCATGGGACCGGGGTCATGGGACCGGGGTCATGGGTCCGGGGTCATGGGTCCGGGGTCCTGGGTCCGGGGTCCGGGGTCCGGGGTCATGGGTCCGTGGTCCTGTCTCCGGGGTCATGGGTCTGGGGTAATGGGTCTGGGGTCATGGGTCTCGGGTCATGGGTCTGGGGTCGTGGGTCCGGGGTCGTGGGTCCGGGGTCATGGGTCCGGGGTCATGTGTCCGGGGTTCTGGGTCCGGGGTTGTGGTTCCGGGGTCCTGGGTCCGGGGTCATGGGTCTGGGCTCATGGGTCTGGGGTCATGGGTCCGGGGTCGTGGGTCCGGGGTCATGGGTCCGGGGTCATGTGTCCGGGGTCCTGGGTCCGGGGTCATGGGTCTGGGGTCATGGGTCTGGGGTCATGGGTCTGGGGTCATGGGTCTGGGGTCATGGGTCTGGGGTCATGGGTCTGGGGTCATGGGTCTGGGGTCATGGGTCTGGGGTCATGGGTCTGGGGTCATGGGTCAGCGGTCATGGGTCTGGGGTCATGGCTCTGGGGTCTTGGGTCTGGGGTCGTGGGTCTGGGGTCGTGGGTCCGGGGTCGTGGGTCCGGGGTCATGGGTCCGGGGTCATGTGTCCGGGGTCCTGGGTCCGGGGTCGTGGTTCCGGGGTCCTGGGTCCGGGGTCATGGGTCCGGGGTCATGGGTCCGGGGTCATGGGTCCGGGGTCATGGGTCCGGGGTCATGGGTCCGGGGTCATGGGTCCGGAGTCGTGGGTCCGGGGTCATGGGTCCGTGGTCATGGGTCCGGAGTCACGGGTCCGGGGTCCCGGGTCCGGGGTCATGGGTCCGGGGTCACGGGTCCGGGGTCACGGGTCCGGGGTCATGGGTCCGGGGTCATGGGTCCGGGGTCATGGGTCCGGTGTCATGGGTCCGTTGTCATGGGACCGGGGTCATGGGACCGGGGTCATGGGTCCGGGGTCATGGGTCCGGGGTCATGGGTCCGGGGTCATGGGTCTGTGGTCATTGGTCTGGGGTCATGGGTACGTGGTCCTGTCTCCGGGGTCATGGGTCTGGGTTAATGGGTCTGGGGTCATGGGTCTCGGGTCATGGGTCTGGGGTCGTGGGTCCGGGTTCGTGGGTCCGGGGTCCTGGGTCCGGGGTCGTGGGTCCGGGGTCATGGGTCCGGGGTCATGGGTCCGGGGTCATGGGTCCGGGGTCATGGGTCCGGTGTCATGGGTCCGTTGTCATGGGACCGGGGTCATGGGACCGGGGTCATGGGTCCGGGGTCATGGGTCCGGGGGCATGGGTCCGGGGTCATGGGTCCGGGGTCATGGGTCTGTGGTCATTGGTCTGGGGTCATGGGTCTGGGGTCATGGGTCCGTGGTCCTGTCTCCGGGGTCATGGGTCTGGGTTAATGGGTCTGGGGTCATGGGTCTGGGGTCATGGGTCTGGGGTCGTGGGTCCGGGTTCGTGGGTCCGGGGTCCTGGGTCCGGGGTCGTGGGTCCGGGGTCGTGGGTCTGGGGTCGTGGGTCTGGGGTCGTGGGTCTGGGGTCGTGGGTCTGGGGTCATGGGTCTGGGGTCATGGGTCCGTGGTCCTGTCTCCGGGGTCATGGGTCTGGGGTAATGGGTCTGGGTTCATGGGTCTGGGGTCATGGGTCTGGGGTCATGGGTCTGGGGTCATGGGTCTGGGGTCATGGGTCTGGGGTCATGGGTCTGGGGTCATGGGTCCGGGGTCATGGGTCCGGGGTCATGGGTCCGGGGTCATGGGTCCGGGGTCATGGGTCCGGGGTCATGGGTCTGGGGTCATTGGTCTGGGGTCATGGGTCTGGGGTCATGGGTCCGGTGTCATGTGTCCGTTGTCATGGGACCGGGGTCATGGGACCGGGGTCATGGGTCCGGGGTCATGGGTCCGGGGTCCTGGGTCCGGGGTCCTGGGTCCGGGGTCATGGGTCCGTGGTCCTGTCTCCGGGGTCATGGGTCTGGGGTAATGGGTCTGGGGTCATGGGTCTCGGGTCATGGGTCTGGGTCCGTGGGTCCGGGGTCGTGGGTCCGGGGTCATGGGTCCGGGGTCATGTGTCCGAGGTCCTGGGTCCGGGGTTGTGGTTCCGGGGTCCTGGGTCTCGGGTCATGGGTCTGGGGTCGTGGGTCCGGGGTCGTGGGTCCGGGGTCGTGGGTCCGGGGTCATGGGTCCGGGGTCATGGGTCCGGGGTCATGGGTCCGGGGTCGTGGGTCCGGGGTCGTGGGTCCGGGGTCGTGGGTCCGGGGTCGTGTGTCCGGGGTCGTGGGTCCGGGGTCGTGGGTCCGGGGTCGTGGGTCCGGGGTCATGGGTCTGGGGTCGTGGGTCCGGGGTCGTGGGTCTGGGGTCATGGGTCTGGGGTCATGGGTCTGGGGTCATGGTTCTGGGGTCATGGGTCTGGGGTCATGGGTCTGGGGTCATGGGTCTGGGGTCATGGGTCTGGGGTCATGGGTCTGGGGTCATGGGTCTGGGGTCATGGGTCTGGGGTCATGGGTCTGGGGTCATGGGTCTGGGGTCATGGGTCTGGGGTCATGGCTCTGGGGTCTTGGGTCTGGGGTCGTGGGTCTGGGGTCGTGGGTCCGGGGTCGTGGGTCCGGGGTCATGGGTCCGGGGTCATGTGTCCGGGGTCCTGGGTCCGGGGTCGTGGTTCCGGGGTCCTGGGTCCGGGGTCATGGGTCCGGGGTCATGGGTCCGGGGTCATGGGTCCGGGGTCATGGGTCCGGGGTCATGGGTCCGGGGTCGTGGGTCCGGGGTCATGGGTCCGTGGTCATGGGTCCGGAGTCACGGGTCCGGGGTCCCGGGTCCGGGGTCATGGGTCCGGGGTCACGGGTCCGGGGTCACGGGTCCGGGGTCATGGGTCCGGGGTCATGGGTCCGGGGTCATGGGTCCGGTGTCATGGGTCCGTTGTCATGGGACCGGGGTCATGGGACCGGGGTCATGGGTCCGGGGTCATGGGTCCGGGGTCATGGGTCCGGGGTCATGGGTCTGTGGTCATTGGTCTGGGGTCATGGGTCCGTGGTCCTGTCTCCGGGGTCATGGGTCTGGGTTAATGGGTCTGGGGTCATGGGTCTCGGGTCATGGGTCTGGGGTCGTGGGTCCGGGTTCGTGGGTCCGGGGTCCTGGGTCCGGGGTCGTGGGTCCGGGGTCGTGGGTCTGGGATCGTGGGTCTGGGGTCGTGGGTCTGGGGTCGTGGGTCTGGGGTCGTGGGTCTGGGGTCATGGGTCTGGGGTCATGGGTCTGGGGTCATGGGTCCGGGGTCATGGGTCCGGGGTCATGGGTCCGGGGTCATGGGTCCGTGGTAATGGGTCCGGGGTCATGGGTCCGGGGTCATGGGTCCGGGGTCATGGGTCCGGGGTCATGGGTCCGGGGTCATGGGTCCGGGGTCATGGGTCCGGGGTCATGGGTCCGGGGTCATGGGTGCGGGGTCATGGGTCTGGGGTCATGGGTCTGGGGTCATGGGTCTGGGTTCATGGGTCTGGGGTCATGGGTCTGGGGTCATGGTTCTGGGGTCATGGGTGTGGGGTCATGGGTCTGGGGTCATGGGTCTGGGGTCATGGGTCTGGGGTCATGGGTCTGGGGTCATGGGTCTGGGGTCATGGGTCTGGGGTCATGGGTCTGGGGTCATGGGTCTGGGGTCATGGGTCTGGGGTCATGGGTCCGTGGTCCTGTCTGCGGGGTCATGGGTCTGGGGTAATGGGTCTGGGGTCATGGGTCTCGGGTCATGGGTCTGGGGTCGTGGGTACGGGGTCGTGGGTCCGGGGTCATGGGTCCGGGGTCATGTGTCCGGCGTCCTGGGTCCGGGGTTGTGGTTCCGGGGTCCTGGGTCCGGGGTCATGGGTCCGGCGTCATGGGTCCGGGGTCATGGGTCCGGTGTCATGGGTCCGGGGTCGTGGGTCCGGGGTCGTGGGTCCGTGGTAATGGGTCCGGGGTCATGGGTCCGGGGTCATGGGTCTGGGGTCATGGGTCTGGGGTCTTGGGTCCGGGGTCATGGGTCCGGGGTCATGGGTCCGGGGTCATGGGTCCGGGGTCATGGGTCCGGGGTCATGGGTCCGGGGTCATGGGTCCGGGGTCATGGGTCCGGGGTCATGGGTCCGGGGTCATGGGTCCGGGGTCATGGGTCCGGGGTCATGGGTCCGGGGTCATGGGTCCGGGGTCATGGGTCCGGGGTCATGGGTCTGGGGTCATTGGTCTGGGGTCATGGGTCTGGGGTCATGGGTCCGGTGTCATGTGTCCGTTGTCATGGGACCGGGGTCATGGGACCGGGGTCATGGGTCCGGGGTCCTGGGTCCGGGGTCCGGGGTCCGGGGTCATGGGTCCGTGGTCCTGTCTCCGGGGTCATGGGTCTGGGGTAATGGGTCTGGGGTCATGGGTCTCGGGTCATGGGTCTGGGGTCGTGGGTCCGGGGTCGTGGGTCCGGGGTCATGGGTCCGGGGTCATGTGTCCGGGGTCCTGGGTCCGGGGTTGTGGTTCCGGGGTCCTGGGTCCGGGGTCATGGGTCTGGGCTCATGGGTCTGGGGTCATGGGTCTGGGTTCATGGGTCTGGGGTCATGGGTCTGGGGTCATGGGTCTGGGGTCATGGGTCCGGGGTCATGGGTCCGTGGTCCTGTCTCCGGGGTCATGGGTCTGGGGTAATGGCTCTTGGGTCATGGGTCTCGGGTCATGGGTCTGGGGTCGTGGTTCCGGGGTCCTGGGTCCGGGGTCATGGGTCCGGGGTCATGGGTCCGGGGTCATGGGTCCGGGGTCATGGGTCCGGGGTCGTGGGTCCGGGGTCATGGGTCCGTGGTCATGGGTCCGGAGTCACGGGTCCGGGGTCCCGGGTGCGGGGTCATGGGTCCGGGGTCACGGGTCCGGGGTCACGGGTCCGGGGTCATGGGTCCGGGGTCATGGGTCCGGGGTCATGGGTCCGGTGTCATGGGTCCGTTGTCATGGGACCGGGGTCATGGGACCGGGGTCATGGGTCCGGGGTCATGGGTCCGGGGTCATGGGTCCGGGGTCATGGGTCCGGGGTCATGGGTCTGTGGTCATTGGTCTGGGGTCATGGGTCCGTGGTCCTGTCTCCGGGGTCATGGGTCTGGGTTAATGGGTCTGGGGTCATGGGTCTCGGGTCATGGGTCTGGGGTCGTGGGTCCGGGTTCGTGGGTCCGGGGTCCTGGGTCCGGGGTCGTGGGTCCGGGGTCGTGGGTCTGGGGTCGTGGGTCTGGGGTCGTGGGTCTGGGGTCGTGGGTCTGGGGTCGTGGGTCTGGGGTCATGGGTCTGGGGTCATGGGTCTGGGTTCATGGGTCTGGGTTCATGGGTCTGGGGTCATGGGCCTGGGGTCATGGGTCTGGGGTCGTGGGTCTGGGGTCGTGGGTCCGGGGTCGTGGGTCCGGGGTCGTGGGTCCGGGGTCATGGGTCCGGGGTCATGTGTCCGGGGTCCTGGGTCCGGGGTCATGGGTCTGGGGTCATGGGTCTGGGGTCATGGGTCTGGGGTCATGGGTCTGGGGTCATGGGTCTGGGGTCATGGGTCTGGGGTCATGGGTCTGGGGTCATGGGTCTGGGGTCATGGGTCTGGGGTCATGGCTCTGGGGTCTTGGGTCTGGGGTCGTGGGTCTGGGGTCGTGGGTCCGGGGTCGTGGGTCCGGGGTCATGGGTCCGGGGTCATGTGTCCGGGGTCCTGGGTCCGGGGTCGTGGTTCCGGGGTCCTGGGTCCGGGGTCATGGGTCCGGGGTCATGGGTCCGGGGTCATGGGTCCGGGGTCATGGGTCCGGAGTCGTGGGTCCGGGGTCATGGGTCCGTGGTCATGGGTCCGGAGTCACGGGTCCGGGGTCCCGGGTCCGGGGTCATGGGTCCGGGGTCACGGGTCCGGGGTCACGGGTCCGGGGTCATGGGTCCGGGGTCATGGGTCCGGGGTCATGGGTCCGGTGTCATGGGTCCGTTGTCATGGGACCGGGGTCATGGGACCGGGGTCATGGGTCCGGGGTCATGGGTCCGGGGTCATGGGTCCGGGGTCATGGGTCCGGGGTCATGGGTCCGGGGTCATGGGTCTGTGGTCATTGGTCTGGGGTCATGGGTACGTGGTCCTGTCTCCGGGGTCATGGGTCTGGGTTAATGGGTCTGGGGTCATGGGTCTCGGGTCATGGGTCTGGGGTCGTGGGTCCGGGTTCGTGGGTCCGGGGTCCTGGGTCCGGGGTCGTGGGTCCGGGGTCGTGGGTCTGGGGTCGTGGGTCTGGGGTCGTGGGTCTGGGGTCGTGGGTCTGGGGTCGTGGGTCTGGGGTCATGGGTCTGGGGTCATGGGTCTGGGGTCATGGGTCTGGGGTCATGGGTCTGGGGTCATGGGTCTGGGGTCATGGGTCTGGGGTCATGGGTCTGGGGTCATGGGTCTGGGTTCATGGGTCTGGGTTCATGGGTCTGGGGTCATGGGTCTGGGGTCATGGGTCTGGGGTCATGGGTCTGGGGTCATGGGTCTGGGGTCATGGGTCTGGGTTCATGGGTCTGGGGTCATGGGTCTGGGGTCATGGGTCTGGGGTCATGGGTCTGGGGTCATGGGTCTGGGGTCATGGGTCTGGGGTCTTGGGTCTGGGGTCGTGGGTCCGGGGTCGTGGGTCCGGGGTCGTGGGTCCGGGGTCATGGGTCCGGGGTCATGTGTCCGGGGTCCTGGGTCCGGGGTCATGGGTCCGGGTTCATGGGTCCGGGGTCATGGGTCCGGGGTCATGGGTCCGTGGTAATGGGTCCGGGGTCATGGGTCCGGGGTCATGGGTCCGGGGTCATGGGTCCGGGGTCATGGGTCCGGGGTCATGGGTCCGGGGTCATGGGTCCGGGGTCATGGGTCCGGGGTCATGGGTCCGGGGTCATGGGTCCGGGGTCATGGGTCCGGGGTCATGGGTCCGGGGTCATGGGTCCGGGGTCATGGGTCCGGGGTCATGGGTCCGGGGTCATGGGTCCGGGGTCATGGGTCCGGGGTCATGGGTCCGGGGTCATGGGTCCGGGGTCATGGGTCCGGGGTCATGGGTCCGGGGTCATGGGTCCGGGGTCATGGGCCCTGGGTCATGGGTCCGGGGTCATGGGTCCGGGGTCATGGGTCCGGGGTCATGGGTCCGGGGTCATGGGTCCGGGGTCATGGGTCCGGGGTCATGGGTCCGGGGTCATGGGTCCGGGGTCATGGGTCCGGGGTCATGGGTCCGGGGTCATGTGTCCGGGGTCCTGGGTCCGGGGTCATGGGTCCGGGTTCATGGGTCCGGGGTCATGGGTCCGGGGTCATGGGTCCGTGGTAATGGGTCCGGGGTCATGGGTCCGGGGTCATGGGTCCGGGGTCATGGGTCCGGGGTCATGGGTCCGGGGTCATGGGTCCGGGGTCATGGGTCCGGGGTCATGGGTCCGGGGTCATGGGTCCGGGGTCATGGGTCCGGGGTCATGGGTCCGGGGTCATGGGTCCGGGGTCATGGGTCCGGGGTCATGGGTCCGGGGTCATGGGTCCGGGGTCATGGGTCCGGGGTCATGGGTCCGGGGTCATGGGTCCGGGGTCATGGGTCCGGGGTCATGGGTCCGGGGTCATGGGTCCGGGGTCATGGGCCCTGGGTCATGGGTCCGGGGTCATGGGTCCGGGGTCATGGGTCCGGGGTCATGGGTCCGGGGTCATGGGTCCGGGGTCATGGGTCCGGGGTCATGGGTCCGGGGTCATGGGTCCGGGGTCATGGGTCCGGGGTCATGGGTCCGGGGTCATGGGTCCGGGGTCATGGGTCCGGGGTCATGGGTCCGGGGTCATGGGTCCGGGGTCATGGGTCCGGGGTCATGGGTCCGGGGTCATGGGTCCGGGGTCATGGGTCCGGGGTCATGGGTCCGGGGTCATGGGTCCGGGGTCATGGGTCCGGGGTCATGGGTCCGGGGTCATGGGTCCGGGGTCATGGGTCCGGGGTCATGGGTCCGGGGTCATGGGTCCGGGGTCATGGGTCCGGGGTCATGGGTCTGGGGTCTTGGGTCTGGGGTCGTGGGTCTGGGGTCGTGGGTCTGGGGTCGTGGGTCCGGGGTCGTGGGTCCGGGGTCGTGGGTCCGGGGTCATGGGTCCGGGGTCATGTGTCCGGGGTCCTGGGTCCGGGTTCATGGGTCCGGGGTCATGGGTCCGGGGTCATGGGTCCGGGGTCATGGGTCCGGGGTCATGGGTCCGGGGTCATGGGTCCGTGGTAATGGGTCCGGGGTCATGGGTCCGGGGTCATGGGTCCGGGGTCATGGGTCCGGGGTCATGGGTCCGGGGTCATGGGTCCGGGGTCATGGGTCCGGGGTCATGGGTCCGGGGTCATGGGTCCGGGGTCATGGGTCCGGGGTCATGGGTCCGGGGTCATGGGTCCGGGGTCATGGGTCCGGGGTCATGGGTCTGGGGTCATGGGTCTGGGGTCATGGGTCTGGGTTCATGGGTCTGGGGTCATGGGTCTGGGGTCATGGTTCTGGGGTCATGGGTCTGGGGTCATGGGTCTGGGGTCATGGGTCTGGGGTCATGGGTCTGGGGTCATGGGTCTGGGGTCATGGGTCTGGGGTCATGGGTCTGGGGTCATGGGTCTGGGGTCATGGGTCCGTGGTCCTGTCTCCGGGGTCATGGGTCTGGGGTAATGGGTCTGGGGTCATGGGTCTCGGGTCATGGGTCTGGGGTCGTGGGTACGGGGTCGTGGGTCCGGGGTCATGGGTCCGGGGTCATGTGTCCGGCGTCCTGGGTCCGGGGTTGTGGTTCCGGGGTCCTGGGTCCGGGGTCATGGGTCCGGGGTCATGGGTCCGGCGTCATGGGTCCGGGGTCATGGGTCCGGTGTCATGGGTCCGGGGTCGTGGGTCCGGGGTCATGGGTCCGTGGTAATGGGTCCGGGGTCATGGGTCCGGGGTCATGGGTCTGGGGTCATGGGTCTGGGGTCTTGGGTCCGGGGTCATGGGTCCGGGGTCATGGGTCCGGGGTCATGGGTCCGGGGTCATGGGTCCGGGGTCATGGGTCCGGGGTCATGGGTCCGGGGTCATGGGTCCGGGGTCATGGGTCCGGGGTCATGGGTCCGGGGTCATGGGTCCGGGGTCATGGGTCCGGGGTCATGGGTCCGGGGTCATGGGTCTGGGGTCATTGGTCTGGGGTCATGGGTCTGGGGTCATGGGTCCGGTGTCATGTGTCCGTTGTCATGGGACCGGGGTCATGGGACCGGGGTCATGGGTCCGGGGTCATGGGTCCGGGGTCCTGGGTCCGGGGTCCGGGGTCCGGGGTCATGGGTCCGTGGTCCTGTCTCCGGGGTCATGGGTCTGGGGTAATGGGTCTGGGGTCATGGGTCTCGGCTCATGGGTCTGGGGTCGTGGGTCCGGGGTCGTGGGTCCGGGGTCATGGGTCCGGGGTCATGTGTCCGGGGTCCTGGGTCCGGGGTTGTGGTTCCGGGGTCCTGGGTCCGGGGTCATGGGTCTGGGCTCATGGGTCTGGGGTCATGGGTCTGGGGTCATGGGTCTGGGGTCATGGGTCTGGGGTCATGGGTCTGGGGTCATGGGTCTGGGGTCATGGGTCTGGGGTCATGGGTCTGGGGTCATGGGTCTGGGGTCATGGGTCTGGGGTCATGGGTCTGGGGTCGTGGGTCCGGGGTCGTGGGTCCGGGGTCATGAGTCCGGGGTCATGTGTCCGGGGTCCTGGGTCCGGGGTTGTGGTTCCGGGGTCCTGGGTCTCGGGTCATGGGTCTGGGGTCGTGGGTCCGGGGTCGTGGGTCCGGAGTCGTGGGTCCGGGGTCATGGGTCCGGGGTCGTGGGTCCGGGGTCGTGGGTCCGGGGTCGTGGGTCCGGGGTCGTGGGTCCGGGGTCGTGGGTCCGGGGTCGTGGGTCCGGGGTCGTGGGTCCGGGGTCATGGGTCTGGGGTCGTGGGTCCGGGGTCGTGGGTCCGGGGTCGTGGGTCCGGGGTCGTGGGTCCGGGGTCGTGGGTCCGGGGTCCTGGGTCCGGGGTCATGTGTCCGGGGTCCTGGGTCCGGGGTCGTGGTTCCGGGGTCCTGGGTCCGGGGTCATGGGTCCGGGGTCATGGGTCTGGGGTCATGGGTCTGGGGTCATGGGTCTGGGGTCATGGGTCTGGGGTCATGGGTCTGGGGTCATGGGTCTGGGGTCATGGGTCTGGGGTCATGGGTCTGGGGTCATGGGTCTGGGGTCATGGGTCTGGGGTCATGGGTCTGGGGTCATGGGTCTGGGGTCATGGGTCTGGGGTCATGGCTCTGGGGTCTTGGGTCTGGGGTCGTGGGTCTGGGGTCGTGGGTCCGGGGTCGTGGGTCCGGGGTCATGGGTCCGGGGTCATGTGTCCGGGGTCCTGGGTCCGGGGTCGTGGTTCCGGGGTCCTGGGTCCGGGGTCATGGGTCCGGGGTCATGGGTCCGGGGTCATGGGTCCGGGGTCATGGGTCCGGGGTCGTGGGTCCGTGGTCATGGGTCCGTGGTCATGGGTCCGGAGTCACGGGTCCGGGGTCCCGGGTCCGGGGTCATGGGTCCGGGGTCACGGGTCCGGGGTAACGGGTCCGGGGTCATGGGTCCGGGGTCATGGGTCCGGGGTCATGGGTCCGGTGTCATGGGTCCGTTGTCATGGGACCGGGGTCATGGGACCGGGGTCATGGGTCCGGGGTCATGGGTCCGGGGGCATGGGTCCGGGGTCATGGGTCCGGGGTCATGGGTCTGTGGTCATTGGTCTGGGGTCATGGGTCTGGGGTCATGGGTCCGTGGTCCTGTCTCCGGGGTCATGGGTCTGGGTTAATGGGTCTGGGGTCATGTGTCTGGGGTCATGGGTCTGGGGTCGTGGGTCCGGGTTCGTGGGTCCGGGGTCCTGGGTCCGGGGTCGTGGGTCCGGGGTCGTGGGTCTGGGGTCGTGGGTCTGGGGTCGTGGGTCTGGGGTCGTGGGTCTGGGGTCGTGGGTCTGGGGTCATGGGTCTGGGGTCATGGGTCCGTGGTCCTGTCTCCGGGGTCATGGGTCTGGGGTAATGGGTCTGGGGTCATGGGTCTCGGGTCATGGGTCTGGGGTCGTGGGTCCGGGTTCGTGGGTCCGGGGTCCTGGGTCCGGGGTCGTGGGTCCGGGGTCGTGGGTCTGGGGTCGTGGGTCTGGGGTCGTGGGTCTGGGGTCGTGGGTCTGGGGTCATGGGTCTGGGGTCATGGGTCTGGGGTCATGGGTCTGGGGTCATGGGTCTGGGGTCATGGGTCCGGGGTCATGGGTCCGGGGTCATGGGTCCGGGGTCATGGGTCCGGGGTCATGGGTCCGGGGTCATGGGTCTGGGGTCATTGGTCTGGGGTCATGGGTCTGGGGTCATGGGTCCGGTGTCATGTGTCCGTTGTCATGGGACCGGGGTCATGGGACCGGGGTCATGGGTCCGGGGTCATGGGTCCGGGGTCCTGGGTCCGGGGTCCTGGGTCCGGGGTCATGGGTCCGTGGTCCTGTCTCCGGGGTCATGGGTCTGGGGTAATGGGTCTGGGGTCATGGGTCTCGGGTCATGGGTCTGGGGTCGTGGGTCCGGGGTCGTGGGTCCGGGGTCATGGGTCCGGGGTCATGTGTCCGGGGTCCTGGGTCCGGGGTTGTGGTTCCGGGGTCCTGGGTCTCGGGTCATGGGTCTGGGATCGTGGGTCCGGGGTCGTGGGTCCGGGGTCATGGGTCTGGGGTCATGGTTCTGGGGTCATGGGTCTGGGGTCATGGGTCTGGGGTCATGGGTCTGGGGTCATGGGTCTGGGGTCATGGGTCTGGGGTCATGGGTCTGGGGTCATGGGTCTGGGGTCATGGGTCTGGGGTCATGGGTCTGGGGTCATGGCTCTGGGGTCTTGGGTCTGGGGTCGTGGGTCTGGGGTCGTGGGTCCGGGGTCGTGGGTCCGTGGTCATGGGTCCGGGGTCATGTGTCCGGGGTCCTGGGTCCGGGGTCGTGGTTCCGGGGTCCTGGGTCCGGGGTCATGGGTCCGGGGTCATGGGTCCGGGGTCGTGGGTCCGGGGTCATGGGTCCGTGGTCATGGGTCCGGAGTCACGGGTCCGGGGTCCCGGGTCCGGGGTCATGGGTCCGGGGTCACGGGTCCGGGGTCACGGGTCCGGGGTCATGGGTCCGGGGTCATGGGTCCGGGGTCATGGGTCCGGTGTCATGGGTACGTTGTCATGGGACCGGGGTCATGGGACCGGGGTCATGGGTCCGGGGTCATGGGTCCGGGGTCATGGGTCCGGGGTCATGGGTCCGGGGTCATGGGTCTGTGGTCATTGGTCTGGGGTCATGGGTCCGTGGTCCTGTCTCCGGGGTCATGGGTCTGGGTTAATGGGTCTGGGGTCATGGGTCTCGGGTCATGGGTCTGGGGTCGTGGGTCCGGGTTCGTCGGTCCGGGGTCCTGGGTCCGGGGTCGTGGGTCCGGGGTCGTGGGTCCGGGGTCGTGGGTCTGGGGTCGTGGGTCTGGGGTCGTGGGTCTGGGGTCGTGGGTCTGGGGTCGTGGGTCTGGGGTCATGGGTCTGGGTTCATGGGTCTGGGTTCATGGGTCTGCGGTCATGGGCCTGGGGTCATGGGTCTGGGGTCGTGGGTCTGGGGTCCTGGGTCCGGGGTCGTGGGTCCGGGGTCGTGGGTCCGGGGTCATGGGTCCGGGGTCATGTGTCCGGGGTCCTGGGTCCGGGGTCATGGGTCTGGGGTCATGGGTCTGGGGTCATGGGTCTGGGGTCATGGGTCTGGGGTCATGGGTCTGGGGTCATGGGTCTGGGGTCATGGGTCTGGGGTCATGGGTCTGGGGTCATGGGTCTGGGGTCATGGGTCTGGGGTCATGGGTCTGGGGTCATGGGTCTGGGGTCATGGGTCTGGGGTCATGGGTCTGGGGTCATGGGTCTGGGGTCATGGCTCTGGGGTCTTGGGTCTGGGGTCGTGGGTCTGGGGTCGTGGGTCCGGGGTCGTGGGTCCGGGGTCATGGGTCCGGGGTCATGTGTCCGGGGTCCTGGGTCCGGGGTCGTGGTTCCGGGGTCCTGGGTCCGGGGTCATGGGTCCGGGGTCATGGGTCCGGGGTCATGGGTCCGGGGTCATGGGTCCGGAGTCGTGGGTCCGGGGTCATGGGTCCGTGGTCATGGGTCCGGAGTCACGGGTCCGGGGTCCCGGGTCCGGGGTCATGGGTCCGGGGTCACGGGTCCGGGGTCACGGGTCCGGGGTCATGGGTCCGGGGTCATGGGTCCGGGGTCATGGGTCCGGTGTCATGGGTCCGTTGTCATGGGACCGGGGTCATGGGACCGGGGTCATGGGTCCGGGGTCATGGGTCCGGGGTCATGGGTCCGGGGTCATGGGTCCGGGGTCATGGGTCCGGGGTCATGGGTCTGTGGTCATTGGTCTGGGGTCATGGGTACGTGGTCCTGTCTCCGGGGTCATGGGTCTGGGTTAATGGGTCTGGGGTCATGGGTCTCGGGTCATGGGTCTGGGGTCGTGGGTCCGGGTTCGTGGGTCCGGGGTCCTGGGTCCGGGGTCCTGGGTCCGGGGTCGTGGGTCCGGGGTCGTGGGTCTGGGGTCGTGGGTCTGGGGTCGTGGGTCTGGGGTCGTGGGTCTGGGGTCGTGGGTCTGGGGTCATGGGTCTGGGGTCATGGGTCTGGGGTCATGGGTCTGGGGTCATGGGTCTGGGGTCATGGTTCTGGGGTCATGGGTCTGGGGTCATGGGTCTGGGTTCATGGGTCTGGGTTCATGGGTCTGGGGTCATGGGTCTGGGGTCATGGGTCTGGGGTCATGGGTCTGGGGTCATGGGTCTGGGGTCATGGGTCTGGGGTCATGGGTCTGGGGTCATGGGTCTGGGTTCATGGGTCTGGGGTCATGGGTCTGGGGTCATGGGTCTGGGGTCATGGGTCTGGGGTCGTGGGTCCGGGGTCGTGGGTCCGGGGTCATGGGTCCGGGGTCATGTGTCCGGGGTCCTGGGTCCGGGGTTGTGGTTCCGGGGTCCTGGGTCTCGGGTCATGGGTCTGGGGTCGTGGGTCCGGGGTCGTGGGTCCGGGGTCGTGGGTCCGGGGTCATGGGTCCGGGGTCATGGGTCCGGGGTCGTGGGTCCGGGGTCGTGGGTCCGGGGTCGTGGGTCCGGGGTCGTGGGTCCGGGGTCGTGGGTCCGGGGTCGTGGGTCCGGGGTCGTGGGTCCGGGGTCGTGGGTCTGGGGTCGTGGGTCCGGGGTCGTGGGTCCGGGGTCGTGGGTCCGGGGTCGTGGGTCCGGGGTCCTGGGTCCGGGGTCATGTGTCCGGGGTCCTGGGTCCGGGGTCGTGGTTCCGGGGTCCTGGGTCCGGGGTCATGGGTCCGGGGTCATGGGTCTGGGGTCATGGGTCTGGGGTCATGGGTCTGGGGTCATGGGTCTGGGGTCATGGGTCTGGGGTCATGGGTCTGGGGTCATGGGTCTGGGGTCATGGGTCTGGGGTCATGGGTCTGGGGTCATGGGTCTGGGGTCATGGGTCTGGGGTCATGGGTCTGGGGTCATGGGTCAGGGGTCATGGCTCTGGGGTCTTGGGTCTGGGGTCGTGGGTCTGGGGTCGTGGGTCCGGGGTCGTGGGTCCGGGGTCATGGGTCCGGGGTCATGTGTCCGGGGTCCTGGGTCCGGGGTCGTGGTTCCGGGGTCCTGGGTCCGGGGTCATGGGTCCGGGGTCATGGGTCCGGGGTCATGGGTCCGGGGTCATGGGTCCGGGGTCGTGGGTCCGTGGTCATGGGTCCGTGGTCATGGGTCCGGAGTCACGGGTCCGGGGTCCCGGGTCCGGGGTCATGGGTCCGGGGTCACGGGTCCGGGGTAACGGGTCCGGGCTCATGGGTCCGGGGTCATGGGTCCGGGGTCATGGGTCCGGTGTCATGGGTCCGTTGTCATGGGACCGGGGTCATGGGACCGGGGTCATGGGTCCGGGGTCATGGGTCCGGGGGCATGGGTCCGGGGTCATGGGTCCGGGGTCATGGGTCTTTGGTCATTGGTCTGGTGTCATGGGTCTGGGGTCATGGGTCCGTGGTCCTGTCTCCGGGGTCATGGGTCTGGGTTAATGGGTCTGGGGTCATGGGTCTGGGGTCATGGGTCTGGGGTCGTGGGTCCGGGTTCGTGGGTCCGGGGTCCTGGGTCCGGGGTCGTGGGTCCGGGGTCGTGGGTCTGGGGTCGTGGGTCTGGGGTCGTGGGTCTGGGGTCGTGGGTCTGGGGTCATGGGTCTGGGGTCATGGGTCCGTGGTCCTGTCTCCGGGGTCATGGGTCTGGGGTAATGGGTCTGGGGTCATGGGTCTCGGGTCATGGGTCCGGGGTCGTGGGTCCGGGTTCGTGGGTCCGGGGTCCTGGGTCCGGGGTCGTGGGTCTGGGGTCGTGGGTCTGGGGTCGTGGGTCTGGGGTCGTGGGTCTGGGGTCGTGGGTCCGTGGTCCTGTCTCCGGGGTCATGGGTCTGGGTTAATGGGTCTGGGGTCATGGGTCTGGGGTCATGGGTCTGGGGTCGTGGGTCCGGGTTCGTGGGTCCGGGGTCCTGGGTCCGGGGTCGTGGGTCCGGGGTCGTGGGTCTGGGGTCGTGGGTCTGGGGTCGTGGGTCTGGGGTCGTGGGTCTGGGGTCATGGGTCTGGGGTCATGGGTCCGTGGTCCTGTCTCCGGGGTCATGGGTCTGGGGTAATGGGTCTGGGGTCATGGGTCTCGGGTCATGGGTCCGGGGTCGTGGGTCCGGGTTCGTGGGTCCGGGGTCCTGGGTCCGGGGTCGTGGGTCTGGGGTCGTGGGTCTGGGGTCGTGGGTCTGGGGTCGTGGGTCTGGGGTCGTGGGTCTGGGGTCATGGGTCTGGGGTCATGGGTCTGGGGTCATGGGTCTGGGGTCATGGGTCTGGGTTCATGGGTCTGGGTTCATGGGTCTGGGGTCATGGGTCTGGGGTCATGGGTCTGGGGTCATGGGTCTGGGGTCATGGGTCTGGGGTCATGGGTCTGGGGACATGGGTCCGGGGTCATGGGTCCGGGGTCATGGGTCCGGGGTCATGGGTCCGGGGTCATGGGTCCGGGGTCATGGGTCTGGGGTCATTGGTCTGGGGTCATGGTTCTGGGGTCATGGGTCCGGTGTCATGTGTCCGTTGTCATGGGACCGGGGTCATGGGACCGGGGTCATGGGTCCGGGGTCATGGGTCCGGGGTCCTGGGTCCGGGGTCCTGGGTCCGGGGTCATGGGTCCGTGGTCCTGTCTCCGGGGTCATGGGTCTGGGGTAATGGGTCTGGGGTCATGGGTCTCGGGTCATGGGTCTGGGGTCGTGGGTCCGGGGTCGTGGGTCCGGGGTCATGGGTCCGGGGTCATGTGTCCGGGGTCCTGGGTCCGGGGTTGTGGTTCCGGGGTCCTGGGTCTCGGGTCATGGGTCTGGGGTCGTGGGTCCGGGGTCGTGGGTCCGGGGTCGTGGGTCCGGGGTCATGGGTCCGGGGTCATGGGTCCGGGGTCGTGGGTCCGGGGTCGTGGGTCCGGGGTCGTGGGTCCGGGGTCGTGGGTCCGGGGTCGTGGGTCCGGGGTCGTGGGTCCGGGGTCATGGGTCTGGTGTCGTGGGTCCGGGGTCGTCTGTCTGGGGTCATGGGTCTGGGGTCATGGGTCTGGGGTCATGGTTCTGGGGTCATGGGTCTGGGGTCATGGGTCTGGGGTCATGGGTCTGGGGTCATGGGTCTGGGGTCATGGGTCTGGGGTCATGGGTCTGGGGTCATGGGTCTGGGGTCATGGGTCTGGGGTCATGGGTCTGGGGTCATGGGTCTGGGGTCATGGCTCTGGGGTCTTGGGTCTGGGGTCGTGGGTCTGGGGTCGTGGGTCCGGGGTCGTGGGTCCGTGGTCATGGGTCCGGGGTCATGTGTCCGGGGTCCTGGGTCCGGGGTCGTGGTTCCGGGGTCCTGGGTCCGGGGTCATGGGTCCGGGGTCATGGGTCCGGGGTCATGGGTCCGGGGTCATGGGTCCGGGGTCGTGGGTCCGGGGTCATGGGTCCGTGGTCATGGGTCCGGAGTCACGGGTCCGGGGTCCCGGGTCCGGGGTCATGGGTCCGGGGTCACGGGTCCGGGGTCACGGGTCCGGGGTCATGGGTCCGGGGTCATGGGTCCGGGGTCATGGGTCCGGTGTCATGGGTACGTTGTCATGGGACCGGGGTCATGGGACCGGGGTCATGGGTCCGGGGTCATGGGTCCGGGGTCATGGGTCCGGGGTCATGGGTCCGGGGTCATGGGTCTGTGGTCATTGGTCTGGGGTCATGGGTCCGTGGTCCTGTCTCCGGGGTCATGGGTCTGGGTTAATGGGTCTGGGGTCATGGGTCTCGGGTCATGGGTCTGGGGTCGTGGGTCCGGGTTCGTCGGTCCGGGGTCCTGGGTCCGGGGTCGTGGGTCCGGGGTCGTGGGTCCGGGGTCGTGGGTCTGGGGTCGTGGGTCTGGGGTCGTGGGTCTGGGGTCGTGGGTCTGGGGTCGTGGGTCTGGGGTCATGGGTCTGGGGTCATGGGTCTGGGGTCATGGGTCCGGGGTCATGGGTCCGGGGTCATGGGTCCGGGGTCATGGGTCCGTGGTAATGGGTCCGGGGTCATGGGTCCGGGGTCATGGGTCCGGGGTCATGGGTCCGGGGTCATGGGTCCGGGGTCATGGGTCCGGGGTCATGGGTCCGGGGTCATGGGTCCGGGGTCATGGGTCCGGGGTCATGGGTCCGGGGTCATGGGTCCGGGGTCATGGGTCCGGGGTCATGGGTCTGGGGTCATGGGTCTGGGGTCATGGGTCTGGGTTCATGGGTCTGGGGTCATGGGTCTGGGGTCATGGGTCTGGGGTCATGGGTCCGGGGTCATGGGTCCGGGGTCATGGGTCCGGGGTCATGGGTCCGTGGTAATGGGTCCGGGGTCATGGGTCCGGGGTCATGGGTCTGGGGTCATGGGTCTGGGGTCATGGGTCTGGGGTCATGGGTCTGGGGTCATGGGTCTGGGGTCATGGGTCTGGGGTCATGGGTCCGTGGTCCTGTCTCCGGGGTCATGGGTCTGGGGTAATGGGTCTGGGGTCATGGGTCTCGGGTCATGGGTCTGGGGTCGTGGGTACGGGGTCGTGGGTCCGGGGTCATGGGTCCGGGGTCATGTGTCCGGCGTCCTGGGTCCGGGGTTGTGGTTCCGGGGTCCTGGGTCCGGGGTCATGGGTCCGGGGTCATGGGTCCGGCGTCATGGGTCCGGGGTCATGGGTCCGGTGTCATGGGTCCGGGGTCGTGGGTCCGGGGTCATGGGTCCGTGGTAATGGGTCCGGGGTCATGGGTCCGGGGTCATGGGTCTGGGGTCATGGGTCTGGGGTCTTGGGTCCGGGGTCATGGGTCCGGGGTCATGGGTCCGGGGTCATGGGTCCGGGGTCATGGGTCCGGGGTCATGGGTCCGGGGTCATGGGTCCGGGGTCATGGGTCCGGGGTCATGGGTCCGGGGTCATGGGTCCGGGGTCATGGGTCCGGGGTCATGGGTCCGGGGTCATGGGTCCGGGGTCATGGGTCCGGGGTCATGGGTCCGGGGTCATGGGTCTGGGGTCATTGGTCTGGGGTCATGGGTCTGGGGTCATGGGTCCGGTGTCATGTGTCCGTTGTCATGGGACCGGGGTCATGGGACCGGGGTCATGGGTCCGGGGTCATGGGTCCGGGGTCCTGGGTCCGGGGTCCGGGGTCCGGGGTCATGGGTCCGTGGTCCTGTCTCCGGGGTCATGGGTCTGGGGTAATGGGTCTGGGGTCATGGGTCTCGGGTCATGGGTCTGGGGTCGTGGGTCCGGGGTCGTGGGTCCGGGGTCATGGGTCCGGGGTCATGTGTCCGGGGTTCTGGGTCCGGGGTTGTGGTTCCGGGGTCCTGGGTCCGGGGTCATGGGTCTGGGCTCATGGGTCTGGGGTCATGGGTCCGGGGTCGTGGGTCCGGGGTCATGGGTCCGGGGTCATGTGTCCGGGGTCCTGGGTCCGGGGTCATGGGTCTGGGGTCATGGGTCTGGGGTCATGGGTCTGGGGTCATGGGTCTGGGGTCATGGGTCTGGGGTCATGGGTCTGGGGTCATGGGTCTGGGGTCATGGGTCTGGGGTCATGGGTCTGGGGTCATGGGTCAGCGGTCATGGGTCTGGGGTCATGGCTCTGGGGTCTTGGGTCTGGGGTCGTGGGTCTGGGGTCGTGGGTCCGGGGTCGTGGGTCCGGGGTCATGGGTCCGGGGTCATGTGTCCGGGGTCCTGGGTCCGGGGTCGTGGTTCCGGGGTCCTGGGTCCGGGGTCATGGGTCCGGGGTCATGGGTCCGGGGTCATGGGTCCGGGGTCATGGGTCCGGGGTCATGGGTCCGGGGTCATGGGTCCGGAGTCGTGGGTCCGGGGTCATGGGTCCGTGGTCATGGGTCCGGAGTCACGGGTCCGGGGTCCCGGGTCCGGGGTCATGGGTCCGGGGTCACGGGTCCGGGGTCACGGGTCCGGGGTCATGGGTCCGGGGTCATGGGTCCGGGGTCA
This sequence comes from Andrena hattorfiana, assembly GCA_944738655.2. Lineage (NCBI taxonomy): Eukaryota > Metazoa > Arthropoda > Insecta > Hymenoptera > Andrenidae > Andrena > Andrena hattorfiana. The sequence continues at coordinate 64,686,439 of OX122889.2, forward strand.
TGGGTCCGGTGTCATGGGTCCGTTGTCATGGGACCGGGGTCATGGGACCGGGGTCATGGGTCCGGGGTCATGGGTCCGGGGTCATGGGTCCGGGGTCATGGGTCCGGGGTCATGGGTCTGTGGTCATTGGTCTGGGGTCATGGGTACGTGGTCCTGTCTCCGGGGTCATGGGTCTGGGTTAATGGGTCTGGGGTCATGGGTCTCGGGTCATGGGTCTGGGGTCGTGGGTCCGGGTTCGTGGGTCCGGGGTCCTGGGTCCGGGGTCGTGGGTCCGGGGTCATGGGTCCGGGGTCATGGGTCCGGGGTCATGGGTCCGGGGTCATGGGTCCGGTGTCATGGGTCCGTTGTCATGGGACCGGGGTCATGGGACCGGGGTCATGGGTCCGGGGTCATGGGTCCGGGGGCATGGGTCCGGGGTCATGGGTCCGGGGTCATGGGTCTGTGGTCATTGGTCTGGGGTCATGGGTCTGGGGTCATGGGTCCGTGGTCCTGTCTCCGGGGTCATGGGTCTGGGTTAATGGGTCTGGGGTCATGGGTCTGGGGTCATGGGTCTGGGGTCGTGGGTCCGGGTTCGTGGGTCCGGGGTCCTGGGTCCGGGGTCGTGGGTCCGGGGTCGTGGGTCTGGGGTCGTGGGTCTGGGGTCGTGGGTCTGGGGTCGTGGGTCTGGGGTCATGGGTCTGGGGTCATGGGTCCGTGGTCCTGTCTCCGGGGTCATGGGTCTGGGGTAATGGGTCTGGGTTCATGGGTCTGGGGTCATGGGTCTGGGGTCATGGGTCTGGGGTCATGGGTCTGGGGTCATGGGTCTGGGGTCATGGGTCTGGGGTCATGGGTCCGGGGTCATGGGTCCGGGGTCATGGGTCCGGGGTCATGGGTCCGGGGTCATGGGTCCGGGGTCATGGGTCTGGGGTCATTGGTCTGGGGTCATGGGTCTGGGGTCATGGGTCCGGTGTCATGTGTCCGTTGTCATGGGACCGGGGTCATGGGACCGGGGTCATGGGTCCGGGGTCATGGGTCCGGGGTCCTGGGTCCGGGGTCCTGGGTCCGGGGTCATGGGTCCGTGGTCCTGTCTCCGGGGTCATGGGTCTGGGGTAATGGGTCTGGGGTCATGGGTCTCGGGTCATGGGTCTGGGTCCGTGGGTCCGGGGTCGTGGGTCCGGGGTCATGGGTCCGGGGTCATGTGTCCGAGGTCCTGGGTCCGGGGTTGTGGTTCCGGGGTCCTGGGTCTCGGGTCATGGGTCTGGGGTCGTGGGTCCGGGGTCGTGGGTCCGGGGTCGTGGGTCCGGGGTCATGGGTCCGGGGTCATGGGTCCGGGGTCATGGGTCCGGGGTCGTGGGTCCGGGGTCGTGGGTCCGGGGTCGTGGGTCCGGGGTTGTGTGTCCGGGGTCGTGGGTCCGGGGTCGTGGGTCCGGGGTCGTGGGTCCGGGGTCATGGGTCTGGGGTCGTGGGTCCGGGGTCGTGGGTCTGGGGTCATGGGTCTGGGGTCATGGGTCTGGGGTCATGGTTCTGGGGTCATGGGTCTGGGGTCATGGGTCTGGGGTCATGGGTCTGGGGTCATGGGTCTGGGGTCATGGGTCTGGGGTCATGGGTCTGGGGTCATGGGTCTGGGGTCATGGGTCTGGGGTCATGGGTCTGGGGTCATGGGTCTGGGGTCATGGGTCTGGGGTCATGGCTCTGGGGTCTTGGGTCTGGGGTCGTGGGTCTGGGGTCGTGGGTCCGGGGTCGTGGGTCCGGGGTCATGGGTCCGGGGTCATGTGTCCGGGGTCCTGGGTCCGGGGTCGTGGTTCCGGGGTCCTGGGTCCGGGGTCATGGGTCCGGGGTCATGGGTCCGGGGTCATGGGTCCGGGGTCATGGGTCCGGGGTCATGGGTCCGGGGTCGTGGGTCCGGGGTCATGGGTCCGTGGTCATGGGTCCGGAGTCACGGGTCCGGGGTCCCGGGTCCGGGGTCATGGGTCCGGGGTCACGGGTCCGGGGTCACGGGTCCGGGGTCATGGGTCCGGGGTCATGGGTCCGGGGTCATGGGTCCGGTGTCATGGGTCCGTTGTCATGGGACCGGGGTCATGGGACCGGGGTCATGGGTCCGGGGTCATGGGTCCGGGGTCATGGGTCCGGGGTCATGGGTCTGTGGTCATTGGTCTGGGGTCATGGGTCCGTGGTCCTGTCTCCGGGGTCATGGGTCTGGGTTAATGGGTCTGGGGTCATGGGTCTCGGGTCATGGGTCTGGGGTCGTGGGTCCGGGTTCGTGGGTCCGGGGTCCTGGGTCCGGGGTCGTGGGTCCGGGGTCGTGGGTCTGGGATCGTGGGTCTGGGGTCGTGGGTCTGGGGTCGTGGGTCTGGGGTCGTGGGTCTGGGGTCATGGGTCTGGGGTCATGGGTCTGGGGTCATGGGTCCGGGGTCATGGGTCCGGGGTCATGGGTCCGGGGTCATGGGTCCGTGGTAATGGGTCCGGGGTCATGGGTCCGGGGTCATGGGTCCGGGGTCATGGGTCCGGGGTCATGGGTCCGGGGTCATGGGTCCGGGGTCATGGGTCCGGGGTCATGGGTCCGGGGTCATGGGTCCGGGGTCATGGGTCTGGGGTCATGGGTCTGGGGTCATGGGTCTGGGTTCATGGGTCTGGGGTCATGGGTCTGGGGTCATGGTTCTGGGGTCATGGGTGTGGGGTCATGGGTCTGGGGTCATGGGTCTGGGGTCATGGGTCTGGGGTCATGGGTCTGGGGTCATGGGTCTGGGGTCATGGGTCTGGGGTCATGGGTCTGGGGTCATGGGTCTGGGGTCATGGGTCTGGGGTCATGGGTCCGTGGTCCTGTCTGCGGGGTCATGGGTCTGGGGTAATGGGTCTGGGGTCATGGGTCTCGGGTCATGGGTCTGGGGTCGTGGGTACGGGGTCGTGGGTCCGGGGTCATGGGTCCGGGGTCATGTGTCCGGCGTCCTGGGTCCGGGGTTGTGGTTCCGGGGTCCTGGGTCCGGGGTCATGGGTCCGGCGTCATGGGTCCGGGGTCATGGGTCCGGTGTCATGGGTCCGGGGTCGTGGGTCCGGGGTCGTGGGTCCGTGGTAATGGGTCCGGGGTCATGGGTCCGGGGTCATGGGTCTGGGGTCATGGGTCTGGGGTCTTGGGTCCGGGGTCATGGGTCCGGGGTCATGGGTCCGGGGTCATGGGTCCGGGGTCATGGGTCCGGGGTCATGGGTCCGGGGTCATGGGTCCGGGGTCATGGGTCCGGGGTCATGGGTCCGGGGTCATGGGTCCGGGGTCATGGGTCCGGGGTCATGGGTCCGGGGTCATGGGTCCGGGGTCATGGGTCCGGGGTCATGGGTCTGGGGTCATTGGTCTGGGGTCATGGGTCTGGGGTCATGGGTCCGGTGTCATGTGTCCGTTGTCATGGGACCGGGGTCATGGGACCGGGGTCATGGGTCCGGGGTCATGGGTCCGGGGTCCTGGGTCCGGGGTCCGGGGTCCGGGGTCATGGGTCCGTGGTCCTGTCTCCGGGGTCATGGGTCTGGGGTAATGGGTCTGGGGTCATGGGTCTCGGGTCATGGGTCTGGGGTCGTGGGTCCGGGGTCGTGGGTCCGGGGTCATGGGTCCGGGGTCATGTGTCCGGGGTCCTGGGTCCGGGGTTGTGGTTCCGGGGTCCTGGGTCCGGGGTCATGGGTCTGGGCTCATGGGTCTGGGGTCATGGGTCTGGGTTCATGGGTCTGGGGTCATGGGTCTGGGGTCATGGGTCTGGGGTCATGGGTCCGGGGTCATGGGTCCGTGGTCCTGTCTCCGGGGTCATGGGTCTGGGGTAATGGCTCTTGGGTCATGGGTCTCGGGTCATGGGTCTGGGGTCGTGGTTCCGGGGTCCTGGGTCCGGGGTCATGGGTCCGGGGTCATGGGTCCGGGGTCATGGGTCCGGGGTCATGGGTCCGGGGTCGTGGGTCCGGGGTCATGGGTCCGTGGTCATGGGTCCGGAGTCACGGGTCCGGGGTCCCGGGTGCGGGGTCATGGGTCCGGGGTCACGGGTCCGGGGTCACGGGTCCGGGGTCATGGGTCCGGGGTCATGGGTCCGGGGTCATGGGTCCGGTGTCATGGGTCCGTTGTCATGGGACCGGGGTCATGGGACCGGGGTCATGGGTCCGGGGTCATGGGTCCGGGGTCATGGGTCCGGGGTCATGGGTCCGGGGTCATGGGTCTGTGGTCATTGGTCTGGGGTCATGGGTCCGTGGTCCTGTCTCCGGGGTCATGGGTCTGGGTTAATGGGTCTGGGGTCATGGGTCTCGGGTCATGGGTCTGGGGTCGTGGGTCCGGGTTCGTGGGTCCGGGGTCCTGGGTCCGGGGTCGTGGGTCCGGGGTCGTGGGTCTGGGGTCGTGGGTCTGGGGTCGTGGGTCTGGGGTCGTGGGTCTGGGGTCGTGGGTCTGGGGTCATGGGTCTGGGGTCATGGGTCTGGGTTCATGGGTCTGGGTTCATGGGTCTGGGGTCATGGGCCTGGGGTCATGGGTCTGGGGTCGTGGGTCTGGGGTCGTGGGTCCGGGGTCGTGGGTCCGGGGTCGTGGGTCCGGGGTCATGGGTCCGGGGTCATGTGTCCGGGGTCCTGGGTCCGGGGTCATGGGTCTGGGGTCATGGGTCTGGGGTCATGGGTCTGGGGTCATGGGTCTGGGGTCATGGGTCTGGGGTCATGGGTCTGGGGTCATGGGTCTGGGGTCATGGCTCTGGGGTCTTGGGTCTGGGGTCGTGGGTCTGGGGTCGTGGGTCCGGGGTCGTGGGTCCGGGGTCATGGGTCCGGGGTCATGTGTCCGGGGTCCTGGGTCCGGGGTCGTGGTTCCGGGGTCCTGGGTCCGGGGTCATGGGTCCGGGGTCATGGGTCCGGGGTCATGGGTCCGGGGTCATGGGTCCGGGGTCATGGGTCCGGAGTCGTGGGTCCGGGGTCATGGGTCCGTGGTCATGGGTCCGGAGTCACGGGTCCGGGGTCCCGGGAACGGGGTCATGGGTCCGGGGTCACGGGTCCGGGGTCACGGGTCCGGGGTCATGGGTCCGGGGTCATGGGTCCGGGGTCATGGGTCCGGTGTCATGGGTCCGTTGTCATGGGACCGGGGTCATGGGACCGGGGTCATGGGTCCGGGGTCATGGGTCCGGGGTCATGGGTCCGGGGTCATGGGTCCGGGGTCATGGGTCCGGGGTCATGGGTCTGTGGTCATTGGTCTGGGGTCATGGGTACGTGGTCCTGTCTCCGGGGTCATGGGTCTGGGTTAATGGGTCTGGGGTCATGGGTCTCGGGTCATGGGTCTGGGGTCGTGGGTCCGGGTTCGTGGGTCCGGGGTCCTGGGTCCGGGGTCGTGGGTCCGGGGTCGTGGGTCTGGGGTCGTGGGTCTGGGGTCGTGGGTCTGGGGTCGTGGGTCTGGGGTCGTGGGTCTGGGGTCATGGGTCTGGGGTCATGGGTCTGGGGTCATGGGTCTGGGGTCATGGGTCTGGGGTCATGGGTCTGGGGTCATGGGTCTGGGGTCATGGGTCTGGGTTCATGGGTCTGGGTTCATGGGTCTGGGTTCATGGGTCTGGGGTCATGGGTCTGGGGTCATGGGTCTGGGGTCATGGGTCTGGGGTCATGGGTCTGGGGTCATGGGTCTGGGTTCATGGGTCTGGGGTCATGGGTCTGGGGTCATGGGTCTGGGGTCATGGGTCTGGGGTCATGGGTCTGGGGTCATGGGTCTGGGGTCTTGGGTCTGGGGTCGTGGGTCCGGGGTCGTGGGTCCGGGGTCGTGGGTCCGGGGTCATGGGTCCGGGGTCATGTGTCCGGGGTCCTGGGTCCGGGGTCATGGGTCCGGGTTCATGGGTCCGGGGTCATGGGTCCGGGGTCATGGGTCCGTGGTAATGGGTCCGGGGTCATGGGTCCGGGGTCATGGGTCCGGGGTCATGGGTCCGGGGTCATGGGTCCGGGGTCATGGGTCCGGGGTCATGGGTCCGGGGTCATGGGTCCGGGGTCATGGGTCCGGGGTCATGGGTCCGGGGTCATGGGTCCGGGGTCATGGGTCCGGGGTCATGGGTCCGGGGTCATGGGTCCGGGGTCATGGGTCCGGGGTCATGGGTCCGGGGTCATGGGTCCGGGGTCATGGGTCCGGGGTCATGGGTCCGGGGTCATGGGTCCGGGGTCATGGGTCCGGGGTCATGGGTCCGGGGTCATGGGCCCTGGGTCATGGGTCCGGGGTCATGGGTCCGGGGTCATGGGTCCGGGGTCATGGGTCCGGGGTCATGGGTCCGGGGTCATGGGTCCGGGGTCATGGGTCCGGGGTCATGGGTCCGGGGTCATGGGTCCGGGGTCATGGGTCCGGGGTCATGTGTCCGGGGTCCTGGGTCCGGGGTCATGGGTCCGGGTTCATGGGTCCGGGGTCATGGGTCCGGGGTCATGGGTCCGTGGTAATGGGTCCGGGGTCATGGGTCCGGGGTCATGGGTCCGGGGTCATGGGTCCGGGGTCATGGGTCCGGGGTCATGGGTCCGGGGTCATGGGTCCGGGGTCATGGGTCCGGGGTCATGGGTCCGGGGTCATGGGTCCGGGGTCATGGGTCCGGGGTCATGGGTCCGGGGTCATGGGTCCGGGGTCATGGGTCCGGGGTCATGGGTCCGGGGTCATGGGTCCGGGGTCATGGGTCCGGGGTCATGGGTCCGGGGTCATGGGTCCGGGGTCATGGGTCCGGGGTCATGGGTCCGGGGTCATGGGTCCGGGGTCATGGGCCCTGGGTCATGGGTCCGGGGTCATGGGTCCGGGGTCATGGGTCCGGGGTCATGGGTCCGGGGTCATGGGTCCGGGGTCATGGGTCCGGGGTCATGGGTCCGGGGTCATGGGTCCGGGGTCATGGGTCCGGGGTCATGGGTCCGGGGTCATGGGTCCGGGGTCATGGGTCCGGGGTCATGGGTCCGGGGTCATGGGTCCGGGGTCATGGGTCCGGGGTCATGGGTCCGGGGTCATGGGTCCGGGGTCATGGGTCCGGGGTCATGGGTCCGGGGTCATGGGTCCGGGGTCATGGGTCCGGGGTCATGGGTCCGGGGTCATGGGTCCGGGGTCATGGGTCCGGGGTCATGGGTCCGGGGTCATGGGTCTGGGGTCTTGGGTCTGGGGTCGTGGGTCTGGGGTCGTGGGTCTGGGGTCGTGGGTCCGGGGTCGTGGGTCCGGGGTCGTGGGTCCGGGGTCATGGGTCCGGGGTCATGTGTCCGGGGTCCTGGGTCCGGGTTCATGGGTCCGGGGTCATGGGTCCGGGGTCATGGGTCCGGGGTCATGGGTCCGGGGTCATGGGTCCGGGGTCATGGGTCCGTGGTAATGGGTCCGGGGTCATGGGTCCGGGGTCATGGGTCCGGGGTCATGGGTCCGGGGTCATGGGTCCGGGGTCATGGGTCCGGGGTCATGGGTCCGGGGTCATGGGTCCGGGGTCATGGGTCCGGGGTCATGGGTCCGGGGTCATGGGTCCGGGGTCATGGGTCCGGGGTCATGGGTCCGGGGTCATGGGTCCGGGGTCATGGGTCTGGGGTCATGGGTCTGGGGTCATGGGTCTGGGTTCATGGGTCTGGGGTCATGGGTCTGGGGTCATGGTTCTGGGGTCATGGGTCTGGGGTCATGGGTCTGGGGTCATGGGTCTGGGGTCATGGGTCTGGGGTCATGGGTCTGGGGTCATGGGTCTGGGGTCATGGGTCTGGGGTCATGGGTCCGTGGTCCTGTCTCCGGGGTCATGGGTCTGGGGTAATGGGTCTGGGGTCATGGGTCTCGGGTCATGGGTCTGGGGTCGTGGGTACGGGGTCGTGGGTCCGGGGTCATGGGTCCGGGGTCATGTGTCCGGCGTCCTGGGTCCGGGGTTGTGGTTCCGGGGTCCTGGGTCCGGGGTCATGGGTCCGGGGTCATGGGTCCGGCGTCATGGGTCCGGGGTCATGGGTCCGGTGTCATGGGTCCGGGGTCGTGGGTCCGGGGTCATGGGTCCGTGGTAATGGGTCCGGGGTCATGGGTCCGGGGTCATGGGTCTGGGGTCATGGGTCTGGGGTCTTGGGTCCGGGGTCATGGGTCCGGGGTCATGGGTCCGGGGTCATGGGTCCGGGGTCATGGGTCCGGGGTCATGGGTCCGGGGTCATGGGTCCGGGGTCATGGGTCCGGGGTCATGGGTCCGGGGTCATGGGTCCGGGGTCATGGGTCCGGGGTCATGGGTCCGGGGTCATGGGTCCGGGGTCATGGGTCTGGGGTCATTGGTCTGGGGTCATGGGTCTGGGGTCATGGGTCCGGTGTCATGTGTCCGTTGTCATGGGACCGGGGTCATGGGACCGGGGTCATGGGTCCGGGGTCATGGGTCCGGGGTCCTGGGTCCGGGGTCCGGGGTCCGGGGTCATGGGTCCGTGGTCCTGTCTCCGGGGTCATGGGTCTGGGGTAATGGGTCTGGGGTCATGGGTCTCGGCTCATGGGTCTGGGGTCGTGGGTCCGGGGTCGTGGGTCCGGGGTCATGGGTCCGGGGTCATGTGTCCGGGGTCCTGGGTCCGGGGTTGTGGTTCCGGGGTCCTGGGTCCGGGGTCATGGGTCTGGGCTCATGGGTCTGGGGTCATGGGTCTGGGTTCATGGGTCTGGGGTCATGGGTCTGGGGTCATGGGTCTGGGGTCATGGGTCCGGGGTCATGGGTCCGTGGTCCTGTCTCCGGGGTCATGGGTCTGGGGTAATGGGTCTGGGGTCATGGGTCTCGGGTCATGGGTCTGGGGTCGTGGGTCCGGGTTCGTGGGTCCGGGGTCCTGGGTCCGGGGTCGTGGGTCCGGGGTCGTGGGTCTGGGGTCGTGGGTCTGGGGTCGTGGGTCTGGGGTCATGGGTCTGGGGTCATGGGTCTGGGGTCATGGGTCTGGGGTCATGGGTCTGGGTTCATGGGTCTGGGGTCATGGGCCAGGGGTCATGGGTCTGGGGTCATGGGTCTGGGGTCATGGGTCTGGGGTCATGGGTCTGGGGTCATGGGTCTGGGGTCATGGGTCTGGGGTCATGGGTCTGGGGTCATGGGTCTGGGGTCATGGGTCTGGGGTCATGGGTCTGGGGTCATGGGTCTGGGTTCATGGGTCTGGGGTCATGGGTCTGGGGTCATGGGTCTGGGGTCATGGGTCTGGGGTCATGGGTCTGGGGTCATGGGTCTGGGGTCATGGGTCTGGGGTCATGGGTCTGGGGTCATGGGTCTGGGGTCATGGGTCTGGGGTCATGGGTCTGGGGTCATGGGTCTGGGGTCATGGGTCTGGGGTCATGGGTCTGGGGTCATGGGTCTGGGGTCATGGGTCTGGCGTCATGGGTCTGGGGTCATGGGTCTGGGGTCATGGGTCTGGGGTCATGGGTCTGGGGTCATGGGTCTGGGGTCTTGGGTCTGGGGTCGTGGGTCTGGGGTCGTGGGTCCGGGGTCGTGGGTCCGGGGTCGTGGGTCCGGGGTCGTGGGTCCGGGGTCATGTGTCCGGGGTCATGTGTCCGGGGTCCTGGGTCCGGGGTCATGGGTCCGGGGTCATGGGCCCGGGGTCATGGGTCCGGGGTCATGGGTCCGGGGTCATGGGTCCGTGGTAATGGGTCCGGGGTCATGGGTCCGGGGTCATGGGTCCGGGGTCATGGGTCCGGGGTCATGGGTCCGGGGTCATGGGTCCGGGGTCATGGGTCCGGGGTCATGGGTCCGGGGTCATGGGTCCGGGGTCATGGGTCCGGGGTCATGGGTCCGGGGTCATGGGTCCGGGGTCATGGGTCCGGGGTCATGGGTCCGGGGTCATGGGTCCGGGGTCATGGGTCCGGGGTCATGGGTCCGGGGTCATGGGTCCGGGGTCATGGGTCCGGGGTCATGGGTCCGGGGTCATGGGTCCGGGGTATGGGTCCGGGGTCATGGGTCCTGGGTCATGGGTCCGGGGTCATGGGTCCGGGGTCATGGGTCCGGGGTCATGGGTCCGGGGTCACGGGTCCGGGGTCACGGGTCCGGGTTCACGGGTCCGGGGTCATGGGTCCGGGGTCATGGGTCCGGGGTCATGGGTCCGGGGTCATGGGTCCGGGGTCATGGGTCCGGGGTCATGGGTCCGGGGTCATGGGTCCGGGGTCATGGGTCCGGGGTCATGGGTCCGGGGTCATGGGTCCGGGGTCATGGGTCCGGGGTCGTGGGTCCGGGGTCGTGGGTCCGGGGTCGTGGGTCCGGGTTCGTGGGTCCGGGGTCGTGGGTCCGGGGTCGTGGGTCCGGGGTCGTGGGTCCGGGGTCGTGGGTCCGGGGTCGTGGGTCCGGGGTCGTGGGTCCGGGGTCGTGGGTCCGGGGTCGTGGGTCTGGGGTCGTGGGTCCGGGGTCGTGGGTCCGGGGTCGTGGGTCCGGGGTCGTGGGTCCGGGGTCGTGGGTCCGGGGTCGTGGGTCCGGGGTCGTGGGTCCGGGGTCGTGGGTCCGGGGTCATGGGTCCGGGGTCATGTGTCCGGGGTCCTGGGTCCGGGGTCATGGGTCCGGGGTCATGGGTCCGGGGTCATGGGTCCGGGGTCATGGGTCCGGGGTCATGGGTCCGGGATCATGGGTCCGTGGTAATGGGTCCGGGGTCATGGGTCCGGGGTCATGGGTCCGGGGTCATGGGTCCGGGGTCATGGGTCCGGGGTCATGGGTCCGGGGTCATGGGTCCGGGGTCATGGGTCCGGGGTCATGGGTCCGGGGTCATGGGTCCGGGGTCATGGGTCCGGGGTCATGGGTCCGGGGTCATGGGTCCGGGGTCATGGGTCTGGGGTCATGGGTCTGGGTTCATGGGTCTGGGGTCATGGGTCTGGGGTCATGGTTCTGGGGTCATGGGTCTGGGGTCATGGGTCTGGGGTCATGGGTCTGGGGTCATGGGTCTGGGGTCATGGGTCTGGGGTCATGGGTCTGGGGTCATGGGTCTGGGGTCATGGGTCCGTGGTCCTGTCTCCGGGGTCATGGGTCTGGGGTAATGGGTCTGGGGTCATGGGTCTCGGGTCATGGGTCTGGGGTCGTGGGTACGGGGTCGTGGGTCCGGGGTCATGGGTCCGGGGTCGTGGGTCCGGGGTCATGGGTCCGTGGTAATGGGTCCGGGGTCATGGGTCCGGGGTCATGGGTCTGGGGTCATGGGTCTGGGGTCTTGGGTCCGGGGTCATGGGTCCGGGGTCATGGGTCCGGGGTCATGGGTCCGGGGTCATGGGTCCGGGGTCATGGGTCCGGGGTCATGGGTCCGGGGTCATGGGTCCGGGGTCATGGGTCCGGGGTCATGGGTCCGGGGTCATGGGTCCGGGGTCATGGGTCCGGGGTCATGGGTCCGGGGTCATGGGTCCGGGGTCATGGGTCCGGGGTCATGGGTCTGGGGTCATTGGTCTGGGGTCATGGGTCTGGGGTCATGGGTCCGGTGTCATGTGTCCGTTGTCATGGGACCGGGGTCATGGGACCGGGGTCATGGGTCCGGGGTCATGGGTCCGGGGTCCTGGGTCCGGGGTCCGGGGTCCGGGGTCATGGGTCCGTGGTCCTGTCTCCGGGGTCATGGGTCTGGGGTAATGGGTCTGGGGTCATGGGTCTCGGCTCATGGGTCTGGGGTCGTGGGTCCGGGGTCGTGGGTCCGGGGTCATGGGTCCGGTGTCATGTGTCCGGGGTCCTGGGTCCGGGGTTGTGGTTCCGGGGTCCTGGGTCCGGGGTCATGGGTCTGGGCTCATGGGTCTGGGGTCATGGGTCTGGGTTCATGGGTCTGGGGTCATGGGTCTGGGGTCATGGGTCTGGGGTCATGGGTCCGGGGTCATGGGTCCGTGGTCCTGTCTCCGGGGTCATGGGTCTGGGGTAATGGGTCTGGGGTCATGGGTCTCGGGTCATGGGTCTGGGGTCGTGGGTCCGGGTTCGTGGGTCCGGGGTCCTGGGTCCGGGGTCGTGGGTCCGGGGTCGTGGGTCTGGGGTCGTGGGTCTGGGGTCGTGGGTCTGGGGTCATGGGTCTGGGGTCATGGGTCTGGGGTCATGGGTCTGGGGTCATGGGTCTGGGTTCATGGGTCTGGGTTCATGGGTCTGGGGTCATGGGCCAGGGGTCATGGGTCTGGGGTCATGGGTCTGGGGTCATGGGTCTGGGGTCATGGGTCTGGGGTCATGGGTCTGGGGTCATGGGTCTGGGGTCATGGGTCTGGGGTCATGGGTCTGGGGTCATGGGTCTGGGTTCATGGGTCTGGGGTCATGGGTCTGGGGTCATGGGTCTGGGGTCATGGGTCTGGGGTCATGGGTCTGGGGTCATGGGTCTGGGGTCATGGGTCTGGGGTCATGGGTCTGGGGTCATGGGTCTGGGGTCATGGGTCTGGGGTCATGGGTCTGGGGTCATGGGTCTGGGGTCATGGGTCTGGGGTCATGGGTCTGGGGTCATGGGTCTGGGGTCATGGGTCTGGGGTCATGGGTCTGGGGTCATGGGTCTGGGGTCATGGGTCTGGGGTCATGGGTCTGGGGTCATGGGTCTGGGGTCATGGGTCTGGGGTCATGGGTCTGGGGTCATGGGTCTGGGGTCATGGGTCTGGGGTCATGGGTCTGGGGTCTTGGGTCTGGGGTCGTGGGTCTGGGGTCGTGGGTCCGGGGTCGTGGGTCCGGGGTCGTGGGTCCGGGGTCGTGGGTCCGGGGTCATGTGTCCGGGGTCATGTGTCCGGGGTCCTGGGTCCGGGGTCATGGGTCCGGGGTCATGGGTCCGGGGTCATGGGTCCGGGGTCATGGGTCCGGGGTCATGGGTCCGGGGTCATGGGTCCGTGGTAATGGGTCCGGGGTCATGGGTCCGGGGTCATGGGTCCGGGGTCATGGGTCCGGGGTCATGGGTCCGGGGTCATGGGTCCGGGGTCATGGGTCCGGGGTCATGGGTCCGGGGTCATGGGTCCGGGGTCGTGGGTCCGGGGTCGTGGGTCCGGGGTCGTGGGTCCGGGGTCGTGGGTCCGGGGTCATGGGTCCGGGGTCATGGGTCCGGGGTCATGGGTCTGGGCTCATGGGTCTGGGGTCATGGGTCTGGGTTCATGGGTCTGGGGTCATGTGTCTGGGGTCATGGGTCCGGGGTCATGAGTCCGTGGTCCTGTCTCCGGGGTCATGGGTCTCGGGTCATGGGTCTGGGGTCGTGGGTCCGGGTTCGTGGGTCCGGGGTCCTGGGTCCGGGGTCGTGGGTCCGGGGTCGTGGGTCTGGGGTCGTGGGTCTGGGGTCGTGGGTCTGGGGTCATGGGTTTGGGGTCATGGGTCTGGGTTCATGGGTCTGGGTTCATGGGTCTGGGGTCATGGGCCTGGGGTCATGGGTCTGGGGTCATGGGTCTGGGGTCATGGGTCTGGGGTCATGGGTCTGGGTTCATGGGTCTGGGGTCATGGGTCTGGGGTCATGGGTCTGGGGACATGGGTCTGGGGTCATGGGTCTGGGGTCATGGGTCTGGGGTCATGGGTCTGGGGTCATGGGTCTGGGTTCATGGGTCCGGGGTCATGGGTCCGTGGTCATGGGTCCGGGGTCATGGGTCCGGGGTCATGGGTCCGGGGTCATGGGTCCGGGGTCATGGGTCCGGGGTCATGGGTCTGGGGTCATTGGTCTGGGGTCATGGGTCTGGGGTCATGGGTCCGGTGTCATGTGTCCGTTGTCATGGGACCGGGGTCATGGGACCGGGGTCATGGGTCCGGGGTCATGGGTCCGGGGTCCTGGGTCCGGGGTCCGGGGTCCGGGGTCATGGGTCCGTGGTCCTGTCTCCGGGGTCATGGGTCTGGGGTAATGGGTCTGGGGTCATGGGTCTCGGGTCATGGGTCTGGGGTCGTGGGTCCGGGGTCGTGGGTCCGGGGTCATGGGTCCGGGGTCATGTGTCCGGGGTCCTGGGTCCGGGGTTGTGGTTCCGGGGTCCTGGGTCCGGGGTCATGGGTCTGGGCTCATGGGTCTGGGGTCATGGGTCTGGGTTCATGGGTCTGGGGTCATGGGTCTGGGGTCATGGGTCTGGGGTCATGGGTCCGGGGTCATGGGTCCGTGGTCCTGTCTCCGGGGTCATGGGTCTGGGGTAATGGCTCTTGGGTCATGGGTCTCGGGTCATGGGTCTGGGGTCGTGGTTCCGGGGTCCTGGGTCCGGGGTCATGGGTCCGGGGTCATGGGTCCGGGGTCATGGGTCCGGGGTCATGGGTCCGGGGTCGTGGGTCCGGGGTCATGGGTCCGTGGTCATGGGTCCGGAGTCACGGGTCCGGGGTCCCGGGTGCGGGGTCATGGGTCCGGGGTCACGGGTCCGGGGTCACGGGTCCGGGGTCATGGGTCCGGGGTCATGGGTCCGGGGTCATGGGTCCGGTGTCATGGGACCGGGGTCATGGGACCGGGGTCATGGGTCCGGGGTCATGGGTCCGGGGTCATGGGTCCGGGGTCATGGGTCCGGGGTCATGGGTCTGTGGTCATTGGTCTGGGGTCATGGGTCCGTGGTCCTGTCTCCGGGGTCATGGGTCTGGGTTAATGGGTCTGGGGTCATGGGTCTCGGGTCATGGGTCTGGGGTCGTGGGTCCGGGTTCGTGGGTCCGGGGTCCTGGGTCCGGGGTCGTGGGTCCGGGGTCGTGGGTCTGGGGTCGTGGGTCTGGGGTCGTGGGTCTGGGGTCGTGGGTCTGGGGTCGTGGGTCTGGGGTCATGGGTCTGGGGTCATGGGTCTGGGTTCATGGGTCTGGGTTCATGGGTCTGGGGTCATGGGCCTGGGGTCATGGGTCTGGGGTCGTGGGTCTGGGGTCGTGGGTCCGGGGTCGTGGGTCCGGGGTCGTGGGTCCGGGGTCATGGGTCCGGGGTCATGTGTCCGGGGTCCTGGGTCCGGGGTCATGGGTCTGGGGTCATGGGTCTGGGGTCATGGGTCTGGGGTCATGGGTCTGGGGTCATGGGTCTGGGGTCATGGGTCTGGGGTCATGGGTCTGGGGTCATGGGTCTGGGGTCATGGCTCTGGGGTCTTGGGTCTGGGGTCGTGGGTCTGGGGTCGTGGGTCCGGGGTCGTGGGTCCGGGGTCATGGGTCCGGGGTCATGTGTCCGGGGTCCTGGGTCCGGGGTCGTGGTTCCGGGGTCCTGGGTCCGGGGTCATGGGTCCGGGGTCATGGGTCCGGGGTCATGGGTCCGGGGTCATGGGTCCGGAGTCGTGGGTCCGGGGTCATGGGTCCGTGGTCATGGGTCCGGAGTCACGGGTCCGGGGTCCCGGGTCCGGGGTCATGGGTCCGGGGTCACGGGTCCGGGGTCACGGGTCCGGGGTCATGGGTCCGGGGTCATGGGTCCGGGGTCATGGGTCCGGTGTCATGGGTCCGTTGTCATGGGACCGGGGTCATGGGACCGGGGTCATGGGTCCGGGGTCATGGGTCCGGGGTCATGGGTCCGGGGTCATGGGTCCGGGGTCATGGGTCCGGGGTCATGGGTCTGTGGTCATTGGTCTGGGGTCATGGGTACGTGGTCCTGTCTCCGGGGTCATGGGTCTGGGTTAATGGGTCTGGGGTCATGGGTCTCGGGTCATGGGTCTGGGGTCGTGGGTCCGGGTTCGTGGGTCCGGGGTCCTGGGTCCGGGGTCGTGGGTCCGGGGTCGTGGGTCTGGGGTCGTGGGTCTGGGGTCGTGGGTCTGGGGTCGTGGGTCTGGGGTCGTGGGTCTGGGGTCATGGGTCTGGGGTCATGGGTCTGGGGTCATGGGTCTGGGGTCATGGGTCTGGGGTCATGGGTCTGGGGTCATGGGTCTGGGGTCATGGGTCTGGGGTCATGGGTCTGGGTTCATGGGTCTGGGTTCATGGGTCTGGGGTCATGGGTCTGGGGTCATGGGTCTGGGGTCATGGGTCTGGGGTCATGGGTCTGGGGTCATGGGTCTGGGTTCATGGGTCTGGGGTCATGGGTCTGGGATCATGGGTCTGGGGTCATGGGTCTGGGGTCATGGGTCTGGGGTCATGGGTCTGGGGTCTTGGGTCTGGGGTCGTGGGTCCGGGGTCGTGGGTCCGGGGTCGTGGGTCCGGGGTCATGGGTCCGGGGTCATGTGTCCGGGGTCCTGGGTCCGGGGTCATGGGTCCGGGTTCATGGGTCCGGGGTCATGGGTCCGGGGTCATGGGTCCGTGGTAATGGGTCCGGGGTCATGGGTCCGGGGTCATGGGTCCGGGGTCATGGGTCCGGGGTCATGGGTCCGGGGTCATGGGTCCGGGGTCATGGGTCCGGGGTCATGGGTCCGGGGTCATGGGTCCGGGGTCATGGGTCCGGGGTCATGGGTCCGGGGTCATGGGTCCGGGGTCATGGGTCCGGGGTCATGGGTCCGGGGTCATGGGTCCGGGGTCATGGGTCCGGGGTCATGGGTCCGGGGTCATGGGTCCGGGGTCATGGGTCCGGGGTCATGGGTCCGGGGTCATGGGTCCGGGGTCATGGGTCCGGGGTCATGGGTCCGGGGTCATGGGTCCGGGGTCATGGGTCCGGGGTCATGGGCCCTGGGTCATGGGTCCGGGGTCATGGGTCCGGGGTCATGGGTCCGGGGTCATGGGTCCGGGGTCATGGGTCCGGGGTCATGGGTCCGGGGTCATGGGTCCGGGGTCATGGGTCCGGGGTCATGGGTCCGGGGTCATGGGTCCGGGGTCATGGGTCCGGGGTCATGGGTCCGGGGTCATGGGTCCGGGGTCATGGGTCCGGGGTCATGGGTCCGGGGTCATGGGTCCGGGGTCATGGGTCCGGGGTCATGGGTCCGGGGTCATGGGTCCGGGGTCATGGGTCCGGGGTCATGGGTCCGGGGTCATGGGTCCGGGGTCATGGGTCCGGGGTCATGGGTCCGGGGTCATGGGTCCGGGGTCATGGGTCTGGGGTCATGGGTCTGGGGTCTTGGGTCTGGGGTCGTGGGTCTGGGGTCGTGGGTCTGGGGTCGTGGGTCCGGGGTCGTGGGTCCGGGGTCGTGGGTCCGGGGTCATGGGTCCGGGGTCATGTGTCCGGGGTCCTGGGTCCGGGGTCATGGGTCCGGGGTCATGGGTCCGGGGTCATGGGTCCGGGGTCATGGGTCCGGGGTCATGGGTCCGGGGTCATGGGTCCGTGGTAATGGGTCCGGGGTCATGGGTCCGGGGTCATGGGTCCGGGGTCATGGGTCCGGGGTCATGGGTCCGGGGTCATGGGTCCGGGGTCATGGGTCCGGGGTCATGGGTCCGGGGTCATGGGTCCGGGGTCATGGGTCCGGGGTCATGGGTCCGGGGTCATGGGTCTGGGGTCATGGGTCTGGGGTCATGGGTCTGGGTTCATGGGTCTGGTGTCATGGGTCTGGGGTCATGGTTCTGGGGTCATGGGTCTGGGGTCATGGGTCTGGGGTCATGGGTCTGGGGTCATGGGTCTGGGGTCATGGGTCTGGGGTCATGGGTCTGGGGTCATGGGTCTGGGGTCATGGGTCCGTGGTCCTGTCTCCGGGGTCATGGGTCTGGGGTAATGGGTCTGGGGTCATGGGTCTCGGGTCATGGGTCTGGGGTCGTGGGTACGGGGTCGTGGGTCCGGGGTCATGGGTCCGGGGTCATGTGTCCGGCGTCCTGGGTCCGGGGTTGTGGTTCCGGGGTCCTGGGTCCGGGGTCATGGGTCCGGGGTCATGGGTCCGGCGTCATGGGTCCGGGGTCATGGGTCCGGTGTCATGGGTCCGGGGTCGTGGGTCCGGGGTCATGGGTCCGTGGTAATGGGTCCGGGGTCATGGGTCCGGGGTCATGGGTCTGGGGTCATGGGTCTGGGGTCTTGGGTCCGGGGTCATGGGTCCGGGGTCATGGGTCCGGGGTCATGGGTCCGGGGTCATGGGTCCGGGGTCATGGGTCCGGGGTCATGGGTCCGGGGTCATGGGTCCGGGGTCATGGGTCCGGGGTCATGGGTCCGGGGTCATGGGTCCGGGGTCATGGGTCCGGGGTCATGGGTCCGGTGTCATGGGTCTGGGGTCATTGGTCTGGGGTCATGGGTCTGGGGTCATGGGTCCGGTGTCATGTGTCCGTTGTCATGGGACCGGGGTCATGGGACCGGGGTCATGGGTCCGGGGTCATGGGTCCGGGGTCCTGGGTCCGGGGTCCGGGGTCCGGGGTCATGGGTCCGTGGTCCTGTCTCCGGGGTCATGGGTCTGGTGTAATGGGTCTGGGGTCATGGGTCTCGGCTCATGGGTCTGGGGTCGTGGGTCCGGGGTCGTGGGTCCGGGGTCATGGGTCCGGGGTCATGTGTCCGGGGTCCTGGGTCCGGGGTTGTGGTTCCGGGGTCCTGGGTCCGGGGTCATGGGTCTGGGCTCATGGGTCTGGGGTCATGGGTCTGGGTTCATGGGTCTGGGGTCATGGGTCTGGGGTCATGGGTCTGGGGTCATGGGTCCGGGGTCATGGGTCCGTGGTCCTGTCTCCGGGGTCATGGGTCTGGGGTAATGGGTCTGGGGTCATGGGTCTCGGGTCATGGGTCTGGGGTCGTGGGTCCGGGTTCGTGGGTCCGGGGTCCTGGGTCCGGGGTCGTGGGTCCGGGGTCGTGGGTCTGGGGTCGTGGGTCTGGGGTCGTGGGTCTGGGGTCATGGGTCTGGGGTCATGGGTCTGGGGTCATGGGTCTGGGGTCATGGGTCTGGGTTCATGGGTCTGGGGTCATGGGCCAGGGGTCATGGGTCTGGGGTCATGGGTCTGGGGTCATGGGTCTGGGGTCATGGGTCTGGGGTCATGGGTCTGGGGTCATGGGTCTGGGGTCATGGGTCTGGGGTCATGGGTCTGGGGTCATGGGTCTGGGGTCATGGGTCTGGGGTCATGGGTCTGGGTTCATGGGTCTGGGGTCATGGGTCTGGGGTCATGGGTCTGGGGTCATGGGTCTGGGGTCATGGGTCTGGGGTCATGGGTCTGGGGTCATGGGTCTGGGGTCATGGGTCTGGGGTCATGGGTCTGGGGTCATGGGTCTGGGGTCATGGGTCTGGGGTCATGGGTCTGGGGTCATGGGTCTGGGGTCATGGGTCTGGCGTAATGGGTCTGGGGTCATGGGTCTGGGGTCATGGGTCTGGGGTCATGGGTCTGGGGTCATGGGTCTGGGGTCTTGGGTCTGGGGTCGTGGGTCTGGGGTCGTGGGTCCGGGGTCGTGGGTCCGGGGTCGTGGGTCCGGGGTCGTGGGTCCGGGGTCATGTGTCCGGGGTCATGTGTCCGGGGTCCTGGGTCCGGGGTCATGGGTCCGGGGTCATGGGTCCGGGGTCATGGGTCCGGGGTCATGGGTCCGTGGTAATGGGTCCGGGGTCATGGGTCCGGGGTCATGGGTCCGGGGTCATGGGTCCGGGGTCATGGGTCCGGGGTCATGGGTCCGGGGTCATGGGTCCGGGGTCATGGGTCCGGGGTCATGGGTCCGGGGTCATGGGTCCGGGGTCATGGGTCCGGGGTCATGGGTCCAGGGTCATGGGTCCGGGGTCATGGGTCCGGGGTCATGGGTCCGGGGTCATGGGTCCGGGGTCATGGGTCCGGGGTCATGGGTCCGGGGTCATGGGTCCGGGGTCATGGGTCCGGGGTCATGGGTCCGGGGTCATGGGTCCTGGGTCATGGGTCCGGGGTCATGGGTCCGGGGTCATGGGTCCGGGGTCACGGGTCCGGGGTCATGGGTCCGGGTTCATGGGTCCGGGGTCATGGGTCCGGGGTCATGGGTCCGGGGTCATGGGTCCGGGGTCATGGGTCCGGGGTCATGGGTCCGGGGTCATGGGTCCGGGGTCATGGGTCCGGGGTCATGGGTCCGGGGTCATGGGTCCGGGGTCATGGGTCCGGGGTCGTGGGTCCGGGGTCGTGGGTCCGGGGTCGTGGGTCCGGGTTCGTGGGTCCGGGGTCGTGGGTCCGGGGTCGTGGGTCCGGGGTCGTGGGTCCGGGGTCGTGGGTCCGGGGTCGTGGGTCCGGGGTCGTGGGTCCGGGGTCGTGGGTCCGGGGTCGTGGGTCTGGGGTCGTGGGTCCGGGGTCGTGGGTCCGGGGTCGTGGGTCCGGGGTCGTGGGTCCGGGGTCGTGGGTCCGGGGTCGTGGGTCCGGGGTCGTGGGTCCGGGGTCGTGGGTCCGGGGTCATGGGTCCGGGGTCATGTGTCCGGGGTCCTGGGTCCGGGGTCATGGGTCCGGGGTCATGGGTCCGGGGTCATGGGTCCGGGGTCATGGGTCCGGGGTCATGGGTCCGGGGTCATGGGTCCGGGGTCATGGGTCCGTGGTAATGGGTCCGGGGTCATGGGTCCGGGGTCATGGGTCCGGGGTCATGGGTCCGGGGTCATGGGTCCGGGGTCATGGGTCCGGGGTCATGGGTCCGGGGTCATGGGTCCGGGGTCATGGGTCCGGGGTCATGGGTCCGGGGTCATGGGTCCGGGGTCATGGGTCCGGGGTCATGGGTCCGGGGTCATGGGTCTGGGGTCATGGGTCTGGGTTCATGGGTCTGGGGTCATGGGTCTGGGGTCATGGTTCTGGGGTCATGGGTCTGGGGTCATGGGTCTGGGGTCATGGGTCTGGGGTCATGGGTCTGGGGTCATGGGTCTGGGGTCATGGGTCTGGGGTCATGGGTCTGGGGTCATGGGTCCGTGGTCCTGTCTCCGGGGTCATGGGTCTGGGGTAATGGGTCTGGGGTCATGGGTCTCGGGTCATGGGTCTGGGGTCGTGGGTACGGGGTCGTGGGTCCGGGGTCATGGGTCCGGGGTCATGTGTCCGGCGTCCTGGGTCCGGGGTTGTGGTTCCGGGGTCCTGGGTCCGGGGTCATGGGTCCGGGGTCATGGGTCCGGGGTCATGGGTCCGGGGTCATGGGTCCGGGGTCATGGGTCCGGCGTCATGGGTCCGGGGTCATGGGTCCGGTGTCATGGGTCCGGGGTCGTGGGTCCGGGGTCATGGGTCCGTGGTAATGGGTCCGGGGTCATGGGTCCGGGGTCATGGGTCTGGGGTCATGGGTCTGGGGTCTTGGGTCCGGGGTCATGGGTCCGGGGTCATGGGTCCGGGGTCATGGGTCCGGGGTCATGGGTCCGGGGTCATGGGTCCGGGGTCATGGGTCCGGGGTCATGGGTCCGGGGTCATGGGTCCGGGGTCATGGGTCCGGGGTCATGGGTCCGGGGTCATGGGTCCGGGGTCATGGGTCTGGGGTCATTGGTCTGGGGTCATGGGTCTGGGGTCATGGGTCCGGTGTCATGTGTCCGTTGTCATGGGACCGGGGTCATGGGACCGGGGTCATGGGTCCGGGGTCATGGGTCCGGGGTCCTGGGTCCGGGGTCCGGGGTCCGGGGTCATGGGTCCGTGGTCCTGTCTCCGGGGTCATGGGTCTGGGGTAATGGGTCTGGGGTCATGGGTCTCGGCTCATGGGTCTGGGGTCGTGGGTCCGGGGTCGTGGGTCCGGGGTCATGGGTCCGGTGTCATGTGTCCGGGGTCCTGGGTCCGGGGTTGTGGTTCCGGGGTCCTGGGTCCGGGGTCATGGGTCTGGGCTCATGGGTCTGGGGTCATGGGTCTGGGTTCATGGGTCTGGGGTCATGGGTCTGGGGTCATGGGTCTGGGGTCATGGGTCCGGGGTCATGGGTCCGTGGTCCTGTCTCCGGGGTCATGGGTCTGGGGTAATGGGTCTGGGGTCATGGGTCTCGGGTCATGGGTCTGGGGTCGTGGGTCCGGGTTCGTGGGTCCGGGGTCCTGGGTCCGGGGTCGTGGGTCCGGGGTCGTGGGTCCGGGGTCGTGGGTCTGGGGTCGTGGGTCTGGGGTCGTGGGTCTGGGGTCATGGGTCTGGGGTCATGGGTCTGGGGTCATGGGTCTGGGGTCATGGGTCTGGGTTCATGGGTCTGGGTTCATGGGTCTGGGGTCATGGGCCAGGGGTCATGGGTCTGGGGTCATGGGTCTGGGGTCATGGGTCTGGGGTCATGGGTCTGGGGTCATGGGTCTGGGGTCATGGGTCTGGGGTCATGGGTCTGGGGTCATGGGTCTGGGGTCATGGGTCTGGGGTCATGGGTCTGGGTTCATGGGTCTGGGGTCATGGGTCTGGGGTCATGGGTCTGGGGTCATGGGTCTGGGGTCATGGGTCTGGGGTCATGGGTCTGGGGTCATGGGTCTGGGGTCATGGGTCTGGGGTCATGGGTCTGGGGTCATGGGTCTGGGGTCATGGGTCTGGGGTCATGGGTCTGGGGTCATGGGTCTGGGGTCATGGGTCTGGGGTCATGGGTCTGGGGTCATGGGTCTGGGGTCATGGGTCTGGGGTCATGGGTCTGGGGTCATGGGTCTGGGGTCATGGGTCTGGGGTCATGGGTCTGGGGTCATGGGTCTGGGGTCATGGGTCTGGGGTCATGGGTCTGGGGTCATGGGTCTGGGGTCATGGGTCTGGGGTCTTGGGTCTGGGGTCGTGGGTCTGGGGTCGTGGGTCCGGGGTCGTGGGTCCGGGGTCGTGGGTCCGGGGTCGTGGGTCCGGGGTCATGTGTCCGGGGTCATGTGTCCGGGGTCCTGGGTCCGGGGTCATGGGTCCGGGGTCATGGGTCCGGGGTCATGGGTCCGGGGTCATGGGTCCGGGGTCATGGGTCCGTGGTAATGGGTCCGGGGTCATGGGTCCGGGGTCATGGGTCCGGGGTCATGGGTCCGGGGTCATGGGTCCGGGGTCATGGGTCCGGGGTCATGGGTCCGGGGTCATGGGTCCGGGGTCATGGGTCCGGGGTCATGGGTCCGGGGTCATGGGTCCGGGGTCATGGGTCCGGGGTCATGGGTCCGGGGTCATGGGTCCGGGGTCATGGGTCCGGGGTCATGGGTCCGGGGTCATGGGTCCGGGGTCATGGGTCCGGGGTCATGGGTCCGGGGTCATGGGTCCGGGGTCATGGGTCCGGGGTCATGGGTCCGGGGTCATGGGTCCGGGGTCATGGGTCCGGGGTCATGGGTCCGGGGTCATGGGTCCGGGGTCATGGGTCCGGGGTCATGGGTCCGGGGTCATGGGTCCGGGGTCATGGGTCCGGGGTCATGGGTCCGGGGTCATGGGTCCGGGGTCATGGGTCCGGGGTCATGGGTCCTGGGTCATGGGTCCGGGGTCATGGGTCCGGGGTCATGGGTCCGGGGTCACGGGTCCGGGGTCATGGGTCCGGGTTCATGGGTCCGGGGTCATGGGTCCGGGGTCATGGGTCCGGGGTCATGGGTCCGGGGTCATGGGTCCGGGGTCATGGGTCCGGGGTCATGGGTCCGGGGTCATGGGTCCGGGGTCATGGGTCCGGGGTCATGGGTCCGGGGTCATGGGTCCGGGGTCATGGGTCCGGGGTCATGGGTCCGGGGTCGTGGGTCCGGGGTCGTGGGTCCGGGGTCGTGGGTCCGGGTTCGTGGGTCCGGGGTCGTGGGTCCGGGGTCGTGGGTCCGGGGTCGTGGGTCCGGGGTCGTGGGTCCGGGGTCGTGGGTCCGGGGTCGTGGGTCCGGGGTCGTGGGTCCGGGGTCGTGGGTCTGGGGTCGTGGGTCCGGGGTCGTGGGTCCGGGGTCGTGGGTCCGGGGTCGTGGGTCCGGGGTCGTGGGTCCGGGGTCGTGGGTCCGGGGTCGTGGGTCTGGGGTCGTGGGTCCGGGGTCGTGGGTCCGTGGTCGTGGGTCCGGGGTCCTGGGTCCGGGGTCATGGGTCCGTGGTAATGGGTCCGGGGTCATGGGTCCGGGGTCATGGGTCCGGGGTCATGGGTCCGGGGTCATGGGTCCGGGGTCATGGGCCCGGGGTCATGGGTCCGGGGTCATGGGTCCGGGGTCATGGGTCCGGGGTCATGGGTCCGGTGTCATGGGTCCGGGGTCATGGGTCCGGGGTCATGGGTCCGGGGTCATGGGTCCGGGGTCATGGGTCCGGGGTCATGGGTCCGGGGTCATGCGTCCAGGGGTCATGGGTCCGGGGTCATGGGTCCGGGGTCATGGGTCCGGGGTCATGGGTCCGGGGTCATGGGTCCGGGGTCATGGGTCCGGGGTCATGGGTCCGGGGTCATGGGTCCTGGGTCATGGGTCTGGGGTAATGGGTCTGGGGTCATGGGTCTCGGGTCATGGGTCTGGGGTCGTGGGTCCGGGGTCGTGGGTCCGGGGTCATGGGTCCGGGGTCATGTGTCCGGGGTCCTGGGTCCGGGGTTGTGGTTCCGGGGTCCTGGGTCCGGGGTCATGGGTCCGGGGTCATGGGTCCGGCGTCATGGGTCCGGGGTCATGGGTCCGGTGTCATGGGTCCGTGGTAATGGGTCCGGGGTCATGGGTCCGGGGTCATGGGTCTGGGGTCATGGGTCTGGGGTCATGGGTCTGGGGTCATGGGTCTGGGGTCGTGGGTCTGGGGTCATGGGTCTGGGGTCATGGGTCTGGGGTCATGGGTCTGGGGTCATGGGTCCGGGGTCATGGGTCCGGGGTCATGGGTCCGGGGTCATGGGTCCGGGGTCATGGGTCCGGGGTCATTGGTCCGGGGTCATGTGTCCGGGGTCCTGGGTCCGGGGTCATGGGTCCGGGGTCATGGGTCCGGGGTCATGGGTCCGGGGTCATGGGTCCGGGGTCATGGGTCCGGGGTCATGGGTCTGGGCTCATGGGTCTGGGGTCATGGGTCTGGGTTCATGGGTCTGGGGTCATGGGTCTGGGGTCATGGGTCCGGGGTCATGAGTCCGTGGTCCTGTCTCCGGGGTCATGGGTCTCGGGTCATGGGTCTGGGGTCGTGGGTCCGGGTTCGTGGGTCCGGGGTCCTGGGTCCGGGGTCGTGGGTCCGGGGTCGTGGGTCTGGGGTCGTGGGTCTGGGGTCGTGGGTCTGGGGTCATGGGTTTGGGGTCATGGGTCTGGGTTCATGGGTCTGGGTTCATGGGTCTGGGGTCATGGGCCTGGGGTCATGGGTCTGGGGTCATGGGTCTGGGGTCATGGGTCTGGGGTCATGGGTCTGGGGTCATGGGTCTGGGGTCATGGGTCTGGGGTCATGGGTCTGGGGTCATGGGTGTGGGGTCATGGGTCTGGGGTCATGGGTCTGGGGTCATGGGTCTGGGGTCATGGGTCTGGGGTCATGGGTCTGGGGTCATGGGTCTGGGGTCATGGGTCTGGGGTCATGGGTCTGGGGTCATGGGTCTGGGGTCATGGGTCTGGGGTCATGGGTCTGGGGTCATGGGTCTGGGGTCATGGGTCTGGGGTCATGGGTCTGGGGTCATGGGTCTGGGGTCATGGGTCTGGGGTCATGAGTCTGGGGTCATGGGTCTGGGGTCATGGGTCTGGGGTCTTGGGTCTGGGGTCGTGGGTCCGGGGTCGTGGGTCCGGGGTCGTGGGTCCGGGGTCGTGGGTCCGGGGTCGTGGGTCCGGGGTCATGTGTCCGGGGTCATGTGTCCGGGGTCCTGGGTCCGGGGTCATGGGTCCGGGGTCATGGGTCCGGGGTCATGGGTCCGGGGTCATGGGTCCGGGGTCATGGGTCCGTGGTAATGGGTCCGGGGTCATGGGTCCGGTGTCATGGGTCCGGGGTCATGGGTCCGGGGTCATGGGTCCGGGGTCATGGGTCCGGGGTCATGGGTCCGGGGTCATGGGTCCGGGGTCATGGGTCCGGGGTCATGGGTCCGGGGTCATGGGTCCGGGGTCATGGGTCCGGGGTCATGGGTCCGGGGTCATGGGTCCGGGGTCATGGGTCCGGGGTCATGGGTCCGGGGTCATGGGTCCGGGGTCATGGGTCCGGGGTCATGGGTCCGGGGTCATGGGTCCGGGGTCATGGGTCCGGGGTCATGGGTCCGGGGTCATGGGTCCGGGGTCATGGGTCCTGGGTCATGGGTCCGGGGTCATGGGTCCGGGGTCATGGGTCCGGGGTCATGGGTCCGGGGTCATGGGTCCGGGGTCATGGGTCCGGGGTCATGGGTCCGGGGTCATGGGTCCGGGGTCATGGGTCCGGGGTCATGGGTCCGGGGTCATGGGTCCGGGGTCATGGGTCCGGGGTCATGGGTCCGGGGTCATGGGTCCGGGGTCATGGGTCCGGGGTCATGGGTCCGGGGTCGTGGGTCCGGGGTCGTGGGTCCGGGGTCGTGGGTCCGGGGTCGTGGGTCCGGGGTCGTGGGTCCGGGGTCATGGGTCCGGGGTCATGGGTCCGGGGTCATGGGTCCGGGGTCATGGGTCCGGGGTCATGGGTCCGGGGTCATGGGTCCGGGGTCATGGGTCCGGGGTCATGGGTCCGGGGTCATGGGTCCGGGGTCATGGGTCCGGGGTCATGGGTCCGGGGTCATGGGTCCGGGGTCATGGGTCCGGGGTCATGGGTCCGGGGTCATGGGTCCGGGGTCATGGGTCCGGGGTCATGGGTCCGGGGTCATGGGTCCGGGGTCATGGGTCCGGGGTCATGGGTCTGGGGTCGTGGGTCCGGGGTCGTGGGTCCGTGGTCGTGGGTCCGGGGTCCTGGGTCCGGGGTCATGGGTCCGTGGTAATGGGTCCGGGGTCATGGGTCCGGGGTCATGGGTCCGGGGTCATGGGTCCGGGGTCATGGGTCCGGGGTCATGGGTCCGGGGTCATGGGTCCGGGGTCATGGGTCCGGGGTCATGGGTCCGGGGTCATGGGTCCGGGGTCATGGGTCCGGTGTCATGGGTCCGGGGTCATGGGTCCGGGGTCATGGGTCCGGGGTCATGGGTCCGGGGTCATGGGTCCGGGGTCATGGGTCCGGGGTCATGGGTCCAGGGGTCATGGGTCCGGGGTCATGGGTCCGGGGTCATGGGTCCGGGGTCATGGGTCCGGGGTCATGGGTCCGGGGTCATGGGTCCGGGGTCATGGGTCCTGGGTCATGGGTCTGGGGTAATGGGTCTGGGGTCATGGGTCTCGGGTCATGGGTCTGGGGTCGTGGGTCCGGGGTCGTGGGTCCGGGGTCATGGGTCCGGGGTCATGTGTCCGGGGTCCTGGGTCCGGGGTCATGGGTCCGGCGTCGTGGGTCCGGGGTCGTGGGTCCGGGGTCGTGGGTCCGGGGTCATGTGTCCGGGGTCATGTGTCCGGGGTCCTGGGTCCGGGGTCATGGGTCCGTGGTCATGAGTCCGGGGTCATGGGTCCGGGGTCATGGGTCCGGGGTCATGGGTCCGGGGTCATGGGTCCGGGGTCATGGGTCTGGGGTCATGGGTCTGGGGTCATGGGTCTGGGTTCATGGGTCTGGGGTCATGGGTCTGGGGTCATGGTTCTGGGGTCATGGGTCTGGGGTCATGGGTCTGGGGTCATGGGTCTGGGGTCATGGGTCTGGGGTCATGGGTCTGGGGTCATGGGTCTGGGGTCATGGGTCTGGGGTCATGGGTCCGTGGTCCTGTCTCCGGGGTCATGGGTCTGGGGTAATGGGTCTGGGGTCATGGGTCTCGGGTCATGGGTCTGGGGTCGTGGGTACGGGGTCGTGGGTCCGGGGTCATGGGTCCGGGGTCATGTGTCCGGCGTCCTGGGTCCGGGGTTGTGGTTCCGGGGTCCTGGGTCCGGGGTCATGGGTCCGGGGTCATGGGTCCGGCGTCATGGGTCCGGGGTCATGGGTCCGGTGTCATGGGTCCGGGGTCGTGGGTCCGGGGTCATGGGTCCGTGGTAATGGGTCCGGGGTCATGGGTCCGGGGTCATGGGTCTGGGGTCATGGGTCTGGGGTCTTGGGTCCGGGGTCATGGGTCCGGGGTCATGGGTCCGGGGTCATGGGTCCGGGGTCATGGGTCCGGGGTCATGGGTCCGGGGTCATGGGTCCGGGGTCATGGGTCCGGGGTCATGGGTCCGGGGTCATGGGTCCGGGGTCATGGGTCCGGGGTCATGGGTCCGGGGTCATGGGTCTGGGGTCATTGGTCTGGGGTCATGGGTCTGGGGTCATGGGTCCGGTGTCATGTGTCCGTTGTCATGGGACCGGGGTCATGGGACCGGGGTCATGGGTCCGGGGTCATGGGTCCGGGGTCCTGGGTCCGGGGTCCGGGGTCCGGGGTCATGGGTCCGTGGTCCTGTCTCCGGGGTCATGGGTCTGGGGTAATGGGTCTGGGGTCATGGGTCTCGGCTCATGGGTCTGGGGTCGTGGGTCCGGGGTCGTGGGTCCGGGGTCATGGGTCCGGGGTCATGTGTCCGGGGTCCTGGGTCCGGGTTTGTGGTTCCGGGGTCCTGGGTCCGGGGTCATGGGTCTGGGCTCATGGGTCTGGGGTCATGGGTCTGGGTTCATGGGTCTGGGGTCATGGGTCTGGGGTCATGGGTCTGGGGTCATGGGTCCGGGGTCATGGGTCCGTGGTCCTGTCTCCGGGGTCATGGGTCTGGGGTAATGGGTCTGGGGTCATGGGTCTCGGGTCATGGGTCTGGGGTCGTGGGTCCGGGTTCGTGGGTCCGGGGTCCTGGGTCCGGGGTCGTGGGTCCGGGGTCGTGGGTCTGGGGTCGTGGGTCTGGGGTCGTGGGTCTGGGGTCATGGGTCTGGGGTCATGGGTCTGGGGTCATGGGTCTGGGGTCATGGGTCTGGGTTCATGGGTCTGGGTTCATGGGTCTGGGGTCATGGGCCAGGGGTCATGGGTCTGGGGTCATGGGTCTGGGGTCATGGGTCTGGGGTCATGGGTCTGGGGTCATGGGTCTGGGGTCATGGGTCTGGGGTCATGGGTCTGGGGTCATGGGTCTGGGGTCATGGGTCTGGGTTCATGGGTCTGGGGTCATGGGTCTGGGGTCATGGGTCTGGGGTCATGGGTCTGGGGTCATGGGTCTGGGGTCATGGGTCTGGGGTCATGGGTCTGGGGTCATGGGTCTGGGGTCATGGGTCTGGGGTCATGGGTCTGGGGTCATGGGTCTGGGGTCATGGGTCTGGGGTCATGGGTCTGGGGTCATGGGTCTGGGGTCATGGGTCTGGGGTCATGGGTCTGGGGTCATGGGTCTGGGGTCATGGGTCTGGGGTCATGGGTCTGGGGTCATGGGTCTGGGGTCATGGGTCTGGGGTCATGGGTCTGGGGTCATGGGTCTGGGGTCTTGGGTCTGGGGTCGTGGGTCTGGGGTCGTGGGTCCGGGGTCGTGGGTCCGGGGTCGTGGGTCCGGGGTCGTGGGTCCGGGGTCATGTGTCCGGGGTCATGTGTCCGGGGTCCTGGGTCCGGGGTCATGGGTCCGGGGTCATGGGTCCGGGGTCATGGGTCCGGGGTCATGGGTCCGGGGTCATGGGTCCGGGGTCATGGGTCCGTGGTAATGGGTCCGGGGTCATGGGTCCGGGGTCATGGGTCCGGGGTCATGGGTCCGGGGTCATGGGTCCGGGGTCATGGGTCCGGGGTCATGGGTCCGGGGTCATGGGTCCGGGGTCATGGGTCCGGGGTCATGGGTCCGGGGTCATGGGTCCGGGGTCATGGGTCCGGGGTCATGGGTCCGGGGTCATGGGTCCGGGGTCATGGGTCCGGGGTCATGGGTCCGGGGTCATGGGTCCGGGGTCATGGGTCCGGGGTCATGGGTCCGGGGTCATGGGTCCGGGGTCATGGGTCCGGGGTCATGGGTCCGGGGTCATGGGTCCGGGGTCATGGGTCCGGGGTCATGGGTCCTGGGTCATGGGTCCGGGGTCATGGGTCCGGGGTCATGGGTCCGGGGTCACGGGTCCGGGGTCATGGGTCCGGGTTCATGGGTCCGGGGTCATGGGTCCGGGGTCATGGGTCCGGGGTCATGGGTCCGGGGTCATGGGTCCGGGGTCATGGGTCCGGGGTCATGGGTCCGGGGTCATGGGTCCGGGGTCATGGGTCCGGGGTCATGGGTCCGGGGTCATGGGTCCGGGGTCATGGGTCCGGGGTCGTGGGTCCGGGGTCGTGGGTCCGGGGTCGTGGGTCCGGGGTCGTGGGTCCGGGTTCGTGGGTCCGGGGTCGTGGGTCCGGGGTCGTGGGTCCGGGGTCGTGGGTCCGGGGTCGTGGGTCCGGGGTCGTGGGTCCGGGGTCGTGGGTCCGGGGTCGTGGGTCCGGGGTCGTGGGTCTGGGGTCGTGGGTCCGGGGTCGTGGGTCCGGGGTCGTGGGTCCGGGGTCGTGGGTCCGGGGTCGTGGGTCCGGGGTCGTGGGTCCGGGGTCGTGGGTCCGGGGTCGTGGGTCTGGGGTCGTGGGTCCGGGGTCGTGGGTCCGTGGTCGTGGGTCCGGGGTCCTGGGTCCGGGGTCATGGGTCCGTGGTAATGGGTCCGGGGTCATGGGTCCGGGGTCATGGGCCCGGGGTCATGGGTCCGGGGTCATGGGTCCGGGGTCATGGGTCCGGGGTCATGGGTCCGGTGTCATGGGTCCGGGGTCATGGGTCCGGGGTCATGGGTCCGGGGTCATGGGTCCGGGGTCATGGGTCCGGGGTCATGGGTCCGGGGTCATGCGTCCAGGGGTCATGGGTCCGGGGTCATGGGTCCGGGGTCATGGGTCCGGGGTCATGGGTCCGGGGTCATGGGTCCGGGGTCATGGGTCCGGGGTCATGGGTCCGGGGTCATGGGTCCTGGGTCATGGGTCTGGGGTAATGGGTCTGGGGTCATGGGTCTCGGGTCATGGGTCTGGGGTCGTGGGTCCGGGGTCGTGGGTCCGGGGTCATGGGTCCGGGGTCATGTGTCCGGGGTCCTGGGTCCGGGGTTGTGGTTCCGGGGTCCTGGGTCCGGGGTCATGGGTCCGGGGTCATGGGTCCGGCGTCATGGGTCCGGGGTCATGGGTCCGGTGTCATGGGTCCGTGGTAATGGGTCCGGGGTCATGGGTCCGGGGTCATGGGTCTGGGGTCATGGGTCTGGGGTCATGGGTCTGGGGTCATGGGTCTGGGGTCGTGGGTCTGGGGTCATGGGTCTGGGGTCATGGGTCTGGGGTCATGGGTCTGGGGTCATGGGTCCGGGGTCATGGGTCCGGGGTCATGGGTCCGGGGTCATGGGTCCGGGGTCATGGGTCCGGGGTCATTGGTCCGGGGTCATGTGTCCGGGGTCCTGGGTCCGGGGTCATGGGTCCGGGGTCATGGGTCCGGGGTCATGGGTCCGGGGTCATGGGTCCGGGGTCATGGGTCCGGGGTCATGGGTCTGGGCTCATGGGTCTGGGGTCATGGGTCTGGGTTCATGGGTCTGGGGTCATGGGTCTGGGGTCATGGGTCCGGGGTCATGAGTCCGTGGTCCTGTCTCCGGGGTCATGGGTCTCGGGTCATGGGTCTGGGGTCGTGGGTCCGGGTTCGTGGGTCCGGGGTCCTGGGTCCGGGGTCGTGGGTCCGGGGTCGTGGGTCTGGGGTCGTGGGTCTGGGGTCGTGGGTCTGGGGTCATGGGTTTGGGGTCATGGGTCTGGGTTCATGGGTCTGGGTTCATGGGTCTGGGGTCATGGGCCTGGGGTCATGGGTCTGGGGTCATGGGTCTGGGGTCATGGGTCTGGGGTCATGGGTCTGGGGTCATGGGTCTGGGGTCATGGGTCTGGGGTCATGGGTCTGGGGTCATGGGTGTGGGGTCATGGGTCTGGGGTCATGGGTCTGGGGTCATGGGTCTGGGGTCATGGGTCTGGGGTCATGGGTCTGGGGTCATGGGTCTGGGGTCATGGGTCTGGGGTCATGGGTCTGGGGTCATGGGTCTGGGGTCATGGGTCTGGGGTCATGGGTCTGGGGTCATGGGTCTGGGGTCATGGGTCTGGGGTCATGGGTCTGGGGTCATGGGTCTGGGGTCATGGGTCTGGGGTCATGAGTCTGGGGTCATGGGTCTGGGGTCATGGGTCTGGGGTCTTGGGTCTGGGGTCGTGGGTCCGGGGTCGTGGGTCCGGGGTCGTGGGTCCGGGGTCGTGGGTCCGGGGTCGTGGGTCCGGGGTCATGTGTCCGGGGTCATGTGTCCGGGGTCCTGGGTCCGGGGTCATGGGTCCGGGGTCATGGGTCCGGGGTCATGGGTCCGGGGTCATGGGTCCGGGGTCATGGGTCCGTGGTAATGGGTCCGGGGTCATGGGTCCGGTGTCATGGGTCCGGGGTCATGGGTCCGGGGTCATGGGTCCGGGGTCATGGGTCCGGGGTCATGGGTCCGGGGTCATGGGTCCGGGGTCATGGGTCCGGGGTCATGGGTCCGGGGTCATGGGTCCGGGGTCATGGGTCCGGGGTCATGGGTCCGGGGTCATGGGTCCGGGGTCATGGGTCCGGGGTCATGGGTCCGGGGTCATGGGTCCGGGGTCATGGGTCCGGGGTCATGGGTCCGGGGTCATGGGTCCGGGGTCATGGGTCCGGGGTCATGGGTCCGGGGTCATGGGTCCGGGGTCATGGGTCCGGGGTCATGGGTCCTGGGTCATGGGTCCGGGGTCATGGGTCCGGGGTCATGGGTCCGGGGTCATGGGTCCGGGGTCATGGGTCCGGGGTCATGGGTCCGGGGTCATGGGTCCGGGGTCATGGGTCCGGGGTCATGGGTCCGGGGTCATGGGTCCGGGGTCATGGGTCCGGGGTCATGGGTCCGGGGTCATGGGTCCGGGGTCATGGGTCCGGGGTCATGGGTCCGGGGTCATGGGTCCGGGGTCGTGGGTCCGGGGTCGTGGGTCCGGGGTCGTGGGTCCGGGGTCGTGGGTCCGGGGTCGTGGGTCCGGGGTCGTGGGTCCGGGGTCATGGGTCCGGGGTCATGGGTCCGGGGTCATGGGTCCGGGGTCATGGGTCCGGGGTCATGGGTCCGGGGTCATGGGTCCGGGGTCATGGGTCCGGGGTCATGGGTCCGGGGTCATGGGTCCGGGGTCATGGGTCCGGGGTCATGGGTCCGGGGTCATGGGTCCGGGGTCATGGGTCCGGGGTCATGGGTCCGGGGTCATGGGTCCGGGGTCATGGGTCCGGGGTCATGGGTCCGGGGTCATGGGTCCGGGGTCATGGGTCTGGGGTCGTGGGTCCGGGGTCGTGGGTCCGTGGTCGTGGGTCCGGGGTCCTGGGTCCGGGGTCATGGGTCCGTGGTAATGGGTCCGGGGTCATGGGTCCGGGGTCATGGGTCCGGGGTCATGGGTCCGGGGTCATGGGTCCGGGGTCATGGGTCCGGGGTCATGGGTCCGGGGTCATGGGTCCGGGGTCATGGGTCCGGGGTCATGGGTCCGGGGTCATGGGTCCGGTGTCATGGGTCCGGGGTCATGGGTCCGGGGTCATGGGTCCGGGGTCATGGGTCCGGGGTCATGGGTCCGGGGTCATGGGTCCGGGGTCATGGGTCCAGGGGTCATGGGTCCGGGGTCATGGGTCCGGGGTCATGGGTCCGGGGTCATGGGTCCGGGGTCATGGGTCCGGGGTCATGGGTCCGGGGTCATGGGTCCTGGGTCATGGGTCTGGGGTAATGGGTCTGGGGTCATGGGTCTCGGGTCATGGGTCTGGGGTCGTGGGTCCGGGGTCGTGGGTCCGGGGTCATGGGTCCGGGGTCATGTGTCCGGGGTCCTGGGTCCGGGGTCATGGGTCCGGCGTCGTGGGTCCGGGGTCGTGGGTCCGGGGTCGTGGGTCCGGGGTCATGTGTCCGGGGTCATGTGTCCGGGGTCCTGGGTCCGGGGTCATGGGTCCGTGGTCATGAGTCCGGGGTCATGGGTCCGGGGTCATGGGTCCGGGGTCATGGGTCCGGGGTCATGGGTCCGGGGTCATGGGTCTGGGGTCATGGGTCTGGGGTCATGGGTCTGGGTTCATGGGTCTGGGGTCATGGGTCTGGGGTCATGGTTCTGGGGTCATGGGTCTGGGGTCATGGGTCTGGGGTCATGGGTCTGGGGTCATGGGTCTGGGGTCATGGGTCTGGGGTCATGGGTCTGGGGTCATGGGTCTGGGGTCATGGGTCCGTGGTCCTGTCTCCGGGGTCATGGGTCTGGGGTAATGGGTCTGGGGTCATGGGTCTCGGGTCATGGGTCTGGGGTCGTGGGTACGGGGTCGTGGGTCCGGGGTCATGGGTCCGGGGTCATGTGTCCGGCGTCCTGGGTCCGGGGTTGTGGTTCCGGGGTCCTGGGTCCGGGGTCATGGGTCCGGGGTCATGGGTCCGGCGTCATGGGTCCGGGGTCATGGGTCCGGTGTCATGGGTCCGGGGTCGTGGGTCCGGGGTCATGGGTCCGTGGTAATGGGTCCGGGGTCATGGGTCCGGGGTCATGGGTCTGGGGTCATGGGTCTGGGGTCTTGGGTCCGGGGTCATGGGTCCGGGGTCATGGGTCCGGGGTCATGGGTCCGGGGTCATGGGTCCGGGGTCATGGGTCCGGGGTCATGGGTCCGGGGTCATGGGTCCGGGGTCATGGGTCCGGGGTCATGGGTCCGGGGTCATGGGTCCGGGGTCATGGGTCTGGGGTCATTGGTCTGGGGTCATGGGTCTGGGGTCATGGGTCCGGTGTCATGTGTCCGTTGTCATGGGACCGGGGTCATGGGACCGGGGTCATGGGTCCGGGGTCATGGGTCCGGGGTCCTGGGTCCGGGGTCCGGGGTCCGGGGTCATGGGTCCGTGGTCCTGTCTCCGGGGTCATGGGTCTGGGGTAATGGGTCTGGGGTCATGGGTCTCGGCTCATGGGTCTGGGGTCGTGGGTCCGGGGTCGTGGGTCCGGGGTCATGGGTCCGGGGTCATGTGTCCGGGGTCCTGGGTCCGGGTTTGTGGTTCCGGGGTCCTGGGTCCGGGGTCATGGGTCTGGGCTCATGGGTCTGGGGTCATGGGTCTGGGTTCATGGGTCTGGGGTCATGGGTCTGGGGTCATGGGTCTGGGGTCATGGGTCCGGGGTCATGGGTCCGTGGTCCTGTCTCCGGGGTCATGGGTCTGGGGTAATGGGTCTGGGGTCATGGGTCTCGGGTCATGGGTCTGGGGTCGTGGGTCCGGGTTCGTGGGTCCGGGGTCCTGGGTCCGGGGTCGTGGGTCCGGGGTCGTGGGTCTGGGGTCGTGGGTCTGGGGTCGTGGGTCTGGGGTCATGGGTCTGGGGTCATGGGTCTGGGGTCATGGGTCTGGGGTCATGGGTCTGGGTTCATGGGTCTGGGTTCATGGGTCTGGGGTCATGGGCCAGGGGTCATGGGTCTGGGGTCATGGGTCTGGGGTCATGGGTCTGGGGTCATGGGTCTGGGGTCATGGGTCTGGGGTCATGGGTCTGGGGTCATGGGTCTGGGGTCATGGGTCTGGGGTCATGGGTCTGGGTTCATGGGTCTGGGGTCATGGGTCTGGGGTCATGGGTCTGGGGTCATGGGTCTGGGGTCATGGGTCTGGGGTCATGGGTCTGGGGTCATGGGTCTGGGGTCATGGGTCTGGGGTCATGGGTCTGGGGTCATGGGTCTGGGGTCATGGGTCTGGGGTCATGGGTCTGGGGTCATGGGTCTGGGGTCATGGGTCTGGGGTCATGGGTCTGGGGTCATGGGTCTGGGGTCATGGGTCTGGGGTCATGGGTCTGGGGTCATGGGTCTGGGGTCATGGGTCTGGGGTCATGGGTCTGGGGTCATGGGTCTGGGGTCATGGGTCTGGGGTCATGGGTCTGGGGTCTTGGGTCTGGGGTCGTGGGTCTGGGGTCGTGGGTCCGGGGTCGTGGGTCCGGGGTCGTGGGTCCGGGGTCGTGGGTCCGGGGTCATGTGTCCGGGGTCATGTGTCCGGGGTCCTGGGTCCGGGGTCATGGGTCCGGGGTCATGGGTCCGGGGTCATGGGTCCGGGGTCATGGGTCCGGGGTCATGGGTCCGTGGTAATGGGTCCGGGGTCATGGGTCCGGGGTCATGGGTCCGGGGTCATGGGTCCGGGGTCATGGGTCCGGGGTCATGGGTCCGGGGTCATGGGTCCGGGGTCATGGGTCCGGGGTCATGGGTCCGGGGTCATGGGTCCGGGGTCATGGGTCCGGGGTCATGGGTCCGGGGTCATGGGTCCGGGGTCATGGGTCCGGGGTCATGGGTCCGGGGTCATGGGTCCGGGGTCATGGGTCCGGGGTCATGGGTCCGGGGTCATGGGTCCGGGGTCATGGGTCCGGGGTCATGGGTCCGGGGTCATGGGTCCGGGGTCATGGGTCCGGGGTCATGGGTCCGGGGTCATGGGTCCTGGGTCATGGGTCCGGGGTCATGGGTCCGGGGTCATGGGTCCGGGGTCACGGGTCCGGGGTCATGGGTCCGGGTTCATGGGTCCGGGGTCATGGGTCCGGGGTCATGGGTCCGGGGTCATGGGTCCGGGGTCATGGGTCCGGGGTCATGGGTCCGGGGTCATGGGTCCGGGGTCATGGGTCCGGGGTCATGGGTCCGGGGTCATGGGTCCGGGGTCATGGGTCCGGGGTCATGGGTCCGGGGTCGTGGGTCCGGGGTCGTGGGTCCGGGGTCGTGGGTCCGGGGTCGTGGGTCCGGGTTCGTGGGTCCGGGGTCGTGGGTCCGGGGTCGTGGGTCCGGGGTCGTGGGTCCGGGGTCGTGGGTCCGGGGTCGTGGGTCCGGGGTCGTGGGTCCGGGGTCGTGGGTCCGGGGTCGTGGGTCTGGGGTCGTGGGTCCGGGGTCGTGGGTCCGGGGTCGTGGGTCCGGGGTCGTGGGTCCGGGGTCGTGGGTCCGGGGTCGTGGGTCCGGGGTCGTGGGTCCGGGGTCGTGGGTCTGGGGTCGTGGGTCCGGGGTCGTGGGTCCGTGGTCGTGGGTCCGGGGTCCTGGGTCCGGGGTCATGGGTCCGTGGTAATGGGTCCGGGGTCATGGGTCCGGGGTCATGGGTCCGGGGTCATGGGTCCGGGGTCATGGGTCCGGGGTCATGGGCCCGGGGTCATGGGTCCGGGGTCATGGGTCCGGGGTCATGGGTCCGGGGTCATGGGTCCGGTGTCATGGGTCCGGGGTCATGGGTCCGGGGTCATGGGTCCGGGGTCATGGGTCCGGGGTCATGGGTCCGGGGTCATGCGTCCAGGGGTCATGGGTCCGGGGTCATGGGTCCGGGGTCATGGGTCCGGGGTCATGGGTCCGGGGTCATGGGTCCGGGGTCATGGGTCCGGGGTTATGGGTCCGGGGTCATGGGTCCGGGGTCATGGGTCCTGGGTCATGGGTCTGGGGTAATGGGTCTGGGGTCATGGGTCTCGGGTCATGGGTCTGGGGTCGTGGGTCCGGGGTCGTGGGTCCGGGGTCATGGGTCCGGGGTCATGTGTCCGGGGTCCTGGGTCCGGGGTTGTGGTTCCGGGGTCCTGGGTCCGGGGTCATGGGTCCGGGGTCATGGGTCCGGTGTCATGGGTCCGGGGTCATGGGTCCGGGGTCATGGGTCCGGGGTCATGGGTCCGGGGTCATGGGTCCGGGGTCATGGGTCTGGGGTCATGGGTCTGGGGTCATGGGTCCGGGGTCATGGGTCCGGGGTCATGGGTCCGGGGTCATGGGTCCGGGGTCATGGGTCCGGGGTCATTGGTCCGGGGTCATGTGTCCGGGGTCCTGGATCCGGGGTCATGGGTCCGGGGTCATGGGTCCGGGGTCATGGGTCCGGGGTCATGCGTCCGGGGTCATGGGTCCGGGGTCATGGGTCCGGGGTCATGGGTCCGGGGTCATGGGTCTGGGCTCATGGGTCTGGGGTCATGGGTCTGGGTTCATGGGTCTGGGGTCATGGGTCTGGGGTCATGGGTCCGGGGTCATGAGTCCGTGGTCCTGTCTCCGGGGTCATGGGTCTCGGGTCATGGGTCTGGGGTCGTGGGTCCGGGTTCGTGGGTCCGGGGTCCTGGGTCCGGGGTCGTGGGTCCGGGGTCGTGGGTCTGGGGTCGTGGGTCTGGGGTCGTGGGTCTGGGGTCATGGGTTTGGGGTCATGGGTCTGGGTTCATGGGTCTGGGTTCATGGGTCTGGGGTCATGGGCCTGGGGTCATGGGTCTGGGGTCATGGGTCTGGGGTCATGGGTCTGGGGTCATGGGTCTGGGGTCATGGGTCTGGGGTCATGGGTCTGGGGTCATGGGTCTGGGGTCATGGGTCTGGGGTCATGGGTCTGGGGTCATGGGTCTGGGGTCATGGGTCTGGGGTCATGGGTCTGGGGTCATGGGTCTGGGGTCATGGGTCTGGGGTCATGGGTCTGGGGTCATGGGTCTGGGGTCATGGGTCTGGGGTCATGGGTCTGGGGTCATGGGTCTGGGGTCATGGGTCTGGGGTCATGGGTCTGGGGTCATGGGTCTGGGGTCATGGGTCTGGGGTCATGAGTCTGGGGTCATGGGTCTGGGGTCATGGGTCTGGGGTCTTGGGTCTGGGGTCGTGGGTCCGGGGTCGTGGGTCCGGGGTCGTGGGTCCGGGGTCGTGGGTCCGGGGTCGTGGGTCCGGGGTCATGTGTCCGGGGTCATGTGTCCGGGGTCCTGGGTCCGGGGTCATGGGTCCGGGGTCATGGGTCCGGGGTCATGGGTCCGGGGTCATGGGTCCGGGGTCATGGGTCCGTGGTAATGGGTCCGGGGTCATGGGTCCGGGGTCATGGGTCCGGGGTCATGGGTCCGGGGTCATGGGTCCGGGGTCATGGGTCCGGGGTCATGGGTCCGGGGTCATGGGTCCGGGGTCATGGGTCCGGGGTCATGGGTCCGGGGTCATGGGTCCGGGGTCATGGGTCCGGGGTCATGGGTCCGGGGTCATGGGTCCGGGGTCATGGGTCCGGGGTCATGGGTCCGGGGTCATGGGTCCGGGGTCATGGGTCCGGGGTCATGGGTCCGGGGTCATGGGTCCGGGGTCATGGGTCCGGGGTCATGGGTCCGGGGTCATGGGTCCGGGGTCATGGGTCCGGGGTCATGGGTCCGGGGTCATGGGTCCGGGGTCATGGGTCCTGGGTCATGGGTCCGGGGTCATGGGTCCGGGGTCATGGGTCCGGGGTCATGGGTCCGGGGTCATGGGTCCGGGTTCATGGGTCCGGGGTCATGGGTCCGGGGTCATGGGTCCGGGGTCATGGGTCCGGGGTCATGGGTCCGGGGTCATGGGTCCGGGGTCATGGGTCCGGGGTCATGGGTCCGGGGTCATGGGTCCGGGGTCATGGGTCCGGGGTCGTGGGTCCGGGGTCGTGGGTCCGGGGTCGTGGGTCCGGGGTCGTGGGTCCGGGGTCGTGGGTCCGGGGTCGTGGGTCCGGGGTCGTGGGTCCGGGGTCGTGGGTCCGGGGTCATGGGTCCGGGGTCATGGGTCCGGGGTCATGGGTCCGGGGTCATGGGTCCGGGGTCATGGGTCCGGGGTCATGGGTCCGGGGTCATGGGTCCGGGGTCATGGGTCCGGGGTCATGGGTCCGGGGTCATGGGTCCGGGGTCATGGGTCCGGGGTCATGGGTCCGGGGTCATGGGTCCGGGGTCATGGGTCCGGGGTCATGGGTCCGGGGTCGTGGGTCCGGGGTCGTGGGTCTGGGGTCGAGGGTCCGGGGTCGTGGGTCCGTGGTCGTGGGTCCGGGGTCCTGGGTCCGGGGTCATGGGTCCGTGGTAATGGGTCCGGGGTCATGGGTCCGGGGTCATGGGTCCGGGGTCATGGGTCCGGGGTCATGGGTCCGGGGTCATGGGTCCGGGGTCATGGGTCCGGGGTCATGGGTCCGGGGTCATGGGTCCGGTGTCATGGGTCCGGGGTCATGGGTCCGGGGTCATGGGTCCGGGGTCATGGGTCCGGGGTCATGGGTCCGGGGTCATGGGTCCGGGGTCATGGGTCCAGGGGTCATGGGTCCGGGGTCATGGGTCCGGGGTCATGGGTCCGGGGTCATGGGTCCGGGGTCATGGGTCCGGGGTCATGGGTCCGGGGTCATGGGTCCGGGGTCATGGGTCCTGGGTCATGGGTCTGGGGTAATGGGTCTGGGGTCATGGGTCTCGGGTCATGGGTCTGGGGTCGTGGGTCCGGGGTCGTGGGTCCGGGGTCATGGGTCCGGGGTCATGTGTCCGGGGTCCTGGGTCCGGGGTCATGGGTCCGGCGTCATGGGTCCGGGGTCATGGGTCCGGGGTCATGGGTCCGGGGTCATGGGTCCGGGGTCATGGGTCCGGGGTCATGGGTCCGGGGTCATGGGTCCGGGGTCATGGGTCTGGGCTCATGGGTCTGGGGTCATGGGTCTGGGTTCATGGGTCTGGGGTCATGGGTCTGGGGTCATGGGTCTGGGGTCATGGGTCCGGGGTCATGAGTCCGTGGTCCTGTCTCCGGGGTCATGGGTCTCGGGTCATGGGTCTGGGGTCGTGGGTCCGGGTTCGTGGGTCCGGGGTCCTGGGTCCGGGGTCGTGGGTCCGGGGTCGTGGGTCTGGGGTCGTGGGTCTGGGGTCGTGGGTCTGGGGTCATGGGTCTGGGGTCATGGGTCTGGGTTCATGGGTCTTGGTTCATGGGTCTGGGGTCATGGGCCTGGGGTCATGGGTCTGGGGTCATGGGTCTGGGGTCATGGGTCTGGGGTCATGGGTCTGGGGTCATGGGTCTGGGGTCATGGGTCTGGGGTCATGGGTCTGGGGTCATGGGTCTGGGGTCATGGGTCTGGGGTCATGGGTCTGGGGTCATGGGTCTGGGGTCATGGGTCTGGGGTCATGGGTCTGGGGTCATGGGTCTGGGGTCATGGGTCTGGGGTCATGGGTCTGGGGTCATGGGTCTGGGGTCATGGGTCTGGGGTCATGGGTCTGGGGTCATGGGTCTGGGGTCATGGGTCTGGGGTCATGGGTCTGGGGTCATGGGTCTGGGGTCATGGGTCTGGGGTCATGGGTCTGGGGTCATGGGTCTGGGGTCATGGGTCTGGGGTCATGGGTCTGGGGTCATGGGTCTGGGGTCATGGGTCTGGGGTCTTGGGTCTGGGGTCGTGGGTCTGGGGTCGTGGGTCCGGGGTCGTGGGTCCGGGGTCGTGGGTCCGGGGTCGTGGGTCCGGGGTCATGTGTCCGGGGTCATGTGTCCGGGGTCCTGGGTCCGGGGTCATGGGTCCGTGGTCATGGGTCCGGGGTCATGGGTCCGGGGTCATGGGTCCGGGGTCA
This sequence comes from Andrena hattorfiana, assembly GCA_944738655.2. Lineage (NCBI taxonomy): Eukaryota > Metazoa > Arthropoda > Insecta > Hymenoptera > Andrenidae > Andrena > Andrena hattorfiana. The sequence continues at coordinate 64,726,904 of OX122889.2, forward strand.
TGGGTCCGTGGTAATGGGTCCGGGGTCATGGGTCCGGGGTCATGGGTCCGGGGTCATGGGTCCGGGGTCATGGGTCCGGGGTCATGGGTCCGGGGTCATGGGTCCGGGGTCATGGGTCCGGGGTCGTGGGTCCGGGGTCGTGGGTCCGGGGTCGTGGGTCCGGGGTCGTGGGTCCGGGGTCGTGGGTCCGGGGTCGTGGGTCCGGGGTCGTGGGTCCGGGGTCGTGGGTCCGGGGTCGTGGGTCCGGGGTCATGGGTCCGGGGTCGTGGGTCCGGGGTCGTGGGTCCGGGGTCGTGGGTCCGGGGTCGTGGGTCCGGGGTCGTGGGTCCGGGGTCGTGGGTCCGGGGTCATGGGTCCGGGGTCATGGGTCCGGGGTCATGGGTCCGGGGTCATGGGTCCGGGGTCATGGGTCCGGGGTCATGGGTCCGGGGTCATGGGTCCGGGGTCATGGGTCCGGGGTCATGGGTCCGGTGTCATGGGTCCGGGGTCATGGGTCCGGGGTCATGGGTCCGGGGTCATGGGTCCGGGGTCATGAGTCCGGGGTCATGGGTCCGGGGTCATGGGTCCAGGGGTCATGGGTCCGGGGTCATGGGTCCGGGGTCATGGGTCCGGGGTCATGGGTCCGGGGTCATGGGTCCGGGGTCATGGGTCCGGGGTCATGGGTCCGGGGTCATGGGTCCTGGGTCATGGGTCTGGGGTAATGGGTCTGGGGTCATGGGTCTCGGGTCATGGGTCTGGGGTCGTGGGTCCGGGGTCGTGGGTCCGGGGTCATGGGTCCGGGGTCATGTGTCCGGGGTCCTGGGTCCGGGGTTGTGGTTCCGGGGTCCTGGGTCCGGGGTCATGGGTCCGGGGTCATGGGTCCGGCGTCATGGGTCCGGGGTCATGGGTCCGGTGTCATGGGTCCGTGGTAATGGGTCCGGGGTCATGGGTCCGGGGTCATGGGTCTGGGGTCATGGGTCTGGGGTCATGGGTCTGGGGTCGTGGGTCTGGGGTCATGGGTCTGGGGTCATGGGTCTGGGGTCATGGGTCTGGGGTCATGGGTCTGGGGTCATGGGTCCGGGGTCATGGGTCCGGGGTCAAGGGTCCGGGGTCATGGGTCCGGGGTCATGGGTCCGGGGTCATGGGTCCGGGGTCATGGGTCCGGGGTCATGGGTCCGGGGTCATGGGTCCTGGGTCATGGGTCCGGGGTCATGGGTCCGGGGTCATGGGTCCGGGGTCATGGGTCCGGGGTCATGGGTCCGGGGTCATGGGTCCGGGGTCATGGGTCCGGGGTCATGTGTCCGGGGTCATGGGTCCGGGGTCATGGGTCCGGGGTCATGGGTCCGGGGTCATGGGTCCGGGGTCATGGGTCCGGGGTCATTGGTCCGGGGTCATAGGTCCGGGGTCATGGGTCTGGGGTCATGGGTCTGGGGTCATGGGTCTGGGGTCATGGGTCTGGGGTCATAGGTCTGGGGTCTTGGGTCTGGGGTCGTGGGTCTGGGGTCGTGGGTCTGGGGTCGTGGGTCCGGGGTCGTGGGTCCGGGGTCGTGGGTCCGGGGTCATGGGTCCGGGGTCATGGGTCCGGGGTCATGTGTCCGGGGTCCTGGGTCCGGGGTCATGGGTCCGGGATCATGGGTCCGGGGTCATGGGTCCGGGGTCATGGGTCCGGGGTCATGGGTCCGTGGTAATGGGTCCGGGGTCATGGGTCCGGGGTCATGGGTCCGGGGTCATGGGTCCGGGGTCATGGGTCCGGGGTCATGGGTCCGGGGTCATGGGTCCGGGGTCATGGGTCCGGGGTCATGGGTCCGGGGTCATGGGTCCGGGGTCATGGGTCCGGGGTCATGGGTCCGGGGTCATGGGTCCGGGGTCATGGGTCCGGGGTCATGGGTCCGGGGTCATGGGTCCGGGGTCATGGGTCCGGGGTCATGGGTCTGGTGTCATGGGTCTGGGGTCATGGGTCTGGGTTCATGGGTCTGGGGTCATGGGTCTGGGGTCATGGTTCTGGGGTCATGGGTCTGGGGTCATGGGTCTGGGGTCTTGGGTCCGGGGTCATGGGTCCGGGGTCATGGGTCCGGGGTCATGGGTCCGGGGTCATGGGTCCGGGGTCATGGGTCCGGGGTCATGGGTCCGGGGTCATGGGTCCGGGGTCATGGGTCCGGGGTCATGGGTCCGGGGTCATGGGTCTGGGGTCATTGGTCTGGGGTCATGGGTCTGGGGTCATGGGTCCGGTGTCATGTGTCCGTTGTCATGGGACCGGGGTCATGGGACCGGTGTCATGGGTCCGGGGTCATGGGTCCGGGGTCCTGGGTCCGGGGTCCGGGGTCCGGGGTCATGGGTCCGTGGTCCTGTCTCCGGGGTCATGGGTCTGGGGTAATGGGTCTGGGGTCATGGGTCTCGGGTCATGGGTCTGGGGTCGTGGGTCCGGGGTCGTGGGTCCGGGGTCATGGGTCCGGGGTCATGTGTCCGGGGTCCTGGGTCCGGGGTTGTGGTTCCGGGGTCCTGGGTCCGGGGTCATGGGTCTGGGGTCATGGGTCTGGGGTCATGGGTCTGGGGTCATGGGTCTGGGGTCATGGGTCTGGGGTCATGGGTCTGGGGTCATGGGTCTGGGGTCATGGGTCTGGGGTCATGGGTCTGGGGTCATGGGTCTGGGGTCATGGGTCTGGGGTCATGGGTCTGGGGTCATGGGTCTGGGGTCATGGGTCTGGGGTCATGGGTCTGGGGTCATGGGTCCGGGGTCATGGGTCCGGGGTCATGGCTCCGGGGTCTTGGGTCCGGGGTCATGGGTCCGGGGTCATGGGTCCGGGGTCATGGGTCCGGGGTCGTGGGTCCGGGGTCGTGGGTCCGGGGTCGTGGGTCCGGGGTCGTGGGTCCGGGGTCGTGGGTCCGGGGTCGTGGGTCCGGGGTCATGGGTCCGGGGTCGTGGGTCCGGGGTCGTGGGTCCGGGGTCGTGGGTCCGGGGTCGTGGGTCCGGGGTCGTGGGTCCGGGGTCGTGGGTCCGGGGTCGTGGGTCCGGGGTCGTGGGTCCGGGGTCATGGGTCCGGGGTCATGGGTCCGGGGTCATGGGTCCGGGGTCATGGGTCCGGGGTCATGGGTCCGGGGTCATGGGTCCTGGGTCATGGGTCCGGGGTCATGGGTCCGGGGTCATGGGTCCGGGGTCATGGGTCCGGGGTCATGGGTCCGGGGTCATGGGTAAGGGGTCTTGGTCCGGGGTCATGGGTCTGGGGTCATGGGTCTGGGGTCATGGGTCTGGGGTCATGGGTCTGGGGTCATGGGTCTGGGGTCATGGGTCTGGGGTCATGGGTCTGGGGTCATGGGTCTGGGGTCATGGGTCTGGGGTCATGGGTCTGGGGTCATGGGTCTGGGGTCATGGGTCTGGGGTCATGGGTCTGGGGTCATGGGTCTGGGGTCATGGGTCTGGGGTCATGGGTCTGGGGTCATGGGTCTGGGGTCATGGGTCTGGGGTCATGGGTCTGGGGTCATGGGTCTGGGGTCATGGGTCTGGGGTCATGGGTCTGGGGTCATGGGTCTGGGGTCATGGGTCTGGGGTCATGGGTCTGGGGTCATGGGTCTGGGGTCATGGGTCTGGGGTCATGGGTCTGGGGTCATGGGTCTGGGGTCATGGGTCTGGGGTCATGGGTCTGGGGTCATGGGTCTGGGGTCATGGGTCTGGGGTCATGGGTCTGGGGTCATGGGTCTGGGGTCATGGGTCTGGGGTCATGGGTCTGGGGTCATGGGTCTGGGGTCATGGGTCTGGGGTCATGGGTCTGGGGTCATGGGTCTGGGGTCATGGGTCTGGGGTCATGGGTCTGGGGTCATGGGTCTGGTGTCATGGGTCTGGGCTCATGGGTCTGGGCTCATGGGTCTGGGGTCATGGGTCTGGGGTCATGGGTCTGGGGTCATGGGTCTGGGGTCATGGGTCTGGGGTCATGGGTCTGGGGTCATGGTTCCGGGGTCATGGGTCCGGCGTCATGGGTCCGGGGTCATGGGTCCGGTGTCATGGGTCCGTGGTAATGGGTCCGGGGTCATGGGTCCGGGGTCATGGGTCTGGGGTCATGGGTCTGGGGTCATGGGTCTGGGGTCGTGGGTCTGGGGTCGTGGGTCTGGGGTCATGGGTCTGGGGTCATGGGTCTGGGGTCATGGGTCTGGGGTCATGGGTCTGGGGTCATGGGTCCGGGGTCATGGGTCCGGGGTCCGGGGTCATGGGTCCGGGGTCATGGGTCCGGGGTCATGGGTCCGGGGTCATGGGTCCGGGGTCATGGGTCCGGGGTCATGGGTCCTGGGTCATGGGTCCGGGGTCATGGGTCCGGGGTCATGGGTCCGGGGTCATGGGTCCGGGGTCATGGGTCCGGGGTCATGGGTCCGGGGTCATGGGTCCGGGGTCATGGGTCCGGGGTCATGGGTCCGGGGTCATGGGTCCGGGGTCATGGGTCCGGGGTCATGGGTCCGGGGTCATGGGTCCGGGGTCATGGGTCCGGGGTCATGGGTCCGGGGTCATGGGTCCGGGGTCATGGGTCCGGGGTCATGGGTCCGGGGTCATGGGTCTGGTGTCATGGGTCTGGGGTCATGGGTCTGGGTTCATGGGTCTGGGGTCATGGGTCTGGGGTCATGGTTCTGGGGTCATGGGTCTGGGGTCATGGGTCTGGGGTCATGGGTCTGGGGTCATGGGTCTGGGGTCATGGGTCTGGGGTCATGGGTCTGGGGTCATGGGTCTGGGGTCATGGGTCTGGGGTCATGGGTCTGGGGTCATGGGTCTGGGGTCATGGGTCTGGGGTCATGGGTCTGGGGTCATGGGTCTGGGGTCATGGGTCTGGGGTCATGGGTCTGGGGTCATGGGTCTGGGGTCATGGGTCCGTGGTCCTGTCTCCGGGGTCATGGGTCTGGGGTAATGGGTCTGGGGTCATGGGTCTCGGGTCATGGGTCTGGGGTCGTGGGTACGGGGTCGTGGGTCCGGGGTCATGGGTCCGGGGTCATGTGTCCGGGGTCCTGGGTCCGGGGTTGTGGTTCCGGGGTCCTGGGTCCGGGGTCATGGGTCCGGGGTCATGGGTCCGGCGTCATGGGTCCGGGGTCATGGGTCCGGTGTCATGGGTCCGGGGTCGTGGGTCCGGGGTCATGGGTCCGTGGTAATGGGTCCGGGGTCATGGGTCCGGGGTCATGGGTCTGGGGTCATGGGTCTGGGGTCTTGGGTCCGGGGTCATGGGTCCGGGGTCATGGGTCCGGGGTCATGGGTCCGGGGTCATGGGTCCGGGGTCATGGGTCCGGGGTCATGGGTCCGGGGTCATGGGTCCGGGGTCATGGGTCCGGGGTCATGGGTCCGGGGTCATGGGTCCGGGGTCATGGGTCCGGGGTCATTGGTCTGGGGTCATGGGTCTGGGGTCATGGGTCCGGTGTCATGTGTCCGTTGTCATGGGACCGGGGTCATGGGACCGGGGTCATGGGTCCGGGGTCATGGGTCCGGGGTCCTGGGTCCGGGGTCCGGGGTCCGGGGTCATGGGTCCGTGGTCCTGTCTCCGGGGTCATGGGTCTGGGGTAATGGGTCTGGGGTCATGGGTCTCGGGTCATGGGTCTGGGGTCGTGGGTCCGGGGTCGTGGGTCCGGGGTCATGGGTCCGGGGTCATGTGTCCGGGGTCCTGGGTCCGGGGTTGTGGTTCCGGGGTCCTGGGTCCGGGGTCATGGGTCTGGGGTCATGGGTCTGGGGTCATGGGTCTGGGGTCATGGGTCTGGGGTCATGGGTCTGGGGTCATGGGTCTGGGGTCATGGGTCTGGGGTCATGGGTCTGGGGTCATGGGTCTGGGGTCATGGGTCTGGGGTCATGGGTCTGGGGTCATGGGTCTGGGGTCATGGGTCTGGGGTCATGGGTCCGGGGTCATGGGTCCGGGGTCATGGGTCCGGGGTCTTGGGTCCGGGGTCATGGGTCCGGGGTCATGGGTCCGGGGTCATGGGTCCGGGGTCGTGGGTCCGGGGTCGTGGGTCCGGGGTCGTGGGTCCGGGGTCGTGGGTCCGGGGTCGTGGGTCCGGGGTCGTGGGTCCGGGGTCATGGGTCTGGGGTCGTGGGTCCGGGGTCGTGGGTCCGGGGTCGTGGGTCCGGGGTCGTGAGTCCGGGGTCGTGGGTCCGGGGTCGTGGGTCCGGGGTCGTGGGTCCGGGGTCGTGGGTCCGGGGTCGTGCGTCCGGGGTCGTGGGTCCGGGGTCGTGGGTCCGTGGTCGTGGGTCCGGGGTCCTGGGTCCGGGGTCATGGGTCCGTGGTAATGGGTCCGGGGTCATGGGTCCGGGGTCATGGGTCCGGGGTCATGGGTCCGGGGTCATGGGTCCGGGGTCATGGGTCCGGGGTCATGGGTCCGGGGTCATGGGTCCGGGGTCATGGGTCCGGGGTCATGGGTCCGGGGTCATGGGTCCTGGGTCATGGGTCCGGGGTCATGGGTCCGGGGTCATGGGTCCGGGGTCATGGGTCCGGGGTCATGGGTCCGGTGTCATGGGTCCGGGGTCTTGGTCCGGGGTCATGGGTCTGGGGTCATGGGTCTGGGGTCATGGGTCTGGGGTCATGGGTCTGGGGTCATGGGTCTGGGGTCATGGGTCTGGGGTCATGGGTCTGGGGTCATGGGTCTGGGGTCATGGGTCTGGGGTCATGGGTCTGGGGTCATGGGTCTGGGGTCATGGGTCTGGGGTCATGGGTCTGGGGTCATGGGTCTGGGGTCATGGGTCTGGGGTCATGGGTCTGGGGTCATGGGTCTGGGGTCATGGGTCTGGGGTCATGGGTCTGGGGTCATGGGTCTGGGGTCATGGGTCTGGGGTCATGGGTCTGGGGTCATGGGTCTGGGGTCATGGGTCTGGGGTCATGGGTCTGGGGTCATGGGTCTGGGGTCATGGGTCTGGGGTCATGGGTCTGGGGTCATGGGTCTGGTGTCATGGGTCTGGGCTCATGGGTCTGGGCTCATGGGTCTGGGGTCATGGGTCTGGGGTCATGGGTCTGGGGTCATGGGTCTGGGGTCATGGGTCTGGGGTCATGGGTCTGGGGTCATGGGTCTGGGGTCATGGGTCTGGGGTCATGGGTCTGGGGTCATGGGTCTGGGGTCATGGGTCTGGGGTCATGGGTCTGGGGTCATGGGTCTGGGGTCATGGGTCCGGGGTCATGGGTCCGTGGTCCTGTCTCCGGGGTCATGGGTCTGGGGTAATGGGTCTGGGGTCATGGGTCTCGGGTCATGGGTCTGGGGTCGTGGGTCCGGGTTCGTGGGTCCGGGGTCCTGGGTCCGGGGTCGTGGGTCCGGGGTCGTGGGTCTGGGGTCGTGGGTCTGGGGTCGTGGGTCTGGGGTCGTGGGTCTGGGGTCGTGGGTCTGGGGTCATGGGTCTGGGGTCATGGGTCTGGGGTCATGGGTCTGGGGTCATTGGTCTGGGTTCATGGGTCTGGGTTCATGGGTCTGGGGTCATGGGCCTGGGGTCATGGGTCTGGGGTCATGGGTCTGGGGTCATGGGTCTGGGGTCATGGGTCTGGGGTCATGGGTCTGTGGTCATGGGTCTGGGGTCATGGGTCTGGGGTCATGGGTCTGGGGTCATGGGTCTGGGGTCATGGGTCTGGGGTCATGGGTCTGGGGTCATGGGTCTGGGGTCATGGGTCTGGGGTCATGGGTCTGGGGTCATGGGTCTGGGGTCATGGGTCTGGGGTCATGGGTCTGGGGTCATGGCTCTGGGGTCATGGGTCTGGGGTCATGGGTCTGGGGTCATGGGTCTGGGGTCTTGGGTCTGGGGTCGTGGGTCTGGGGTCGTGGGTCCGGGGTCGTGGGTCCGGGGTCGTGGGTCCGGGGTCGTGGGTCCGGGGTCGTGGGTCCGGGGTCATGTGTCCGGGGTCCTGGGTCCAGGGTCATGGGTCCGGGGTCATGGGTCCGGGGTCATGGGTCCGGGGTCATGGGTCCGGGGTCATGGGTCCGTGGTAATGGGTCCGGGGTCATGGGTCCGGGGTCATGGGTCCGGGGTCATGGGTCCGGGGTCATGGGTCCGGGGTTATGGGTCCGGGGTCATGGGTCCGGGGTCATGGGTCCGGGGTCATGGGTCCGGGGTCATGGGTCCGGGGTCATGGGTCCGGGGTCATGGGTCCGGGGTCATGGGTCCGGGGTCATGGGTCCGGGGTCATGGGTCCGGGGTCATGGGTCCGGGGTCATGGGTCCGGGGTCATGGGTCCGGGGTCATGGGTCCTGGGTCATGGGTCCGGGGTCATGGGTCTGGGGTCGTGGGTTTGGGGTCGTGGGTCTGGGGTCGTGGGTCTGGGGTCATGGGTCTGGGGTCATGGGTCTGGGGTCATGGGTCTGGGGTCATGGGTCTGGTGTCATGGGTCTGGGCTCATGGGTCTGGGCTCATGGGTCTGGGGTCATGGGTCTGGGGTCATGGGTCTGGGGTCATGGGTCTGGGGTCATGGGTCTGGGGTCATGGGTCTGGGGTCATGGGTCTGGGGTCATGGGTCTGGGGTCATGGGTCTGGGGTCATGGGTCTGGGGTCATGGGTCTGGGGTCATGGGTCTGGGGTCATGGGTCTGGGGTCATGGGTCTGGGGTCATGGGTCCGGGATCATGGGTCCGTGGTCCTGTCTCCGGGGTCATGGGTCTGGGGTAATGGGTCTGGGGTCATGGGTCTCGGGTCATGGGTCTGGGGTCGTGGGTCCGGGTTCGTGGGTCCGGGGTCCTGGGTCCGGGGTCGTGGGTCCGGGGTCGTGGGTCTGGGGTCGTGGGTCTGGGGTCGTGGGTCTGGGGTCGTGGGTCTGGGGTCATGGGTCTGGGGTCATGGGTCTGGGGTCATGGGTCTGGGGTCATTGGTCTGGGTTCATGGGTCTGGGTTCATGGGTCTGGGGTCATGGGCCTGGGGTCATGGGTCTGGGGTCATGGGTCTGGGGTCATGGGTCTGGGGTCATGGGTCTGTGGTCATGGGTCTGGGGTCATGGGTCTGGGGTCATGGGTCTGGGGTCATGGGTCTGGGGTCATGGGTCTGGGGTCATGGGTCTGGGGTCTTGGGTCTGGGGTCGTGGGTCTGGGGTCGTGGGTCCGGGGTCGTGGGTCCGGGGTCGTGGGTCCGGGGTCGTGGGTCCGGGGTCGTGGGTCCGGGGTCATGTGTCCGGGGTCCTGGGTCCAGGGTCATGGGTCCGGGGTCATGGGTCCGGGGTCATGGGTCCGGGGTCATGGGTCCGGGGTCATGGGTCCGGGGTCATGGGTCCGGGGTCATGGGTCCGGGGTCATGGGTCCGTGGTAATGGGTCCGGGGTCATGGGCCCGGGATCATGGGTCCGGGGTCATGGGTCCGGGGTCATGGGTCCGGGGTCATGGGTCCGGGGTCATGGGTCCGGGGTCATGGGTCCGGGGTCATGGGTCCGGGGTCATGGGTCCGGGGTCATGGGTCCGGGGTCATGGGTCCGGGGTCATGGGTCCGGGGTCATGGGTCCGGGGTCATGGGTCCGGGGTCATGGGTCCGGGGTCATGGGTCCGGGGTCATGGGTCCGGGGTCATGGGTCCGGGGTCATGGGTCCGGGGTCATGGGTCCGGGGTCATGGGTCCGGGGTCATGGGTCCGGGGTCATGGGTCCGGGGTCATGGGTCCTGGGTCATGGGTCCGGGGTCATGGGTCCGGGGTCATGGGTCCGGGGTCATGGGTCCGGGGTCATGGGTCCGGGGTCATGGTTCCGGGGTCATGGGTCCGGGGTCATGGGTCCGGGGTCATGGGTCCGGGGTCATGGGTCCGGGGTCATGGGTCCGGGGTCATGGGTCCGGGTTCATGGGTCCGGGGTCATGGGTCCGGCGTCATGGGTCCGGGGTCATGGGTCCGGGGTCATGGGTCCGGGGTCATGGGTCCGGGGTCATGGGTCTGGGGTCATGGGTCTGGGGTCATGGGTCTGGGGTCATGGGTCTGGGGTCATGGGTCTGGGGTCATGGGTCTGGGGTCATGGGTCTGGGGTCATGGGTCTGGGGTCATGGGTCTGGGGTCATGGGTCTGGGGTCATGGGTCTGGGGTCATGGGTCTGGGGTCATGGGTCCGGGGTCATGGGTCTGGGGTCATGGGTCTGGGGTCATGGGTCTGGGGTCATGGGTCTGGGGTCATGGGTCTCGGGTCATGGGTCTGGGGTCGTGGGTCCGGGGTCGTGGGTCCGGGGTCATGGGTCCGGGGTCATGTGTCCGGGGTCCTGGGTCCGGGGTTGTGGTTCCGGGGTCCTGGGTCCGGGGTCATGGGTCCGGGGTCATGGGTCCGGCGTCATGGGTCCGGGGTCATGGGTCCGGTGTCATGGGTCCGGGGTCGTGGGTCCGGGGTCATGGGTCCGTGGTAATGGGTCCGGGGTCATGGGTCCGGGGTCATGGGTCTGGAGTCATTGGTCTGGGGTCATGGGTCTGGGGTCATGGGTCCGGTGTCATGTGTCCGTTGTCATGGGACCGGGGTCATGGGACCGGGGTCATGGGTCCGGGGTCATGGGTCCGGGGTCCTGGGTCCGGGGTCCTGGGTCCGGGGTCCTGGGTCCGGGGCCATGGGTCCGTGGTCCTGTCTCCGGGGTCATGGGTCTGGTGTAATGGGTCTGGGGTCATGGGTCTCGGGTCATGGGTCTGGGGTCGTGGGTCCGGGGTCGTGGGTCCGGGGTCATGGGTCCGGGGTCATGTGTCCGGGGTCCTGGGTCCGGGGTTGTGGTTCCGGGGTCCTGGGTCCGGGGTCATGTGTCCTGGGTCATGGGTCCGGGGGCATGGGTCCGGGGTCATGGGTCCGGGGTCATGGGTCTGTGGTCATTGGTCTGGGGTCATGGGTCTGGGGTCATGGGTCTGGGGTCATGGGTCTGGGGTCATGGGTCTGGGGTCATGGGTCTGGGGTCATGGGTCTGGGGTCATGGGTCTGGGGTCATGGGTCTGGGGTCATGGGTCTGGGGTCATGGGTCTGGGGTCATGGGTCTGGGGTCATGGGTCTGGGGTCATGGGTCTGGGGTCATGGGTCTGGGGTCATGGGTCTGGGGTCGTTGGTCTGGGGTCGTGGGTCTGGGGTCATGGGTCTGGGGTCATGGGTCTGGGGTCATGGGTCTGGGGTCATGGGTCTGGGATCATGGGTCTGGGGTCATGGGTCTGGGGTCATGGGTCTGGGGTCATGGGTCTGGGGTCGTGGGTCTGGGGTCGTGGGTCTGGGGTCGTGGGTCTGGGGTCGTGGGTCTGGGGTCGTGGGTCTGGGGTCGTGGGTCTGGGGTCGTGGGTCTGGGGTCGTGGGTCTGGGGTCATGGGTCCTGGGTCATGGGTCCGGGGTCATGGGTCCGGGGTCATGGGTCCGGGGTCATGGGTCCGGGGTCATGGGTCCGGGGTCATGGGTCCGGGGTCATGGGTCCGGGGTCATGGGTCTCGGGTCATGGGTCTGGGGTCGTGGGTCCGGGGTCGTGGGTCTGGGGTCATGGGTCTGGGGTCATGGTTCTGGGGTCATGGGTCCGGGGTCATGGGTCCGTGGTCCTGTCTCCGGGGTCATGGGTCTGGGGTAATGGGTCTGGGGTCATGGGTCTCGGGTCATGGGTCTGGGGTCGTGGGTCCGGGTTCGTGGGTCCGGGGTCCTGGGTCCGGGGTCGTGGGTCCGGGGTCGTGGGTCTGGGGTCGTGGGTCTGGGGTCGTGGGTCTGGGGTCATGGGTCTGGGGTCATGGGTCTGGGGTCATGGGTCTGGGGTCATGGGTCTGGGTTCATGGGTCTGGGTTCATGGGTCTGGGGTCATGGGTCTGGGGTCATGGGTCTGGGGTCATGGGTCTGGGGTCATGGGTCTGGGGTCATGGGTCTGGGGTCATGGGTCTGGGGTCATGGGTCTGGGGTCATGGGTCTGGGGTCATGGGTCTGGGGTTATGGGTCTGGGGTCATGGGTCTGGGGTCATGGGTCCGGGGTCATGGGTCCGGGGTCATGGGTCCGGGGTCATGGGTCCGGGGTCATGGGTCCGGGGTCATGGGTCTGGGGTCATTGGTCTGGGGTCATGGGTCTGGGGTCATGGGTCCGGTGTCATGTGTCCGTTGTCATGGGACCGGGGTCATGGGACCGGGGTCATGGGTCCGGGGTCATGGGTCCGGGGTCCTGGGTCCGGGGTCCTGGGTCCGGGGTCATGGGTCCGTGGTCCTGTCTCCGGGGTCATGGGTCTGGGGTAATGGGTCTGGGGTCATGGGTCTCGGGTCATGGGTCTGGGGTCCTGGGTCCGGGGTCGTGGGTCCGGGGTCATGGGTCCGGGGTCATGTGTCCGGGGTCCTGGGTCCGGGGTTGTGGTTCCGGGGTCCTGGGTCTCGGGTCATGGGTCTGGGGTCGTGGGTCCGGGGTCGTGGGTCCGGGGTCGTGGGTCCGGGGTCGTGGGTCCGGGGTCATGGGTCCGGGGTCATGGGTCCGGGGTCATGTGTCCGGGGTCCTGGGTCCGGGGTTGTGGTTCCGGGGTCCTGGGTCTCGGGTCATGGGTCTGGGGTCGTGGGTCCGGGGTCGTGGGTCCGGGGTCGTGGGTCCGGGGTCATGGGTCCGGGGTCATGGGTCCGGGGTCGTGGATCCGGGGTCGTGGGTCCGGGGTCGTGGGTCCGGGGTCGTGGGTCCGGGGTCGTGGGTCCGGGGTCGTGGGTCCGGGGTCGTGGGTCCGGGGTCATGGGTCTGGGGTCGTGGGTCCGGGGTCGTGGGTCCGGGGTCGTGGGTCCGGGGTCGTGGGTCCGGGGTCGTGGGTCCGGGGTCCTGGGTCCGGGGTCATGTGTCCGGGGTCCTGGGTCCGGGGTCGTGGTTCCGGGGTCCTGGGTCCGGGGTCATGGGTCCGGGGTCATGGGTCTGGGGTCATGGGTCTGGGGTCATGGGTCTGGGGTCATGGGTCTGGGGTCATGGGTCTGGGGTCATGGGTCTGGGGTCATGGGTCTGGGGTCATGGGTCTGGGGTCATGGGTCTGGGGTCATGGGTCTGGGGTCATGGGTCTGGGGTCATGGGTCTGGGGTCATGGGTCTGGGGTCATGGGTCTGGGGTCATGGGTCTGGGGTCATGGGTCTGGGGTCATGGGTCTGGGGTCACGGCTCTGGGGTCTTGGGTCTGGGGTCGTGGGTCTGGGGTCGTGGGTCCGGGGTCGTGGGTCCGGGGTCGTGGGTCCGGGGTCATGTGTCCGGGGTCCTGGGTCCGGGGTCGTGGTTCCGGGGTCCTGGGTCCGGGGTCATGGGTCCGGGGTCATGGGTCCGGGGTCATGGGTCCGGGGTCATGGGTCCGGGGTCGTGGGTCCGGGGTCATGGGTCCGTGGTCATGGGTCCGGAGTCACGGGTCCGGGGTCCCGGGTCCGGGGTCATGGGTCCGGGGTCACGGGTCCGGGGTAACGGGTCCGGGGTCATGGGTCCGGGGTCATGGGTCCGGGGTCATGGGTCCGGTGTCATGGGTCCGTTGTCATGGGACCGGGGTCATGGGACCGGGGTCATGGGTCCGGGGTCATGGGTCCGGGGGCATGGGTCCGGGGTCATGGGTCCGGGGTCATGGGTCTGTGGTCATTGGTCTGGGGTCATGGGTCTGGGGTCATGGGTCCGTGGTCCTGTCTCCGGGGTCATGGGTCTGGGTTAATGGGTCTGGGGTCATGGGTCTGGGGTCATGGGTCTGGGGTCGTGGGTCCGGGTTCGTGGGTCCGGGGTCCTGGGTCCGGGGTCGTGGGTCCGGGGTCGTGGGTCTGGGGTCGTGGGTCTGGGGTCGTGGGTCTGGGGTCGTGGGTCGGGGGTCATGGGTCTGGGGTCATGGGTCCGTGGTCCTGGGTCCGGGGTCGTGGGTCCGGGGTCGTGGGTCTGGGGTCATGGGTCTGGGGTCATGGGTCTGGGGTCATGGGTCTGGGGTCATGGGTCTGGGGTCATGGGTCTGGGGTCATGGGTCTGGGGTCATGGGTCTGGGGTCATGGGTCTGGGGTCATGGGTCTGGGGTCATGGGTCTGGGGTCATGTGTCTGGGGTCATGGGTCCGGGGTCATGGGTCCGGGGTCATGGGTCCGGGGTCATGGGTCCGGGGTCATGGGTCCGGGGTCATGGGTCTGGGGTCATTGGTCTGGGGTCATGGGTCTGGGGTCATGGGTCCGGTGTCATGTGTCCGTTGTCATGGGACCGGGGTCATGGGACCGGGGTCATGGGTCCGGGGTCGTGGGTCCGGGGTCCTGGGTCCGGGGTCCTGGGTCCGGGGTCATGGGTCCGTGGTCCTGTCTCCGGGGTCATGGGTCTGGGGTAATGGGTCTGGGGACATGGGTCTCGGGTCATGGGTCTGGGGTCGTGGGTCCGGGGTCGTGGGTCCGGGGTCATGGGTCCGGGGTCATGTGTCCGGGGTCCTGGGTCCGGGGTTGTGGTTCCGGGGTCCTGGGTCTCGGGTCATGGGTCTGGGGTCGTGGGTCCGGGGTCGTGGGTCCGGGGTCGTGGGTCCGGGGTCATGGGTCCGGGGTCATGGGTCCGGGGTCGTGGGTCCGGGGTCGTGGGTCCGGGGTCGTGGGTCCGGGGTCGTGGGTCCGGGGTCGTGGGTCCGGGGTCGTGGGTCCGGGGTCATGGGTCTGGGGTCGTGGGTCCGGGGTCGTGGGTCCGGGGTCGTGGGTCCGGGGTCGTGGGTCCGGGGTCGTGGGTCCGGGGTCCTGGGTCCGGGGTCATGTGTCCGGGGTCCTGGGTCCGGGGTCGTGGTTCCGGGGTCCTGGGTCCGGGGTCATGGGTCCGGGGTCATGGGTCCGGGGTCATGGGTCTGGGGTCATGGGTCTGGGGTCATGGGTTTGGGGTCATGGGTCTGGGGTCATGGGTCTGGGGTCATGGGTCTGGGGTCATGGGTCTGGGGTCATGGTTCTGGGCTCATGGGTCTGGGGTCATGGGTCTGGGGTCATGGGTCTGGGGTCATGGGTCTGGGGTCATGGGTCTGGGGTCATGGGTCTGGGGTCATGGGTCTGGGGTCATGGGTCTGGGGTCATGGGTCTGGGGTCATGGGTCTGGGGTCATGGCTCTGGGGTCTTGGGTCTGGGGTCGTGGGTCTGGGGTCGTGGGTCCGGGGTCGTGGGTCCGGGGTCATGGGTCCGGGGTCATGTGTCCGGGGTCCTGGGTCCGGGGTCGTGGTTCCGGGGTCCTGGGTCCGGGGTCATGGGTCCGGGGTCATGGGTCCGGGGTCATGGGTCCGGGGTCATGGGTCTGGGGTCGTGGGTCCGGGGTCGTGGGTCCGGGGTCGTGGGTCCGGGGTCATGGGTCCGGGGTCATGGGTCCGGGGTCGTGGGTCCGGGGTCGTGGGTCCGGGGTCGTGGGTCCGGGGTCGTGGGTCCGGGGTCCCGGGTCCGGGGTCATGGGTCCGGGGTCACGGGTCCGGGGTCACGGGTCCGGGGTCACGGGTCCGGGGTCATGGGTCCGGGGTCATGGGTCCGGTGTCATGGGTCCGTTGTCATGGGACCGGGGTCATGGGACCGGGGTCATGGGTCCGGGGTCATGGGTCCGGGGTCATGGGTCCGGGGTCATGGGTCCGGGGTCATGGGTCTGTGGTCATTGGTCTGGGGTCATGGGTCCGTGGTCCTGTCTCCGGGGTCATGGGTCTGGGTTAATGGGTCTGGGGTCATGGGTCCGGGGTCATGGGTCTGGGGTCGTGGGTCCGGGTTCGTGGGTCCGGGGTCCTGGGTCCGGGGTCGTGGGTCCGGGGTCGTGGGTCTGGGGTCGTGGGTCCGGGGTCGTGGGTCTGGGGTCGTGGGTCTGGGGTCGTGGGTCTGGGGTCATGGGTCTGGGGTCATGGGTCTGGGGTCATGGGTCCGGGGTCATGGGTCCGGGGTCATGGGTCCGGGGTCATGGGTCCGTGGTAATGGGTCCGGGGTCATGGGTCCGGGGTCATGGGTCCGGGGTCATGGGTCCGGGGTCATGGGTCCGGGGTCATGGGTCCGGGGTCATGGGTCCGGGGTCATGGGTCCGGGGTCATGGGTCTGGGGTCATTGGTCTGGGGTCATGGGTCTGGGGTCATGGGTCCGGTGTCATGTGTCCGTTGTCATGGGACCGGGGTCATGGGACCGGGGTCATGGGTCCGGGGTCATGGGTCCGGGGTCCTGGGTCCGGGGTCCGGGGTCCGGGGTCATGGGTCCGTGGTCCTGTCTCCGGGGTCATGGGTCTGGGGTAATGGGTCTGGGGTCATGGGTCTCGGGTCATGGGTCTCGGGTCATGGGTCTGGGGTCGTGGGTCCGGGGTCGTGGGTCCGGGGTCATGGGTCCGGGGTCATGTGTCCGGGGTCCTGGGTCTGGGGTCGTGGGTCCGGTGTCCGGGGTCCGGGGTCATGGGTCCGGGGTCATGTGTCCGGGGTCCTGGGTCCGGGGTTGTGGTTCCGGGGTCCTGGGTCCGGGGTCATGGGTCTGGGCTCATGGGTCTGGGGTCATGGGTCTGGGTTCATGGGTCTGGGGTCATGGGTCTGGGGTCATGGGTCTGGGGTCATGGGTCCGGGGTCATGGGTCCGTGGTCCTGTCTCCGGGGTCATGGGTCTGGGGTAATGGGTCTTGGGTCATGGGTCTCGGGTCATGGGTCTGGGGTCGTGGGTCCGGGTTCGTGGGTCCGGGGTCGTGGGTCCGGGGTCGTGGGTCTGGGGTCGTGGGTCTGGGGTCGTGGGTCTGGGGTCATGGGTCTGGGGTCATGGGTCTGGGGTCATGGGTCTGGGGTCATGGGTCTGGGTTCATGGGTCTGGGTTCATGGGTCTGGGGTCATGGGCCTGGGGTCATGGGTCTGGGGTCGTGGGTCTGGGGTCGTGGGTCCGGGGTCGTGGGTCCGGGGTCGTGGGTCCGGGGTCATGGGTCCGGGGTCATGTGTCCGGGGTCCTGGGTCCGGGGTCATGGGTCTGGGGTCATGGGTCTGGGGTCATGGGTCTGGGGTCATGGGTCTGGGGTCATGGGTCTGGGGTCATGGGTCTGGGGTCATGGCTCTGGGGTCTTGGGTCTGGGGTCGTGGGTCTGGGGTCGTGGGTCCGGGGTCATGGGTCTGGGGTCATGGTTCTGGGGTCATGGGTCTGGGGTCATGGGTCTGGGGTCATGGGTCTGGGGTCATGGGTCTGGGGTCATGGGTCTGGGGTCATGGGTCTGGGGTCATGGGTCTGGGGTCATGGGTCTGGGGTCATGGGTCCGTGGTCCTGTCTCCGGGGTCATGGGTCTGGGGTAATGGGTCTGGGGTCATGGGTCTCGGGTCATGGGTCTGGGGTCGTGGGTACGGGGTCGTGGGTCCGGGGTCATGGGTCCGGGGTCATGTGTCCGGGGTCCTGGGTCCGGGGTTGTGGTTCCGGGGTCCTGGGTCCGGGGTCATGGGTCCGGGGTCATGGGTCCGGCGTCATGGGTCCGGGGTCATGGGTCCGGTGTCATGGGTCCGGGGTCGTGGGTCCGGGGTCATGGGTCCGTGGTAATGGGTCCGGGGTCATGGGTCCGGGGTCATGGGTCTGGGGTCATGGGTCTGGGGTCTTGGGTCCGGGGTCATGGGTCCGGGGTCATGGGTCCGGGGTCATGGGTCCGGGGTCATGGGTCCGGGGTCATGGGTCCGGGGTCATGGGTCCGGGGTCATGGGTCCGGGGTCATGGGTCCGGGGTCATGGGTCCGGGGTCATGGGTCCGGGGTCTTGGTCCGGGGTCATGGGTCTGGGGTCATGGGTCTGGGGTCATGGGTCTGGGGTCATGGGTCTGGGGTCATGGGTCTGGGGTCATGGGTCTGGGGTCATGGGTCTGGGGTCATGGGTCTGGGGTCATGGGTCTGGGGTCATTGGTCTGGGGTCATGGGTCTGGGGTCATGGGTCCGGTGTCATGTGTCCGTTGTCATGGGACCGGGGTCATGGGACCGGGGTCATGGGTCCGGGGTCATGGGTCCGGGGTCCTGGGTCCGGGGTCCGGGGTCCGGGGTCATGGGTCCGTGGTCCTGTCTCCGGGGTCATGGGTCTGGGGTAATGGGTCTGGGGTCATGGGTCTCGGGTCATGGGTCTGGGGTCGTGGGTCCGGGGTCGTGGGTCCGGGGTCATGGGTCCGGGGTCATGTGTCCGGGGTCCTGGGTCCGGGGTTGTGGTTCCGGGGTCCTGGGTCCGGGGTCATGGGTCTGGGGTCATGGGTCTGGGGTCATGGGTCTGGGGTCATGGGTCTGGGGTCATGGGTCTGGGGTCATGGGTCTGGGGTCATGGGTCTGGGGTCATGGGTCCGGGGTCATGGGTCCGTGGTCATGGGTCCGGGGTCATGGGTCCGGGGTCATGGGTCCGGGGTCGTGGGTCCGGGGTCGTGGGTCCGGGGTCGTGGGTCCGGGGTCGTGGGTCCGGGGTCGTGGGTCCGGGGTCGTGGGTCCGGGGTCGTGGGTCCGGGGTCGTGGGTCCGGGGTCGTGGGTCCGGGGTCGTGGGTCCGGGGTCGTGGGTCCGGGGTCATGGGTCTGGGGTCGTGGGTCCGGGGTCGTGGGTCCGGGGTCGTGGGTCCGGGGTCGTGGGTCCGGGGTCGTGGGTCCGGGGTCGTGGGTCCGGGGTCGTGGGTCCGGGGTCGTGCGTCCGGGGTCGTGGGTCCGGGGTCGTGGGTCCGTGGTCGTGGGTCCGGGGTCCTGGGTCCGGGGTCATGGGTCCGTGGTAATGGGTCCGGGGTCATGGGTCCGGGGTCATGGGTCCGGGGTCATGGGTCCGGGGTCATGGGTCCGGGGTCATGGGTCCGGGGTCATGGGTCCGGGGTCATGGGTCCGGGGTCATGGGTCCGGGGTCATGGGTCCGGGGTCATGGGTCTGGGGTCATGGGTCTGGGGTCATGGGTCTGGGGTCATGGGTCTGGGGTCATGGGTCTGGGGTCATGGGTCTGGGGTCATGGGTCTGGGGTCATGGGTCTGGGGTCATGGGTCTGGGGTCATGGGTCTGGGGTCATGGGTCTGGGGTCATGGGTCTGGGGTCATGGGTCTGGGGTCATGGGTCTGGGGTCATGGGTCTGGGGTCATGGGTCTGGGGTCATGGGTCTGGGGTCATGGGTCTGGGGTCATGGGTCTGGGGTCATGGGTCTGGGGTCATGGGTCTGGGGTCATGGGTCTGGGGTCATGGGTCTGGGGTCATGGGTCTGGGGTCATGGGTCTGGGGTCATGGGTCTGGGGTCATGGGTCTGGGGTCATGGGTCTGGGGTCATGGGTCTGGGGTCATGGGTCTGGGGTCATGGGTCTGGGGTCATGGGTCTGGGGTCATGGGTCTGGGGTCATGGGTCTGGGGTCATGGGTCTGGTGTCATGGGTCTGGGCTCATGGGTCTGGGCTCATGGGTCTGGGGTCATGGGTCCGGGGTCATGGGTCTCGGGTCATGGGTCTGTGGTCGTGGGTCCGGGTTCGTGGGTCCGGGGTCCTGGGTCCGGGGTCGTGGGTCCGGGGTCGTGGGTCTGGGGTCATGGGTCTGGGGTCATGGGTCTGGGGTCATGGGTCTGGGGTCATGGGTCTGGGGTCATGGGTCTGGGGTCATGGGTCTGGGGTCATGGGTCTGGGGTCATGGGTCTGGGGTCATGGGTCTGGGGTCTTGGGTCTGGGGTCGTGGGTCTGGGGTCGTGGGTCCGGGGTCGTGGGTCCGGGGTCGTGGGTCCGGGGTCGTGGGTCCGGGGTCGTGGGTCCGGGGTCGTGGGTCCGGGGTCATGTGTCCGGGGTCCTGGGTCCAGGGTCATGGGTCCGGGGTCATGGGTCCGGGGTCATGGGTCCGGGGTCATGGGTCCGTGGTAATGGGTCCGGGGTCATGGGTCCGGGGTCATGGGTCCGGGGTCATGGGTCCGGGGTCATGGGTCCGGGGTCATGGGTCCGGGGTCATGGGTCCGGGGTCATGGGTCCGGGGTCATGGGTCCGGGGTCATGGGTCCGGGGTCATGGGTCCGGGGTCATGGGTCCGGGGTCATGGGTCCGGGGTCATGGGTCCGGGGTCATGGGTCCGGGGTCATGGGTCCGGGGTCATGGGTCCGGGGTCATTGGTCCGGGGTCATGGGTCCGGGGTCATGGGTCCGGGGTCATGGGTCCGGTGTCATGGGTCCGGGGTCATGGGTCCTGGGTCATGGGTCCGGGGTCATGGGTCCGGGGTCATGGGTCCGGGGTCATGGGTCCGGGGTCATGGGTCCGGGGTCATGGGTCCGGGGTCATGGGTCCGGGGTCATGGGTCCGGGGTCATGGGTCCGGGGTCATGGGTCCGGGGTCATGGGTCCGGGGTCATGGGTCCGGGGTCATGGGTCCGGGGTCATGGGTCCGGGTTCATGGGTCCGGGGTCATGGGTCCGGGGTCATGGGTCCGGGGTCATGGGTCCGGGGTCATGGGTCCGGGGTCATGGGTCCGGGGTCATGGGTCCGGGGTCATGGGTCCGGGGTCATGGGTCCGGGGTCATGGGTCTGGGGTCATGGGTCTGGGGTCATGGGTCTGGGGTCATGGGTCTGGGGTCATGGGTCTGGGGTCATGGGTCTGGGGTCATGGGTCTGGGGTCATGGGTCTGGGGTCATGGGTCTGGGGTCATGGGTCTGGGGTCATGGGTCTGGGGTCATGGGTCTGGGGTCATGGGTCTGGGGTCATGGGTCTGGGGTCATGGGTCTGGGGTCATGGGTCTGGGGTCATGGGTCTGGGGTCATGGGTCTGGGGTCATGGGTCTGGGGTCATGGGTCTGGGGTCATGGGTCTGGGGTCATGGGTCTGGGGTCATGGGTCTGGGGTCATGGGTCTGGTGTCATGGGTCTGGGCTCATGGGTCTGGGCTCATGGGTCTGGGGTCATGGGTCTGGGGTCATGGGTCTGGGGTCATGGGTCTGGGGTCATGGGTCTGGGGTCATGGGTCTGGGGTCATGGGTCTGGGGTCATGGGTCTGGGGTCATGGGTCTGGGGTCATAGGTCTGGGGTCATGGGTCTGGGGTCATGGGTCTGGGGTCATGGGTCTGGGGTCATGGGTCCGGGGTCATGGGTCCGTGGTCCTGTCTCCGGGGTCATGGGTCTGGGGTAATGGGTCTGGGGTCATGGGTCTCGGGTCATGGGTCTGGGGTCGTGGGTCCGGGTTCGTGGGTCCGGGGTCCTGGGTCCGGGGTCGTGGGTCCGGGGTCGTGGGTCTGGGGTCGTGGGTCTGGGGTCGTGGGTCTGGGGTCATGGGTCTGGGGTCATGGGTCTGGTGTCATGGGTCTGGGGTCATTGGTCTGGGTTCATGGGTCTGGGTTCATGGGTCTGGGGTCATGGGCCTGGGGTCATGGGTCTGGGGTCATGGGTCTGGGGTCATGGGTCTGGGGTCATGGGTCTGGGGTCATGGGTCTGTGGTCATGGGTCTGGGGTCATGGGTCTGGGGTCATGGGTCTGGGGTCATGGGTCTGGGGTCATGGGTCTGGGGTCATGGGTCTGGGGTCATGGGTCTGGGGTCATGGGTCTGGGGTCATGGGTCTGGGGTCATGGGTCTGGGGTCATGGGTCTGGGGTCATGGGTCTGGGGTCATGGGTCTGGGGTCATGGTTCTGGGGTCTTGGATCTGGGGTCGTGGGTCTGGGGTCGTGGGTCCGGGGTCGTGGGTCCGGGGTCGTGGGTCCGGGGTCGTGGGTCCGGGGTCGTGGGTCCGGGGTCATGTGTCCGGGGTCCTGGGTCCAGGGTCATGGGTCCGGGGTCATGGGTCCGGGGTCATGGGTCCGGGGTCATGGGTCCGTGGTAATGGGTCCGGGGTCATGGGTCCGGGGTCATGGGTCCGGGGTCATGGGTCCGGGGTCATGGGTCCGGGGTCATGGGTCCGGGGTCATGGGTCCGGGGTCATGGGTCCGGGGTCATGGGTCCGGGGTCATGGGTCCGGGGTCATGGGTCCGGGGTCATGGGTCCGGGGTCATGGGTCCGGGGTCATGGGTCCGGGGTCATGGGTCCGGGGTCATGGGTCCGGGGTCATGGGTCCGGGGTCATGGGTCCGGGGTCATGGGTCCGGGGTCATGGGTCCGGGGTCATGGGTCCGGGGTCATGGGTCCGGGGTCATGGGTCCGGGGTCATGGGTCCGGGGTCATGGGTCCGGGGTCATGGGTCCTGGGTCATGGGTCCGGGGTCATGGGTCCGGGGTCATGGGTCCGGGGTCATGGGTCCGGGGTCATGGGTCCGGGGTCATGGGTCCGGGGTCATGGGTCCGGGGTCATGGGTCCGGGGTCATGGGTCCGGGGTCATGGGTCCGGGGTCATGGGTCCGGGGTCATGGGTCCGGGGTCATGGGTCCGGGGTCATGGGTCCGGGTTCATGGGTCCGGGGTCATGGGTCCGGGGTCATGGGTCCGGGGTCATGGGTCCGGGGTCATGGGTCCGGGGTCATGGGTCCGGGGTCATGGGTCTGGGGTCATGGGTCTGGGGTCATGGGTCTGGGGTCATGGGTCTGGGGTCATGGGTCTGGGGTCATGGGTCTGGGGTCATGGGTCTGGGGTCATGGGTCTGGGGTCATGGGTCTGGGGTCATGGGTCTGGGGTCATGGGTCTCGGGTCATGGGTCTGGGGTCGTGGGTCCGGGGTCGTGGGTCCGGGGTCATGGGTCCGGTGTCATGTGTCCGGGGTCCTGGGTCCGGGGTTGTGGTGCCGGGGTCCTGGGTCCGGGGTCATGGGTCCGGGGTCATGGGTCCGGCGTCATGGGTCCGGGGTCATGGGTCCGGTGTCATGGGTCCGGGGTCGTGGGTCCGGGGTCATGGGTCCGTGGTAATGGGTCCGGGGTCATGGGTCCGGGGTCATGGGTCTGGAGTCATTGGTCTGGGGTCATGGGTCTGGGGTCATGGGTCCGGTGTCATGTGTCCGATGTCATGGGACCGGGGTCATGGGACCGGGGTCATGGGTCCGGGGTCATGGGTCCGGGGTCCTGGGTCCGGGGTCCTGGGTCCGGGGTCCTGGGTCCGGGGCCATGGGTCCGTGGTCCTGTCTCCGGGGTCATGGGTCTGGGGTAATGGGCCTGGGGTCATGGGTCTCGGGTCATGGGTCTGGGGTCGTGGGTCCGGGGTCGTGGGTCCGGGGTCATGGGTCCGGGGTCATGTGTCCGGAGTCCTGGGTCCGGGGTTGTGGTTCAGGGGTCCTGGGTCCGGGGTCATGTGTCCGGGGTCATGGGTCCGGCGTCATGGGTCCGGGGTCATGGGTCCTGTGTCATGGGTCCGGGGTCATGGGTCCGGGGTCATGGGTCTGGGGTCATGGGTCTGGGGTCATGGGTCTGGGGTCATGGGTCTGGGGTCATGGGTCTGGGGTCATGGGTCTGGGGTAATGGGTCTGGGGTCATGGGTCTGGGGTCATGGGTCTGGGGTCATGGGTCTCGGGTCATGGGTCTGGGGTCGTGGGTCCGGGGTCGTGGGTCCGGGGTCATGGGTCCGGGGTCATGTGTCCGGAGTCCTGGGTCCGGGGTTGTGGTTCCGGGGTCCTGGGTCCGGGGTCATGGGTCCGGGGTCATGGGTCCGGCGTCATGGGTCCGGGGTCATGGGTCCGGGGTCATGGGTCTGGGGTCATGGGTCTGGGGTCATGGGTCTGGGGTCATGGGTCTGGCGTCATGGGTCTGGGGTCGTGGGTCTGGGGTCGTGGGTCTGGGGTCGTGGGTCTGGGGTCGTGGGTCTGGGGTCGTGGGTCTGGGGTCGTGGGTCTGGGGTCGTGGGTCTGGGGTCGTGGGTCTGGGGTCGTGGGTCTGGGGTCATGGGTCCTGGGTCATGGGTCCGGGGTCATGGGTCCGGGGTCATGGGTCCGGGGTCATGGGTCCGGGGTCATGGGTCTGGGGTCATGGGTCTGGGGTCATGGGTCTGGGGTCATGGGTCTGGGGTCATGGGTCTGAGGTCATGGGTCTGGGGTCATGGGTCTGGGGTCATGGGTCTGCGGTCATGGGTCTGGGGTCATGGGTCTGGGGTCATGGGTCTGGGGTCATGGGTCTGGGGTCATGGGTCTGGGGTCTTGGGTCTGGGGTCGTGGGTCTGGGGTCGTGGGTCTCGGGTCATGGGTCTGGGGTCGTGGGTCCGGGGTCGTGTGTCTGGGGTCATGGGTCTGGGGTCATGGTTCTGGGGTCATGGGTCCGGGGTCATGCGTCCGTGGTCCTGTCTCCGGGGTCATGGGTCTGGGGTAATGGGTCTGGGGTCATGGGTCTCGGGTCATGGGTCTGGGGTCGTGGGTCCGGGTTCGTGGGTCCGGGGTCCTGGGTCCGGGGTCGTGGGTCCGGGGTCGTGGGTCTGGGGTCGTGGGTCTGGGGTCGTGGGTCTGGGGTCATGGGTCTGGGGTCATGGGTCTGGGGTCATGGGTCTGGGGTCATGGGTCTGGGTTCATGGGTCTGGGTTCATGGGTCTGGGGTCATGGGTCTGGGGTCATGGGTCTGGGGTCATTGGTCTGGGGTCATGGGTCTGGGGTCATGGGTCTGGGGTCATGGGTCTGGGGTCATGGGTCTGGGGTCATGGGTCCGGGGTCATGGGTCCGGGGTCATGGGTCCGGGGTCATGGGTCCGGGGTCATGGGTCCGGGGTCATGGGTCTGGGGTCATTGGTCTGGGGTCATGGGTCTGGGGTCATGGGTCCGGTGTCATGTGTCCGTTGTCATGGGACCGGGGTCATGGGACCGGGGTCATGGGTCCGGGGTCATGGGTCCGGGGTCCTGGGTCCGGGGTCCTGGGTCCGGGGTCATGGGTCCGTGGTCCTGTCTCCGGGGTCATGGGTCTGGGGTAATGGGTCTGGGGTCATGGGTCTCGGGTCATGGGTCTGGGGTCGTGGGTCCGGGGTCGTGGGTCCGGGGTCATGGGTCCGGGGTCATGTGTCCGGGGTCCTGGGTCCGGGGTTGTGGTTCCGGGGTCCTGGGTCTCGGGTCATGGGTCTGGGGTCGTGGGTCCGGGGTCGTGGGTCCGGGGTCGTGGGTCCGGGGTCGTGGGTCCGGGGTCGTGGGTCCGGGGTCATGGGTCTGGGGTCGTGGGTCCGGGGTCGTGGGTCCGGGGTCGTGGGTCCGGGGTCGTGGGTCCGGGGTCGTTGGTCCGGGGTCCTGGGTCCGGGGTCATGTGTCCGGGGTCCTGGGTCCGGGGTCGTGGTTCCGGGGTCCTGGGTCCGGGGTCATGGGTCCGGGGTCATGGGTCTGGGGTCATGGGTCTGGGGTCATGGGTCTGGGGTCATGGGTCTGGGGTCATGGGTCTGGGGTCATGGGTCTGGGGACATGGGTCTGGGGTCATGGGTCTGGGGTCATGGCTCTGGGGTCTTGGGTCTGGGGTCGTGGGTCTGGGGTCGTGGGTCCGGGGTCGTGGGTCCGGGGTCATGGGTCCGGGTTCATGTGTCCGGGGTCCTGGGTCCGGGGTCGTGGTTCCGGGGTCCTGGGTCCGGGGTCATGGGTCCGGGGTCATGGGTCCGGGGTCATGGGTCCGGGGTCATGGGTCCGGGGTCGTGGGTCCGGGGTCATGGGTCCGTGGTCATGGGTCCGGAGTCACGGGTCCGGGGTCATGGGTCCGGGGTCACGGGTCCGGGGTAACGGGTCCGGGGTCATGGGTCCGGGGTCATGGGTCCGGGGTCATGGGTACGGTGTCATGGGTCCGTTGTCATGGGACCGGGGTCATGGGTCCGGGGTCATGGGTCCGGGGTCATGGGTCCGGGGGCATGGGTCCGGGGTCATGGGTCCGGGGTCATGGGTCTGTGGTCATTGGTCTGGGGTCATGGGTCTGGGGTCATGGGTCCGTGGTCCTGTCTCCGGGGTCATGGGTCTGGGTTAATGGGTCTGGGGTCATGGGTCTGGGGTCATGGGTCTGGGGTCGTGGGTCCGGGTTCGTGGGTCCGGGGTCCTGGGTCCGGGGTCGTGGGTCCGGGGTCGTGGGTCTGGGGTCGTGGGTCTGGGGTCGTGGGTCTGGGGTCGTGGGTCTGGGGTCATGGGTCTGGGGTCATGGGTCCGTGGTCCTGGGTCCGGGGTCGTGGGTCCGGGGTCGTGGGTCTGGGGTCGTGGGTCTGGGGTCGTGGGTCTGGGGTCATGGGTCTGGGGTCATGGGTCTGGGGTCATGGGTCTGGGGTCATGGGTCTGGGGTCATGGGTCTGGGTTCATGGGTCTGGGTTCATGGGTCTGGGGTCATGGGTCTGGGGTCATGGGTCTGGGGTCATGGGTCCGGGGTCATGGGTCCGGGGTCATGGGTCCGGGGTCATGGGTCCGGGGTCATGGGTCCGGGGTCATGGGTCCGGGGTCATGGGTCCGGGGTCATGGGTCCGGGGTCATGGGTCCGGGGTCATGGGTCCGGGGTCATGGGTCCGGGGTCATGGGTCCGGGGTCATGGGTCCGGGGTCATGGGTCCGGGGTCATGGGTCCGGGGTCATGGGTCCGGGGTCATGGGTCCGGGGTCATGGGTCCGGGGTCATGGGTCCGGGGTCATGGGTCCGGGGTCATGGGTCCGGGGTCATGGGTCCGGGGTCATGGGTCCGGGGTCATGGGTCCTGGGTCATGGGTCCGGGGTCATGGGTCCGGGGTCATGGGTCCGGGGTCATGGGTCCGGGGTCATGGGTCCGGGGTCATGGGTCCGGGGTCATGGGTCCGGGGTCATGGGTCCGGGGTCATGGGTCCGGGGTCATGGATCCGGGGTCATGGGTCCGGGGTCATGGGTCCGGGGTCATGGGTCCGGGGTCATGGGTCCGGGTTCATGGGTCCGGGGTCATGGGTCCGGGGTCATGGGTCCGGGGTCATGGGTCCGGGGTCATGGGTCCGGGGTCATGGGTCCGGGGTCATGGGTCCGGGGTCATGGGTCTGGGGTCATGGGTCTGGGGTCATGGGTCTGGGGTCATGGGTCTGGGGTCATGGGTCTGGGGTCATGGGTCTGGGGTCATGGGTCTGGGGTCATGGGTCTGGGGTCATGGGTCTGGGGTCATGGGTCTGGGGTCATGGGTCTCGGGTCATGGGTCTGGGGTCGTGGGTCCGGGGTCGTGGGTCCGGGGTCATGGGTCCGGTGTCATGTGTCCGGGGTCCTGGGTCCGGGGTTGTGGTTCCGGGGTCCTGGGTCCGGGGTCATGGGTCCGGGGTCATGGGTCCGGCGTCATGGGTCCGGGGTCATGGGTCCGGTGTCATGGGTCCGGGGTCGTGGGTCCGGGGTCATGGGTCCGTGGTAATGGGTCCGGGGTCATGGGTCCGGGGTCATGGGTCTGGAGTCATTGGTCTGGGGTCATGGGTCTGGGGTCATGGGTCCGGTGTCATGTGTCCGTTGTCATGGGACCGGGGTCATGGGACCGGGGTCATGGGTCCGGGGTCATGGGTCCGGGGTCCTGGGTCCGGGGTCCTGGGTCCGGGGCCATGGGTCCGTGGTCCTGTCTCCGGGGTCATGGGTCTGGGGTAATGGGCCTGGGGTCATGGGTCTCGGGTCATGGGTCTGGGGTCGTGGGTCCGGGGTCGTGGGTCCGGGGTCATGGGTCCGGGGTCATGTGTCCGGAGTCCTGGGTCCGGGGTTGTGGTTCAGGGGTCCTGGGTCCGGGGTCATGTGTCCGGGGTCATGGGTCCGGCGTCATGGGTCCGGGGTCATGGGTCCTGTGTCATGGGTCCGGGGTCATGGGTCCGGGGTCATGGGTCTGGGGTCATGGGTCTGGGGTCATGGGTCTGGGGTCATGGGTCTGGGGTCATGGGTCTGGGGTCATGGGTCTGGGGTAATGGGTCTGGGGTCATGGGTCTGGGGTCATGGGTCTGGGGTCATGGGTCTCGGGTCATGGGTCTGGGGTCGTGGGTCCGGGGTCGTGGGTCCGGGGTCATGGGTCCGGGGTCATGTGTCCGGAGTCCTGGGTCCGGGGTTGTGGTTCCGGGGTCCTGGGTCCGGGGTCATGGGTCCGGGGTCATGGGTCCGGCGTCATGGGTCCGGGGTCATGGGTCCGGGGTCATGGGTCTGGGGTCATGGGTCTGGGGTCATGGGTCTGGGGTCATGGGTCTGGCGTCATGGGTCTGGGGTCGTGGGTCTGGGGTCGTGGGTCTGGGGTCGTGGGTCTGGGGTCGTGGGTCTGGGGTCGTGGGTCTGGGGTCGTGGGTCTGGGGTCGTGGGTCTGGGGTCGTGGGTCTGGGGTCGTGGGTCTGGGGTCATGGGTCCTGGGTCATGGGTCCGGGGTCATGGGTCCGGGGTCATGGGTCCGGGGTCATGGGTCCGGGGTCATGGGTCTGGGGTCATGGGTCTGGGGTCATGGGTCTGGGGTCATGGGTCTGGGGTCATGGGTCTGAGGTCATGGGTCTGGGGTCATGGGTCTGGGGTCATGGGTCTGCGGTCATGGGTCTGGGGTCATGGGTCTGGGGTCATGGGTCTGGGGTCATGGGTCTGGGGTCATGGGTCTGGGGTCTTGGGTCTGGGGTCGTGGGTCTGGGGTCGTGGGTCTCGGGTCATGGGTCTGGGGTCGTGGGTCCGGGGTCGTGTGTCTGGGGTCATGGGTCTGGGGTCATGGTTCTGGGGTCATGGGTCCGGGGTCATGGGTCCGTGGTCCTGTCTCCGGGGTCATGGGTCTGGGGTAATGGGTCTGGGGTCATGGGTCTCGGGTCATGGGTCTGGGGTCGTGGGTCCGGGTTCGTGGGTCCGGGGTCCTGGGTCCGGGGTCGTGGGTCCGGGGTCGTGGGTCTGGGGTCATGGGTCCTGTGTCATGGGTCCGGGGTCATGGGTCCGGGGTCATGGGTCTGGGGTCATGGGTCTGGGGTCATGGGTCTGGGGTCATGGGTCTGGGGTCATGGGTCTGGGGTCATGGGTCTGGGGTAATGGGTCTGGGGTCATGGGTCTGGGGTCATGGGTCTGGGGTCATGGGTCTCGGGTCATGGGTCTGGGGTCGTGGGTCCGGGGTCGTGGGTCCGGGGTCATGGGTCCGGGGTCATGTGTCCGGAGTCCTGGGTCCGGGGTTGTGGTTCCGGGGTCCTGGGTCCGGGGTCATGGGTCCGGGGTCATGGGTCCGGCGTCATGGGTCCGGGGTCATGGGTCCGGGGTCATGGGTCTGGGGTCATGGGTCTGGGGTCATGGGTCTGGGGTCATGGGTCTGGCGTCATGGGTCTGGGGTCGTGGGTCTGGGGTCGTGGGTCTGGGGTCGTGGGTCTGGGGTCGTGGGTCTGGGGTCGTGGGTCTGGGGTCGTGGGTCTGGGGTCGTGGGTCTGGGGTCGTGGGTCTGGGGTCGTGGGTCTGGGGTCATGGGTCCTGGGTCATGGGTCCGGGGTCATGGGTCCGGGGTCATGGGTCCGGGGTCATGGGTCCGGGGTCATGGGTCTGGGGTCATGGGTCTGGGGTCATGGGTCTGGGGTCATGGGTCTGGGGTCATGGGTCTGAGGTCATGGGTCTGGGGTCATGGGTCTGGGGTCATGGGTCTGCGGTCATGGGTCTGGGGTCATGGGTCTGGGGTCATGGGTCTGGGGTCATGGGTCTGGGGTCATGGGTCTGGGGTCTTGGGTCTGGGGTCGTGGGTCTGGGGTCGTGGGTCTCGGGTCATGGGTCTGGGGTCGTGGGTCCGGGGTCGTGTGTCTGGGGTCATGGGTCTGGGGTCATGGTTCTGGGGTCATGGGTCCGGGGTCATGGGTCCGTGGTCCTGTCTCCGGGGTCATGGGTCTGGGGTAATGGGTCTGGGGTCATGGGTCTCGGGTCATGGGTCTGGGGTCGTGGGTCCGGGTTCGTGGGTCCGGGGTCCTGGGTCCGGGGTCGTGGGTCCGGGGTCGTGGGTCTGGGGTCGTGGGTCTGGGGTCGTGGGTCTGGGGTCATGGGTCTGGGGTCATGGGTCTGGGGTCATGGGTCTGGGGTCATGGGTCTGGGTTCATGGGTCTGGGTTCATGGGTCTGGGGTCATGGGTCTGGGGTCATGGGTCTGGGGTCATTGGTCTGGGGTCATGGGTCTGGGGTCATGGGTCTGGGGTCATGGGTCTGGGGTCATGGGTCTGGGGTCATGGGTCCGGGGTCATGGGTCCGGGGTCATGGGTCCGGGGTCATGGGTCCGGGGTCATGGGTCCGGGGTCATGGGTCTGGGGTCATTGGTCTGGGGTCATGGGTCTGGGGTCATGGGTCCGGTGTCATGTGTCCGTTGTCATGGGACCGGGGTCATGGGACCGGGGTCATGGGTCCGGGGTCATGGGTCCGGGGTCCTGGGTCCGGGGTCCTGGGTCCGGGGTCATGGGTCCGTGGTCCTGTCTCCGGGGTCATGGGTCTGGGGTAATGGGTCTGGGGTCATGGGTCTCGGGTCATGGGTCTGGGGTCGTGGGTCCGGGGTCGTGGGTCCGGGGTCATGGGTCCGGGGTCATGTGTCCGGGGTCCTGGGTCCGGGGTTGTGGTTCCGGGGTCCTGGGTCTCGGGTCATGGGTCTGGGGTCGTGGGTCCGGGGTCGTGGGTCCGGGGTCGTGGGTCCGGGGTCGTGGGTCCGGGGTCGTGGGTCCGGGGTCATGGGTCTGGGGTCGTGGGTCCGGGGTCGTGGGTCCGGGGTCGTGGGTCCGGGGTCGTGGGTCCGGGGTCGTTGGTCCGGGGTCCTGGGTCCGGGGTCATGTGTCCGGGGTCCTGGGTCCGGGGTCGTGGTTCCGGGGTCCTGGGTCCGGGGTCATGGGTCCGGGGTCATGGGTCTGGGGTCATGGGTCTGGGGTCATGGGTCTGGGGTCATGGGTCTGGGGTCATGGGTCTGGGGTCATGGGTCTGGGGACATGGGTCTGGGGTCATGGGTCTGGGGTCATGGCTCTGGGGTCTTGGGTCTGGGGTCGTGGGTCTGGGGTCGTGGGTCCGGGGTCGTGGGTCCGGGGTCATGGGTCCGGGTTCATGTGTCCGGGGTCCTGGGTCCGGGGTCGTGGTTCCGGGGTCCTGGGTCCGGGGTCATGGGTCCGGGGTCATGGGTCCGGGGTCATGGGTCCGGGGTCATGGGTCCGGGGTCGTGGGTCCGGGGTCATGGGTCCGTGGTCATGGGTCCGGAGTCACGGGTCCGGGGTCATGGGTCCGGGGTCACGGGTCCGGGGTAACGGGTCCGGGGTCATGGGTCCGGGGTCATGGGTCCGGGGTCATGGGTACGGTGTCATGGGTCCGTTGTCATGGGACCGGGGTCATGGGTCCGGGGTCATGGGTCCGGGGTCATGGGTCCGGGGGCATGGGTCCGGGGTCATGGGTCCGGGGTCATGGGTCTGTGGTCATTGGTCTGGGGTCATGGGTCTGGGGTCATGGGTCCGTGGTCCTGTCTCCGGGGTCATGGGTCTGGGTTAATGGGTCTGGGGTCATGGGTCTGGGGTCATGGGTCTGGGGTCGTGGGTCCGGGTTCGTGGGTCCGGGGTCCTGGGTCCGGGGTCGTGGGTCCGGGGTCGTGGGTCTGGGGTCGTGGGTCTGGGGTCGTGGGTCTGGGGTCGTGGGTCTGGGGTCATGGGTCTGGGGTCATGGGTCCGTGGTCCTGGGTCCGGGGTCGTGGGTCCGGGGTCGTGGGTCTGGGGTCGTGGGTCTGGGGTCGTGGGTCTGGGGTCATGGGTCTGGGGTCATGGGTCTGGGGTCATGGGTCTGGGGTCATGGGTCTGGGGTCATGGGTCTGGGTTCATGGGTCTGGGTTCATGGGTCTGGGGTCATGGGTCTGGGGTCATGGGTCTGGGGTCATGGGTCTGGGGTCATGGGTCTGGGGTCATGGGTCCGGGGTCATGGGTCCGGGGTCATGGGTCCGGGGTCATGGGTCCGGGGTCATGGGTCCGGGGTCATGGGTCCGGGGTCATGGGTCCGGGGTCATGGGTCTGGGGTCATTGGTCTGGGGTCATGGGTCTGGGGTCATGGGTCCGGTGTCATGTGTCCGTTGTCATGGGACCGGGGTCATGGGACCGGGGTCATGGGTCCGGAGTCATGGGTCCGGGGTCCTGGGTCCGGGGTCCTGGGTCCGGGGTCATGGGTCCGTGGTCCTGTCTCCGGGGTCATGGGTCTGGGGTAATGGGTCTGGGGTCATGGGTCTCGGGTCATGGGTCTGGGGTCGTGGGTCCGGGGTCGTGGGTCCGGGGTCATGGGTCCGGGGTCATGTGTCCGGGGTCCTGGGTCCGGGGTTGTGGTTCCGGGGTCCTGGGTCTCGGGTCATGGGTCTGGGGTCGTGGGTCTGGGGTCATGGGTCTGGGGTCATGGGTCTGGGGTCATGGTTCTGGGCTCATGGGTCTGGGGTCATGGGTCTGGGGTCATGGGTCTGGGGTCATGGGTCTGGGGTCATGGGTCTGGGGTCATGGGTCTGGGGTCATGGGTCTGGGGTCATGGGTATGGGGTCATGGGTCTGGGGTCATGGGTCTGGGGTCATGGCTCTGGGGTCTTGGGTCTGGGGTCGTGGGTCTGGGGTCGTGGTTCCGGGGTCCTGGGTCCGGGGTCATGGGTCTGGGGTCATGGGTCTGGGGTCATGGGTCTGGGGTCATGGGTCTGGGGTCTTGGGTCTGGGGTCGTGGGTCTGGGGTCGTGGGTCCGGGGTCGTGGGTCCGGGGTCATGGGTCCGGGGTCATGTGTCCGGGGTCCTGGGTCCGGGGTCGTGGTTCCGGGGTCCTGGGTCCGGGGTCATGGGTCCGGGGTCATGGGTCCGGGGTCATGGGTCCGGGGTCATGGGTCCGGGGTCGTGGGTCCGGGGTCATGGGTCCGTGGTCATGGGTCCGGAGTCACGGGTCCGGGGTCCCGGGTCCGGGGTCATGGGTCCGGGGTCACGGGTCCGGGGTCACGGGTCCGGGGTCATGGGTCCGGGGTCATGGGTCCGGGGTCATGGGTCCGGTGTCATGGGTCCGTTGTCATGGGACCGGGGTCATGGGACCGGGGTCATGGGTCCGGGGTCATGGGTCCGGGGTCATGGGTCCGGGGTCATGGGTCCGGGGTCATGGGTCCGGGGTCATGGGTCCGGGGTCATGGGTCTGGGGTCATTGGTCTGGGGTCATGGGTCTGGGGTCATGGGTCCGGTGTCATGTGTCCGTTGTCATGGGACCGGGGTCATGGGACCGGGGTCATGGGTCCGGGGTCATGGGTCCGGGGTCCTGGGTCCGGGGTCCTGGGTCCGGGGTCATGGGTCCGTGGTCCTGTCTCCGGGGTCATGGGTCTGGGGTAATGGGTCTGGGGTCATGGGTCT
Organism: Andrena hattorfiana; assembly: GCA_944738655.2. Taxonomy (NCBI): domain Eukaryota; kingdom Metazoa; phylum Arthropoda; class Insecta; order Hymenoptera; family Andrenidae; genus Andrena; species Andrena hattorfiana. Next base: position 64,759,718 of record OX122889.2, read on the forward strand.
CGGGTCATGGGTCTGGGGTCGTGGGTCCGGGGTCGTGGGTCCGGGGTCATGGGTCCGGGGTCATGTGTCCGGGGTCCTGGGTCCGGGGTTGTGGTTCCGGGGTCCTGGGTCTCGGGTCATGGGTCTGGGGTCGTGGGTCTGGGGTCATGGGTCTGGGGTCATGGGTCTGGGGTCATGGGTCTGGGGTCATGGGTCTGGGGTCATGGTTCTGGGCTCATGGGTCTGGGGTCATGGGTCTGGGGTCATGGGTCTGGGGTCATGGGTCTGGGGTCATGGGTCTGGGGTCATGGGTCTGGGGTCATGGGTCTGGGGTCATGGGTCTGGGGTCATGGGTCTGGGGTCATCGGTCTGGGGTCATGGGTCTGGGGTCATGGGTCTGGGGTCATGGGTCTGGGGTCATGGGTCTGGGGTCATGGGTCTGGGGTCATGGGTCTGGGGTCATGGCTCTGGGGTCTTGGGTCTGGGGTCGTGGGTCTGGGGTCGTGGGTCCGGGGTCATGGGTCTGGGGTCATGGTTCTGGGGTCATGGGTCTGGGGTCATGGGTCTGGGGTCATGGGTCTGGGGTCATGGGTCTGGGGTCATGGGTCTGGGGTCATGGGTCTGGGGTCATGGGTCTGGGGTCATGGGTCTGGGGTCATGGGTCCGTGGTCCTGTCTCCGGGGTCATGGGTCTGGGGTAATGGGTCTGGGGTCATGGGTCTCGGGTCATGGGTCTGGGGTCGTGGGTACGGGGTCGTGGGTCCGGGGTCATGGGTCCGGGGTCATGTGTCCGGGGTCCTGGGTCCGGGGTTGTGGTTCCGGGGTCCTGGGTCCGGGGTCATGGGTCCGGGGTCATGGGTCCGGCGTCATGGGTCCGGGGTCATGGGTCCGGTGTCATGGGTCCGGGGTCGTGGGTCCGGGGTCATGGGTCCGTGGTAATGGGTCCGGGGTCATGGGTCCGGGGTCATGGGTCTGGGGTCATGGGTCTGGGGTCTTGGGTCCGGGGTCATGGGTCCGGGGTCATGGGTCCGGGGTCATGGGTCCGGGGTCATGGGTCCGGGGTCATGGGTCCGGGGTCATGGGTCCGGGGTCATGGGTCCGGGGTCATGGGTCCGGGGTCATGGGTCCGGGGTCATGGGTCCGGGGTCTTGGTCCGGGGTCATGGGTCTGGGGTCATGGGTCTGGGGTCATGGGTCTGGGGTCATGGGTCTGGGGTCATGGGTCTGGGGTCATGGGTCTGGGGTCATGGGTCTGGGGTCATGGGTCTGGGGTCATGGGTCTGGGGTCATGGGTCTGGGGTCATTGGTCTGGGGTCATGGGTCTGGGGTCATGGGTCCGGTGTCATGTGTCCGTTGTCATGGGACCGGGGTCATGGGACCGGGGTCATGGGTCCGGGGTCATGGGTCCGGGGTCCTGGGTCCGGGGTCCGGGGTCCGGGGTCATGGGTCCGTGGTCCTGTCTCCGGGGTCATGGGTCTGGGGTAATGGGTCTGGGGTCATGGGTCTCGGGTCATGGGTCTGGGGTCGTGGGTCCGGGGTCGTGGGTCCGGGGTCATGGGTCCGGGGTCATGTGTCCGGGGTCCTGGGTCCGGGGTTGTGGTTCCGGGGTCCTGGGTCCGGGGTCATGGGTCTGGGGTCATGGGTCTGGGGTCATGGGTCTGGGGTCATGGGTCTGGGGTCATGGGTCTGGGGTCATGGGTCTGGGGTCATGGGTCTGGGGTCATGGGTCCGGGGTCATGGGTCCGTGGTCATGGGTCCGGGGTCATGGGTCCGGGGTCATGGGTCCGGGGTCGTGGGTCCGGGGTCGTGGGTCCGGGGTCGTGGGTCCGGGGTCGTGGGTCCGGGGTCGTGGGTCCGGGGTCGTGGGTCCGGGGTCGTGGGTCCGGGGTCGTGGGTCCGGGGTCGTGGGTCCGGGGTCGTGGGTCCGGGGTCGTGGGTCCGGGGTCATGGGTCTGGGGTCGTGGGTCCGGGGTCGTGGGTCCGGGGTCGTGGGTCCGGGGTCGTGGGTCCGGGGTCGTGGGTCCGGGGTCGTGGGTCCGGGGTCGTGGGTCCGGGGTCGTGCGTCCGGGGTCGTGGGTCCGGGGTCGTGGGTCCGTGGTCGTGGGTCCGGGGTCCTGGGTCCGGGGTCATGGGTCCGTGGTAATGGGTCCGGGGTCATGGGTCCGGGGTCATGGGTCCGGGGTCATGGGTCCGGGGTCATGGGTCCGGGGTCATGGGTCCGGGGTCATGGGTCCGGGGTCATGGGTCCGGGGTCATGGGTCCGGGGTCATGGGTCCGGGGTCATGGGTCCGGGGTCATGGGTCTGGGGTCATGGGTCTGGGGTCATGGGTCTGGGGTCATGGGTCTGGGGTCATGGGTCTGGGGTCATGGGTCTGGGGTCATGGGTCTGGGGTCATGGGTCTGGGGTCATGGGTCTGGGGTCATGGGTCTGGGGTCATGGGTCTGGGGTCATGGGTCTGGGGTCATGGGTCTGGGGTCATGGGTCTGGGGTCATGGGTCTGGGGTCATGGGTCTGGGGTCATGGGTCTGGGGTCATGGGTCTGGGGTCATGGGTCTGGGGTCATGGGTCTGGGGTCATGGGTCTGGGGTCATGGGTCTGGGGTCATGGGTCTGGGGTCATGGGTCTGGGGTCATGGGTCTGGGGTCATGGGTCTGGGGTCATGGGTCTGGGGTCATGGGTCTGGGGTCATGGGTCTGGGGTCATGGGTCTGGGGTCATGGGTCTGGGGTCATGGGTCTGGGGTCATGGGTCTGGTGTCATGGGTCTGGGCTCATGGGTCTGGGCTCATGGGTCTGGGGTCATGGGTCCGGGGTCATGGGTCTCGGGTCATGGGTCTGTGGTCGTGGGTCCGGGTTCGTGGGTCCGGGGTCCTGGGTCCGGGGTCGTGGGTCCGGGGTCGTGGGTCTGGGGTCATGGGTCTGGGGTCATGGGTCTGGGGTCATGGGTCTGGGGTCATGGGTCTGGGGTCATGGGTCTGGGGTCATGGGTCTGGGGTCATGGGTCTGGGGTCATGGGTCTGGGGTCATGGGTCTGGGGTCTTGGGTCTGGGGTCGTGGGTCTGGGGTCGTGGGTCCGGGGTCGTGGGTCCGGGGTCGTGGGTCCGGGGTCGTGGGTCCGGGGTCGTGGGTCCGGGGTCGTGGGTCCGGGGTCATGTGTCCGGGGTCCTGGGTCCAGGGTCATGGGTCCGGGGTCATGGGTCCGGGGTCATGGGTCCGGGGTCATGGGTCCGTGGTAATGGGTCCGGGGTCATGGGTCCGGGGTCATGGGTCCGGGGTCATGGGTCCGGGGTCATGGGTCCGGGGTCATGGGTCCGGGGTCATGGGTCCGGGGTCATGGGTCCGGGGTCATGGGTCCGGGGTCATGGGTCCGGGGTCATGGGTCCGGGGTCATGGGTCCGGGGTCATGGGTCCGGGGTCATGGGTCCGGGGTCATGGGTCCGGGGTCATGGGTCCGGGGTCATGGGTCCGGGGTCATTGGTCCGGGGTCATGGGTCCGGGGTCATGGGTCCGGGGTCATGGGTCCGGTGTCATGGGTCCGGGGTCATGGGTCCTGGGTCATGGGTCCGGGGTCATGGGTCCGGGGTCATGGGTCCGGGGTCATGGGTCCGGGGTCATGGGTCCGGGGTCATGGGTCCGGGGTCATGGGTCCGGGGTCATGGGTCCGGGGTCATGGGTCCGGGGTCATGGGTCCGGGGTCATGGGTCCGGGGTCATGGGTCCGGGGTCATGGGTCCGGGGTCATGGGTCCGGGTTCATGGGTCCGGGGTCATGGGTCCGGGGTCATGGGTCCGGGGTCATGGGTCCGGGGTCATGGGTCCGGGGTCATGGGTCCGGGGTCATGGGTCCGGGGTCATGGGTCCGGGGTCATGGGTCTGGGGTCATGGGTCTGGGGTCATGGGTCTGGGGTCATGGGTCTGGGGTCATGGGTCTGGGGTCATGGGTCTGGGGTCATGGGTCTGGGGTCATGGGTCTGGGGTCATGGGTCTGGGGTCATGGGTCTGGGGTCATGGGTCTGGGGTCATGGGTCTGGGGTCATGGGTCTGGGGTCATGGGTCTGGGGTCATGGGTCTGGGGTCATGGGTCTGGGGTCATGGGTCTGGGGTCATGGGTCTGGGGTCATGGGTCTGGGGTCATGGGTCTGGGGTCATGGGTCTGGGGTCATGGGTCTGGGGTCATGGGTCTGGGGTCATGGGTCTGGGGTCATGGGTCTGGGGTCATGGGTCTGGTGTCATGGGTCTGGGCTCATGGGTCTGGGCTCATGGGTCTGGGGTCATGGGTCTGGGGTCATGGGTCTGGGGTCATGGGTCTGGGGTCATGGGTCTGGGGTCATGGGTCTGGGGTCATGGGTCTGGGGTCATGGGTCTGGGGTCATGGGTCTGGGGTCATAGGTCTGGGGTCATGGGTCTGGGGTCATGGGTCTGGGGTCATGGGTCTGGGGTCATGGGTCCGGGGTCATGGGTCCGTGGTCCTGTCTCCGGGGTCATGGGTCTGGGGTAATGGGTCTGGGGTCATGGGTCTCGGGTCATGGGTCTGGGGTCGTGGGTCCGGGTTCGTGGGTCCGGGGTCCTGGGTCCGGGGTCGTGGGTCCGGGGTCGTGGGTCTGGGGTCGTGGGTCTGGGGTCGTGGGTCTGGGGTCATGGGTCTGGGGTCATGGGTCTGGTGTCATGGGTCTGGGGTCATTGGTCTGGGTTCATGGGTCTGGGTTCATGGGTCTGGGGTCATGGGCCTGGGGTCATGGGTCTGGGGTCATGGGTCTGGGGTCATGGGTCTGGGGTCATGGGTCTGGGGTCATGGGTCTGTGGTCATGGGTCTGGGGTCATGGGTCTGGGGTCATGGGTCTGGGGTCATGGGTCTGGGGTCATGGGTCTGGGGTCATGGGTCTGGGGTCATGGGTCTGGGGTCATGGGTCTGGGGTCATGGGTCTGGGGTCATGGGTCTGGGGTCATGGGTCTGGGGTCATGGGTCTGGGGTCATGGGTCTGGGGTCATGGTTCTGGGGTCTTGGATCTGGGGTCGTGGGTCTGGGGTCGTGGGTCCGGGGTCGTGGGTCCGGGGTCGTGGGTCCGGGGTCGTGGGTCCGGGGTCGTGGGTCCGGGGTCATGTGTCCGGGGTCCTGGGTCCAGGGTCATGGGTCCGGGGTCATGGGTCCGGGGTCATGGGTCCGGGGTCATGGGTCCGTGGTAATGGGTCCGGGGTCATGGGTCCGGGGTCATGGGTCCGGGGTCATGGGTCCGGGGTCATGGGTCCGGGGTCATGGGTCCGGGGTCATGGGTCCGGGGTCATGGGTCCGGGGTCATGGGTCCGGGGTCATGGGTCCGGGGTCATGGGTCCGGGGTCATGGGTCCGGGGTCATGGGTCCGGGGTCATGGGTCCGGGGTCATGGGTCCGGGGTCATGGGTCCGGGGTCATGGGTCCGGGGTCATGGGTCCGGGGTCATGGGTCCGGGGTCATGGGTCCGGGGTCATGGGTCCGGGGTCATGGGTCCGGGGTCATGGGTCCGGGGTCATGGGTCCGGGGTCATGGGTCCGGGGTCATGGGTCCGGGGTCATGGGTCCTGGGTCATGGGTCCGGGGTCATGGGTCCGGGGTCATGGGTCCGGGGTCATGGGTCCGGGGTCATGGGTCCGGGGTCATGGGTCCGGGGTCATGGGTCCGGGGTCATGGGTCCGGGGTCATGGGTCCGGGGTCATGGGTCCGGGGTCATGGGTCCGGGGTCATGGGTCCGGGGTCATGGGTCCGGGGTCATGGGTCCGGGTTCATGGGTCCGGGGTCATGGGTCCGGGGTCATGGGTCCGGGGTCATGGGTCCGGGGTCATGGGTCCGGGGTCATGGGTCCGGGGTCATGGGTCTGGGGTCATGGGTCTGGGGTCATGGGTCTGGGGTCATGGGTCTGGGGTCATGGGTCTGGGGTCATGGGTCTGGGGTCATGGGTCTGGGGTCATGGGTCTGGGGTCATGGGTCTGGGGTCATGGGTCTGGGGTCATGGGTCTGGGGTCATGGGTCTCGGGTCATGGGTCTGGGGTCGTGGGTCCGGGGTCGTGGGTCCGGGGTCATGGGTCCGGTGTCATGTGTCCGGGGTCCTGGGTCCGGGGTTGTGGTGCCGGGGTCCTGGGTCCGGGGTCATGGGTCCGGGGTCATGGGTCCGGCGTCATGGGTCCGGGGTCATGGGTCCGGTGTCATGGGTCCGGGGTCGTGGGTCCGGGGTCATGGGTCCGTGGTAATGGGTCCGGGGTCATGGGTCCGGGGTCATGGGTCTGGAGTCATTGGTCTGGGGTCATGGGTCTGGGGTCATGGGTCCGGTGTCATGTGTCCGATGTCATGGGACCGGGGTCATGGGACCGGGGTCATGGGTCCGGGGTCATGGGTCCGGGGTCCTGGGTCCGGGGTCCTGGGTCCGGGGTCCTGGGTCCGGGGCCATGGGTCCGTGGTCCTGTCTCCGGGGTCATGGGTCTGGGGTAATGGGCCTGGGGTCATGGGTCTCGGGTCATGGGTCTGGGGTCGTGGGTCCGGGGTCGTGGGTCCGGGGTCATGGGTCCGGGGTCATGTGTCCGGAGTCCTGGGTCCGGGGTTGTGGTTCAGGGGTCCTGGGTCCGGGGTCATGTGTCCGGGGTCATGGGTCCGGCGTCATGGGTCCGGGGTCATGGGTCCTGTGTCATGGGTCCGGGGTCATGGGTCCGGGGTCATGGGTCTGGGGTCATGGGTCTGGGGTCATGGGTCTGGGGTCATGGGTCTGGGGTCATGGGTCTGGGGTCATGGGTCTGGGGTAATGGGTCTGGGGTCATGGGTCTGGGGTCATGGGTCTGGGGTCATGGGTCTCGGGTCATGGGTCTGGGGTCGTGGGTCCGGGGTCGTGGGTCCGGGGTCATGGGTCCGGGGTCATGTGTCCGGAGTCCTGGGTCCGGGGTTGTGGTTCCGGGGTCCTGGGTCCGGGGTCATGGGTCCGGGGTCATGGGTCCGGCGTCATGGGTCCGGGGTCATGGGTCCGGGGTCATGGGTCTGGGGTCATGGGTCTGGGGTCATGGGTCTGGGGTCATGGGTCTGGCGTCATGGGTCTGGGGTCGTGGGTCTGGGGTCGTGGGTCTGGGGTCGTGGGTCTGGGGTCGTGGGTCTGGGGTCGTGGGTCTGGGGTCGTGGGTCTGGGGTCGTGGGTCTGGGGTCGTGGGTCTGGGGTCGTGGGTCTGGGGTCGTGGGTCTGGGGTCATGGGTCCTGGGTCATGGGTCCGGGGTCATGGGTCCGGGGTCATGGGTCCGGGGTCATGGGTCCGGGGTCATGGGTCTGGGGTCATGGGTCTGGGGTCATGGGTCTGGGGTCATGGGTCTGGGGTCATGGGTCTGAGGTCATGGGTCTGGGGTCATGGGTCTGGGGTCATGGGTCTGCGGTCATGGGTCTGGGGTCATGGGTCTGGGGTCATGGGTCTGGGGTCATGGGTCTGGGGTCATGGGTCTGGGGTCTTGGGTCTGGGGTCGTGGGTCTGGGGTCGTGGGTCTCGGGTCATGGGTCTGGGGTCGTGGGTCCGGGGTCGTGTGTCTGGGGTCATGGGTCTGGGGTCATGGTTCTGGGGTCATGGGTCCGGGGTCATGGGTCCGTGGTCCTGTCTCCGGGGTCATGGGTCTGGGGTAATGGGTCTGGGGTCATGGGTCTCGGGTCATGGGTCTGGGGTCGTGGGTCCGGGTTCGTGGGTCCGGGGTCCTGGGTCCGGGGTCGTGGGTCCGGGGTCGTGGGTCTGGGGTCGTGGGTCTGGGGTCGTGGGTCTGGGGTCATGGGTCTGGGGTCATGGGTCTGGGGTCATGGGTCTGGGGTCATGGGTCTGGGTTCATGGGTCTGGGTTCATGGGTCTGGGGTCATGGGTCTGGGGTCATGGGTCTGGGGTCATTGGTCTGGGGTCATGGGTCTGGGGTCATGGGTCTGGGGTCATGGGTCTGGGGTCATGGGTCTGGGGTCATGGGTCCGGGGTCATGGGTCCGGGGTCATGGGTCCGGGGTCATGGGTCCGGGGTCATGGGTCCGGGGTCATGGGTCTGGGGTCATTGGTCTGGGGTCATGGGTCTGGGGTCATGGGTCCGGTGTCATGTGTCCGTTGTCATGGGACCGGGGTCATGGGACCGGGGTCATGGGTCCGGGGTCATGGGTCCGGGGTCCTGGGTCCGGGGTCCTGGGTCCGGGGTCATGGGTCCGTGGTCCTGTCTCCGGGGTCATGGGTCTGGGGTAATGGGTCTGGGGTCATGGGTCTCGGGTCATGGGTCTGGGGTCGTGGGTCCGGGGTCGTGGGTCCGGGGTCATGGGTCCGGGGTCATGTGTCCGGGGTCCTGGGTCCGGGGTTGTGGTTCCGGGGTCCTGGGTCTCGGGTCATGGGTCTGGGGTCGTGGGTCCGGGGTCGTGGGTCCGGGGTCGTGGGTCCGGGGTCGTGGGTCCGGGGTCGTGGGTCCGGGGTCATGGGTCTGGGGTCGTGGGTCCGGGGTCGTGGGTCCGGGGTCGTGGGTCCGGGGTCGTGGGTCCGGGGTCGTTGGTCCGGGGTCCTGGGTCCGGGGTCATGTGTCCGGGGTCCTGGGTCCGGGGTCGTGGTTCCGGGGTCCTGGGTCCGGGGTCATGGGTCCGGGGTCATGGGTCTGGGGTCATGGGTCTGGGGTCATGGGTCTGGGGTCATGGGTCTGGGGTCATGGGTCTGGGGTCATGGGTCTGGGGACATGGGTCTGGGGTCATGGGTCTGGGGTCATGGCTCTGGGGTCTTGGGTCTGGGGTCGTGGGTCTGGGGTCGTGGGTCCGGGGTCGTGGGTCCGGGGTCATGGGTCCGGGTTCATGTGTCCGGGGTCCTGGGTCCGGGGTCGTGGTTCCGGGGTCCTGGGTCCGGGGTCATGGGTCCGGGGTCATGGGTCCGGGGTCATGGGTCCGGGGTCATGGGTCCGGGGTCGTGGGTCCGGGGTCATGGGTCCGTGGTCATGGGTCCGGAGTCACGGGTCCGGGGTCATGGGTCCGGGGTCACGGGTCCGGGGTAACGGGTCCGGGGTCATGGGTCCGGGGTCATGGGTCCGGGGTCATGGGTACGGTGTCATGGGTCCGTTGTCATGGGACCGGGGTCATGGGTCCGGGGTCATGGGTCCGGGGTCATGGGTCCGGGGGCATGGGTCCGGGGTCATGGGTCCGGGGTCATGGGTCTGTGGTCATTGGTCTGGGGTCATGGGTCTGGGGTCATGGGTCCGTGGTCCTGTCTCCGGGGTCATGGGTCTGGGTTAATGGGTCTGGGGTCATGGGTCTGGGGTCATGGGTCTGGGGTCGTGGGTCCGGGTTCGTGGGTCCGGGGTCCTGGGTCCGGGGTCGTGGGTCCGGGGTCGTGGGTCTGGGGTCGTGGGTCTGGGGTCGTGGGTCTGGGGTCGTGGGTCTGGGGTCATGGGTCTGGGGTCATGGGTCCGTGGTCCTGGGTCCGGGGTCGTGGGTCCGGGGTCGTGGGTCTGGGGTCGTGGGTCTGGGGTCGTGGGTCTGGGGTCATGGGTCTGGGGTCATGGGTCTGGGGTCATGGGTCTGGGGTCATGGGTCTGGGGTCATGGGTCTGGGTTCATGGGTCTGGGTTCATGGGTCTGGGGTCATGGGTCTGGGGTCATGGGTCTGGGGTCATGGGTCCGGGGTCATGGGTCCGGGGTCATGGGTCCGGGGTCATGGGTCCGGGGTCATGGGTCCGGGGTCATGGGTCCGGGGTCATGGGTCCGGGGTCATGGGTCCGGGGTCATGGGTCCGGGGTCATGGGTCCGGGGTCATGGGTCCGGGGTCATGGGTCCGGGGTCATGGGTCCGGGGTCATGGGTCCGGGGTCATGGGTCCGGGGTCATGGGTCCGGGGTCATGGGTCCGGGGTCATGGGTCCGGGGTCATGGGTCCGGGGTCATGGGTCCGGGGTCATGGGTCCGGGGTCATGGGTCCGGGGTCATGGGTCCTGGGTCATGGGTCCGGGGTCATGGGTCCGGGGTCATGGGTCCGGGGTCATGGGTCCGGGGTCATGGGTCCGGGGTCATGGGTCCGGGGTCATGGGTCCGGGGTCATGGGTCCGGGGTCATGGGTCCGGGGTCATGGATCCGGGGTCATGGGTCCGGGGTCATGGGTCCGGGGTCATGGGTCCGGGGTCATGGGTCCGGGTTCATGGGTCCGGGGTCATGGGTCCGGGGTCATGGGTCCGGGGTCATGGGTCCGGGGTCATGGGTCCGGGGTCATGGGTCCGGGGTCATGGGTCCGGGGTCATGGGTCTGGGGTCATGGGTCTGGGGTCATGGGTCTGGGGTCATGGGTCTGGGGTCATGGGTCTGGGGTCATGGGTCTGGGGTCATGGGTCTGGGGTCATGGGTCTGGGGTCATGGGTCTGGGGTCATGGGTCTCGGGTCATGGGTCTGGGGTCGTGGGTCCGGGGTCGTGGGTCCGGGGTCATGGGTCCGGTGTCATGTGTCCGGGGTCCTGGGTCCGGGGTTGTGGTTCCGGGGTCCTGGGTCCGGGGTCATGGGTCCGGGGTCATGGGTCCGGCGTCATGGGTCCGGGGTCATGGGTCCGGTGTCATGGGTCCGGGGTCGTGGGTCCGGGGTCATGGGTCCGTGGTAATGGGTCCGGGGTCATGGGTCCGGGGTCATGGGTCTGGAGTCATTGGTCTGGGGTCATGGGTCTGGGGTCATGGGTCCGGTGTCATGTGTCCGTTGTCATGGGACCGGGGTCATGGGACCGGGGTCATGGGTCCGGGGTCATGGGTCCGGGGTCCTGGGTCCGGGGTCCTGGGTCCGGGGCCATGGGTCCGTGGTCCTGTCTCCGGGGTCATGGGTCTGGGGTAATGGGCCTGGGGTCATGGGTCTCGGGTCATGGGTCTGGGGTCGTGGGTCCGGGGTCGTGGGTCCGGGGTCATGGGTCCGGGGTCATGTGTCCGGAGTCCTGGGTCCGGGGTTGTGGTTCAGGGGTCCTGGGTCCGGGGTCATGTGTCCGGGGTCATGGGTCCGGCGTCATGGGTCCGGGGTCATGGGTCCTGTGTCATGGGTCCGGGGTCATGGGTCCGGGGTCATGGGTCTGGGGTCATGGGTCTGGGGTCATGGGTCTGGGGTCATGGGTCTGGGGTCATGGGTCTGGGGTCATGGGTCTGGGGTAATGGGTCTGGGGTCATGGGTCTGGGGTCATGGGTCTGGGGTCATGGGTCTCGGGTCATGGGTCTGGGGTCGTGGGTCCGGGGTCGTGGGTCCGGGGTCATGGGTCCGGGGTCATGTGTCCGGAGTCCTGGGTCCGGGGTTGTGGTTCCGGGGTCCTGGGTCCGGGGTCATGGGTCCGGGGTCATGGGTCCGGCGTCATGGGTCCGGGGTCATGGGTCCGGGGTCATGGGTCTGGGGTCATGGGTCTGGGGTCATGGGTCTGGGGTCATGGGTCTGGCGTCATGGGTCTGGGGTCGTGGGTCTGGGGTCGTGGGTCTGGGGTCGTGGGTCTGGGGTCGTGGGTCTGGGGTCGTGGGTCTGGGGTCGTGGGTCTGGGGTCGTGGGTCTGGGGTCGTGGGTCTGGGGTCGTGGGTCTGGGGTCATGGGTCCTGGGTCATGGGTCCGGGGTCATGGGTCCGGGGTCATGGGTCCGGGGTCATGGGTCCGGGGTCATGGGTCTGGGGTCATGGGTCTGGGGTCATGGGTCTGGGGTCATGGGTCTGGGGTCATGGGTCTGAGGTCATGGGTCTGGGGTCATGGGTCTGGGGTCATGGGTCTGCGGTCATGGGTCTGGGGTCATGGGTCTGGGGTCATGGGTCTGGGGTCATGGGTCTGGGGTCATGGGTCTGGGGTCTTGGGTCTGGGGTCGTGGGTCTGGGGTCGTGGGTCTCGGGTCATGGGTCTGGGGTCGTGGGTCCGGGGTCGTGTGTCTGGGGTCATGGGTCTGGGGTCATGGTTCTGGGGTCATGGGTCCGGGGTCATGGGTCCGTGGTCCTGTCTCCGGGGTCATGGGTCTGGGGTAATGGGTCTGGGGTCATGGGTCTCGGGTCATGGGTCTGGGGTCGTGGGTCCGGGTTCGTGGGTCCGGGGTCCTGGGTCCGGGGTCGTGGGTCCGGGGTCGTGGGTCTGGGGTCATGGGTCCTGTGTCATGGGTCCGGGGTCATGGGTCCGGGGTCATGGGTCTGGGGTCATGGGTCTGGGGTCATGGGTCTGGGGTCATGGGTCTGGGGTCATGGGTCTGGGGTCATGGGTCTGGGGTAATGGGTCTGGGGTCATGGGTCTGGGGTCATGGGTCTGGGGTCATGGGTCTCGGGTCATGGGTCTGGGGTCGTGGGTCCGGGGTCGTGGGTCCGGGGTCATGGGTCCGGGGTCATGTGTCCGGAGTCCTGGGTCCGGGGTTGTGGTTCCGGGGTCCTGGGTCCGGGGTCATGGGTCCGGGGTCATGGGTCCGGCGTCATGGGTCCGGGGTCATGGGTCCGGGGTCATGGGTCTGGGGTCATGGGTCTGGGGTCATGGGTCTGGGGTCATGGGTCTGGCGTCATGGGTCTGGGGTCGTGGGTCTGGGGTCGTGGGTCTGGGGTCGTGGGTCTGGGGTCGTGGGTCTGGGGTCGTGGGTCTGGGGTCGTGGGTCTGGGGTCGTGGGTCTGGGGTCGTGGGTCTGGGGTCGTGGGTCTGGGGTCATGGGTCCTGGGTCATGGGTCCGGGGTCATGGGTCCGGGGTCATGGGTCCGGGGTCATGGGTCCGGGGTCATGGGTCTGGGGTCATGGGTCTGGGGTCATGGGTCTGGGGTCATGGGTCTGGGGTCATGGGTCTGAGGTCATGGGTCTGGGGTCATGGGTCTGGGGTCATGGGTCTGCGGTCATGGGTCTGGGGTCATGGGTCTGGGGTCATGGGTCTGGGGTCATGGGTCTGGGGTCATGGGTCTGGGGTCTTGGGTCTGGGGTCGTGGGTCTGGGGTCGTGGGTCTCGGGTCATGGGTCTGGGGTCGTGGGTCCGGGGTCGTGTGTCTGGGGTCATGGGTCTGGGGTCATGGTTCTGGGGTCATGGGTCCGGGGTCATGGGTCCGTGGTCCTGTCTCCGGGGTCATGGGTCTGGGGTAATGGGTCTGGGGTCATGGGTCTCGGGTCATGGGTCTGGGGTCGTGGGTCCGGGTTCGTGGGTCCGGGGTCCTGGGTCCGGGGTCGTGGGTCCGGGGTCGTGGGTCTGGGGTCGTGGGTCTGGGGTCGTGGGTCTGGGGTCATGGGTCTGGGGTCATGGGTCTGGGGTCATGGGTCTGGGGTCATGGGTCTGGGTTCATGGGTCTGGGTTCATGGGTCTGGGGTCATGGGTCTGGGGTCATGGGTCTGGGGTCATTGGTCTGGGGTCATGGGTCTGGGGTCATGGGTCTGGGGTCATGGGTCTGGGGTCATGGGTCTGGGGTCATGGGTCCGGGGTCATGGGTCCGGGGTCATGGGTCCGGGGTCATGGGTCCGGGGTCATGGGTCCGGGGTCATGGGTCTGGGGTCATTGGTCTGGGGTCATGGGTCTGGGGTCATGGGTCCGGTGTCATGTGTCCGTTGTCATGGGACCGGGGTCATGGGACCGGGGTCATGGGTCCGGGGTCATGGGTCCGGGGTCCTGGGTCCGGGGTCCTGGGTCCGGGGTCATGGGTCCGTGGTCCTGTCTCCGGGGTCATGGGTCTGGGGTAATGGGTCTGGGGTCATGGGTCTCGGGTCATGGGTCTGGGGTCGTGGGTCCGGGGTCGTGGGTCCGGGGTCATGGGTCCGGGGTCATGTGTCCGGGGTCCTGGGTCCGGGGTTGTGGTTCCGGGGTCCTGGGTCTCGGGTCATGGGTCTGGGGTCGTGGGTCCGGGGTCGTGGGTCCGGGGTCGTGGGTCCGGGGTCGTGGGTCCGGGGTCGTGGGTCCGGGGTCATGGGTCTGGGGTCGTGGGTCCGGGGTCGTGGGTCCGGGGTCGTGGGTCCGGGGTCGTGGGTCCGGGGTCGTTGGTCCGGGGTCCTGGGTCCGGGGTCATGTGTCCGGGGTCCTGGGTCCGGGGTCGTGGTTCCGGGGTCCTGGGTCCGGGGTCATGGGTCCGGGGTCATGGGTCTGGGGTCATGGGTCTGGGGTCATGGGTCTGGGGTCATGGGTCTGGGGTCATGGGTCTGGGGTCATGGGTCTGGGGACATGGGTCTGGGGTCATGGGTCTGGGGTCATGGCTCTGGGGTCTTGGGTCTGGGGTCGTGGGTCTGGGGTCGTGGGTCCGGGGTCGTGGGTCCGGGGTCATGGGTCCGGGTTCATGTGTCCGGGGTCCTGGGTCCGGGGTCGTGGTTCCGGGGTCCTGGGTCCGGGGTCATGGGTCCGGGGTCATGGGTCCGGGGTCATGGGTCCGGGGTCATGGGTCCGGGGTCGTGGGTCCGGGGTCATGGGTCCGTGGTCATGGGTCCGGAGTCACGGGTCCGGGGTCATGGGTCCGGGGTCACGGGTCCGGGGTAACGGGTCCGGGGTCATGGGTCCGGGGTCATGGGTCCGGGGTCATGGGTACGGTGTCATGGGTCCGTTGTCATGGGACCGGGGTCATGGGTCCGGGGTCATGGGTCCGGGGTCATGGGTCCGGGGGCATGGGTCCGGGGTCATGGGTCCGGGGTCATGGGTCTGTGGTCATTGGTCTGGGGTCATGGGTCTGGGGTCATGGGTCCGTGGTCCTGTCTCCGGGGTCATGGGTCTGGGTTAATGGGTCTGGGGTCATGGGTCTGGGGTCATGGGTCTGGGGTCGTGGGTCCGGGTTCGTGGGTCCGGGGTCCTGGGTCCGGGGTCGTGGGTCCGGGGTCGTGGGTCTGGGGTCGTGGGTCTGGGGTCGTGGGTCTGGGGTCGTGGGTCTGGGGTCATGGGTCTGGGGTCATGGGTCCGTGGTCCTGGGTCCGGGGTCGTGGGTCCGGGGTCGTGGGTCTGGGGTCGTGGGTCTGGGGTCGTGGGTCTGGGGTCATGGGTCTGGGGTCATGGGTCTGGGGTCATGGGTCTGGGGTCATGGGTCTGGGGTCATGGGTCTGGGTTCATGGGTCTGGGTTCATGGGTCTGGGGTCATGGGTCTGGGGTCATGGGTCTGGGGTCATGGGTCTGGGGTCATGGGTCTGGGGTCATGGGTCCGGGGTCATGGGTCCGGGGTCATGGGTCCGGGGTCATGGGTCCGGGGTCATGGGTCCGGGGTCATGGGTCCGGGGTCATGGGTCCGGGGTCATGGGTCTGGGGTCATTGGTCTGGGGTCATGGGTCTGGGGTCATGGGTCCGGTGTCATGTGTCCGTTGTCATGGGACCGGGGTCATGGGACCGGGGTCATGGGTCCGGAGTCATGGGTCCGGGGTCCTGGGTCCGGGGTCCTGGGTCCGGGGTCATGGGTCCGTGGTCCTGTCTCCGGGGTCATGGGTCTGGGGTAATGGGTCTGGGGTCATGGGTCTCGGGTCATGGGTCTGGGGTCGTGGGTCCGGGGTCGTGGGTCCGGGGTCATGGGTCCGGGGTCATGTGTCCGGGGTCCTGGGTCCGGGGTTGTGGTTCCGGGGTCCTGGGTCTCGGGTCATGGGTCTGGGGTCGTGGGTCTGGGGTCATGGGTCTGGGGTCATGGGTCTGGGGTCATGGTTCTGGGCTCATGGGTCTGGGGTCATGGGTCTGGGGTCATGGGTCTGGGGTCATGGGTCTGGGGTCATGGGTCTGGGGTCATGGGTCTGGGGTCATGGGTCTGGGGTCATGGGTATGGGGTCATGGGTCTGGGGTCATGGGTCTGGGGTCATGGCTCTGGGGTCTTGGGTCTGGGGTCGTGGGTCTGGGGTCGTGGTTCCGGGGTCCTGGGTCCGGGGTCATGGGTCTGGGGTCATGGGTCTGGGGTCATGGGTCTGGGGTCATGGGTCTGGGGTCTTGGGTCTGGGGTCGTGGGTCTGGGGTCGTGGGTCCGGGGTCGTGGGTCCGGGGTCATGGGTCCGGGGTCATGTGTCCGGGGTCCTGGGTCCGGGGTCGTGGTTCCGGGGTCCTGGGTCCGGGGTCATGGGTCCGGGGTCATGGGTCCGGGGTCATGGGTCCGGGGTCATGGGTCCGGGGTCGTGGGTCCGGGGTCATGGGTCCGTGGTCATGGGTCCGGAGTCACGGGTCCGGGGTCCCGGGTCCGGGGTCATGGGTCCGGGGTCACGGGTCCGGGGTCACGGGTCCGGGGTCATGGGTCCGGGGTCATGGGTCCGGGGTCATGGGTCCGGTGTCATGGGTCCGTTGTCATGGGACCGGGGTCATGGGACCGGGGTCATGGGTCCGGGGTCATGGGTCCGGGGTCATGGGTCCGGGGTCATGGGTCCGGGGTCATGGGTCCGGGGTCATGGGTCCGGGGTCATGGGTCTGGGGTCATTGGTCTGGGGTCATGGGTCTGGGGTCATGGGTCCGGTGTCATGTGTCCGTTGTCATGGGACCGGGGTCATGGGACCGGGGTCATGGGTCCGGGGTCATGGGTCCGGGGTCCTGGGTCCGGGGTCCTGGGTCCGGGGTCATGGGTCCGTGGTCCTGTCTCCGGGGTCATGGGTCTGGGGTAATGGGTCTGGGGTCATGGGTCTCGGGTCATGGGTCTGGGGTCGTGGGTCCGGGGTCGTGGGTCCGGGGTCATGGGTCCGGGGTCATGTGTCCGGGGTCCTGGGTCCGGGGTTGTGGTTCCGGGGTCCTGGGTCTCGGGTCATGGGTCTGGGGTCGTGGGTCTGGGGTCATGGGTCTGGGGTCATGGGTCTGGGGTCATGGGTCTGGGGTCATGGGTCTGGGGTCATGGTTCTGGGCTCATGGGTCTGGGGTCATGGGTCTGGGGTCATGGGTCTGGGGTCATGGGTCTGGGGTCATGGGTCTGGGGTCATGGGTCTGGGGTCATGGGTCTGGGGTCATGGGTCTGGGGTCATGGGTCTGGGGTCATCGGTCTGGGGTCATGGGTCTGGGGTCATGGGTCTGGGGTCATGGGTCTGGGGTCATGGGTCTGGGGTCATGGGTCTGGGGTCATGGGTCTGGGGTCATGGCTCTGGGGTCTTGGGTCTGGGGTCGTGGGTCTGGGGTCGTGGTTCCGGGGTCCTGGGTCCGGGGTCATGGGTCCGGGGTCATGGGTCTGGGGTCATGGGTCTGGGGTCATGGGTCTGGGGTCATGGGTCTGGGGTCATGGGTCTGGGGTCATGGGTCTGGGGTCATGGGTCTGGGGTCATGGGTCTGGGGTCATGGGTCTGGGGTCATGGTTCTGGGCTCATGGGTCTGGGGTCATGGGTCTGGGGTCATGGGTCTGGGGTCATGGGTCTGGGGTCATGGGTCTGGGGTCATGGGTCTGGGGTCATGGGTCTGGGGTCATGGTTCTGGGCTCATGGGTCTGGGGTCATGGGTCTGGGGTCATGGGTCTGGGGTCATGGGTCTGGGGTCATGGGTCTGGGGTCATGGGTCTGGGGTCATGGGTCTGGGGTCATGGGTCTGGGGTCATGGGTCTGGGGTCATGGGTCTGGGGTCATGGCTCTGGGGTCTTGGGTCTGGGGTCGTGGGTCTGGGGTCGTGGGTCCGGGGTCGTGGGTCCGGGGTCATGGGTCCGGGGTCATGTGTCCGGGGTCCTGGGTCCGGGGTCGTGGTTCCTGGGTCCTGGGTCCGGGGTCATGGGTCCGGGGTCATGGGTCCGGGGTCGTGGGTCCGGGGTCATGGGTCCTTGGTCATGGGTCCGGAGTCACGGGTCCGGGGTCCCGGGTCCGGGGTCATGGGTCCGGGGTCACGGGTCCGGGGTCACGGGTCCGGGGTCACGGGTCCGGGGTCATGGGTCCGGGGTCATGGGTCCGGTGTCATGGGTCCGTTGTCATGGGACCGGGGTCATGGGACCGGGGTCATGGGTCCGGGGTCATGGGTCCGGGGTCATGGGTCCGGGGTCATGGGTCCGGGGTCATGGGTCTGTGGTCATTGGTCTGGGGTCATGGGTCCGTGGTCCTGTCTCCGGGGTCATGGGTCTGGGTTAATGGGTCTGGGGTCATGGGTCTCGGGTCATGGGTCTGGGGTCGTGGGTCCGGGTTCGTGGGTCCGGGGTCCTGGGTCCGGGGTCGTGGGTCCGGGGTCGTGGGTCTGGGGTCGTGGGTCTGGGGTCGTGGGTCTGGGGTCGTGGGTCTGGGGTCGTGGGTCTGGGGTCATGGGTCTGGGGTCATGGGTCCGGGGTCATGGGTCCGGGGTCATGGGTCCGGGGTCATGGGTCCGGGGTCATGGGTCCGTGGTAATGGGTCCGGGGTCATGGGTCCGGGGTCATGGGTCCGGGGTCATGGGTCCGGGGTCATGGGTCCGGGGTCATGGGTCCGTGGTCATGGGTCCGGGGTCATGGGTCCGGGGTCATGGGTCCGGGGTCATGGGTCCGGGGTCATGGGTCCGGGGTCATGGGTCCGGGGTCATGGGTCCGGGGTCATGGGTCCGGGGTCATGGGTCCGGGGTCATGGGTCCGGGGTCATGGGTCCGGGGTCATGGGTCCGGGGTCATGGGTCCGGGGTCATGGGTCCGGGGTCATGGGCCCTGGGTCATGGGTCCGGGGTCATGGGTCCGGAGTCATGGGTCCGGGGTC
This sequence comes from Andrena hattorfiana, assembly GCA_944738655.2. Lineage (NCBI taxonomy): Eukaryota > Metazoa > Arthropoda > Insecta > Hymenoptera > Andrenidae > Andrena > Andrena hattorfiana. The sequence goes on from OX122889.2 coordinate 64,778,175, forward strand.
ATGGGTCCGGGGTCATGGGTCCGGGGTCATGGGTCCGGGGTCATGGGTCCGGGGTCATGGGTCCGGGGTCATGGGTCCGGGGTCATGGGTCCGGGGTCATGGGTCCGGGGTCATGGGTCCGGGGTCATGGGTCCGGGGTCATGGGTCCGGGGTCATGGGTCCGGGGTCATAGGTCCGGGGTCATGGGTCCGGGGTCATGGGTCTGGGGTCATGGGTCTGGGGTCATGGGTCTGTGGTCATGGGTCTGGGGTCATGGGTCTGGGGTCATGGGTCTGGGGTCTTGGGTCTGGGGTCGTGGGTCTGGGGTCGTGGGTCTGGGGTCGTGGGTCCGGGGTCGTGGGTCCGGGGTCGTGGGTCCGGGGTCATGGGTCCGGGGTCATGTGTCCGGGGTCCTGGGTCCGGGGTCATGGGTCCGGGGTCATGGGTCCGGGGTCATGGGTCCGGGGTCATGGGTCCGGGGTCATGGGTCCGTGGTAATGGGTCCGGGGTCATGGGTCCGGGGTCATGGGTCCGGGGTCATGGGTCTGGGGTCATGGGTCTGGGGTCATGGGTCTGGGGTCATGGGTCTGGGGTCATGGGTCTGGGGTCATGGGTCTGGGGTCATGGGTCTGGGGTCATGGGTCTGGGGTCATGGTTCTGGGCTCATGGGTCTGGGGTCATGGGTCTGGGGTCATGGGTCTGGGGTCATGGGTCTGGGGTCATGGGTCTGGGGTCATGGGTCTGGGGTCATGGGTCTGGGGTCATGGGTCTGGGGTCATGGTTCTGGGCTCATGGGTCTGGGGTCATGGGTCTGGGGTCATGGGTCTGGGGTCATGGGTCTGGGGTCATGGGTCTGGGGTCATGGGTCTGGGGTCATGGGTCTGGGGTCATGGGTCTGGGGTCATGGGTCTGGGGTCATGGGTCTGGGGTCATGGCTCTGGGGTCTTGGGTCTGGGGTCGTGGGTCTGGGGTCGTGGGTCCGGGGTCGTGGGTCCGGGGTCATGGGTCCGGGGTCATGTGTCCGGGGTCCTGGGTCCGGGGTCGTGGTTCCGGGGTCCTGGGTCCGGGGTCATGGGTCCGGGGTCATGGGTCCGGGGTCGTGGGTCCGGGGTCATGGGTCCTTGGTCATGGGTCCGGAGTCACGGGTCCGGGGTCCCGGGTCCGGGGTCATGGGTCCGGGGTCACGGGTCCGGGGTCACGGGTCCGGGGTCATGGGTCCGGGGTCATGGGTCCGGGGTCATGGGTCCGGTGTCATGGGTCCGTTGTCATGGGACCGGGGTCATGGGACCGGGGTCATGGGACCGGGGTCATGGGTCCGGGGTCATGGGTCCGGGGTCATGGGTCCGGGGTCATGGGTCCGGGGTCATGGGTCTGTGGTCATTGGTCTGGGGTCATGGGTCCGTGGTCCTGTCTCCGGGGTCATGGGTCTGGGTTAATGGGTCTGGGGTCATGGGTCTGGGGTCTTGGGTCCGGGGTCATGGGTCCGGGGTCATGGGTCCGGGGTCATGGGTCCGGGGTCATGGGTCCGGGGTCATGGGTCCGGGGTCATGGGTCCGGGGTCATGGGTCCGGGGTCATGGGTCCGGGGTCATGGGTCCGGTGTCATGGGTCCGTTGTCATGGGACCGGGGTCATGGGACCGGGGTCATGGGTCCGGGGTCATGGGTCCGGGGTCATGGGTCCGGGGTCATGGGTCCGGGGTCATGGGTCTGTGGTCATTGGTCTGGGGTCATGGGTCCGTGGTCCTGTCTCCGGGGTCATGGGTCTGGGTTAATGGGTCTGGGGTCATGGGTCTGGGGTCTTGGGTCCGGGGTCATGGGTCCGGGGTCATGGGTCCGGGGTCATGGGTCCGGGGTCATGGGTCCGGGGTCATGGGTCCGGGGTCATGGGTCCGGGGTCATGGGTCCGGGGTCATGGGTCCGGGGTCATGGGTCCGGGGTCATGGGTCCGGGGTCATGGGTCCGGGGTCATGGGTCCGGGGTCATGGGTCCGGGGTCATGGGTCCGGGGTCATGGGTCCGGGGTCATGGGTCTGGGGTCATGGGTCTGGGTTCATGGGTCTGGGGTCATGGGTCTGGGGTCATGGTTCTGGGGTCATGGGTCTGGGGTCATGGGTCTGGGGTCATGGGTCTGGGGTCATGGGTCCGTGGTCCTGTCTCCGGGGTCATGGGTCTGGGGTAATGGGTCTGGGATCATGGGTCTCGGGTCATGGGTCTGGGGTCGTGGGTACGGGGTCGTGGGTCCGGGGTCATGGGTCCGGGGTCATGTGTCCGGCGTCCTGGGTCCGGGGTTGTGGTTCCGGGGTCCTGGGTCCGGGGTCATGGGTCCGGGGTCATGGGTCCGGCGTCATGGGTCCGGGGTCATGGGTCCGGTGTCATGGGTCCGGGGTCGTGGGTCCGGGGTCATGGGTCCGTGGTAATGGGTCCGGGGTCATGGGTCCGGGGTCATGGGTCTGGGGTCATGGGTCTGGGGTCTTGGGTCCGGGGTCATGGGTCCGGGGTCATGGGTCCGGGGTCATGGGTCCGGGGTCATGGGTCCGGGGTCATGGGTCCGGGGTCATGGGTCCGGGGTCATGGGTCCGGGGTCATGGGTCCGGGGTCATGGGTCCGGGGTCATGGGTCCGGGGTCATGGGTCTGGGGTCATTGGTCTGGGGTCATGGGTCTGGGGTCATGGGTCCGGTGTCATGTGTCCGTTGTCATGGGACCGGGGTCATGGGACCGGGGTCATGGGTCCGGGGTCATGGGTCCGGGGTCCTGGGTCCGGGGTCCGGGGTCCGGGGTCATGGGTCCGTGGTCCTGTCTCCGGGGTCATGGGTCTGGGGTAATGGGTCTGGGGTCATGGGTCTCGGGTCATGGGTCTGGGGTCGTGGGTCCGGGGTCGTGGGTCCGGGGTCATGGGTCCGGGGTCATGTGTCCGGGGTCCTGGGTCCGGGGTTGTGGTTCCGGGGTCCTGGGTCCGGGGTCATGGGTCTGGGCTCATGGGTCTGGGGTCATGGGTCTGGGTTCATGGGTCTGGGGTCATGGGTCTGGGGTCATGGGTCTGGGGTCATGGGTCCGGGGTCATGGGTCCGTGGTCCTGTCTCCGGGGTCATGGGTCTGGGGTAATGGGTCTTGGGTCATGGGTCTCGGGTCATGGGTCTGGGGTCGTGGGTCCGGGTTCGTGGGTCCGGGGTCCTGGGTCCGGGGTCGTGGGTCCGGGGTCGTGGGTCTGGGGTCGTGGGTCTGGGGTCGTGGGTCTGGGGTCATGGGTCTGGGGTCATGGGTCTGGGGTCATGGGTCTGGGGTCATGGGTCTGGGTTCATGGGTCTGGGTTCATGGGTCTGGGGTCATGGGCCTGGGGTCATGGGTCTGGGGTCGTGGGTCTGGGGTCGTGGGTCCGGGGTCGTGGGTCCGGGGTCGTGGGTCCGGGGTCATGCGTCCGGGGTCATGTGTCCGGGGTCCTGGGTCCGGGGTCATGGGTCTGGGGTCATGGGTCTGGGGTCATGGGTCTGGGGTCATGGGTCTGGGGTCATGGGTCTGGGGTCATGGGTCTGGGGTCATGGGTCTGGGGTCATGGGTCTGGGGTCATGGGTCTGGGGTCATGGCTCTGGGGTCTTGGGTCTGGGGTCGTGGGTCTGGGGTCGTGGGTCCGGGGTCGTGGGTCCGGGGTCATGGGTCCGGGGTCATGTGTCCGAGGTCCTGGGTCCGGGGTCGTGGTTCCGGGGTCCTGGGTCCGGGGTCATGGGTCCGGGGTCATGGGTCCGGGGTCATGGGTCCGGGGTCATGGGTCCGGGGTCATGGGTCCGGAGTCGTGGGTCCGGGGTCATGGGTCCGTGGTCATGGGTCCGGAGTCACGGGTCCGGGGTCCCGGGTCCGGGGTCATGGGTCCGGGGTCACGGGTCCGGGGTCGCGGGTCCGGGGTCATGGGTCCGGGGTCATGGGTCCGGGGTCATGGGTCCGGTGTCATGGGTCAGTTGTCATGGGACCGGGGTCATGGGACCGGGGTCATGGGTCCGGGGTCATGGGTCCGGGGTCATGGGTCCGGGGTCATGGGTCCGGGGTCATGGGTCTGTGGTCATTGGTCTGGGGTCATGGGTACGTGGTCCTGTCTCCGGGGTCATGGGTCTGGGTTAATGGGTCTGGGGTCATGGGTCTCGGGTCATGGGTCTGGGGTCGTGGGTCGGGGTTCGTGGGTCCGGGGTCCTGGGTCCTGGGTCGTGGGTCCGGGGTCGTGGGTCTGGGGTCGTGGGTCTGGGGTCGTGGGTCCGGGGTCATGGGTCTGGGGTCATGGGTCTGGGGTCATGGGTCTGGGGTCATGGGTCTGGGGTCATGGGTCTGGGGTCATGGGTCTGGGGTCATGGGTCTGGGGTCATGGGTCTGGGGTCATGGGTCTGGGGTCATGGGTCTGGGGTCATGGGTCTGGGGTCATGGTTCTGGGCTCATGGGTCTGGGGTCATGGGTCTGGGGTCATGGGTCTGGGGTCATGGGTCTGGGGTCATGGGTCTGGGGTCATGGGTCTGGGGTCATGGGTCTGGGGTCATGGGTCTGGGGTCATGGGTCTGGGGTCATGGTTCTGGGCTCATGGGTCTGGGGTCATGGGTCTGGGGTCATGGGTCTGGGGTCATGGGTCTGGGGTCATGGGTCTGGGGTCATGGGTCTGGGGTCATGGGTCTGGGGTCATGGGTCTGGGGTCATGGCTCTGGGGTCTTGGGTCTGGGGTCGTGGGTCTGGGGTCGTGGGTCCGGGGTCGTGGGTCCGGGGTCATGGGTCCGGGGTCATGTGTCCGGGGTCCTGGGTCCGGGGTCGTGGTTCCGGGGTCCTGGGTCCGGGGTCATGGGTCCGGGGTCATGGGTCCGGGGTCATGGGTCCGGGGTCATGGGTCCGGGGTCGTGGGTCCGGGGTCATGGGTCCTTGGTCATGGGTCCGGAGTCACGGGTCCGGGGTCCCGGGTCCGGGGTCATGGGTCCGGGGTCACGGGTCCGGGGTCACGGGTCCGGGGTCATGGGTCCGGGGTCATGGGTCCGGGGTCATGGGTCCGGTGTCATGGGTCCTTTGTCATGGGACCGGGGTCATGGGACCGGGGTCATGGGTCCGGGGTCATGGGTCCGGGGTCATGGGTCCGGGGTCATGGGTCCGGGGTCATGGGTCTGTGGTCATTGGTCTGGGGTCATGGGTCCGTGGTCCTGTCTCCGGGGTCATGGGTCTGGGTTAATGGGTCTGGGGTCATGGGTCTCGGGTCATGGGTCTGGGGTCGTGGGTCCGGGTTCGTGGGTCCGGGGTCCTGGGTCCGGGGTCGTGGGTCCGGGGTCGTGGGTCTGGGGTCGTGGGTCTGGGGTCGTGGGTCTGGGGTCGTGGGTCTGGGGTCGTGGGTCTGGGGTCATGGGTCTGGGGTCATGGGTCCGGGGTCATGGGTCCGGGGTCATGGGTCCGGGGTCATGGGTCCGGGGTCATGGGTCCGTGGTAATGGGTCCGGGGTCATGGGTCCGGGGTCATGGGTCCGGGGTCATGGGTCCGGGGTCATGGGTCCGTGGTCATGGGTCCGGGGTCATGGGTCCGGGGTCATGGGTCCGGGGTCATGGGTCCGGGGTCATGGGTCCGGGGTCATGGGTCCGGGGTCATGGGTCCGGGGTCATGGGTCCGGGGTCATGGGTCCGGGGTCATGGGTCCGGGGTCATGGGTCCGGGGTCATGGGTCCGGGGTCATGGGTCCGGGGTCATGGGTCCGGGGTCATGGGTCCGGGGTCATGGGTCCGGGGTCATGGGCCCTGGGTCATGGGTCCGGGGTCATGGGTCCGGGGTCATGGGTCCGGGGTCATGGGTCCGGGGTCATGGGTCCGGGGTCATGGGTCCGGGGTCATGGGTCCGGGGTCATGGGTCCGGGGTCATGGGTCCGGGGTCATGGGTCCGGGGTCATGGGTCCGGGGTCATGGGTCCGGGGTCATAGGTCCGGGGTCATGGGTCTGGGGTCATGGGTCTGGGGTCATGGGTCTGGGGTCATGGGTCTGGGGTCATGGGTCTGGGGTCATGGGTCTGGGGTCATGGGTCTGGGGTCATGGGTCTGGGGTCATGGGTCTGGGGTCTTGGGTCTGGGGTCGTGGGTCTGGGGTCGTGGGTCTGGGGTCGTGGGTCCGGGGTCGTGGGTCCGGGGTCGTGGGTCCGGGGTCATGGGTCCGGGGTCATGTGTCCGGGGTCCTGGGTCCGGGGTCATGGGTCCGGGGTCATGGGTCCGGGGTCATGGGTCCGGGGTCATGGGTCCGGGGTCATGGGTCCGTGGTAATGGGTCCGGGGTCATGGGTCCGGGGTCATGGGTCCGGGGTCATGGGTCCGGGGTCATGGGTCCGGGGTCATGGGTCCGGGGTCATGGGTCCGGGGTCATGGGTCCGGGGTCATGGGTCCGGGGTCATGGGTCCGGGGTCATGGGTCCGGGGTCATGGGTCCGGGTTCATGGGTCCGGGGTCATGGGTCTGGGGTCATGGGTCTGGGGTCATGGGTCTGGGTTCATGGGTCTGGGGTCATGGGTCTGGGGTCATGGTTCTGGGGTCATGGGTCTGGGGTCATGCGTCTGGGGTCATGGGTCTGGGGTCATGGGTCCGTGGTCCTGTCTCCGGGGTCATGGGTCTGGGGTAATGGGTCTGGGATCATGGGTCTCGGGTCATGGGTCTGGGGTCGTGGGTACGGGGTCGTGGGTCCGGGGTCATGGGTCCGGGGTCATGTGTCCGGCGTCCTGGGTCCGGGGTTGTGGTTCCGGGGTCCTGGGTCCGGGGTCATGGGTCCGGGGTCATGGGTCCGGCGTCATGGGTCCGGGGTCATGGGTCCGGTGTCATGGGTCCGGGGTCGTGGGTCCGGGGTCATGGGTCCGTGGTAATGGGTCCGGGGTCATGGGTCCGGGGTCATGGGTCTGGGGTCATGGGTCTGGGGTCTTGGGTCCGGGGTCATGGGTCCGGGGTCATGGGTCCGGGGTCATGGGTCCGGGGTCATGGGTCCGGGGTCATGGGTCCGGGGTCATGGGTCCGGGGTCATGGGTCCGGGGTCATGGGTCCGGGGTCATGGGTCCGGGGTCATGGGTCCGGGGTCATGGGTCTGGGGTCATTGGTCTGGGGTCATGGGTCTGGGGTCATGGGTCCGGTGTCATGTGTCCGTTGTCATGGGACCGGGGTCATGGGACCGGGGTCATGGGTCCGGGGTCATGGGTCCGGGGTCATTGGTCTGGGGTCCTGGGTCCGGGGTCCGGGGTCCGGGGTCATGGGTCCGTGGTCCTGTCTCCGGGGTCATGGGTCTGGGGTAATGGGTCTGGGGTCATGGGTCTCGGGTCATGGGTCTGGGGTCGTGGGTCCGGGGTCGTGGGTCCGGGGTCATGGGTCCGGGGTCATGTGTCCGGGGTCCTGGGTCCGGGGTTGTGGTTCCGGGGTCCTGGGTCCGGGGTCATGGGTCTGGGCTCATGGGTCTGGGGTCATGGGTCTGGGTTCATGGGTCTGGGGTCATGGGTCTGGGGTCATGGGTCTGGGGTCATGGGTCCGGGGTCATGGGTCCGTGGTCCTGTCTCCGGGGTCATGGGTCTGGGGTAATGGGTCTTGGGTCATGGGTCTCGGGTCATGGGTCTGGGGTCGTGGGTCCGGGTTCGTGGGTCCGGGGTCCTGGGTCCGCGGTCGTGGGCCCGGGGTCGTGGGTCTGGGGTCGTGGGTCTGGGGTTGTGGGTCTGGGGTCATGGGTCTGGGGTCATGGGTCTGGGGTCATGGGTCTGGGGTCATGGGTCTGGGTTCATGGGTCTGGGTTCATGGGTCTGGGGTCATGGGCCTGGGGTCATGGGTCTGGGGTCGTGGGTCTGGGGTCGTGGGTCCGGGGTCGTGGGTCCGGGGTCGTGGGTCCGGGGTCATGCGTCCGGGGTCATGTGTCCGGGGTCCTGGGTCCGGGGTCATGGGTCTGGGGTCATGGGTCTGGGGTCATGGGTCTGGGGTCATGGGTCTGGGGTCATGGGTCTGGGGTCATGGGTCTGGGGTCATGGGTCTGGGGTCATGGGTCTGGGGTCATGGGTCTGGGGTCATGGCTCTGGGGTCTTGGGTCTGGGGTCGTGGGTCTGGGGTCGTGGGTCCGGGGTCGTGGGTCCGGGGTCATGGGTCCGGGGTCATGTGTCCGGGGTCCTGGGTCCGGGGTCGTGGTTCCGGGGTCCTGGGTCCGGGGTCATGGGTCCGGGGTCATGGGTCCGGGGTCATGGGTCCGGGGTCATGGGTCCGGAGTCGTGGGTCCGGGGTCATGGGTCCGTGGTCATGGGTCCGGAGTCACGGGTCCGGGGTCCCGGGTCCGGGGTCATGGGTCCGGGGTCACGGGTCCGGGGTCACGGGTCCGGGGTCATGGGTCCGGGGTCATGGGTCCGGGGTCATGGGTCCGGTGTCATGGGTCCGTTGTCATGGGACCGGGGTCATGGGACCGGGGTCATGGGTCCGGGGTCATGGGTCCGGGGTCATGGGTCCGGGGTCATGGGTCCGGGGTCATGGGTCTGTGGTCATTGGTCTGGGGTCATGGGTACGTGGTCCTGTCTCCGGGGTCATGGGTCTGGGTTAATGCGTCTGGGGTCATGGGTCTCGGGTCATGGGTCTGGGGTCGTGGGTCGGGGTTCGTGGGTCCGGGGTCCTGGGTCCTGGGTCGTGGGTCCGGGGTCCGGGGTCGTGGGTCTCGGGTCATGGGTCTGGGGTCATGGGTCTGGGGTCATGGGTCTGGGGTCATGGGTCTGGGGTCATGGGTCTGGGGTCATGGGTCTGGGGTCATGGGTCTGGGGTCATGGGTCTGGGGTCATGGGTCTGGGGTCATGGGTCTGGGGTCATGGGTCTGGGGTCATGGGTCTGGGGTCATGGGTCTGGGGTCATGGGTCTGGGGTCATGGGTCTGGGGTCATGGGTCTGGGGTCATGGGTCTGGGGTCATGGGTCTGGGGTCATGGGTCTGGGGTCATGGGTCTGGGGTCATGGGTCTGGGGTCATGGGTCTGGGGTCTTGGGTCTGGGGTCGTGTGTCCGGGGTCGTGTGTCCGGGGTCGTGGGTCCGGGGTCGTGGGTCCGGGGTCATGGGTCCGGGGTCATGTGTCCGGGGTCCTGGGTCCGGGGTCATGGGTCCGGGGTCATGGGTCCGGGGTCATGGGTCCGGGGTCATGGGTCCGGGGTCATGGGTCCGGGGTCATGGGTCCGGGGTCATGGGTCCGGGGTCATGGGTCCGGGGTCATGGGTCCGGGGTCATGGGTCCGGGGTCATGGGTCCGGGGTCATGGGTCCGGGGTCATGGGTCCGGGGTCATGGGTCCGGGGTCATGGGTCCGGGGTCATGGGTCCGGGGTCATGGGTCCGGGGTCATGGGTCCGGGGTCATGGGTCGGGGGTCATGGGTCCGGGGTCATGGGTCCGGGGTCATGGGTCCGGGGTCATGGGTCCGGGGTCATGGGTCCGGGGTCATGGGTCCGGGGTTATGGGTCCGGGGTCATGGGTCCGGGGTCATGGGTCCGGGGTCATGGGTCTGGGGTCATGGGTCTGGGGTCATGGGTCCGTGGTCCTGTCTCCGGGGTCATGGGTCTGGGGTAATGGGTCTGGGGTCATGGGTCTCGGGTCATGGGTCTGGGGTCGTGGGTACGGGGTCGTGGGTCCGGGGTCATGGGTCCGGGGTCATGTGTCCGGCGTCCTGGGTCCGGGGTTGTGGTTCCGGGGTCCTGGGTCCGGGGTCATGGGTCCGGGGTCATGGGTCCGGCGTCATGGGTCCGGGGTCATGGGTCCGGTGTCATGGGTCCGGGGTCGTGGGTCCGGGGTCATGGGTCCGTGGTAATGGGTCCGGGGTCATGGGTCCGGGGTCATGGGTCTGGGGTCATGGGTCTGGGGTCTTGGGTCCGGGGTCATGGGTCCGGGGTCATGGGTCCGGGGTCATGTGTCCGGGGTCCTGGGTCCGGGGTTGTGGTTCCGGGGTCCTGGGTCTCGGGTCATGGGTCTGGGGTCGTGGGTCTGGGGTCATGGGTCTGGGGTCATGGGTCTGGGGTCATGGGTCTGGGGTCATGGTTCTGGGCTCATGGGTCTGGGGTCATGGGTCTGGGGTCATGGGTCTGGGGTCATGGGTCTGGGGTCATGGGTCTGGGGTCATGGGTCTGGGGTCATGGGTCTGGGGTCATGGGTCTGGGGTCATGGGTCTGGGGTCATGGGTATGGGGTCATGGGTCTGGGGTCATGGGTCTGGGGTCATGGCTCTGGGGTCTTGGGTCTGGGGTCGTGGGTCTGGGGTCGTGGTTCCGGGGTCCTGGGTCCGGGGTCATGGGTCTGGGGTCATGGGTCTGGGGTCATGGGTCTGGGGTCATGGGTCTGGGGTCTTGGGTCTGGGGTCGTGGGTCTGGGGTCGTGGGTCCGGGGTCGTGGGTCCGGGGTCATGGGTCCGGGGTCATGTGTCCGGGGTCCTGGGTCCGGGGTCGTGGTTCCGGGGTCCTGGGTCCGGGGTCATGGGTCCGGGGTCATGGGTCCGGGGTCATGGGTCCGGGGTCATGGGTCCGGGGTCGTGGGTCCGGGGTCATGGGTCCGTGGTCATGGGTCCGGAGTCACGGGTCCGGGGTCCCGGGTCCGGGGTCATGGGTCCGGGGTCACGGGTCCGGGGTCACGGGTCCGGGGTCATGGGTCCGGGGTCATGGGTCCGGGGTCATGGGTCCGGTGTCATGGGTCCGTTGTCATGGGACCGGGGTCATGGGACCGGGGTCATGGGTCCGGGGTCATGGGTCCGGGGTCATGGGTCCGGGGTCATGGGTCCGGGGTCATGGGTCCGGGGTCATGGGTCCGGGGTCATGGGTCTGGGGTCATTGGTCTGGGGTCATGGGTCTGGGGTCATGGGTCCGGTGTCATGTGTCCGTTGTCATGGGACCGGGGTCATGGGACCGGGGTCATGGGTCCGGGGTCATGGGTCCGGGGTCCTGGGTCCGGGGTCCTGGGTCCGGGGTCATGGGTCCGTGGTCCTGTCTCCGGGGTCATGGGTCTGGGGTAATGGGTCTGGGGTCATGGGTCTCGGGTCATGGGTCTGGGGTCGTGGGTCCGGGGTCGTGGGTCCGGGGTCATGGGTCCGGGGTCATGTGTCCGGGGTCCTGGGTCCGGGGTTGTGGTTCCGGGGTCCTGGGTCTCGGGTCATGGGTCTGGGGTCGTGGGTCTGGGGTCATGGGTCTGGGGTCATGGGTCTGGGGTCATGGGTCTGGGGTCATGGGTCTGGGGTCATGGTTCTGGGCTCATGGGTCTGGGGTCATGGGTCTGGGGTCATGGGTCTGGGGTCATGGGTCTGGGGTCATGGCTCTGGGGTCTTGGGTCTGGGGTCGTGGGTCTGGGGTCGTGGTTCCGGGGTCCTGGGTCCGGGGTCATGGGTCCGGGGTCATGGGTCTGGGGTCATGGGTCTGGGGTCATGGGTCTGGGGTCATGGGTCTGGGGTCATGGGTCTGGGGTCATGGGTCTGGGGTCATGGGTCTGGGGTCATGGGTCTGGGGTCATGGGTCTGGGGTCATGGTTCTGGGCTCATGGGTCTGGGGTCATGGGTCTGGGGTCATGGGTCTGGGGTCATGGGTCTGGGGTCATGGGTCTGGGGTCATGGGTCTGGGGTCATGGGTCTGGGGTCATGGGTCTGGGGTCATGGGTCTGGGGTCATGGGTCTGGGGTCATGGTTCTGGGCTCATGGGTCTGGGGTCATGGGTCTGGGGTCATGGGTCTGGGGTCATGGGTCTGGGGTCATGGGTCTGGGGTCATGGGTCTGGGGTCATGGGTCTGGGGTCATGGGTCTGGGGTCATGGGTCTGGGGTCATGGGTCTGGGGTCATGGGTCTGGGGTCATGGGTCTGGGGTCATGGCTCTGGGGTCTTGGGTCTGGGGTCGTGGGTCTGGGGTCGTGGGTCCGGGGTCGTGGGTCCGGGGTCATGGGTCCGGGGTCATGTGTCCGGGGTCCTGGGTCCGGGGTCGTGGTTCCTGGGTCCTGGGTCCGGGGTCATGGGTCCGGGGTCATGGGTCCGGGGTCGTGGGTCCGGGGTCATGGGTCCTTGGTCATGGGTCCGGAGTCACGGGTCCGGGGTCCCGGGTCCGGGGTCATGGGTCCGGGGTCACGGGTCCGGGGTCACGGGTCCGGGGTCACGGGTCCGGGGTCATGGGTCCGGGGTCATGGGTCCGGTGTCATGGGTCCGTTGTCATGGGACCGGGGTCATGGGACCGGGGTCATGGGTCCGGGGTCATGGGTCCGGGGTCATGGGTCCGGGGTCATGGGTCCGGGGTCATGGGTCTGTGGTCATTGGTCTGGGGTCATGGGTCCGTGGTCCTGTCTCCGGGGTCATGGGTCTGGGTTAATGGGTCTGGGGTCATGGGTCTCGGGTCATGGGTCTGGGGTCGTGGGTCCGGGTTCGTGGGTCCGGGGTCCTGGGTCCGGGGTCGTGGGTCCGGGGTCGTGGGTCTGGGGTCGTGGGTCTGGGGTCGTGGGTCTGGGGTCGTGGGTCTGGGGTCGTGGGTCTGGGGTCATGGGTCTGGGGTCATGGGTCCGGGGTCATGGGTCCGGGGTCATGGGTCCGGGGTCATGGGTCCGGGGTCATGGGTCCGTGGTAATGGGTCCGGGGTCATGGGTCCGGGGTCATGGGTCCGGGGTCATGGGTCCGGGGTCATGGGTCCGGGGTCATGGGTCCGTGGTCATGGGTCCGGGGTCATGGGTCCGGGGTCATGGGTCCGGGGTCATGGGTCCGGGGTCATGGGTCCGGGGTCATGGGTCCGGGGTCATGGGTCCGGGGTCATGGGTCCGGGGTCATGGGTCCGGGGTCATGGGTCCGGGGTCATGGGTCCGGGGTCATGGGTCCGGGGTCATGGGTCCGGGGTCATGGGTCCGGGGTCATGGGTCCGGGGTCATGGGCCCTGGGTCATGGGTCCGGGGTCATGGGTCCGGAGTCATGGGTCCGGGGTCATGGGTCCGGGGTCATGGGTCCGGGGTCATGGGTCCGGGGTCATGGGTCCGGGGTCATGGGTCCGGGGTCATGGGTCCGGGGTCATGGGTCCGGGGTCATGGGTCCGGGGTCATGGGTCCGGGGTCATGGGTCCGGGGTCATGGGTCCGGGGTCATGGGTCCGGGGTCATGGGTCCGGGGTCATGGGTCCGGGGTCATGGGTCTGGGGTCATGGGTCTGGGGTCATGGGTCTGTGGTCATGGGTCTGGGGTCATGGGTCTGGGGTCATGGGTCTGGGGTCTTGGGTCTGGGGTCGTGGGTCTGGGGTCGTGGGTCTGGGGTCGTGGGTCCGGGGTCGTGGGTCCGGGGTCGTGGGTCCGGGGTCATGGGTCCGGGGTCATGTGTCCGGGGTCCTGGGTCCGGGGTCATGGGTCCGGGGTCATGGGTCCGGGGTCATGGGTCCGGGGTCATGGGTCCGGGGTCATGGGTCCGGGGTCATGGGTCCGTGGTAATGGGTCCGGGGTCATGGGTCCGGGGTCATGGGTCCGGGGTCATGGGTCCGGGGTCATGGGTCTGGGGTCATGGGTCTGGGGTCATGGGTCTGGGGTCATGGGTCTGGGGTCATGGGTCTGGGGTCATGGGTCTGGGGTCATGGGTCTGGGGTCATGGTTCTGGGCTCATGGGTCTGGGGTCATGGGTCTGGGGTCATGGGTCTGGGGTCATGGGTCTGGGGTCATGGGTCTGGGGTCATGGGTCTGGGGTCATGGGTCTGGGGTCATGGTTCTGGGCTCATGGGTCTGGGGTCATGGGTCTGGGGTCATGGGTCTGGGGTCATGGGTCTGGGGTCATGGGTCTGGGGTCATGGGTCTGGGGTCATGGGTCTGGGGTCATGGGTCTGGGGTCATGGGTCTGGGGTCATGGGTCTGGGGTCATGGCTCTGGGGTCTTGGGTCTGGGGTCGTGGGTCTGGGGTCGTGGGTCCGGGGTCGTGGGTCCGGGGTCATGGGTCCGGGGTCGTGGGTCCGGGGTCATGGGTCCTTGGTCATGGGTCCGGAGTCACGGGTCCGGGGTCCCGGGTCCGGGGTCATGGGTCCGGGGTCACGGGTCCGGGGTCACGGGTCCGGGGTCATGGGTCCGGGGTCATGGGTCCGGGGTCATGGGTCCGGTGTCATGGGTCCGTTGTCATGGGACCGGGGTCATGGGACCGGGGTCATGGGTCCGGGGTCATGGGTCCGGGGTCATGGGTCCGGGGTCATGGGTCCGGGGTCATGGGTCTGTGGTCATTGGTCTGGGGTCATGGGTCCGTGGTCCTGTCTCCGGGGTCATGGGTCTGGGTTAATGGGTCTGGGGTCATGGGTCTGGGGTCTTGGGTCCGGGGTCATGGGTCCGGGGTCATGGGTCCGGGGTCATGGGTCCGGGGTCATGGGTCCGGGGTCATGGGTCCGGGGTCATGGGTCCGGGGTCATGGGTCCGGGGTCATGGGTCCGGGGTCATGGGTCCGGTGTCATGGGTCCGTTGTCATGGGACCGGGGTCATGGGACCGGGGTCATGGGTCCGGGGTCATGGGTCCGGGGTCATGGGTCCGGGGTCATGGGTCCGGGGTCATGGGTCTGTGGTCATTGGTCTGGGGTCATGGGTCCGTGGTCCTGTCTCCGGGGTCATGGGTCTGGGTTAATGGGTCTGGGGTCATGGGTCTGGGGTCTTGGGTCCGGGGTCATGGGTCCGGGGTCATGGGTCCGGGGTCATGGGTCCGGGGTCATGGGTCCGGGGTCATGGGTCCGGGGTCATGGGTCCGGGGTCATGGGTCCGGGGTCATGGGTCCGGGGTCATGGGTCCGGGGTCATGGGTCCGGGGTCATGGGTCCGGGGTCATGGGTCCGGGGTCATGGGTCCGGGGTCATGGGTCCGGGGTCATGGGTCCGGGGTCATGGGTCTGGGGTCATGGGTCTGGGTTCATGGGTCTGGGGTCATGGGTCTGGGGTCATGGTTCTGGGGTCATGGGTCTGGGGTCATGGGTCTGGGGTCATGGGTCTGGGGTCATGGGTCCGTGGTCCTGTCTCCGGGGTCATGGGTCTGGGGTAATGGGTCTGGGATCATGGGTCTCGGGTCATGGGTCTGGGGTCGTGGGTACGGGGTCGTGGGTCCGGGGTCATGGGTCCGGGGTCATGTGTCCGGCGTCCTGGGTCCGGGGTTGTGGTTCCGGGGTCCTGGGTCCGGGGTCATGGGTCCGGGGTCATGGGTCCGGCGTCATGGGTCCGGGGTCATGGGTCCGGTGTCATGGGTCCGGGGTCGTGGGTCCGGGGTCATGGGTCCGTGGTAATGGGTCCGGGGTCATGGGTCCGGGGTCATGGGTCTGGGGTCATGGGTCTGGGGTCTTGGGTCCGGGGTCATGGGTCCGGGGTCATGGGTCCGGGGTCATGGGTCCGGGGTCATGGGTCCGGGGTCATGGGTCCGGGGTCATGGGTCCGGGGTCATGGGTCCGGGGTCATGGGTCCGGTGTCATGGGTCCGGGGTCATGGGTCCGGGGTCATGGGTCTGGGGTCATTGGTCTGGGGTCATGGGTCTGGGGTCATGGGTCCGGTGTCATGTGTCCGTTGTCATGGGACCGGGGTCATGGGACCGGGGTCATGGGTCCGGGGTCATGGGTCCGGGGTCCTGGGTCCGGGGTCCGGGGTCCGGGGTCATGGGTCCGTGGTCCTGTCTCCGGGGTCATGGGTCTGGGGTAATGGGTCTGGGGTCATGGGTCTCGGGTCATGGGTCTGGGGTCGTGGGTCCGGGGTCGTGGGTCCGGGGTCATGGGTCCGGGGTCATGTGTCCGGGGTCCTGGGTCCGGGGTTGTGGTTCCGGGGTCCTGGGTCCGGGGTCATGGGTCTGGGCTCATGGGTCTGGGGTCATGGGTCTGGGTTCATGGGTCTGGGGTCATGGGTCTGGGGTCATGGGTCTGGGGTCATGGGTCCGGGGTCATGGGTCCGTGGTCCTGTCTCCGGGGTCATGGGTCTGGGGTAATGGGTCTTGGGTCATGGGTCTCGGGTCATGGGTCTGGGGTCGTGGGTCCGGGTTCGTGGGTCCGGGGTCCTGGGTCCGGGGTCGTGGGTCCGGGGTCGTGGGTCTGGGGTCGTGGGTCTGGGGTCGTGGGTCTGGGGTCATGGGTCTGGGGTCATGGGTCTGGGGTCATGGGTCTGGGGTCATGGGTCTGGGTTCATGGGTCTGGGTTCATGGGTCTGGGGTCATGGGCCTGGGGTCATGGGTCTGGGGTCGTGGGTCTGGGGTCGTGGGTCCGGGGTCGTGGGTCCGGGGTCGTGGGTCCGGGGTCATGCGTCCGGGGTCATGTGTCCGGGGTCCTGGGTCCGGGGTCATGGGTCTGGGGTCATGGGTCTGGGGTCATGGGTCTGGGGTCATGGGTCTGGGGTCATGGGTCTGGGGTCATGGGTCTGGGGTCATGGGTCTGGGGTCATGGGTCTGGGGTCATGGGTCTGGGGTCATGGGTCTGGGGTCATGGCTCTGGGGTCTTGGGTCTGGGGTCGTGGGTCTGGGGTCGTGGGTCCGGGGTCGTGGGTCCGGGGTCATGGGTCCGGGGTCATGTGTCCGAGGTCCTGGGTCCGGGGTCGTGGTTCCGGGGTCCTGGGTCCGGGGTCATGGGTCCGGGGTCATGGGTCCGGGGTCATGGGTCCGGGGTCATGGGTCCGGGGTCATGGGTCCGGAGTCGTGGGTCCGGGGTCATGGGTCCGTGGTCATGGGTCCGGAGTCACGGGTCCGGGGTCCCGGGTCCGGGGTCATGGGTCCGGGGTCACGGGTCCGGGGTCGCGGGTCCGGGGTCATGGGTCCGGGGTCATGGGTCCGGGGTCATGGGTCCGGTGTCATGGGTCAGTTGTCATGGGACCGGGGTCATGGGACCGGGGTCATGGGTCCGGGGTCATGGGTCCGGGGTCATGGGTCCGGGGTCATGGGTCCGGGGTCATGGGTCTGTGGTCATTGGTCTGGGGTCATGGGTACGTGGTCCTGTCTCCGGGGTCATGGGTCTGGGTTAATGGGTCTGGGGTCATGGGTCTCGGGTCATGGGTCTGGGGTCGTGGGTCGGGGTTCGTGGGTCCGGGGTCCTGGGTCCTGGGTCGTGGGTCCGGGGTCGTGGGTCTGGGGTCGTGGGTCTGGGGTCGTGGGTCCGGGGTCATGGGTCTGGGGTCATGGGTCTGGGGTCATGGGTCTGGGGTCATGGGTCTGGGGTCATGGGTCTGGGGTCATGGGTCTGGGGTCATGGGTCTGGGGTCATGGGTCTGGGGTCATGGGTCTGGGGTCATGGGTCTGGGGTCATGGGTCTGGGGTCATGGTTCTGGGCTCATGGGTCTGGGGTCATGGGTCTGGGGTCATGGGTCTGGGGTCATGGGTCTGGGGTCATGGGTCTGGGGTCATGGGTCTGGGGTCATGGGTCTGGGGTCATGGGTCTGGGGTCATGGTTCTGGGCTCATGGGTCTGGGGTCATGGGTCTGGGGTCATGGGTCTGGGGTCATGGGTCTGGGGTCATGGGTCTGGGGTCATGGGTCTGGGGTCATGGGTCTGGGGTCATGGGTCTGGGGTCATGGCTCTGGGGTCTTGGGTCTGGGGTCGTGGGTCTGGGGTCGTGGGTCCGGGGTCGTGGGTCCGGGGTCATGGGTCCGGGGTCATGTGTCCGGGGTCCTGGGTCCGGGGTCGTGGTTCCGGGGTCCTGGGTCCGGGGTCATGGGTCCGGGGTCATGGGTCCGGGGTCATGGGTCCGGGGTCATGGGTCCGGGGTCGTGGGTCCGGGGTCATGGGTCCTTGGTCATGGGTCCGGAGTCACGGGTCCGGGGTCCCGGGTCCGGGGTCATGGGTCCGGGGTCACGGGTCCGGGGTCACGGGTCCGGGGTCATGGGTCCGGGGTCATGGGTCCGGGGTCATGGGTCCGGTGTCATGGGTCCGTTGTCATGGGACCGGGGTCATGGGACCGGGGTCATGGGTCCGGGGTCATGGGTCCGGGGTCATGGGTCCGGGGTCATGGGTCCGGGGTCATGGGTCTGTGGTCATTGGTCTGGGGTCATGGGTCCGTGGTCCTGTCTCCGGGGTCATGGGTCTGGGTTAATGGGTCTGGGGTCATGGGTCTCGGGTCATGGGTCTGGGGTCGTGGGTCCGGGTTCGTGGGTCCGGGGTCCTGGGTCCGGGGTCGTGGGTCCGGGGTCGTGGGTCTGGGGTCGTGGGTCTGGGGTCGTGGGTCTGGGGTCGTGGGTCTGGGGTCGTGGGTCTGGGGTCATGGGTCTGGGGTCATGGGTCCGGGGTCATGGGTCCGGGGTCATGGGTCCGGGGTCATGGGTCCGGGGTCATGGGTCCGTGGTAATGGGTCCGGGGTCATGGGTCCGGGGTCATGGGTCCGGGGTCATGGGTCCGGGGTCATGGGTCCGTGGTCATGGGTCCGGGGTCATGGGTCCGGGGTCATGGGTCCGGGGTCATGGGTCCGGGGTCATGGGTCCGGGGTCATGGGTCCGGGGTCATGGGTCCGGGGTCATGGGTCCGGGGTCATGGGTCCGGGGTCATGGGTCCGGGGTCATGGGTCCGGGGTCATGGGTCCGGGGTCATGGGTCCGGGGTCATGGGTCCGGGGTCATGGGCCCTGGGTCATGGGTCCGGGGTCATGGGTCCGGGGTCATGGGTCCGGGGTCATGGGTCCGGGGTCATGGGTCCGGGGTCATGGGTCCGGGGTCATGGGTCCGGGGTCATGGGTCCGGGGTCATGGGTCCGGGGTCATGGGTCCGGGGTCATGGGTCCGGGGTCATGGGTCCGGGGTCATAGGTCCGGGGTCATGGGTCTGGGGTCATGGGTCTGGGGTCATGGGTCTGGGGTCATGGGTCTGGGGTCATGGGTCTGGGGTCATGGGTCTGGGGTCATGGGTCTGGGGTCATGGGTCTGGGGTCTTGGGTCTGGGGTCGTGGGTCTGGGGTCGTGGGTCTGGGGTCGTGGGTCCGGGGTCATGGGTCCGGGGTCATGGGTCCGGGGTCATGGGTCCGGGGTCATGGGTCCGTGGTCATGGGTCCGGGGTCATGGGTCCGGGGTCATGGGTCCGGGGTCATGGGTCCGGGGTCATGGGTCCGGTGTCATGGGTCAGTTGTCATGGGACCGGGGTCATGGGACCGGGGTCATGGGTCCGGGGTCATGGGTCCGGGGTCATGGGTCCGGGGTCATGGGTCCGGGGTCATGGGTCTGTGGTCATTGGTCTGGGGTCATGGGTACGTGGTCCTGTCTCCGGGGTCATGGGTCTGGGTTAATGGGTCTGGGGTCATGGGTCTCGGGTCATGGGTCTGGGGTCGTGGGTCGGGGTTCGTGGGTCCGGGGTCCTGGGTCCTGGGTCGTGGGTCCGGGGTCGTGGGTCTGGGGTCGTGGGTCTGGGGTCGTGGGTCCGGGGTCATGGGTCTGGGGTCATGGGTCTGGGGTCATGGGTCTGGGGTCATGGGTCTGGGGTCATGGGTCTGGGGTCATGGGTCTGGGGTCATGGGTCTGGGGTCATGGGTCTGGGGTCATGGGTCTGGGGTCATGGGTCTGGGGTCATGGGTCTGGGGTCATGGTTCTGGGCTCATGGGTCTGGGGTCATGGGTCTGGGGTCATGGGTCTGGGGTCATGGGTCTGGGGTCATGGGTCTGGGGTCATGGGTCTGGGGTCATGGGTCTGGGGTCATGGGTCTGGGGTCATGGTTCTGGGCTCATGGGTCTGGGGTCATGGGTCTGGGGTCATGGGTCTGGGGTCATGGGTCTGGGGTCATGGGTCTGGGGTCATGGGTCTGGGGTCATGGGTCTGGGGTCATGGGTCTGGGGTCATGGCTCTGGGGTCTTGGGTCTGGGGTCGTGGGTCTGGGGTCGTGGGTCCGGGGTCGTGGGTCCGGGGTCATGGGTCCGGGGTCATGTGTCCGGGGTCCTGGGTCCGGGGTCGTGGTTCCGGGGTCCTGGGTCCGGGGTCATGGGTCCGGGGTCATGGGTCCGGGGTCATGGGTCCGGGGTCATGGGTCCGGGGTCGTGGGTCCGGGGTCATGGGTCCTTGGTCATGGGTCCGGAGTCACGGGTCCGGGGTCCCGGGTC
Organism: Andrena hattorfiana; assembly: GCA_944738655.2. NCBI lineage: Eukaryota > Metazoa > Arthropoda > Insecta > Hymenoptera > Andrenidae > Andrena > Andrena hattorfiana. The sequence continues at coordinate 64,798,097 of OX122889.2, forward strand.
CGGGGTCATGGGTCCGGGGTCACGGGTCCGGGGTCACGGGTCCGGGGTCATGGGTCCGGGGTCATGGGTCCGGGGTCATGGGTCCGGTGTCATGGGTCCGTTGTCATGGGACCGGGGTCATGGGACCGGGGTCATGGGTCCGGGGTCATGGGTCCGGGGTCATGGGTCCGGGGTCATGGGTCCGGGGTCATGGGTCTGTGGTCATTGGTCTGGGGTCATGGGTCCGTGGTCCTGTCTCCGGGGTCATGGGTCTGGGTTAATGGGTCTGGGGTCATGGGTCTCGGGTCATGGGTCTGGGGTCGTGGGTCCGGGTTCGTGGGTCCGGGGTCCTGGGTCCGGGGTCGTGGGTCCGGGGTCGTGGGTCTGGGGTCGTGGGTCTGGGGTCGTGGGTCTGGGGTCGTGGGTCTGGGGTCGTGGGTCTGGGGTCATGGGTCTGGGGTCATGGGTCCGGGGTCATGGGTCCGGGGTCATGGGTCCGGGGTCATGGGTCCGGGGTCATGGGTCCGTGGTAATGGGTCCGGGGTCATGGGTCCGGGGTCATGGGTCCGGGGTCATGGGTCCGGGGTCATGGGTCCGTGGTCATGGGTCCGGGGTCATGGGTCCGGGGTCATGGGTCCGGGGTCATGGGTCCGGGGTCATGGGTCCGGGGTCATGGGTCCGGGGTCATGGGTCCGGGGTCATGGGTCCGGGGTCATGGGTCCGGGGTCATGGGTCCGGGGTCATGGGTCCGGGGTCATGGGTCCGGGGTCATGGGTCCGGGGTCATGGGTCCGGGGTCATGGGTCCGGGGTCATGGGTCCGGGGTCATGGGTCCGGGGTCATGGGCCCTGGGTCATGGGTCCGGGGTCATGGGTCCGGGGTCATGGGTCCGGGGTCATGGGTCCGGGGTCATGGGTCCGGGGTCATGGGTCCGGGGTCATGGGTCCGGGGTCATGGGTCCGGGGTCATGGGTCCGGGGTCATGGGTCCGGGGTCATGGGTCCGGGGTCATGGGTCCGGGGTCATAGGTCCGGGGTCATGGGTCTGGGGTCATGGGTCTGGGGTCATGGGTCTGGGGTCATGGGTCTGGGGTCATGGGTCTGGGGTCATGGGTCTGGGGTCATGGGTCTGGGGTCATGGGTCTGGGGTCTTGGGTCTGGGGTCGTGGGTCTGGGGTCGTGGGTCTGGGGTCGTGGGTCCGGGGTCGTGGGTCCGGGGTCGTGGGTCCGGGGTCATGGGTCCGGGGTCATGTGTCCGGGGTCCTGGGTCCGGGGTCATGGGTCCGGGGTCATGGGTCCGGGGTCATGGGTCCGGGGTCATGGGTCCGGGGTCATGGGTCCGTGGTAATGGGTCCGGGGTCATGGGTCCGGGGTCATGGGTCCGGGGTCATGGGTCCGGGGTCATGGGTCCGGGGTCATGGGTCCGGGGTCATGGGTCCGGGGTCATGGGTCCGGGGTCATGGGTCCGGGGTCATGGGTCCGGGGTCATGGGTCCGGGGTCATGGGTCCGGGGTCATGGGTCCGGGGTCATGGGTCTGGGGTCATGGGTCTGGGGTCATGGGTCTGGGTTCATGGGTCTGGGGTCATGGGTCTGGGGTCATGGTTCTGGGGTCATGGGTCTGGGGTCATGCGTCTGGGGTCATGGGTCTGGGGTCATGGGTCCGTGGTCCTGTCTCCGGGGTCATGGGTCTGGGGTAATGGGTCTGGGATCATGGGTCTCGGGTCATGGGTCTGGGGTCGTGGGTACGGGGTCGTGGGTCCGGGGTCATGGGTCCGGGGTCATGTGTCCGGCGTCCTGGGTCCGGGGTTGTGGTTCCGGGGTCCTGGGTCCGGGGTCATGGGTCCGGGGTCATGGGTCCGGCGTCATGGGTCCGGGGTCATGGGTCCGGTGTCATGGGTCCGGGGTCGTGGGTCCGGGGTCATGGGTCCGTGGTAATGGGTCCGGGGTCATGGGTCCGGGGTCATGGGTCTGGGGTCATGGGTCTGGGGTCTTGGGTCCGGGGTCATGGGTCCGGGGTCATGGGTCCGGGGTCATGGGTCCGGGGTCATGGGTCCGGGGTCATGGGTCCGGGGTCATGGGTCCGGGGTCATGGGTCCGGGGTCATGGGTCCGGGGTCATGGGTCCGGGGTCATGGGTCCGGGGTCATGGGTCCGGGGTCATGGGTCTGGGGTCATTGGTCTGGGGTCATGGGTCTGGGGTCATGGGTCCGGTGTCATGTGTCCGTTGTCATGGGACCGGGGTCATGGGACCGGGGTCATGGGTCCGGGGTCATGGGTCCGGGGTCATTGGTCTGGGGTCCTGGGTCCGGGGTCCGGGGTCCGGGGTCATGGGTCCGTGGTCCTGTCTCCGGGGTCATGGGTCTGGGGTAATGGGTCTGGGGTCATGGGTCTCGGGTCATGGGTCTGGGGTCGTGGGTCCGGGGTCGTGGGTCCGGGGTCATGGGTCCGGGGTCATGTGTCCGGGGTCCTGGGTCCGGGGTTGTGGTTCCGGGGTCCTGGGTCCGGGGTCATGGGTCTGGGCTCATGGGTCTGGGGTCATGGGTCTGGGTTCATGGGTCTGGGGTCATGGGTCTGGGGTCATGGGTCTGGGGTCATGGGTCCGGGGTCATGGGTCCGTGGTCCTGTCTCCGGGGTCATGGGTCTGGGGTAATGGGTCTTGGGTCATGGGTCTCGGGTCATGGGTCTGGGGTCGTGGGTCCGGGTTCGTGGGTCCGGGGTCCTGGGTCCGCGGTCGTGGGTCCGGGGTCGTGGGTCTGGGGTCGTGGGTCTGGGGTTGTGGGTCTGGGGTCATGGGTCTGGGGTCATGGGTCTGGGGTCATGGGTCTGGGGTCATGGGTCTGGGTTCATGGGTCTGGGTTCATGGGTCTGGGGTCATGGGCCTGGGGTCATGGGTCTGGGGTCGTGGGTCTGGGGTCGTGGGTCCGGGGTCGTGGGTCCGGGGTCGTGGGTCCGGGGTCATGCGTCCGGGGTCATGTGTCCGGGGTCCTGGGTCCGGGGTCATGGGTCTGGGGTCATGGGTCTGGGGTCATGGGTCTGGGGTCATGGGTCTGGGGTCATGGGTCTGGGGTCATGGGTCTGGGGTCATGGGTCTGGGGTCATGGGTCTGGGGTCATGGGTCTGGGGTCATGGCTCTGGGGTCTTGGGTCTGGGGTCGTGGGTCTGGGGTCGTGGGTCCGGGGTCGTGGGTCCGGGGTCATGGGTCCGGGGTCATGTGTCCGGGGTCCTGGGTCCGGGGTCGTGGTTCCGGGGTCCTGGGTCCGGGGTCATGGGTCCGGGGTCATGGGTCCGGGGTCATGGGTCCGGGGTCATGGGTCCGGAGTCGTGGGTCCGGGGTCATGGGTCCGTGGTCATGGGTCCGGAGTCACGGGTCCGGGGTCCCGGGTCCGGGGTCATGGGTCCGGGGTCACGGGTCCGGGGTCACGGGTCCGGGGTCATGGGTCCGGGGTCATGGGTCCGGGGTCATGGGTCCGGTGTCATGGGTCCGTTGTCATGGGACCGGGGTCATGGGACCGGGGTCATGGGTCCGGGGTCATGGGTCCGGGGTCATGGGTCCGGGGTCATGGGTCCGGGGTCATGGGTCTGTGGTCATTGGTCTGGGGTCATGGGTACGTGGTCCTGTCTCCGGGGTCATGGGTCTGGGTTAATGCGTCTGGGGTCATGGGTCTCGGGTCATGGGTCTGGGGTCGTGGGTCGGGGTTCGTGGGTCCGGGGTCCTGGGTCCTGGGTCGTGGGTCCGGGGTCCGGGGTCGTGGGTCTCGGGTCATGGGTCTGGGGTCATGGGTCTGGGGTCATGGGTCTGGGGTCATGGGTCTGGGGTCATGGGTCTGGGGTCATGGGTCTGGGGTCATGGGTCTGGGGTCATGGGTCTGGGGTCATGGGTCTGGGGTCATGGGTCTGGGGTCATGGGTCTGGGGTCATGGGTCTGGGGTCATGGGTCTGGGGTCATGGGTCTGGGGTCATGGGTCTGGGGTCATGGGTCTGGGGTCATGGGTCTGGGGTCATGGGTCTGGGGTCATGGGTCTGGGGTCATGGGTCTGGGGTCATGGGTCTGGGGTCATGGGTCTGGGGTCATGGGTCTGGGGTCATGGGTCTGGGGTCATGGGTCTGGGGTCATGGGTCTGGGGTCATGGGTCTGGGGTCATGGGTCTGGGGTCATGGGTCTGGGGTCTTGGGTCTGGGGTCGTGTGTCCGGGGTCGTGGGTCCGGGGTCGTGGGTCCGGGGTCATGGGTCCGGGGTCATGTGTCCGGGGTCCTGGGTCCGGGGTCATGGGTCCGGGGTCATGGGTCCGGGGTCATGGGTCCGGGGTCATGGGTCCGGGGTCATGGGTCCGGGGTCATGGGTCCGGGGTCATGGGTCCGGGGTCATGGGTCCGGGGTCATGGGTCCGGGGTCATGGGTCCGGGGTCATGGGTCCGGGGTCATGGGTCCGGGGTCATGGGTCCGGGGTCATGGGTCCGGGGTCATGGGTCCGGGGTCATGGGTCCGGGGTCATGGGTCCGGGGTCATGGGTCCGGGGTCATGGGTCCGGGGTCATGGGTCCGGGGTCATGGGTCCGGGGTCATGGGTCCGGGGTCATGGGTCCGGGGTCATGGGTCCGGGGTCATGGGTCCGGGGTCATGGGTCCGGGGTCATGGGTCCGGGGTCATGGGTCCGGGGTCATGGGTCCGGGGTTATGGGTCCGGGGTCATGGGTCCGGGGTCATGGGTCCGGGGTCATGGGTCTGGGGTCATGGGTCTGGGGTCATGGGTCCGTGGTCCTGTCTCCGGGGTCATGGGTCTGGGGTAATGGGTCTGGGGTCATGGGTCTCGGGTCATGGGTCTGGGGTCGTGGGTACGGGGTCGTGGGTCCGGGGTCATGGGTCCGGGGTCATGTGTCCGGCGTCCTGGGTCCGGGGTTGTGGTTCCGGGGTCCTGGGTCCGGGGTCATGGGTCCGGGGTCATGGGTCCGGCGTCATGGGTCCGGGGTCATGGGTCCGGTGTCATGGGTCCGGGGTCGTGGGTCCGGGGTCATGGGTCCGTGGTAATGGGTCCGGGGTCATGGGTCCGGGGTCATGGGTCTGGGGTCATGGGTCTGGGGTCTTGGGTCCGGGGTCATGGGTCCGGGGTCATGGGTCCGGGGTCATGGGTCCGGGGTCATGGGTCCGGGGTCATGGGTCCGGGGTCATGGGTCCGGGGTCATGGGTCCGGGGTCATGGGTCCGGGGTCATGGGTCCGGGGTCATGGGTCTGGGGTCATTGGTCTGGGGTCATGGGTCTGGGGTCATGGGTCCGGTGTCATGTGTCCGTTGTCATGGGACCGGGGTCATGGGACCGGGGTCATGGGTCCGGGGTCATGGGTCCGGGGTCCTGGGTCCGGGGTCCGGGGTCCGGGGTCATGGGTCCGTGGTCCTGTCTCCGGGGTCATGGGTCTGGGGTAATGGGTCTGGGGTCATGGGTCTCGGGTCATGGGTCTGGGGTCATGGGTCCGGGGTCATGGGTCCGGGGTCATGGGTCCGGGGTCATGGGTCCGGGGTCATGGGTCCGTGGTAATGGGTCCGGGGTCATGGGTCCGGGGTCATGGGTCCGGGGTCATGGGTCCGGGGTCATGGGTCCGTGGTCATGGGTCCGGGGTCATGGGTCCGGGGTCATGGGTCCGGGGTCATGGGTCCGGGGTCATGGGTCCGGGGTCATGGCTCCGGGGTCATGGGTCCGGGGTCATGGGTCCGGGGTCATGGGTCCGGGGTCATGGGTCCGGGGTCATGGGTCCGGGGTCATGGGTCCGGGGTCATGGGTCCGGGGTCATGGGCCCTGGGTCATGGGTCCGGGGTCATGGGTCCGGGGTCATGGGTCCGGGGTCATGGGTCCGGGGTCATGGGTCCGGGGTCATGGGTCCGGGGTCATGGGTCCGGGGTCATGGGTCCGGGGTCATGGGTCCGGGGTCATGGGTCCGGGGTCATGGGTCCGGGGTCATGGGTCCGGGGTCATGGGTCCGGGGTCATGGGTCCGGGGTCATAGGTCCGGGGTCATGGGTCTGGGGTCATGGGTCTGGGGTCATGGGTCTGGGGTCATGGGTCTGGGGTCATGGGTCTGGGGTCATGGGTCTGGGGTCATGGGTCTGGGGTCATGGGTCTGGGGTCTTGGGTCTGGGGTCGTGGGTCTGGGGTCGTGGGTCTGGGGTCGTGGGTCCGGGGTCGTGGGTCCGGGGTCGTGGGTCCGGGGTCATGGGTCCGGGGTCATATGTCCGGGGTCCTGGGTCCGGGGTCATGGGTCCGGGGTCATGGGTCCGGGGTCATGGGTCCGGGGTCATGGGTCCGGGGTCATGGGTCCGGGGTCATGGGTCCGGGGTCATGGGTCCGGGGTCATGGGTCCGGGGTCATGGGTCCGGGGTCATGGGTCCGGGGTCATGGGTCCGGGGTCATGGGTCCGGGGTCATGGGTCCGGGGTCATGGGTCCGGGGTCATGGGTCCGGGGTCATGGGTCCGGGGTCATGGGTCTGGGGTCATGGGTCTGGGTTCATGGGTCTGGGGTCATGGGTCTGGGGTCATGGTTCTGGGGTCATGGGTCTGGGGTCATGGGTCTGGGGTCATGGGTCCGTGGTCCTGTCTCCGGGGTCATGGGTCTGGGGTAATGGGTCTGGGATCATGGGTCTCGGGTCATGGGTCTGGGGTCGTGGGTACGGGGTCGTGGGTCCGGGGTCATGGGTCCGGGGTCATGTGTCCGGCGTCCTGGGTCCGGGGTTGTGGTTCCGGGGTCCTGGGTCCGGGGTCATGGGTCCGGGGTCATGGGTCCGGCGTCATGGGTCCGGGGTCATGGGTCCGGTGTCATGGGTCCGGGGTCGTGGGTCCGGGGTCATGGGTCCGTGGTAATGGGTCCGGGGTCATGGGTCCGGGGTCATGGGTCTGGGGTCATGGGTCTGGGGTCTTGGGTCCGGGGTCATGGGTCCGGGGTCATGGGTCCGGGGTCATGGGTCCGGGGTCATGGGTCCGGGGTCATGGGTCCGGGGTCATGGGTCCGGGGTCATGGGTCCGGGGTCATGGGTCCGGGGTCATGGGTCCGGGGTCATGGGTCCGGGGTCATGGGTCTGGGGTCATTGGTCTGGGGTCATGGGTCTGGGGTCATGGGTCCGGTGTCATGTGTCCGTTGTCATGGGACCGGGGTCATGGGACCGGGGTCATGGGTCCGGGGTCATGGGTCTGGGGTCATGGGTCTGGGGTCTTGGGTCCGGGGTCATGGGTCTCGGGTCATGGGTCTGGGGTCGTGGGTCCGGGTTCGTGGGTCCGGGGTCCTGGGTCCGGGGTCGTGGGTCCGGGGTCGTGGGTCTGGGGTCGTGGGTCTGGGGTCGTGGGTCTGGGGTCATGGGTCTGGGGTCATGGGTCTGGGGTCATGGGTCTGGGGTCATGGGTCTGGGTTCATGGGTCTGGGTTCATGGGTCTGGGGTCATGGGCCTGGGGTCATGGGTCTGGGGTCGTGGGTCTGGGGTCGTGGGTCCGGGGTCGTGGGTCCGGGGTCGTGGGTCCGGGGTCATGCGTCCGGGGTCATGTGTCCGGGGTCCTGGGTCCGGGGTCATGGGTCTGGGGTCATGGGTCTGGGGTCATGGGTCTGGGGTCATGGGTCTGGAGTCATGGGTCTGGGGTCATGGGTTTGGGGTCATGGGTCTGGGGTCATGGGTCTGGGGTCATGGCTCTGGGGTCTTGGGTCTGGGGTCGTGGGTCTGGGGTCGTGGGTCCGGGGTCGTGGGTCCGGGGTCATGGGTCCGGGGTCATGTGTCCGGGGTCCTGGGTCCGGGGTCGTGGTTCCGGGGTCCTGGGTCCGGGGTCATGGGTCCGGGGTCATGGGTCCGGGGTCATGGGTCCGGGGTCATGGGTCCGGAGTCGTGGGTCCGGGGTCATGGGTCCGTGGTCATGGGTCCGGAGTCACGGGTCCGGGGTCCCGGGTCCGGGGTCATGGGTCCGGGGTCACGGGTCCGGGGTCACGGGTCCGGGGTCATGGGTCCGGGGTCATGGGTCCGGGGTCATGGGTCCGGTGTCATGGGTCCGTTGTCATGGGACCGGGGTCATGGGACCGGGGTCATGGGTCCGGGGTCATGGGTCTGGGTTAATGGGTCTGGGGTCATGGGTCTGGGGTCATGGGTCTGGGGTCGTGGGTCGGGGTTCGTGGGTCCGGGGTCCTGGGTCCTGGGTCGTGGGTCCGGGGTCGTGGGTCTGGGGTCGTGGGTCTGGGGTCGTGGGTCTGGGGTCGTGGGTCTGGGGTCGTGGGTCTGGGGTCGTGGGTCTGGGGTCGTGGGTCTGGGGTCATGGGTCTGGGGTCATGGGTCTGGGGTCATGGGTCTGGGGTCATGGGTCTGGGGTCATGGGTCTGGGGTCATGGGTCTGGGGTCATGGGTCTGGGTTCATGGGTCTGGGTTCATGGGTCTGGGGTCATGGGTCTGGGGTCTTGGGTCTGGGGTCGTGTGTCCGTGGTCGTGGGTCCGGGGTCGTGGGTCCGGGGTCATGGGTCCGGGGTCATGTGTCCGGGGTCCTGGGTCCGGGGTCATGGGTCCGGGGTCATGGGTCCGGGGTCATGGGTCCGGGGTCATGGGTCCGGGGTCATGGGTCCGGGGTCATGGGTCCGGGGTCATGGGTCCGGGGTCATGGGTCCGGGGTCATGGGTCCGGGGTCATGGGTCCGGGGTCATGGGTCCGGGGTCATGAGTCCGGGGTCATGGGTCCGGGGTCATGGGTCCGGGGTCATGGGTCCGGGGTCATGGGTCTGGGGTCATGGGTCTGGGGTCATGGGTCTGGGTTCATGGGTCTGGGTTCATGGGTCTGGGGTCATGGGCCTGGGGTCATGGGTCTGGGGTCGTGGGTCTGGGGTCGTGGGTCCGGGGTCGTGGGTCCGGGGTCGTGGGTCCGGGGTCATGCGTCCGGGGTCATGTGTCCGGGGTCCTGGGTCCGGGGTCATGGGTCTGGGGTCATGGGTCTGGGGTCATGGGTCTGGGGTCATGGGTCTGGGGTCATGGGTCTGGGGTCATGGGTCTGGGGTCATGGGTCTGGGGTCATGGGTCTGGGGTCATGGCTCTGGGGTCTTGGGTCTGGGGTCGTGGGTCTGGGGTCGTGGGTCCGGGGTCGTGGGTCCGGGGTCATGGGTCCGGGGTCATGTGTCCGGGGTCCTGGGTCCGGGGTCGTGGTTCCGGGGTCCTGGGTCCGGGGTCATGGGTCCGGGGTCATGGGTCCGGGGTCATGGGTCCGGGGTCATGGGTCCGGGGTCATGGGTCCGGGGTCATGGGTCCGGGGTCATGGGTCCGGGGTCATGGGTCCGGGGTCATGAGTCCGGGGTCATGGGTCCGGGGTCATGGGTCCGGGGTCATGGGTCCGGGGTCATGGGTCCGGGGTCATGGGTCCGGGGTCATGGGTCCGGGGTCATGGGTCCGGGGTCATGGGTCCGGGGTCATGGGTCCGGGGTCATGGGTCCGGGGTCATGGGTCCGGGGTCATGGGACCGGGGTCATGGGTCCGGGGTCATGGGTCCGGGGTCATGGGTCCGGGGTCATGGGTCCGGGGTCATGGGTCCGGGGTTATGGGTCCGGGGTCATGGGTCCGGGGTCATGGGTCTGGGGTCATGGGTCTGGGGTCATGGGTCCGTGGTCCTGTCTCCGGGGTCATGGGTCTGGGGTAATGGGTCTGGGGTCATGGGTCTCGGGTCATGGGTCTGGGGTCGTGGGTACGGGGTCGTGGGTCCGGGGTCATGGGTCCGGGGTCATGTGTCCGGCGTCCTGGGTCCGGGGTTGTGGTTCCGGGGTCCTGGGTCCGGGGTCATGGGTCCGGGGTCATGGGTCCGGCGTCATGGGTCCGGGGTCATGGGTCCGGTGTCATGGGTCCGGGGTCGTGGGTCCGGGGTCATGGGTCCGTGGTAATGGGTCCGGGGTCATGGGTCCGGGGTCATGGGTCTGGGGTCATGGGTCTGGGGTCTTGGGTCCGGGGTCATGGGTCCGGGGTCATGGGTCCGGGGTCATGGGTCCGGGGTCATGGGTCCGGGGTCATGGGTCCGGGGTCATGGGTCCGGGGTCATGGGTCCGGGGTCATGGGTCCGGGGTCATGGGTCCGGGGTCATGGGTCTGGGGTCATTGGTCTGGGGTCATGGGTCTGGGGTCATGGGTCCGGTGTCATGTGTCCGTTGTCATGGGACCGGGGTCATGGGACCGGGGTCATGGGTCCGGGGTCATGGGTCCGGGGTCCTGGGTCCGGGGTCCGGGGTCCGGGGTCATGGGTCCGTGGTCCTGTCTCCGGGGTCATGGGTCTGGGGTAATGGGTCTGGGGTCATGGGTCTCGGGTCATGGGTCTGGGGTCGTGGGTCCGGGGTCGTGGGTCCGGGGTCATGGGTCCGGGGTCATGTGTCCGGGGTCCTGGGTCCGGGGTTGTGGTTCCGGGGTCCTGGGTCCGGGGTCATGGGTCTGGGCTCATGGGTCTGGGGTCATGGGTCTGGGTTCATGGGTCTGGGGTCATGGGTCTGGGGTCATGGGTCTGGGGTCATGGGTCCGGGGTCATGGGTCCGTGGTCCTGTCTCCGGGGTCATGGGTCTGGGGTAATGGGTCTGGGGTCATGGGTCTCGGGTCATGGGTCTGGGGTCGTGGGTCCGGGTTCGTGGGTCCGGGGTCCTGGGTCCGGGGTCGTGGGTCCGGGGTCGTGGGTCTGGGGTCGTGGGTCTGGGGTCGTGGGTCTGGGGTCATGGGTCTGGGGTCATGGGTCTGGGGTCATGGGTCTGGGGTCATGGGTCTGGGTTCATGGGTCTGGGTTCATGGGTCTGGGGTCATGGGCCTGGGGTCATGGGTCTGGGGTCGTGGGTCTGGGGTCGTGGGTCCGGGGTCGTGGGTCCGGGGTCGTGGGTCCGGGGTCATGGGTCCGGGGTCATGTGTCCGGGGTCCTGGGTCCGGGGTCATGGGTCTGGGGTCATGGGTCTGGGGTCATGGGTCTGGGGTCATGGGTCTGGGGTCATGGGTCTGGGGTCATGGGTCTGGGGTCATGGGTCTGGGGTCATGGCTCTGGGGTCTTGGGTCTGGGGTCGTGGGTCTGGGGTCGTGGGTCCGGGGTCGTGGGTCCGGGGTCATGGGTCCGGGGTCATGTGTCCGGGGTCCTGGGTCCGGGGTCGTGGTTCCGGGGTCCTGGGTCCGGGGTCATGGGTCCGGCGTCATGGGTCCGGGGACATGGGTCCGGGGTCATGGGTCCGGAGTCGTGGGTCCGGGGTCATGGGTCCGTGGTCATGGGTCCGGAGTCACGGGTCCGGGGTCCCGGGTCCGGGGTCATGGGTCCGGGGTCACGGGTCCGGGGTCACGGGTCCGGGGTCATGGGTCCGGGGTCATGGGTCCGGGGTCATGGGTCCGGTGTCATGGGTCCGTTGTCATGGGACCGGGGTCATGGGACCGGGGTCATGGGTCCGGGGTCATGGGTCCGGGGTCATGGGTCCGGGGTCATGGGTCTGTGGTCATTGGTCTGGGGTCATGGGTACGTGGTCCTGTCTCCGGGGTCATGGGTCTGGGTTAATGGGTCTGCGGTCATGGGTCTCGGGTCATGGGTCTGGGGTCGTGGGTCGGGGTTCGTGGGTCCGGGGTCCTGGGTCCTGGGTCGTGGGTCCGGGGTCGTGGGTCTGGGGTCGTGGGTCTGGGGTCGTGGGTCTGGGGTCGTGGGTCTGGGGTCGTGGGTCTGGGGTCGTGGGTCTGGGGTCGTGGGTCTGGGGTCATGGGTCTGGGGTCATGGGTCTGGGGTCATGGGTCTGGGGTCATGGGTCTGGGGTCATGGGTCTGGGGTCATGGGTCTGGGGTCATGGGTCTGGGGTCATGGGTCTGGGTTCATGGGTCTGGGGTCATGGGTCTGGGGTCATGGGTCTGGGGTCATGGGTCTGGGGTCATGGGTCTGGGGTCATGGGTCTGGGGTCATGGGTCTGGGGTCATGGGTCTGGGGTCATGGGTCTGGGGTCATGGGTCTGGGGTCATGGGTCTGGGGTCATGGGTCTGGGGTCATGGGTCTGGGGTCATGGGTCTGGGGTCATGGGTCTGGGGTCATGGGTCTGGGGTCATGGGTCTGGGGTCATGGGTCTGGGGTCTTGGGTCTGGGGTCGTGGGTCCGGGGTCGTGGGTCCGGGGTCGTGGGTCCGGGGTCCTGGGTCCGGGGTCATGGGTCCGGGGTCATGGGTCCGGGGTCATGGGTCCGGGGTCATGGGTCCGGGGTCATGGGTCCGGGGTCATGGGTCCGGGGTCATGGGTCCGGGGTCATGGGTCCGGGGTCATGGGTCCGGGGTCATGGGTCCGGGGTCATGGGTCCGGGGTCATGGGTCCGGGGTCATGGGTCCGGGGTCATGGGTCCGGGGTCATGGGTCCGGGGTCATGGGTCCGGGGTCATGGGTCCGGGGTCATGGGTCCGGGGTCATGGGTCCGGGGTCATGGGTCCGGGGTCATGGGTCCGGGGTCATGGGTCCGGGGTCATGGGTCCGGGGTCATGGGTCCGGGGTCATGGGTCCGGGGTCATGGGTCCGGGGTCATGGGTCCGGGGTCATGGGTCCGGGGTCATGGGTCCGGGGTCATGGGTCCGGGGTCATGGGTCCGGGGTCATGGGTCCGGGGTCATGGGTCCGGGGTCATGGGTCCGGGGTCATGGGTCCGGGGTCATGGGTCCGGGGTCATGGGTCCGTGGTAATGGGTCCGGGGTCATGGGTCCGGGGTCATGGGTCCGGGGTCATGGGTCCGGGGTCATGGGTCCGGGGTCATGGGTCCGGGGTCATGGGTCCGGGGTCATGGGTCCGGGGTCATGGGTCCGGGGTCATGGGTCCGGGGTCATGGGTCCGGGGTCATGGGTCCGGGGTCATGGGTCCGGGGTCATGGGTCCGGGGTCATGGGTCCGGGGTCATGGGTCTGGGGTCATGGGTCTGGGTTCATGGGTCTGGGGTCATGGGTCTGGGGTCATGGTTCTGGGGTCATGGGTCTGGGGTCATGCGTCTGGGGTCATGGGTCTGGGGTCATGGGTCCGTGGTCCTGTCTCCGGGGTCATGGGTCTGGGGTAATGGGTCTGGGATCATGGGTCTCGGGTCATGGGTCTGGGGTCGTGGGTACGGGGTCGTGGGTCCGGGGTCATGGGTCCGGGGTCATGTGTCCGGCGTCCTGGGTCCGGGGTTGTGGTTCCGGGGTCCTGGGTCCGGGGTCATGGGTCCGGGGTCATGGGTCCGGCGTCATGGGTCCGGGGTCATGGGTCCGGTGTCATGGGTCCGGGGTCGTGGGTCCGGGGTCATGGGTCCGTGGTAATGGGTCCGGGGTCATGGGTCCGGGGTCATGGGTCTGGGGTCATGGGTCTGGGGTCTTGGGTCCGGGGTCATGGGTCCGGGGTCATGGGTCCGGGGTCATGGGTCCGGGGTCATGGGTCCGGGGTCATGGGTCCGGGGTCATGGGTCCGGGGTCATGGGTCCGGGGTCATGGGTCCGGGGTCATGGGTCCGGGGTCATGGGTCCGGGGTCATGGGTCCGGGGTCATGGGTCTGGGGTCATTGGTCTGGGGTCATGGGTCTGGGGTCATGGGTCCGGTGTCATGTGTCCGTTGTCATGGGACCGGGGTCATGGGACCGGGGTCATGGGTCCGGGGTCATGGGTCCGGGGTCATTGGTCTGGGGTCCTGGGTCCGGGGTCCGGGGTCCGGGGTCATGGGTCCGTGGTCCTGTCTCCGGGGTCATGGGTCTGGGGTAATGGGTCTGGGGTCATGGGTCTCGGGTCATGGGTCTGGGGTCGTGGGTCCGGGGTCGTGGGTCCGGGGTCATGGGTCCGGGGTCATGTGTCCGGGGTCCTGGGTCCGGGGTTGTGGTTCCGGGGTCCTGGGTCCGGGGTCATGGGTCTGGGCTCATGGGTCTGGGGTCATGGGTCTGGGTTCATGGGTCTGGGGTCATGGGTCTGGGGTCATGGGTCTGGGGTCATGGGTCCGGGGTCATGGGTCCGTGGTCCTGTCTCCGGGGTCATGGGTCTGGGGTAATGGGTCTTGGGTCATGGGTCTCGGGTCATGGGTCTGGGGTCGTGGGTCCGGGTTCGTGGGTCCGGGGTCCTGGGTCCGCGGTCGTGGGTCCGGGGTCGTGGGTCTGGGGTCGTGGGTCTGGGGTTGTGGGTCTGGGGTCATGGGTCTGGGGTCATGGGTCTGGGGTCATGGGTCTGGGGTCATGGGTCTGGGTTCATGGGTCTGGGTTCATGGGTCTGGGGTCATGGGCCTGGGGTCATGGGTCTGGGGTCGTGGGTCTGGGGTCGTGGGTCCGGGGTCGTGGGTCCGGGGTCGTGGGTCCGGGGTCATGCGTCCGGGGTCATGTGTCCGGGGTCCTGGGTCCGGGGTCATGGGTCTGGGGTCATGGGTCTGGGGTCATGGGTCTGGGGTCATGGGTCTGGGGTCATGGGTCTGGGGTCATGGGTCTGGGGTCATGGGTCTGGGGTCATGGGTCTGGGGTCATGGGTCTGGGGTCATGGCTCTGGGGTCTTGGGTCTGGGGTCGTGGGTCTGGGGTCGTGGGTCCGGGGTCGTGGGTCCGGGGTCATGGGTCCGGGGTCATGTGTCCGGGGTCCTGGGTCCGGGGTCGTGGTTCCGGGGTCCTGGGTCCGGGGTCATGGGTCCGGGGTCATGGGTCCGGGGTCATGGGTCCGGGGTCATGGGTCCGGAGTCGTGGGTCCGGGGTCATGGGTCCGTGGTCATGGGTCCGGAGTCACGGGTCCGGGGTCCCGGGTCCGGGGTCATGGGTCCGGGGTCACGGGTCCGGGGTCACGGGTCCGGGGTCATGGGTCCGGGGTCATGGGTCCGGGGTCATGGGTCCGGTGTCATGGGTCCGTTGTCATGGGACCGGGGTCATGGGACCGGGGTCATGGGTCCGGGGTCATGGGTCCGGGGTCATGGGTCCGGGGTCATGGGTCCGGGGTCATGGGTCTGTGGTCATTGGTCTGGGGTCATGGGTACGTGGTCCTGTCTCCGGGGTCATGGGTCTGGGTTAATGCGTCTGGGGTCATGGGTCTCGGGTCATGGGTCTGGGGTCGTGGGTCGGGGTTCGTGGGTCCGGGGTCCTGGGTCCTGGGTCGTGGGTCCGGGGTCCGGGGTCGTGGGTCTCGGGTCATGGGTCTGGGGTCATGGGTCTGGGGTCATGGGTCTGGGGTCATGGGTCTGGGGTCATGGGTCTGGGGTCATGGGTCTGGGGTCATGGGTCTGGGGTCATGGGTCTGGGGTCATGGGTCTGGGGTCATGGGTCTGGGGTCATGGGTCTGGGGTCATGGGTCTGGGGTCATGGGTCTGGGGTCATGGGTCTGGGGTCATGGGTCTGGGGTCATGGGTCTGGGGTCATGGGTCTGGGGTCATGGGTCTGGGGTCATGGGTCTGGGGTCATGGGTCTGGGGTCATGGGTCTGGGGTCATGGGTCTGGGGTCATGGGTCTGGGGTCATGGGTCTGGGGTCATGGGTCTGGGGTCATGGGTCTGGGGTCATGGGTCTGGGGTCATGGGTCTGGGGTCTTGGGTCTGGGGTCGTGTGTCCGGGGTCGTGGGTCCGGGGTCGTGGGTCCGGGGTCATGGGTCCGGGGTCATGTGTCCGGGGTCCTGGGTCCGGGGTCATGGGTCCGGGGTCATGGGTCCGGGGTCATGGGTCCGGGGTCATGGGTCCGGGGTCATGGGTCCGGGGTCATGGGTCCGGGGTCATGGGTCCGGGGTCATGGGTCCGGGGTCATGGGTCCGGGGTCATGGGTCCGGGGTCATGGGTCCGGGGTCATGGGTCCGGGGTCATGGGTCCGGGGTCATGGGTCCGGGGTCATGGGTCCGGGGTCATGGGTCCGGGGTCATGGGTCCGGGGTCATGGGTCCGGGGTCATGGGTCCGGGGTCATGGGTCCGGGGTCATGGGTCCGGGGTCATGGGTCCGGGGTCATGGGTCCGGGGTCATGGGTCCGGGGTCATGGGTCCGGGGTCATGGGTCCGGGGTTATGGGTCCGGGGTCATGGGTCCGGGGTCATGGGTCCGGGGTCATGGGTCTGGGGTCATGGGTCTGGGGTCATGGGTCCGTGGTCCTGTCTCCGGGGTCATGGGTCTGGGGTAATGGGTCTGGGGTCATGGGTCTCGGGTCATGGGTCTGGGGTCGTGGGTACGGGGTCGTGGGTCCGGGGTCATGGGTCCGGGGTCATGTGTCCGGCGTCCTGGGTCCGGGGTTGTGGTTCCGGGGTCCTGGGTCCGGGGTCATGGGTCCGGGGTCATGGGTCCGGCGTCATGGGTCCGGGGTCATGGGTCCGGTGTCATGGGTCCGGGGTCGTGGGTCCGGGGTCATGGGTCCGTGGTAATGGGTCCGGGGTCATGGGTCCGGGGTCATGGGTCTGGGGTCATGGGTCTGGGGTCTTGGGTCCGGGGTCATGGGTCCGGGGTCATGGGTCCGGGGTCATGGGTCCGGGGTCATGGGTCCGGGGTCATGGGTCCGGGGTCATGGGTCCGGGGTCATGGGTCCGGGGTCATGGGTCCGGGGTCATGGGTCCGGGGTCATGGGTCTGGGGTCATTGGTCTGGGGTCATGGGTCTGGGGTCATGGGTCCGGTGTCATGTGTCCGTTGTCATGGGACCGGGGTCATGGGACCGGGGTCATGGGTCCGGGGTCATGGGTCCGGGGTCCTGGGTCCGGGGTCCGGGGTCCGGGGTCATGGGTCCGTGGTCCTGTCTCCGGGGTCATGGGTCTGGGGTAATGGGTCTGGGGTCATGGGTCTCGGGTCATGGGTCTGGGGTCATGGGTCCGGGGTCATGGGTCCGGGGTCATGGGTCCGGGGTCATGGGTCCGGGGTCATGGGTCCGTGGTAATGGGTCCGGGGTCATGGGTCCGGGGTCATGGGTCCGGGGTCATGGGTCCGGGGTCATGGGTCCGTGGTCATGGGTCCGGGGTCATGGGTCCGGGGTCATGGGTCCGGGGTCATGGGTCCGGGGTCATGGGTCCGGGGTCATGGCTCCGGGGTCATGGGTCCGGGGTCATGGGTCCGGGGTCATGGGTCCGGGGTCATGGGTCCGGGGTCATGGGTCCGGGGTCATGGGTCCGGGGTCATGGGTCCGGGGTCATGGGCCCTGGGTCATGGGTCCGGGGTCATGGGTCCGGGGTCATGGGTCCGGGGTCATGGGTCCGGGGTCATGGGTCCGGGGTCATGGGTCCGGGGTCATGGGTCCGGGGTCATGGGTCCGGGGTCATGGGTCCGGGGTCATGGGTCCGGGGTCATGGGTCCGGGGTCATGGGTCCGGGGTCATGGGTCCGGGGTCATGGGTCCGGGGTCATAGGTCCGGGGTCATGGGTCTGGGGTCATGGGTCTGGGGTCATGGGTCTGGGGTCATGGGTCTGGGGTCATGGGTCTGGGGTCATGGGTCTGGGGTCATGGGTCTGGGGTCATGGGTCTGGGGTCTTGGGTCTGGGGTCGTGGGTCTGGGGTCGTGGGTCTGGGGTCGTGGGTCCGGGGTCGTGGGTCCGGGGTCGTGGGTCCGGGGTCATGGGTCCGGGGTCATATGTCCGGGGTCCTGGGTCCGGGGTCATGGGTCCGGGGTCATGGGTCCGGGGTCATGGGTCCGGGGTCATGGGTCCGGGGTCATGGGTCCGGGGTCATGGGTCCGGGGTCATGGGTCCGGGGTCATGGGTCCGGGGTCATGGGTCCGGGGTCATGGGTCCGGGGTCATGGGTCCGGGGTCATGGGTCCGGGGTCATGGGTCCGGGGTCATGGGTCCGGGGTCATGGGTCCGGGGTCATGGGTCCGGGGTCATGGGTCTGGGGTCATGGGTCTGGGTTCATGGGTCTGGGGTCATGGGTCTGGGGTCATGGTTCTGGGGTCATGGGTCTGGGGTCATGGGTCTGGGGTCATGGGTCCGTGGTCCTGTCTCCGGGGTCATGGGTCTGGGGTAATGGGTCTGGGATCATGGGTCTCGGGTCATGGGTCTGGGGTCGTGGGTACGGGGTCGTGGGTCCGGGGTCATGGGTCCGGGGTCATGTGTCCGGCGTCCTGGGTCCGGGGTTGTGGTTCCGGGGTCCTGGGTCCGGGGTCATGGGTCCGGGGTCATGGGTCCGGCGTCATGGGTCCGGGGTCATGGGTCCGGTGTCATGGGTCCGGGGTCGTGGGTCCGGGGTCATGGGTCCGTGGTAATGGGTCCGGGGTCATGGGTCCGGGGTCATGGGTCCGGGGTCATGGGTCCGGGGTCATGGGTCCGGGGTCATGGGTCCGGGGTCATGGGTCCGGGGTCATGGGTCCGGGGTCATGGGTCCGGGGTCATGGGTCCGGGGTCATGGGTCCGGGGTCATGGGTCCGGGGTCATGGGTCCGGGGTCATGGGTCCGGGGTCATGGGTCCGGGGTCATGGGTCCGGGGTCATGGGTCCGGGGTCATGGGTCCGGGGTCATGGGTCCGGGGTCATGGGTCCGGGGTCATGGGTCCGGGGTCATGGGTCCGGGGTCATGGGTCCGGGGTCATGGGTCCGGGGTCATGGGTCCGGGGTCATGGGTCCGTGGTAATGGGTCCGGGGTCATGGGTCCGGGGTCATGGGTCCGGGGTCATGGGTCCGGGGTCATGGGTCCGGGGTCATGGGTCCGGGGTCATGGGTCCGGGGTCATGGGTCCGGGGTCATGGGTCCGGGGTCATGGGTCCGGGGTCATGGGTCCGGGGTCATGGGTCCGGGGTCATGGGTCCGGGGTCATGGGTCCGGGGTCATGGGTCTGGGGTCATGGGTCTGGGTTCATGGGTCTGGGGTCATGGGTCTGGGGTCATGGTTCTGGGGTCATGGGTCTGGGGTCATGCGTCTGGGGTCATGGGTCTGGGGTCATGGGTCCGTGGTCCTGTCTCCGGGGTCATGGGTCTGGGGTAATGGGTCTGGGATCATGGGTCTCGGGTCATGGGTCTGGGGTCGTGGGTACGGGGTCGTGGGTCCGGGGTCATGGGTCCGGGGTCATGTGTCCGGCGTCCTGGGTCCGGGGTTGTGGTTCCGGGGTCCTGGGTCCGGGGTCATGGGTCCGGGGTCATGGGTCCGGCGTCATGGGTCCGGGGTCATGGGTCCGGTGTCATGGGTCCGGGGTCGTGGGTCCGGGGTCATGGGTCCGTGGTAATGGGTCCGGGGTCATGGGTCCGGGGTCATGGGTCTGGGGTCATGGGTCTGGGGTCTTGGGTCCGGGGTCATGGGTCCGGGGTCATGGGTCCGGGGTCATGGGTCCGGGGTCATGGGTCCGGGGTCATGGGTCCGGGGTCATGGGTCCGGGGTCATGGGTCCGGGGTCATGGGTCCGGGGTCATGGGTCCGGGGTCATGGGTCCGGGGTCATGGGTCCGGGGTCATGGGTCTGGGGTCATTGGTCTGGGGTCATGGGTCTGGGGTCATGGGTCCGGTGTCATGTGTCCGTTGTCATGGGACCGGGGTCATGGGACCGGGGTCATGGGTCCGGGGTCATGGGTCCGGGGTCATTGGTCTGGGGTCCTGGGTCCGGGGTCCGGGGTCCGGGGTCATGGGTCCGTGGTCCTGTCTCCGGGGTCATGGGTCTGGGGTAATGGGTCTGGGGTCATGGGTCTCGGGTCATGGGTCTGGGGTCGTGGGTCCGGGGTCGTGGGTCCGGGGTCATGGGTCCGGGGTCATGTGTCCGGGGTCCTGGGTCCGGGGTTGTGGTTCCGGGGTCCTGGGTCCGGGGTCATGGGTCTGGGCTCATGGGTCTGGGGTCATGGGTCTGGGTTCATGGGTCTGGGGTCATGGGTCTGGGGTCATGGGTCTGGGGTCATGGGTCCGGGGTCATGGGTCCGTGGTCCTGTCTCCGGGGTCATGGGTCTGGGGTAATGGGTCTTGGGTCATGGGTCTCGGGTCATGGGTCTGGGGTCGTGGGTCCGGGTTCGTGGGTCCGGGGTCCTGGGTCCGCGGTCGTGGGTCCGGGGTCGTGGGTCTGGGGTCGTGGGTCTGGGGTTGTGGGTCTGGGGTCATGGGTCTGGGGTCATGGGTCTGGGGTCATGGGTCTGGGGTCATGGGTCTGGGTTCATGGGTCTGGGTTCATGGGTCTGGGGTCATGGGCCTGGGGTCATGGGTCTGGGGTCGTGGGTCTGGGGTCGTGGGTCCGGGGTCGTGGGTCCGGGGTCGTGGGTCCGGGGTCATGCGTCCGGGGTCATGTGTCCGGGGTCCTGGGTCCGGGGTCATGGGTCTGGGGTCATGGGTCTGGGGTCATGGGTCTGGGGTCATGGGTCTGGGGTCATGGGTCTGGGGTCATGGGTCTGGGGTCATGGGTCTGGGGTCATGGGTCTGGGGTCATGGGTCTGGGGTCATGGGTCTGGGGTCATGGGTCTGGGGTCATGGCTCTGGGGTCTTGGGTCTGGGGTCGTGGGTCTGGGGTCGTGGGTCCGGGGTCGTGGGTCCGGGGTCATGGGTCCGGGGTCATGTGTCCGGGGTCCTGGGTCCGGGGTCGTGGTTCCGGGGTCCTGGGTCCGGGGTCATGGGTCCGGGGTCATGGGTCCGGGGTCATGGGTCCGGGGTCATGGGTCCGGAGTCGTGGGTCCGGGGTCATGGGTCCGTGGTCATGGGTCCGGAGTCACGGGTCCGGGGTCCCGGGTCCGGGGTCATGGGTCCGGGGTCACGGGTCCGGGGTCACGGGTCCGGGGTCATGGGTCCGGGGTCATGGGTCCGGGGTCATGGGTCCGGTGTCATGGGTCCGTTGTCATGGGACCGGGGTCATGGGACCGGGGTCATGGGTCCGGGGTCATGGGTCCGGGGTCATGGGTCCGGGGTCATGGGTCCGGGGTCATGGGTCTGTGGTCATTGGTCTGGGGTCATGGGTACGTGGTCCTGTCTCCGGGGTCATGGGTCTGGGTTAATGCGTCTGGGGTCATGGGTCTCGGGTCATGGGTCTGGGGTCGTGGGTCGGGGTTCGTGGGTCCGGGGTCCTGGGTCCTGGGTCGTGGGTCCGGGGTCCGGGGTCGTGGGTCTCGGGTCATGGGTCTGGGGTCATGGGTCTGGGGTCATGGGTCTGGGGTCATGGGTCTGGGGTCATGGGTCTGGGGTCATGGGTCTGGGGTCATGGGTCTGGGGTCATGGGTCCGGGGTCCTGGGTCCGGGGTCCGGGGTCCGGGGTCATGGGTCCGTGGTCCTGTCTCCGGGGTCATGGGTCTGGGGTAATGGGTCTGGGGTCATGGGTCTCGGGTCATGGGTCTGGGGTCATGGGTCCGGGGTCATGGGTCCGGGGTCATGGGTCCGGGGTCATGGGTCCGGGGTCATGGGTCCGTGGTAATGGGTCCGGGGTCATGGGTCCGGGGTCATGGGTCCGGGGTCATGGGTCCGGGGTCATGGGTCCGGGGTCATGGGTCCGGGGTCATGGGTCCGGGGTCATGGGTCCGGGGTCATGGGTCCGGGGTCATGGGTCCGGGGTCATGGGTCCGGGGTCATGGGTCCGGGGTCATGGGTCCGGGGTCATGGGTCCGGGGTCATGGGTCCGGGGTCATGGGTCCGGGGTCATGGGTCCGGGGTCATGGGTCCGGGGTCATGGGTCCGGGGTCATGGGTCCGGGGTCATGGGTCCGGGGTCATGGGTCCGGGGTCATGGGTCCGGGGTCATGGGTCCGGGGTTATGGGTCCGGGGTCATGGGTCCGGGGTCATGGGTCCGGGGTCATGGGTCTGGGGTCATGGGTCTGGGGTCATGGGTCCGTGGTCCTGTCTCCGGGGTCATGGGTCTGGGGTAATGGGTCTGGGGTCATGGGTCTCGGGTCATGGGTCTGGGGTCGTGGGTACGGGGTCGTGGGTCCGGGGTCATGGGTCCGGGGTCATGTGTCCGGCGTCCTGGGTCCGGGGTTGTGGTTCCGGGGTCCTGGGTCCGGGGTCATGGGTCCGGGGTCATGGGTCCGGCGTCATGGGTCCGGGGTCATGGGTCCGGTGTCATGGGTCCGGGGTCGTGGGTCCGGGGTCATGGGTCCGTGGTAATGGGTCCGGGGTCATGGGTCCGGGGTCATGGGTCTGGGGTCATGGGTCTGGGGTCTTGGGTCCGGGGTCATGGGTCCGGGGTCATGGGTCCGGGGTCATGGGTCCGGGGTCATGGGTCCGGGGTCATGGGTCCGGGGTCATGGGTCCGGGGTCATGGGTCCGGGGTCATGGGTCCGGGGTCATGGGTCCGGGGTCATGGGTCTGGGGTCATTGGTCTGGGGTCATGGGTCTGGGGTCATGGGTCCGGTGTCATGTGTCCGTTGTCATGGGACCGGGGTCATGGGACCGGGGTCATGGGTCCGGGGTCATGGGTCCGGGGTCCTGGGTCCGGGGTCCGGGGTCCGGGGTCATGGGTCCGTGGTCCTGTCTCCGGGGTCATGGGTCTGGGGTAATGGGTCTGGGGTCATGGGTCTCGGGTCATGGGTCTGGGGTCATGGGTCCGGGGTCATGGGTCCGGGGTCATGGGTCCGGGGTCATGGGTCCGGGGTCATGGGTCCGTGGTAATGGGTCCGGGGTCATGGGTCCGGGGTCATGGGTCCGGGGTCATGGGTCCGGGGTCATGGGTCCGTGGTCATGGGTCCGGGGTCATGGGTCCGGGGTCATGGGTCCGGGGTCATGGGTCCGGGGTCATGGGTCCGGGGTCATGGCTCCGGGGTCATGGGTCCGGGGTCATGGGTCCGGGGTCATGGGTCCGGGGTCATGGGTCCGGGGTCATGGGTCCGGGGTCATGGGTCCGGGGTCATGGGTCCGGGGTCATGGGCCCTGGGTCATGGGTCCGGGGTCATGGGTCCGGGGTCATGGGTCCGGGGTCATGGGTCCGGGGTCATGGGTCCGGGGTCATGGGTCCGGGGTCATGGGTCCGGGGTCATGGGTCCGGGGTCATGGGTCCGGGGTCATGGGTCCGGGGTCATGGGTCCGGGGTCATGGGTCCGGGGTCATGGGTCCGGGGTCATGGGTCCGGGGTCATGGGTCCGGGGTCATAGGTCCGGGGTCATGGGTCCGGGGTCATGGGTCTGGGGTCATGGGTCTGGGGTCATGGGTCTGGGGTCATGGGTCTGGGGTCATGGGTCTGGGGTCATGGGTCTGGGGTCATGGGTCTGGGGTCTTGGGTCTGGGGTCGTGGGTCTGGGGTCGTGGGTCTGGGGTCGTGGGTCCGGGGTCGTGGGTCCGGGGTCGTGGGTCCGGGGTCATGGGTCCGGGGTCATATGTCCGGGGTCCTGGGTCCGGGGTCATGGGTCCGGGGTCATGGGTCCGGGGTCATGGGTCCGGGGTCATGGGTCCGGGGTCATGGGTCCGGGGTCATGGGTCCGGGGTCATGGGTCCGGGGTCATGGGTCCGGGGTCATGGGTCCGGGGTCATGGGTCCGGGGTCATGGGTCCGGGGTCATGGGTCCGGGGTCATGGGTCCGGGGTCATGGGTCCGGGGTCATGGGTCCGGGGTCATGGGTCCGGGGTCATGGGTCTGGGGTCATGGGTCTGGGTTCATGGGTCTGGGGTCATGGGTCTGGGGTCATGGTTCTGGGGTCATGGGTCTGGGGTCATGGGTCTGGGGTCATGGGTCTGGGGTCATGGGTCCGTGGTCCTGTCTCCGGGGTCATGGGTCTGGGGTAATGGGTCTGGGATCATGGGTCTCGGGTCATGGGTCTGGGGTCGTGGGTACGGGGTCGTGGGTCCGGGGTCATGGGTCCGGGGTCATGTGTCCGGCGTCCTGGGTCCGGGGTTGTGGTTCCGGGGTCCTGGGTCCGGGGTCATGGGTCCGGGGTCATGGGTCCGGCGTCATGGGTCCGGGGTCATGGGTCCGGTGTCATGGGTCCGGGGTCGTGGGTCCGGGGTCATGGGTCCGTGGTAATGGGTCCGGGGTCATGGGTCCGGGGTCATGGGTCTGGGGTCATGGGTCTGGGGTCTTGGGTCCGGGGTCATGGGTCCGGGGTCATGGGTCCGGGGTCATGGGTCCGGGGTCATGGGTCCGGGGTCATGGGTCCGGGGTCATGGGTCCGGGGTCATGGGTCCGGGGTCATGGGTCCGGGGTCATGGGTCCGGGGTCATGGGTCCGGGGTCATGGGTCTGGGGTCATTGGTCTGGGGTCATGGGTCTGGGGTCATGGGTCCGGTGTCATGTGTCCGTTGTCATGGGACCGGGGTCATGGGACCGGGGTCATGGGTCCGGGGTCATGGGTCTGGGGTCATGGGTCTGGGGTCTTGGGTCCGGGGTCATGGGTCTCGGGTCATGGGTCTGGGGTCGTGGGTCCGGGTTCGTGGGTCCGGGGTCCTGGGTCCGGGGTCGTGGGTCCGGGGTCGTGGGTCTGGGGTCGTGGGTCTGGGGTCGTGGGTCTGGGGTCATGGGTCTGGGGTCATGGGTCTGGGGTCATGGGTCTGGGGTCATGGGTCTGGGTTCATGGGTCTGGGTTCATGGGTCTGGGGTCATGGGCCTGGGGTCATGGGTCTGGGGTCGTGGGTCTGGGGTCGTGGGTCCGGGGTCGTGGGTCCGGGGTCGTGGGTCCGGGGTCATGCGTCCGGGGTCATGTGTCCGGGGTCCTGGGTCCGGGGTCATGGGTCTGGGGTCATGGGTCTGGGGTCATGGGTCTGGGGTCATGGGTCTGGGGTCATGGGTCTGGGGTCATGGGTCTGGGGTCATGGGTCTGGGGTCATGGCTCTGGGGTCTTGGGTCTGGGGTCGTGGGTCTGGGGTCGTGGGTCCGGGGTCGTGGGTCCGGGGTCATGGGTCCGGGGTCATGTGTCCGGGGTCCTGGGTCCGGGGTCGTGGTTCCGGGGTCCTGGGTCCGGGGTCATGGGTCCGGGGTCATGGGTCCGGGGTCATGGGTCCGGGGTCATGGGTCCGGAGTCGTGGGTCCGGGGTCATGGGTCCGTGGTCATGGGTCCGGAGTCACGGGTCCGGGGTCCCGGGTCCGGGGTCATGGGTCCGGGGTCACGGGTCCGGGGTCACGGGTCCGGGGTCATGGGTCCGGGGTCATGGGTCCGGGGTCATGGGTCCGGTGTCATGGGTCCGTTGTCATGGGACCGGGGTCATGGGACCGGGGTCATGGGTCCGGGGTCATGGGTCTGGGTTAATGGGTCTGGGGTCATGGGTCTGGGGTCATGGGTCTGGGGTCGTGGGTCGGGGTTCGTGGGTCCGGGGTCCTGGGTCCTGGGTCGTGGGTCCGGGGTCGTGGGTCTGGGGTCGTGGGTCTGGGGTCGTGGGTCTGGGGTCGTGGGTCTGGGGTCGTGGGTCTGGGGTCGTGGGTCTGGGGTCGTGGGTCTGGGGTCATGGGTCTGGGGTCATGGGTCTGGGGTCATGGGTCTGGGGTCATGGGTCTGGGGTCATGGGTCTGGGGTCATGGGTCTGGGGTCATGGGTCTGGGTTCATGGGTCTGGGTTCATGGGTCTGGGGTCATGGGTCTGGGGTCTTGGGTCTGGGGTCGTGTGTCCGTGGTCGTGGGTCCGGGGTCGTGGGTCCGGGGTCATGGGTCCGGGGTCATGTGTCCGGGGTCCTGGGTCCGGGGTCATGGGTCCGGGGTCATGGGTCCGGGGTCATGGGTCCGGGGTCATGGGTCCGGGGTCATGGGTCCGGGGTCATGGGTCCGGGGTCATGGGTCCGGGGTCATGGGTCCGGGGTCATGGGTCCGGGGTCATGGGTCCGGGGTCATGGGTCCGGGGTCATGGGTCCGGGGTCATGAGTCCGGGGTCATGGGTCCGGGGTCATGGGTCCGGGGTCATGGGTCCGGGGTCATGGGTCTGGGGTCATGGGTCTGGGGTCATGGGTCTGGGTTCATGGGTCTGGGTTCATGGGTCTGGGGTCATGGGCCTGGGGTCATGGGTCTGGGGTCGTGGGTCTGGGGTCGTGGGTCCGGGGTCGTGGGTCCGGGGTCGTGGGTCCGGGGTCATGCGTCCGGGGTCATGTGTCCGGGGTCCTGGGTCCGGGGTCATGGGTCTGGGGTCATGGGTCTGGGGTCATGGGTCTGGGGTCATGGGTCTGGGGTCATGGGTCTGGGGTCATGGGTCTGGGGTCATGGGTCTGGGGTCATGGCTCTGGGGTCTTGGGTCTGGGGTCGTGGGTCTGGGGTCGTGGGTCCGGGGTCGTGGGTCCGGGGTCATGGGTCCGGGGTCATGTGTCCGGGGTCCTGGGTCCGGGGTCGTGGTTCCGGGGTCCTGGGTCCGGGGTCATGGGTCCGGGGTCATGGGTCCGGGGTCATGGGTCCGGGGTCATGGGTCCGGGGTCATGGGTCCGGGGTCATGGGTCCGGGGTCATGGGTCCGGGGTCATGGGTCCGGGGTCATGAGTCCGGGGTCATGGGTCCGGGGTCATGGGTCCGGGGTCATGGGTCCGGGGTCATGGGTCCGGGGTCATGGGACCGGGGTCATGGGTCCGGGGTCATGGGTCCGGGGTCATGGGTCCGGGGTCATGGGTCCGGGGTTATGGGTCCGGGGTCATGGGTCCGGGGTCATGGGTCTGGGGTCATGGGTCTGGGGTCATGGGTCCGTGGTCCTGTCTCCGGGGTCATGGGTCTGGGGTAATGGGTCTGGGGTCATGGGTCTCGGGTCATGGGTCTGGGGTCGTGGGTACGGGGTCGTGGGTCCGGGGTCATGGGTCCGGGGTCATGTGTCCGGCGTCCTGGGTCCGGGGTTGTGGTTCCGGGGTCCTGGGTCCGGGGTCATGGGTCCGGGGTCATGGGTCCGGCGTCATGGGTCCGGGGTCATGGGTCCGGTGTCATGGGTCCGGGGTCGTGGGTCCGGGGTCATGGGTCCGTGGTAATGGGTCCGGGGTCATGGGTCCGGGGTCATGGGTCTGGGGTCATGGGTCTGGGGTCTTGGGTCCGGGGTCATGGGTCCGGGGTCATGGGTCCGGGGTCATGGGTCCGGGGTCATGGGTCCGGGGTCATGGGTCCGGGGTCATGGGTCCGGGGTCATGGGTCCGGGGTCATGGGTCCGGGGTCATGGGTCTGGGGTCATGGGTCTGGGGTCGTGGGTCTGGGGTCGTGGGTCCGGGGTCGTGGGTCCGGGGTCGTGGGTCCGGGGTCATGCGTCCGGGGTCATGTGTCCGGGGTCCTGGGTCCGGGGTCATGGGTCTGGGGTCATGGGTCTGGGGTCATGGGTCTGGGGTCATGGGTCTGGGGTCATGGGTCTGGGGTCATGGGTCTGGGGTCATGGGTCTGGGGTCATGGCTCTGGGGTCTTGGGTCTGGGGTCGTGGGTCTGGGGTCGTGGGTCCGGGGTCGTGGGTCCGGGGTCATGGGTCCGGGGTCATGTGTCCGGGGTCCTGGGTCCGGG
The DNA here is from genome assembly GCA_944738655.2 of Andrena hattorfiana. NCBI lineage: Eukaryota > Metazoa > Arthropoda > Insecta > Hymenoptera > Andrenidae > Andrena > Andrena hattorfiana. The sequence continues at coordinate 64,825,212 of OX122889.2, forward strand.
GTCGTGGTTCCGGGGTCCTGGGTCCGGGGTCATGGGTCCGGGGTCATGGGTCCGGGGTCATGGGTCCGGGGTCATGGGTCCGGGGTCATGGGTCCGGGGTCATGGGTCCGGGGTCATGGGTCCGGGGTCATGGGTCCGGGGTCATGAGTCCGGGGTCATGGGTCCGGGGTCATGGGTCCGGGGTCATGGGTCCGGGGTCATGGGTCCGGGGTCATGGGACCGGGGTCATGGGTCCGGGGTCATGGGTCCGGGGTCATGGGTCCGGGGTCATGGGTCCGGGGTCATGGGTCCGGGGTTATGGGTCCGGGGTCATGGGTCCGGGGTCATGGGTCTGGGGTCATGGGTCTGGGGTCATGGGTCCGTGGTCCTGTCTCCGGGGTCATGGGTCTGGGGTAATGGGTCTGGGGTCATGGGTCTCGGGTCATGGGTCTGGGGTCGTGGGTACGGGGTCGTGGGTCCGGGGTCATGGGTCCGGGGTCATGTGTCCGGCGTCCTGGGTCCGGGGTTGTGGTTCCGGGGTCCTGGGTCCGGGGTCATGGGTCCGGGGTCATGGGTCCGGCGTCATGGGTCCGGGGTCATGGGTCCGGTGTCATGGGTCCGGGGTCGTGGGTCCGGGGTCATGGGTCCGTGGTAATGGGTCCGGGGTCATGGGTCCGGGGTCATGGGTCTGGGGTCATGGGTCTGGGGTCTTGGGTCCGGGGTCATGGGTCCGGGGTCATGGGTCCGGGGTCATGGGTCCGGGGTCATGGGTCCGGGGTCATGGGTCCGGGGTCATGGGTCCGGGGTCATGGGTCCGGGGTCATGGGTCCGGGGTCATGGGTCCGGGGTCATGGGTCCGGGGTCATGGGTCTGGGGTCATTGGTCTGGGGTCATGGGTCTGGGGTCATGGGTCCGGTGTCATGTGTCCGTTGTCATGGGACCGGGGTCATGGGACCGGGGTCATGGGTCCGGGGTCATGGGTCCGGGGTCCTGGGTCCGGGGTCCGGGGTCCGGGGTCATGGGTCCGTGGTCCTGTCTCCGGGGTCATGGGTCTGGGGTAATGGGTCTGGGGTCATGGGTCTCGGGTCATGGGTCTGGGGTCGTGGGTCCGGGGTCGTGGGTCCGGGGTCATGGGTCCGGGGTCATGTGTCCGGGGTCCTGGGTCCGGGGTTGTGGTTCCGGGGTCCTGGGTCCGGGGTCATGGGTCTGGGCTCATGGGTCTGGGGTCATGGGTCTGGGTTCATGGGTCTGGGGTCATGGGTCTGGGGTCATGGGTCTGGGGTCATGGGTCCGGGGTCATGGGTCCGTGGTCCTGTCTCCGGGGTCATGGGTCTGGGGTAATGGGTCTGGGGTCATGGGTCTCGGGTCATGGGTCTGGGGTCGTGGGTCCGGGTTCGTGGGTCCGGGGTCCTGGGTCCGGGGTCGTGGGTCCGGGGTCGTGGGTCTGGGGTCGTGGGTCTGGGGTCGTGGGTCCGGGGTCATGGGTCTGGGGTCATGGGTCTGGGGTCATGGGTCTGGGGTCATGGGACCGGGGTCATGGGTCCGGGGTCATGGGTCCGGGGTCATGGGTCCGGGGTCATGGGTCTGGGGTCATGGGTCTGGGGTCATGGGTCTGGGGTCATGGCTCTGGGGTCTTGGGTCTGGGGTCGTGGGTCTGGGGTCGTGGGTCCGGGGTCGTGGGTCCGGGGTCATGGGTCCGGGGTCATGTGTCCGGGGTCCTGGGTCCGGGGTCGTGGTTCCGGGGTCCTGGGTCCGGGGTCATGGGTCCGGCGTCATGGGTCCGGGGACATGGGTCCGGGGTCATGGGTCCGGAGTCGTGGGTCCGGGGTCATGGGTCCGTGGTCATGGGTCCGGAGTCACGGGTCCGGGGTCCCGGGTCCGGGGTCATGGGTCCGGGGTCACGGGTCCGGGGTCACGGGTCCGGGGTCATGGGTCCGGGGTCATGGGTCCGGGGTCATGGGTCCGGTGTCATGGGTCCGTTGTCATGGGACCGGGGTCATGGGACCGGGGTCATGGGTCCGGGGTCATGGGTCCGGGGTCATGGGTCCGGGGTCATGGGTCTGTGGTCATTGGTCTGGGGTCATGGGTACGTGGTCCTGTCTCCGGGGTCATGGGTCTGGGTTAATGGGTCTGCGGTCATGGGTCTCGGGTCATGGGTCTGGGGTCGTGGGTCGGGGTTCGTGGGTCCGGGGTCCTGGGTCCTGGGTCGTGGGTCCGGGGTCGTGGGTCTGGGGTCGTGGGTCTGGGGTCGTGGGTCTGGGGTCGTGGGTCTGGGGTCGTGGGTCTGGGGTCGTGGGTCTGGGGTCGTGGGTCTGGGGTCATGGGTCTGGGGTCATGGGTCTGGGGTCATGGGTCTGGGGTCATGGGTCTGGGGTCATGGGTCTGGGGTCATGGGTCTGGGGTCATGGGTCTGGGGTCATGGGTCTGGGGTCATGGGTCTGGGGTCATGGGTCTGGGTTCATGGGTCTGGGGTCATGGGTCTGGGGTCATGGGTCTGGGGTCATGGGTCTGGGGTCATGGGTCTGGGGTCATGGGTCTGGGGTCATGGGTCTGGGGTCATGGGTCTGGGGTCATGGGTCTGGGGTCATGGGTCTGGGGTCATGGGTCTGGGGTCATGGGTCTGGGGTCATGGGTCTGGGGTCATGGGTCTGGGGTCATGGGTCTGGGGTCTTGGGTCTGGGGTCGTGGGTCCGGGGTCGTGGGTCCGGGGTCGTGGGTCCGGGGTCCTGGGTCCGGGGTCATGGGTCCGGGGTCATGGGTCCGGGGTCATGGGTCCGGGGTCATGGGTCCGGGGTCATGGGTCCGGGGTCATGGGTCCGGGGTCATGGGTCCGGGGTCATGGGTCCGGGGTCATGGGTCCGGGGTCATGGGTCCGGGGTCATGGGTCCGGGGTCATGGGTCCGGGGTCATGGGTCCGGGGTCATGGGTCCGGGGTCATGGGTCCGGGGTCATGGGTCCGGGGTCATGGGTCCGGGGTCATGGGTCCGGGGTCATGGGTCCGGGGTCATGGGTCCGGGGTCATGGGTCCGGGGTCATGGGTCCGGGGTCATGGGTCCGGGGTCATGGGTCCGGGGTCATGGGTCCGGGGTCATGGGTCCGGGGTCATGGGTCCGGGGTCATGGGTCCGGGGTCATGGGTCCGGGGTCATGGGTCCGGGGTCATGGGTCCGGGGTCATGGGTCCGGGGTCATGGGTCCGGGGTCATGGGTCCGGGGTCATGGGTCCGGGGTCATGGGTCCGGGGTCATGGGTCCGGGGTCATGGGTCCGGGGTCATGGGTCCGGGGTCATGGGCCCTGGGTCATGGGTCCGGGGTCATGGGTCCGGGGTCATGGGTCCGGGGTCATGGGTCCGGGGTCATGGGTCCGGGGTCATGGGTCCGGGGTCATGGGTCCGGGGTCATGGGTCCGGGGTCATGGGTCCGGGGTCATGGGTCCGGGGTCATGGGTCCGGGGTCATGGGTCCGGGGTCATGGGTCCGGGGTCATGGGTCCGGGGTCATGGGTCCGGGGTCATGGGTCCGGGGTCATGGGTCCGGGGTCATGGGTCCGGGGTCATGGGTCCGGGGTCATGGGTCCGGGGTCATGGGTCCGGGGTCATGGGTCTGGGGTCATGGGTCTGGGTTCATGGGTCTGGGGTCATGGGTCTGGGGTCATGGTTCTGGGGTCATGGGTCTGGGGTCATGGGTCTGGGGTCATGGGTCTGGGGTCATGGGTCTGGGGTCATGGGTCTGGGGTCATGGGTCCGTGGTCCTGTCTCCGGGGTCATGGGTCTGGGGTAATGGGTCTGGGGTCATGGGTCTCGGGTCATGGGTCTGGGGTCGTGGGTACGGGGTCGTGGGTCCGGGGTCATGGGTCCGGGGTCATGTGTCCGGCGTCCTGGGTCCGGGGTTGTGGTTCCGGGGTCCTGGGTCCGGGGTCATGGGTCCGGGGTCATGGGTCCGGCGTCATGGGTCCGGGGTCATGGGTCCGGTGTCATGGGTCCGGGGTCGTGGGTCCGGGGTCATGGGTCCGTGGTAATGGGTCCGGGGTCATGGGTCCGGGGTCATGGGTCTGGGGTCATGGGTCTGGGGTCTTGGGTACGGGGTCATGGGTCCGGGGTCATGGGTCCGGGGTCATGGGTCCGGGGTCATGGGTCCGGGGTCATGGGTCCGGGGTCATGGGTCCGGGGTCATGGGTCCGGGGTCATGGGTCCGGGGTCATGGGTCCGGGGTCATGGGTCCGGGGTCATGGGTCCGGGGTCATGGGTCCGGGGTCATGGGTCCGGGGTCATGGGTCCGGGGTCATGGGTCTGGGGTCATGGGTCCGGTGTCATGTGTCCGTTGTCATGGGACCGGGGTCATGGGACCGGGGTCATGGGTCCGGGGTCATGGGTGCGGGGTCCTGGGTCCGGGGTCCGGGGTCCGGGGTCATGGGTCCGTGGTCCTGTCTCCGGGGTCATGGGTCTGGGGTAATGGGTCTGGGGTCATGGGTCTCGGGTCATGGGTCTGGGGTCGTGGGTCCGGGGTCGTGGGTCCGGGGTCATGGGTCCGGGGTCATGTGTCCGGGGTCCTGGGTCCGGGGTTGTGGTTCCGGGGTCCTGGGTCCGGGGTCATGGGTCTGGGCTCATGGGTCTGGGGTCATGGGTCTGGGTTCATGGGTCTGGGGTCATGGGTCTGGGGTCATGGGTCTGGGGTCATGGGTCCGGGGTCATGGGTCCGTGGTCCTGTCTCCGGGGTCATGGGTCTGGGGTAATGGGTCTGGGGTCATGGGTCTCGGGTCATGGGTCTGGGGTCGTGGGTCCGGGTTCGTGGGTCCGGGGTCCTGGGTCCGGGGTCGTGGGTCCGGGGTCGTGGGTCTGGGGTCGTGGGTCTGGGGTCGTGGGTCTGGGGTCATGGGTCTGGGGTCATGGGTCTGGGGTCATGGGTCTGGGGTCATGGGTCTGGGTTCATGGGTCTGGGTTCATGGGTCTGGGGTCATGGGCCTGGGGTCATGGGTCTGGGGTCGTGGGTCTGGGGTCGTGGGTCCGGGGTCGTGGGTCCGGGGTCGTGGGTCCGGGGTCATGGGTCCGGGGTCATGTGTCCGGGGTCCTGGGTCCGGGGTCATGGGTCTGGGGTCATGGGTCTGGGGTCATGGGTCTGGGGTCATGGGTCTGGGGTCATGGGTCTGGTGTCATGGGTCTGGGGTCATGGCTCTGGGGTCTTGGGTCTGGGGTCGTGGGTCTGGGGTCGTGGGTCCGGGGTCGTGGGTCCGGGGTCATGGGTCCGGGGTCATGTGTCCGGGGTCCTGGGTCCGGGGTCGTGGTTCCGGGGTCCTGGGTCCGGGGTCATGGGTCCGGGGTCATGGGTCCGGGGTCATGGGTCCGGGGTCATGGGTCCGGAGTCTTGGGTCCGGGGTCATGGGTCCGTGGTCATGGGTCCGGAGTCACGGGTCCGGGGTCCCGGGTCCGGGGTCATGGGTCCGGGGTCACGGGTCCGGGGTCACGGGTCCGGGGTCATGGGTCCGGGGTCATGGGTCCGGTGTCATGGGTCCGTTGTCATGGGACCGGGGTCATGGGACCGGGGTCATGGGTCCGGGGTCATGGGTCCGGGGTCATGGGTCCGGGGTCATGGGTCCGGGGTCATGGGTCTGTGGTCATTGGTCTGGGGTCATGGGTACGTGGTCCTGTCTCTGGGGTCATGGGTCTGGGTTAATGGGTCTGGGGTCATGGGTCTCGGGTCATGGGTCTGGGGTCGTGGGTCGGGGTTCGTGGGTCCGGGGTCCTGGGTCCTGGGTCGTGGGTCCGGGGTCGTGGGTCTGGGGTCGTGGGTCTGGGGTCGTGGGTCTGGGGTCGTGGGTCTGGGGTCATGGGTCTGGGGTCATGGGTCTGGGGTCATGGGTCTGGGGTCATGGGTCCGTGGTCATGGGTCCGGGGTCATGGGTCCGGGGTCATGGGTCTGGGGTCATGGGTCTCGGGTCATGGGTCTGGGGTCGTGGGTCCGGGTTCGTGGGTCCGGGGTCCTGGGTCCGGGGTCGTGGGTCCGGGGTCGTGGGTCTGGGGTCGTGGGTCTGGGGTCGTGGGTCTGGGGTCATGGGTCTGGGGTCATGGGTCTGGGGTCATGGGTCTGGGGTCATGGGTCTGGGTTCATGGGTCTGGGTTCATGGGTCTGGGGTCATGGGCCTGGGGTCATGGGTCTGGGGTCGTGGGTCTGGGGTCGTGGGTCCGGGGTCGTGGGTCCGGGGTCGTGGGTCCGGGGTCATGGGTCCGGGGTCATGTGTCCGGGGTCCTGGGTCCGGGGTCATGGGTCTGGGGTCATGGGTCTGGGGTCATGGGTCTGGGGTCATGGGTCTGGGGTCATGGGTCTGGGGTCATGGGTCTGGGGTCATGGCTCTGGGGTCTTGGGTCTGGGGTCGTGGGTCTGGGGTCGTGGGTCCGGGGTCGTGGGTCCGGGGTCATGGGTCCGGGGTCATGTGTCCGGGGTCCTGGGTCCGGGGTCGTGGTTCCGGGGTCCTGGGTCCGGGGTCATGGGTCCGGGGTCATGGGTCCGGGGTCATGGGTCCGGGGTCATGGGTCCGGAGTCTTGGGTCCGGGGTCATGGGTCCGTGGTCATGGGTCCGGAGTCACGGGTCCGGGGTCCCGGGTCCGGGGTCATGGGTCCGGGGTCACGGGTCCGGGGTCACGGGTCCGGGGTCATGGGTCCGGGGTCATGGGTCCGGTGTCATGGGTCCGTTGTCATGGGACCGGGGTCATGGGACCGGGGTCATGGGTCCGGGGTCATGGGTCCGGGGTCATGGGTCCGGGGTCATGGGTCCGGGGTCATGGGTCTGTGGTCATTGGTCTGGGGTCATGGGTACGTGGTCCTGTCTCTGGGGTCATGGGTCTGGGTTAATGGGTCTGGGGTCATGGGTCTCGGGTCATGGGTCTGGGGTCGTGGGTCGGGGTTCGTGGGTCCGGGGTCCTGGGTCCTGGGTCGTGGGTCCGGGGTCGTGGGTCTGGGGTCGTGGGTCTGGGGTCGTGGGTCTGGGGTCGTGGGTCTGGGGTCATGGGTCTGGGGTCATGGGTCTGGGGTCATGGGTCTGGGGTCATGGGTCTGGGGTCATGGGTCTGGGGTCATGGGTCTGGGGTCATGGGTCTGGGGTCATGGGTCTGGGGTCATGGGTCTGGGTTCATGGGTCTGGGTTCATGGGTCTGGGGTCATGGGTCTGGGGTCATGGGTCTGGGGTCATGGGTCTGGGGTCATGGGTCTGGGGTCATGGGTCTGGGGTCATGGGTCTGGGGTCATGGGTCTGGGGTCATGGGTCTGGGGTCATGGGTCTGGGGTCATGGGTCTGGGGTCATGGGTCTGGGGTCTTGGGTCTGGGGTCGTGGGTCCGGGGTCGTGGGTCCGGGGTCGTGGGTCCGGGGTCGTGGGTCCGGGGTCATGTGTCCGGGGTCCTGGGTCCGGGGTCATGGGTCCGGGGTCATGGGTCCGGGGTCATGGGTCCGGGGTCATGGGTCCGGGGTCATGGGTCCGGGGTCATGGGTCCGGGGTCATGGGTCCGGGGTCATGGGTCCGGGGTCGTGGGTCCGGGGTCGTGGGTCCGGGGTCATGTGTCCGGGGTCCTGGGTCCGGGGTCATGGGTCCGGGGTCATGGGTCCGGGGTCATGGGTCCGGGGTCATGGGTCCGGGGTCATGGGTCCGGGGTCATGGGTCCGGGGTCATGGGTCTGGGGTCATGGGTCTCGGGTCATGGGTCTGGGGTCGTGGGTCCGGGTTCGTGGGTCCGGGGTCCTGGGTCCGGGGTCGTGGGTCCGGGGTCGTGGGTCTGGGGTCGTGGGTCTGGGGTCGTGGGTCTGGGGTCATGGGTCTGGGGTCATGGGTCTGGGGTCATGGGTCTGGGGTCATGGGTCTGGGTTCATGGGTCTGGGTTCATGGGTCTGGGGTCATGGGCCTGGGGTCATGGGTCTGGGGTCGTGGGTCTGGGGTCGTGGGTCCGGGGTCGTGGGTCCGGGGTCGTGGGTCCGGGGTCATGGGTCCGGGGTCATGTGTCCGGGGTCCTGGGTCCGGGGTCATGGGTCTGGGGTCATGGGTCTGGGGTCATGGGTCTGGGGTCATGGGTCTGGGGTCATGGGTCTGGGGTCATGGGTCTGGGGTCATGGCTCTGGGGTCTTGGGTCTGGGGTCGTGGGTCTGGGGTCGTGGGTCCGGGGTCGTGGGTCCGGGGTCATGGGTCCGGGGTCATGTGTCCGGGGTCCTGGGTCCGGGGTCGTGGTTCCGGGGTCCTGGGTCCGGGGTCATGGGTCCGGGGTCATGGGTCCGGGGTCATGGGTCCGGGGTCATGGGTCCGGAGTCTTGGGTCCGGGGTCATGGGTCCGTGGTCATGGGTCCGGAGTCACGGGTCCGGGGTCCCGGGTCCGGGGTCATGGGTCCGGGGTCACGGGTCCGGGGTCACGGGTCCGGGGTCATGGGTCCGGGGTCATGGGTCCGGGGTCATGGGTCCGGTGTCATGGGTCCGTTGTCATGGGACCGGGGTCATGGGACCGGGGTCATGGGTCCGGGGTCATGGGTCCGGGGTCATGGGTCCGGGGTCATGGGTCTGGGGTCATGGGTCTGGGGTCATGGGTCTGGGGTCATGGGTCTGGGGTCATGGGTCTGGGGTCATGGGTCTGGGGTCATGGCTCTGGGGTCTTGGGTCTGGGGTCGTGGGTCTGGGGTCGTGGGTCCGGGGTCGTGGGTCCGGGGTCATGGGTCCGGGGTCATGTGTCCGGGGTCCTGGGTCCGGGGTCGTGGTTCCGGGGTCCTGGGTCCGGGGTCATGGGTCCGGGGTCATGGGTCCGGGGTCATGGGTCCGGGGTCATGGGTCCGGAGTCTTGGGTCCGGGGTCATGGGTCCGTGGTCATGGGTCCGGAGTCACGGGTCCGGGGTCCCGGGTCCGGGGTCATGGGTCCGGGGTCACGGGTCCGGGGTCACGGGTCCGGGGTCATGGGTCCGGGGTCATGGGTCCGGGGTCATGGGTCCGGTGTCATGGGTCCGTTGTCATGGGACCGGGGTCATGGGACCGGGGTCATGGGTCCGGGGTCATGGGTCCGGGGTCATGGGTCCGGGGTCATGGGTCCGGGGTCATGGGTCTGTGGTCATTGGTCTGGGGTCATGGGTACGTGGTCCTGTCTCTGGGGTCATGGGTCTGGGTTAATGGGTCTGGGGTCATGGGTCTCGGGTCATGGGTCTGGGGTCGTGGGTCGGGGTTCGTGGGTCCGGGGTCCTGGGTCCTGGGTCGTGGGTCCGGGGTCGTGGGTCTGGGGTCGTGGGTCTGGGGTCGTGGGTCTGGGGTCGTGGGTCTGGGGTCATGGGTCTGGGGTCATGGGTCTGGGGTCATGGGTCTGGGGTCATGGGTCTGGGGTCATGGGTCTGGGGTCATGGGTCTGGGGTCATGGGTCTGGGGTCATGGGTCTGGGTTCATGGGTCTGGGTTCATGGGTCTGGGGTCATGGGTCTGGGGTCATGGGTCTGGGGTCATGGGTCTGGGGTCATGGGTCTGGGGTCATGGGTCTGGGGTCATGGGTCTGGGGTCATGGGTCTGGGGTCATGGGTCTGGGGTCATGGGTCTGGGGTCATGGGTCTGGGGTCATGGGTCTGGGGTCTTGGGTCTGGGGTCGTGGGTCCGGGGTCGTGGGTCCGGGGTCGTGGGTCCGGGGTCGTGGGTCCGGTGTCATGTGTCCGGGGTCCTGGGTCCGGGGTCATGGGTCCGGGGTCATGGGTCCGGGGTCATGGGTCCGGGGTCATGGGTCCGGGGTCATGGGTCCGGGGTCATGGGTCCGGGGTCATGGGTCCGGGGTCATGGGTCCGGGGTCGTGGGTCCGGGGTCGTGGGTCCGGGGTCATGTGTCCGGGGTCCTGGGTCCGGGGTCATGGGTCCGGGGTCATGGGTCCGGGGTCATGGGTCCGGGGTCATGGGTCCGGGGTCATGGGTCCGGGGTCATGGGTCCGGGGTCATGGGTCCGGGGTCATGGGTCCGGGGTCATGGGTCCGGGGTCATGGGTCCGGGGTCATGGGTCCGGGGTCATGGGTCCGGGGTCATGGGTCCGGGGTCATGGGTCCGGGGTCATGGGTCCGGGGTCATGGGTCCGGGGTCATGGGTCCGGGGTCATGGGTCCGGGGTCATGGGTCCGGGGTCATGGGTCCGGGGTCATGGGTCCGGGGTCATGGGTCCGGGGTCATGGGTCCGGGGTCATGGGTCCGGGGTCATGGGTCCGGGGTCATGGGTCCGGGGTCATGGGTCCGGGGTCATGGGTCCGGGGTCATGGGTCCGGGGTCATGGGTCCGGGGTCATGGGTCCGGGGTCATGGGTCCGGGGTCATGGGTCCGGGGTCATGGGTCCGGGGTCATGGGTCCGGGGTCATGGGTCCGGGGTCATGGGTCCGGGGTCATGGGTCCGGGGTCATGGGTCCGGGGTCATGGGTCCGGGGTCATGGGTCCGGGGTCATGGGCCCTGGGTCATGGGTCCGGGGTCATGGGTCCGGGGTCATGGGTCCGGGGTCATGGGTCCGGGGTCATGGGTCCGGGGTCATGGGTCCGGGGTCATGGGTCCGGGGTCATGGGTCCGGGGTCATGGGTCCGGGGTCATGGGTCCGGGGTCATGGGTCCGGGGTCATGGGTCCGGGGTCATGGGTCCGGGGTCATGGGTCCGCGGTCATGGGTCCGGGGTCATGGGTCCGGGGTCATGGGTCCGGGGTCATGGGTCCGGGGTCATGGGTCCGGGGTCATGGGTCCAGGGTCATGGGTCCGGGGTCATGGGTCTGGGGTCATGGGTCTGGGGTCATGGGTCTGGGGTCATGGGTCTGGGGTCTTGGGTCTGGGGTCGTGGGTCTGGGGTCGTGGGTCTGGGGTCGTGGGTCCGGGGTCGTGGGTCCGGGGTCGTGGGTCCGGGGTCATGGGTCCGGGGTCATGTGTCCGGGGTCCTGGGTCCGGGGTCATGGGTCCGGGGTCATGGGTCCGGGGTCATGGGTCCGGGGTCATGGGTCCGGGGTCATGGGTCCGTGGTAATGGGTCCGGGGTCATGGGTCCGGGGTCATGGGTCCGGGGTCATGGGTCCGGGGTCATGGGTCCGGGGTCATGGGTCCGGGGTCATGGGTCCGGGGTCATGGGTCCGGGGTCATGGGTCCGGGGTCATGGGTCCGGGGTCATGGGTCCGGGGTCATGGGTCCGGGGTCATGGGTCCGGGGTCATGGGTCCGGGGTCATGGGTCTGGGGTCATGGGTCTGGGTTCATGGGTCTGGGGTCATGGGTCTGGGGTCATGGTTCTGGGGTCATGGGTCTGGGGTCATGGGTCTGGGGTCATGGGTCTGGGGTCATGGGTCTGGGGTCATGGGTCTGGGGTCATGGGTCTGGGGTCATGGGTCTGGGGTCATGGGTCCGTGGTCCTGTCTCCGGGGTCATGGGTCTGGGGTAATGGGTCTGGGGTCATGGGTCTCGGGTCATGGGTCTGGGGTCGTGGGTACGGGGTCGTGGGTCCGGGGTCATGGGTCCGGGGTCATGTGTCCGGCGTCCTGGGTCCGGGGTTGTGGTTCCGGGGTCCTGGGTCCGGGGTCATGGGTCCGGGGTCATGGGTCCGGCGTCATGGGTCCGGGGTCATGGGTCCGGTGTCATGGGTCCGGGGTCGTGGGTCCGGGGTCATGGGTCCGTGGTAATGGGTCCGGGGTCATGGGTCCGGGGTCATGGGTCTGGGGTCATGGGTCTGGGGTCTTGGGTCCGGGGTCATGGGTCCGGGGTCATGGGTCCGGGGTCATGGGTCCGGGGTCATGGGTCCGGGGTCATGGGTCCGGGGTCATGGGTCCGGGGTCATGGGTCCGGGGTCATGGGTCCGGGGTCATGGGTCCGGGGTCATGGGTCCGGGGTCATGGGTCTGGGGTCATTGGTCTGGGGTCATGGGTCTGGGGTCATGGGTCCGGTGTCATGTGTCCGTTGTCATGGGACCGGGGTCATGGGACCGGGGTCATGGGTCCGGGGTCCTGGGTCCGGGGTCCGGGGTCCGGGGTCATGGGTCCGTGGTCCTGTCTCCGGGGTCATGGGTCTGGGGTAATGGGTCTGGGGTCATGGGTCTCGGGTCATGGGTCTGGGGTCGTGGGTCCGGGGTCGTGGGTCCGGGGTCATGGGTCCGGGGTCATGTGTCCGGGGTCCTGGGTCCGGGGTTGTGGTTCCGGGGTCCTGGGTCCGGGGTCATGGGTCTGGGCTCATGGGTCTGGGGTCATGGGTCTGGGGTCATGGGTCTGGGGTCATGGGTCTGGGGTCATGGGTCCGGGGTCATGGGTCCGTGGTCCTGTCTCCGGGGTCATGGGTCTGGGGTAATGGGTCTGGGGTCATGGGTCTCGGGTCATGGGTCTGGGGTCGTGGGTCCGGGTTCGTGGGTCCGGGGTCCTGGGTCCGGGGTCGTGGGTCCGGGGTCGTGGGTCTGGGGTCGTGGGTCTGGGGTCGTGGGTCTGGGGTCATGGGTCTGGGGTCATGGGTCTGGGGTCATGGGTCTGGGGTCATGGGTCTGGGTTCATGGGTCTGGGTTCATGGGTCTGGGGTCATGGGCCTGGGGTCATGGGTCCGTGGTCCTGTCTCCGGGGTCATGGGTCTGGGGTAATGGGTCTGGGGTCATGGGTCTCGGGTCATGGGTCTGGGGTCGTGGGTCCGGGGTCGTGGGTCCGGGGTCGTGGGTCCGGGGTCGTGGGTCCGGGGTCATGTGTCCGGGGTCCTGGGTCCGGGGTCATGGGTCCGGGGTCATGGGTCCGGGGTCATGGGTCCGGGGTCATGGGTCCGGGGTCATGGGTCCGGGGTCATGGGTCCGTGGTAATGGGTCCGGGGTCATGGGTCCGGGGTCATGGGTCCGGGGTCATGGGTCCGGGGTCATGGGTCCGGGGTCATGGGTCCGGGGTCATGGGTCCGGGGTCATGGGTCCGGGGTCATGGGTCCGGGGTCATGGGTCCGGGGTCATGGGTCCGGGGTCATGGGTCCGGGGTCATGGGTCCGGGGTCATGGGTCCGGGGTCATGGGTCCGGGGTCATGGGTCCGGGGTCATGGGTCCGGGGTCATGGGTCCGGGGTCATGGGTCCGGGGTCATGGGTCCGGGGTCATGGGTCCGGGGTCATGGGTCCTGGGTCATGGGTCCGGGGTCATGGGTCCGTGGCCCTGTCTCCGGGGTCATGGGTCTGGGGTAATGGGTCTGGGGTCATGGGTCTCGGGTCATGGGTCTGGGGTCGTGGGTCCGGGTTCGTGGGTCCGGGGTCCTGGGTCCGGGGTCGTGGGTCCGGGGTCGTGGGTCTGGGGTCGTGGGTCTGGGGTCGTGGGTCTGGGGTCATGGGTCTGGGGTCATGGGTCTGGGGTCATGGGTCTGGGGTCATGGGTCTGGGTTCATGGGTCTGGGTTCATGGGTCTGGGGTCATGGGCCTGGGGTCATGGGTCTGGGGTCATGGGTCCGTGGTCCTGTCTCCGGGGTCATGGGTCTGGGGTAATGGGTCTGGGGTCATGGGTCTCGGGTCATGGGTCTGGGGTCGTGGGTCCGGGGTCGTGGGTCCGGGGTCGTGGGTCCGGGGTCATGTGTCCGGGGTCATATGTCCGGGGTCCTGGGTCCGGGGTCATGGGTCCGGGGTCATGGGTCCGGGGTCATGGGTCCGGGGTCATGGGTCCGGGGTCATGGGTCCGGGGTCATGGGTCCGTGGTAATGGGTCCGGGGTCATGGGTCCGGGGTCATGGGTCCGGGGTCATGGGTCCGGGGTCATGGGTCCGGGGTCATGGGTCCGGGGTCATGGGTCCGGGGTCATGGGTCCGGGGTCATGGGTCCGGGGTCATGGGTCCGGGGTCATGGGTCCGGGGTCATGGGTCCGGGGTCATGGGTCCGGGGTCATGGGTCCGGGGTCATGGGTCCGGGGTCATGGGTCCGGGGTCATGGGTCCGGGGTCATGGGTCCGGGGTCATGGGTCCGGGGTCATGGGTCCGGGGTCATGGGTCCGGGGTCATGGGTCCGGGGTCATGGGTCCGGGGTCATGGGTCCGGGGTCATGGGTCCGGGGTCATGGGTCCGGGGTCATGGGTCCTGGGTCATGGGTCCGGGGTCATGGGTCCGGGGTCATGGGTCCGGGGTCATGGGTCCGGGGTCATGGGTCTGGGGTCATGGGTCCGGGTTCATGGGTCCGGGGTCATGGGTCTGGGTTCATGGGTCTGGGGTCATGGGTCTGGGGTCATGGTTCTGGGGTCATGGGTCTGGGGTCATGGGTCTGGGGTCATGGGTCTGGGGTCATGGGTCTGGGGTCATGGGTCCGTGGTCCTGTCTCCGGGGTCATGGGTCTGGGGTAATGGGTCTGGGGTCATGGGTCTCGGGTCATGGGTCTGGGGTCGTGGGTACGGGGTCGTGGGTCCGGGGTCATGGGTCCGGGGTCATGTGTCCGGCGTCCTGGGTCCGGGGTTGTGGTTCCGGGGTCCTGGGTCCGGGGTCATGGGTCCGGGGTCATGGGTCCGGCGTCATGGGTCCGGGGTCATGGGTCCGGTGTCATGGGTCCGGGGTCGTGGGTCCGGGGTCATGGGTCCGTGGTAATGGGTCCGGGGTCATGGGTCCGGGGTCATGGGTCTGGGGTCATGGGTCTGGGGTCTTGGGTCCGGGGTCATGGGTCCGGGGTCATGGGTCCGGGGTCATGGGTCCGGGGTCATGGGTCCGGGGTCATGGGTCCGGGGTCATGGGTCCGGGGTCATGGGTCCGGGGTCATGGGTCCGGGGTCATGGGTCCGGGGTCATGGGTCCGGGGTCATGGGTCTGGGGTCATTGGTCTGGGGTCATGGGTCTGGGGTCATGGGTCCGGTGTCATGTGTCCGTTGTCATGGGACCGGGGTCATGGGACCGGGGTCATGGGTCCGGGGTCATGGGTCCGGGGTCCTGGGTCCGGGGTCCGGGGTCCGGGGTCATGGGTCCGTGGTCCTGTCTCCGGGGTCATGGGTCTGGGGTAATGGGTCTGGGTTCATGGGTCTCGGGTCATGGGTCTGGGGTCGTGGGTCCGGGGTCGTGGGTCCGGGGTCATGGGTCCGGGGTCATGTGTCCGGGGTCCTGGGTCCGGGGTTGTGGTTCCGGGGTCCTGGGTCCGGGGTCATGGGTCTGGGCTCATGGGTCTGGGGTCATGGGTCTGGGTGCATGGGTCTGGGGTCATGGGTCTGGGGTCATGGGTCTGGGGTCATGGGTCCGGGGTCATGGGTCCGTGGTCCTGTCTCCGGGGTCATGTGTCTGGGGTAATGGGTCTTGGGTCATGGGTCTCGGGTCATGGGTCTGGGGTCGTGGGTCCGGGTTCGTGGGTCCGGGGTCCTGGGTCCGGGGTCGTGGGTCCGGGGTCGTGGGTCTGGGGTCGTGGGTCTGGGGTCGTGGGTCTGGGGTCATGGGTCTGGGGTCATGGGTCTGGGGTCATGGGTCTGGGGTCATGGGTCTGGGGTCATGGGTCTGGGTTCATGGGTCTGGGTTCATGGGTCTGGGGTCATGGGCCTGGGGTCATGGGTCTGGGGTCGTGGGTCTGGGGTCGTGGGTCCGGGGTCGTGGGTCCGGGGTCGTGGGTCCGGGGTCATGGGTCCGGGGTCATGTGTCCGGGGTCCTGGGTCCGGGGTCATGGGTCTGGGGTCATGGGTCTGGGGTCATGGGTCTGGGGTCATGGGTCTGGGGTCATGGGTCTGGGGTCATGGGTCTGGGGTCATGGGTCTGGGGTCATGGGTCTGGGGTCATGGCTCTGGGGTCTTGGGTCTGGGGTCGTGGGTCTGGGGTCGTGGGTCCGGGGTCGTGGGTCCGGGGTCATGGGTCCGGGGTCATGTGTCCGGGGTCCTGGGTCCGGGGTCGTGGTTCCGGGGTCCTGGGTCCGGGGTCATGGGTCAGGGGTCATGGGTCCGGGGTCATGGGTCCGGGGTCATGGGTCCGGAGTCGTGGGTCCGGGGTCATGGGTCCGTGGTCATGGGTCCGGAGTCACGGGTCCGGGGTCCCGGGTCCGGGGTCATGGGTCCGGGGTCACGGGTCCGGGGTCACGGGTCCGGGGTCATGGGTCCGGGGTCATGGGTCCGGGGTCATGGGTCCGGTGTCATGGGTCCGTTGTCATGGGACCGGGGTCATGGGACCGGGGTCATGGGTCCGGGGTCATGGGTCCGGGGTCATGGGTCCGGGGTCATGGGTCTGTGGTCATTGGTCTGGGGTCATGGGTACGTGGTCCTGTCTCCGGGGTCATGGGTCTGGGTTAATGGGTCTGGGGTCATGGGTCTCGGGTCATGGGTCTGGGGTCGTGGGTCCGGGTTCGTGGGTCCAGGGTCCTGGGTCCGGGGTCGTGGGTCCGGGGTCGTGGGTCTGGGGTCGTGGGTCTGGGGTCGTGGGTCTGGGGTCGTGGGTCTGGGGTCGTGGGTCTGGGGTCGTGGGTCTGGGGTCATGGGTCTGGGGTCATGGGTCTGGGGTCATGGGTCTGGGGTCATGGGTCTGGGGTCATGGGTCTGGGGTCATGGGTCTGGGTTCATGGGTCTGGGTTCATGGGTCTGGGGTCATGGGTCTGGGGTCATGGGTCTGGGGTCATGGGTCTGGGGTCATGGGTCTGGGGTCATGGGTCTGGGGTCATGGGTCTGGGGTCATGGGTCTGGGGTCATGGGTCTGGGGTCATGGGTCTGGGGTCATGGGTCAGGGGTCATGGGTCTGGGGTCATGGGTCTGGGGTCATGGGTCTGGGGTCATGGGTCTGGGGTCTTGGGTCTGGGGTCGTGGGTCCGGGGTCGTGGGTCCGGGGTCATGGGTCCGGGGTCATGTGTCCGGGGTCATGTGTCCGGGGTCCTGGGTCCGGGGTCATGGGTCCGGGGTCATGGGTCCGGGGTCATGGGTCCGGGGTCATGGGTCCGGGGTCATGGGTCCGGGGTCATGGGTCCGGGGTCATGGGTCCGGGGTCATGGGTCCGGGGTCATGGGTCCGGGGTCATGGGTCCGGGGTCATGGGTCCGGGGTCATGGGTCCGGGGTCATGGGTCCGGGGTCATGGGTCCGGGGTCATGGGTCCGGGGTCATGGGTCCGGGGTCATGGGTCCGGGGTCATGGGTCCGGGGTCATGGGTCCGGGGTCATGGGTCCGGGGTCATGGGTCCGGGGTCATGGGCCCTGGGTCATGGGTCCGGGGTCATGGGTCCGGGGTCATGGGTCCGGGGTCATGGGTCCGGGGTCATGGGTCCGGGGTCATGGGTCCGGGGTCATGGGTCCGGGGTCATGGGTCCGGGGTCATGGGTCCGGGGTCATGGGTCCGGGGTCATGGGTCCGGGGTCATGGGTCCGGGGTCATGGGTCCGGGGTCATGGGTCCGGGGTCATGGGTCCGGGGTCATGGGTCCGGGGTCATGGGTCCGGGGTCATGGGTCCGGGGTCATGGGTCCGGGGTCATGGGTCCGGGGCATGGGTCCGGGGTCATGGGTCCGGGGTCATGGGTCCGGGGTCATGGGTCCGGGGTCATGGGTCCGGGGTCATGGGTCCGGGGTCATGGGTCTGGTGTCATGGGTCTGGGGTCATGGGTCTGGGGTCATGGGTCTGGGGTCATGGGTCTGGGGTCTTGGGTCTGGGGTCGTGGGTCTGGGGTCGTGGGTCTGGGGTCGTGGGTCCGGGGTCGTGGGTCCGGGGTCGTGGGTCCGGGGTCATGGGTCCGGGGTCATGGGTCTGGGGTCATGGGTCTGGGGTCATGGGTCCGTGGTCCTGTCTCCGGGGTCATGGGTCTGGGGTAATGGGTCTGGGGTCATGGGTCTCGGGTCATGGGTCTGGGGTCGTGGGTACGGGGTCGTGGGTCCGGGGTCATGGGTCCGGGGTCATGTGTCCGGCGTCCTGGGTCCGGGGTTGTGGTTCCGGGGTCCTGGGTCCGGGGTCATGGGTCCGGGGTCATGGGTCCGGCGTCATGGGTCCGGGGTCATGGGTCCGGTGTCATGGGTCCGGGGTCGTGGGTCCGGGATCATGGGTCCGTGGTAATGGGTCCGGGGTCATGGGTCCGGGGTCATGGGTCTGGGGTCATGGGTCTGGGGTCTTGGGTCCGGGGTCATGGGTCCGGGGTCATGGGTCCGGGGTCATGGGTCCGGGGTCATGGGTCCGGGGTCATGGGTCCGGGGTCATGGGTCCGGGGTCATGGGTCCGGGGTCATGGGTCCGGGGTCATGGGTCCGGGGTCATGGGTCCGGGGTCATGGGTCCGGGGTCATGGGTCCGGGGTCATGGGTCTGGGGTCATGGGTCTGGGGTCATGGGTCCGGTGTCATGTGTCCGTTGTCATGGGACCGGGGTCATGGGACCGGGGTCATGGGTCCGGGGTCATGGGTCCGGGGTCCTGGGTCCGGGGTCCGGGGTCCGTGGTCATGGGTCCGTGGTCCTGTCTCCGGGGTCATGGGTCTGGGGTAATGGGTCTGGGGTCATGGGTCTCGGGTCATGGGTCTGGGGTCGTGGGTCCGGGGTCGTGGGTCCGGGGTCATGGGTCCGGGGTCATGTGTCCGGGGTTCTGGGTCCGGGGTTGTGGTTCCGGGGTCCTGGGTCCGGGGTCATGGGTCTGGGCTCATGGGTCTGGGGTCATGGGTCTGGGTTCATGGGTCTGGGGTCATGGGTCTGGGGTCATGGGTCTGGGGTCATGGGTCCGGGGTCATGGGTCCGTGGTCCTGTCTCCGGGGTCATGGGTCTGGGGTAATGGGTCTGGGGTCATGGGTCTCGGGTCATGGGTCTGGGGTCGTGGGTCCGGGTTCGTGGGTCCGGGGTCCTGGGTCCGTGGTCGTGGGTCCGGGGTCGTGGGTCTGGGGTCATGGGTCCGGGGTCATGGGTCCGGGGTCATGGGTCCGGGGTCATGGGTCCGGGGTCATGGGTCCGGGGTCATGGGTCCGGGGTCATGGGTCCGGGGTCATGGGTCCGGGGTCATGGGTCCGGGGTCATGGGTCCGGGGTCATGGGTCCGGGGTCATGGGTCCGGGGTCATGGGTCTCGGGTCATGGGTCTGGGGTCGTGGGTCCGTGTTCGTGGGTCCGGGGTCCTGGGTCCGGGGTCGTGGGTCCGGGGTCGTGGGTCTGGGGTCGTGGGTCTGGGGTCGTGGGTCTGGGGTCATGGGTCTGGGGTCATGGGTCTGGGGTCATGGGTCCGGTGTCATGTGTCCGTTGTCATGGGACCGGGGTCATGGGACCGGGGTCATGGGTCCGGGGTCATGGGTCCGGGGTCCTGGGTCCGGGGTCCGGGGTCCGGGGTCATGGGTCCGTGGTCCTGTCTCCGGGGTCATGGGTCTGGGGTAATGGGTCTGGGGTCATGGGTCCGGGGTCATGGGTCCGGGGTCCTGTCTCCGGGGTCATGGGTCTGGGGTAATGGGTCTGGGGTCATGGGTCTCGGGTCATGGGTCTGGGGTCGTGGGTACGGGGTCGTGGGTCCGGGGTCATGGGTCTCGGGTCATGGGTCTGGGGTCGTGGGTCCGGGTTCGTGGGTCCGGGGTCCTGGGTCCGTGGTCGTGGGTCCGGGGTCGTGGGTCTGGGGTCATGGGTCTGGGGTCATGGGTCCGGGGTCATGGGTCCGGGGTCATGGGTCCGGGGTCATGGGTCCGGGGTCATGGGTCCGGGGTCATGGGTCCGGGGTCATGGGTCCGGGGTCATGGGTCCGGGGTCATGGGTCCGGGGTCATGGGTCCGGGGTCATGGGTCTCGGGTCATGGGTCTGGGGTCGTGGGTCCGGGTTCGTGGGTCCGGGGTCCTGGGTCCGGGGTCGTGGGTCCGGGGTCGTGGGTCTGGGGTCGTGGGTCTGGGGTCGTGGGTCTGGGGTCATGGGTCTGGGGTCATGGGTCTGGGGTCATGGGTCTGGGGTCATGGGTCTGGGTTCATGGGTCTGGGTTCATGGGTCTGGGGTCATGGGCCTGGGGTCATGGGTCTGGGGTCGTGGGTCTGGGGTCGTGGGTCCGGGGTCGTGGGTCCGGGGTCGTGGGTCCGGGGTCATGGGTCCGGGGTCATGTGTCCGGGGTCCTGGGTCCGGGGTCATGGGTCTGGGGTCATGGGTCTGGGGTCATGGGTCTGGGGTCATGGGTCTGGGGTCATGGGTCTGGGGTCATGGGTCTGGGGTCATGGGTCTGGGGTCATGGCTCTGGGGTCTTGGGTCTGGGGTCGTGGGTCTGGGGTCGTGGGTCCGGGGTCGTGGGTCCGGGGTCATGGGTCCGGGGTCATGTGTCCGGGGTCCTGGGTCCGGGGTCGTGGTTCCGGGGTCCTGGGTCCGGGGTCATGGGTCAGGGGTCATGGTTCCGGGGTCATGGGTCCGGGGTCATGGGTCCGGAGTCGTGGGTCCGGGGTCATGGGTCCGTGGTCATGGGTCCGGAGTCACGGGTCCGGGGTCCCGGGTCCGGGGTCATGGGTCCGGGGTCACGGGTCCGGGGTCACGGGTCCGGGGTCATGGGTCCGGGGTCATGGGTCCGGGGTCATGGGTCCGGGGTCATGGGTCCGGTGTCATGGGTCCGTTGTCATGGGACCGGGGTCATGGGACCGGGGTCATGGGTCCGGGGTCATGGGTCCGGGGTCATGGGTCCGGGGTCATGGGTCTGTGGTCATTGGTCTGGGGTCATGGGTACGTGGTCCTGTCTCCGGGGTCATGGGTCTGGGTTAATGGGTCTGGGGTCATGGGTCTCGGGTCATGGGTCTGGGGTCGTGGGTCCGGGTTCGTGGGTCCGGGGTCCTGGGTCCGGGGTCGTGGGTCCGGGGTCGTGGGTCTGGGGTCGTGGGTCTGGGGTCGTGGGTCTGGGTTCGTGGGTCTGGGGTCGTGGGTCTGGGGTCATGGGTCTGGGGTCATGGGTCTGGGGTCATGGGTCTGGGGTCATGGGTCTGGGGTCATGGGTCTGGGGTCATGGGTCTGGGGTCATGGGTCTGGGTTCATGGGTCTGGGTTCATGGGTCTGGGGTCATGGGTCTGGGGTCATGGGTCTGGGGTCATGGGTCTGGGGTCATGGATCTGGGGTCATGGGTCTGGGGTCATGGGTCTGGGGTCATGGGTCTGGGGTCATGGGTCTGGGGTCATGGGTCTGGGGTCATGGGTCTGGGGTCATGGGTCTGGGGTCATGGGTCTGGGGTCATGGGTCTGGGGTCTTGGGTCTGGGGTCGTGGGTCCGGGGTCGTGGGTCCGGGGTCGTGGGTCCGGGGTCATGGGTCCGGGGTCATGTGTCCGGGGTCCTGGGTCCGGGGTCATGGGTCCGGGGTCATGGGTCCGGGGTCATGGGTCCGGGGTCATGGGTCCGGGGTCATGGGTCCGGGGTCATGGGTCCGGGGTCATGGGTCCGGGGTCATGGGTCCGGGGTCATGGGTCCGGGGTCATGGGTCCGGGGTCATGGGTCCGGGGTCATGGGTCCGGGGTCATGGGTCCGGGGTCATGGGTCCGGGGTCATGGGTCCGGGGTCATGGGTCCGGGGTCATGGTTCCGGGGTCATGGGTCCGGGGTCATGGGTCCGGGGTCATGGGTCCAAGGTCATGGGTCCGGGGTCATGGGTCCGGGGTCATGGGTCCGGGGTCATGGGTCCGGGGTCATGGGTCCGGGGTCATGGGTCCGGGGTCATGGGTCCGGGGTCATGGGTCCGGGGTCATGGGCCCTGGGTCATGGGTCCGGGGTCATGGGTCCGGGGTCATGGGTCCGGGGTCATGGGTCCGGGGTCATGGGTCCGGGGTCATGGGTCCGGGGTCATGGGTCCGGGGTCATGGGTCCGGGGTCATGGGTCCGGGGTCATGGGTCCGGGGTCATGGGTCCGGGGTCATGGGTCCGGGGTCATGGGTCCGGGGTCATGGGTCCGGGGTCATGGGTCCGGGGTCATGGGTCCGGGGTCATGGGTCCGGGGTCATGGGTCCGGGGTCATGGGTCCGGGGTCATGGGTCTGGAGTCATGGGTCTGGGGTCATGGGTCTGGGGTCATGGGTCTGGGGTCATGGCTCTGGGGTCTTGGGTCTGGGGTCGTGGGTCTGGGGTCGTGGGTCCGGGGTCGTGGGTCCGGGGTCATGGGTCCGGGGTCATGTGTCCGGGGTCCTGGGTCCGGGGTCGTGGTTCCGGGGTCCTGGGTCCGGGGTCATGGGTCAGGGGTCATGGGTCCGGGGTCATGGGTCCGGGGTCATGGGTCCGGAGTCGTGGGTCCGGGGTCATGGGTCCGTGGTCATGGGTCCGGAGTCACGGGTCCGGGGTCCCGGGTCCGGGGTCATGGGTCCGGGGTCACGGGTCCGGGGTCACGGGTCCGGGGTCATGGGTCCGGGGTCATGGGTCCGGGGTCATGGGTCCGGGGTCATGGGTCCGGGGTCATGGGTCCGGGGTCATGGGTCTGGGGTCATGGGTACGTGGTCCTGTCTCCGGGGTCATGGGTCTGGGTTAATGGGTCTGGGGTCATGGGTCTCGGGTCATGGGTCTGGGGTCGTGGGTCCGGGTTCGTGGGTCCGGGGTCCTGGGTCCGGGGTCGTGGGTCCGGGGTCGTGGGTCTGGGGTCGTGGGTCTGGGGTCGTGGGTCTGGGGTCGTGGGTCTGGGGTCGTGGGTCTGGGGTCGTGGGTCTGGGGTCGTGGGTCTGGGGTCATGGGTCTGGGGTCATGGGTCTGGGGTCATGGGTCTGGGGTCATGGGTCTGGGGTCATGGGTCTGGGGTCATGGGTCTGGGGTCATGGGTCTGGGTTCATGGGTCTGGGTTCATGGGTCTGGGGTCATGGGTCTGGGGTCATGGGTCTGGGGTCATGGGTCTGGGGTCATGGGTCTGGGGTCATGGGTCTGGGGTCATGGGTCTGGGGTCATGGGTCTGGGGTCATGGGTCTGGGGTCATGGGTCTGTGGTCATGGGTCTGGGGTCATGGGTCTGGGGTCATGGGTCTGGGGTCATGGGTCTGGGGTCATGGGTCTGGGGTCATGGGTCTGGGGTCATGGGTCTGGGGTCATGGGTCTGGGGTCTTGGGTCTGGGGTCGTGGGTCCGGGGTCGTGGGTCCGGGGTCATGGGTCCGGGGTCATGTGTCCGGGGTCATGTGTCCGGGGTCCTGGGTCCGGGGTCATGGGTCCGGGGTCATGGGTCCGGGGTCATGGGTCCGGGGTCATGGGTCCGGGGTCATGGGTCCGGGGTCATGGGTCCGGGGTCATGGGTCCGGGGTCATGGGTCCGGGGTCATGGGTCCGGGGTCATGGGTCCGGGGTCATGGGTCCGGGGTCATGGGTCCGGGGTCATGGGTCCGGGGTCATGGGTCCGGGGTCATGGGTCCGGGGTCATGGGTCCGGGGTCATGGGCCCTGGGTCATGGGTCCGGGGTCATGGGTCCGGGGTCATGGGTCCGGGGTCATGGGTCCGGGGTCATGGGTCCGGGGTCATGGGTCCGGGGTCATGGGTCCGGGGTCATGGGTCCGGGGTCATGGGTCCGGGGTCATGGGTCCGGGGTCATGGGTCCGGGGTCATGGGTCCGGGGTCATGGCTCCGGGGTCATGGGTCCGGGGTCATGGGTCCGGGGTCATGGGTCTGGGGTCATGGGTCTGGGGTCATGGGTCTGGGGTCATGGGTCTGGGGTCATGGGTCTGGGGTCTTGGGTCTGGGGTCGTGGGTCTGGGGTCGTGGGTCTGGGGTCGTGGGTCCGGGGTCGTGGGTCCGGGGTCGTGGGTCCGGGGTCATGGGTCCGGGGTCATGGGTCTGGGGTCATGGGTCTGGGGTCATGGGTCCGTGGTCCTGTCTCCGGGGTCATGGGTCTGGGGTAATGGGTCTGGGGTCATGGGTCTCGGGTCATGGGTCTGGGGTCGTGGGTACGGGGTCGTGGGTCCGGGGTCATGGGTCCGGGGTCATGTGTCCGGCGTCCTGGGTCCGGGGTTGTGGTTCCGGGGTCCTGGGTCCGGGGTCATGGGTCCGGGGTCATGGGTCCGGCGTCATGGGTCCGGGGTCATGGGTCCGGTGTCATGGGTCCGGGGTCGTGGGTCCGGGGTCATGGGTCCGTGGTAATGGGTCCGGGGTCATGGGTCCGGGGTCATGGGTCTGGGGTCATGGGTCTGGGGTCTTGGGTCCGGGGTCATGGGTCCGGGGTCATGGGTCCGGGGTCATGGGTCCGGGGTCATGGGTCCGGGGTCATGGGTCCGGGGTCATGGGTCCGGGGTCATGGGTCCGGGGTCATGGGTCCGGGGTCATGGGTCCGGGGTCATGGGTCCGGGGTCATGGGTCCGGGGTCATGGGTCCGGGGTCATGGGTCTGGGGTCATGGGTCTGGGGTCATGGGTCCGGTGTCATGTGTCCGTTGTCATGGGACCGGGGTCATGGGACCGGGGTCATGGGTCCGGGGTCATGGGTCCGGGGTCCTGGGTCCGGGGTCCGGGGTCCGTGGTCATGGGTCCGTGGTCCTGTCTCCGGGGTCATGGGTCTGGGGTAATGGGTCTGGGGTCATGGGTCTCGGGTCATGGGTCTGGGGTCGTGGGTCCGGGGTCGTGGGTCCGGGGTCATGGGTCCGGGGTCATGTGTCCGGGGTTCTGGGTCCGGGGTTGTGGTTCCGGGGTCCTGGGTCCGGGGTCATGGGTCTGGGCTCATGGGTCTGGGGTCATGGGTCTGGGTTCATGGGTCTGGGGTCATGGGTCTGGGGTCATGGGTCTGGGGTCATGGGTCCGGGGTCATGGGTCCGTGGTCCTGTCTCCGGGGTCATGGGTCTGGGGTAATGGGTCTGGGGTCATGGGTCTCGGGTCATGGGTCTGGGGTCGTGGGTCCGGGTTCGTGGGTCCGGGGTCCTGGGTCCGTGGTCGTGGGTCCGGGGTCGTGGGTCTGGGGTCATGGGTCTGGGGTCATGGGTCCGGGGTCATGGGTCCGGGGTCATGGGTCCGGGGTCATGGGTCCGGGGTCATGGGTCCGGGGTCATGGGTCCGGGGTCATGGGTCCGGGGTCATGGGTCTCGGGTCATGGGTCTGGGGTCGTGGGTCCGGGTTCGTGGGTCCGGGGTCCTGGGTCCGGGGTCGTGGGTCCGGGGTCGTGGGTCTGGGGTCGTGGGTCTGGGGTCGTGGGTCTGGGGTCATGGGTCTGGGGTCATGGGTCTGGGGTCATGGGTCCGGTGTCATGTGTCCGTTGTCATGGGACCGGGGTCATGGGACCGGGGTCATGGGTCCGGGGTCATGGGTCCGGGGTCCTGGGTCCGGGGTCCGGGGTCCGGGGTCATGGGTCCGTGGTCCTGTCTCCGGGGTCATGGGTCTGGGGTAATGGGTCTGGGGTCATGGGTCTCGGGTCATGGGTCTGGGGTCGTGGGTCCGGGGTCGTGGGTCCGGGGTCATGGGTCCGGGGTCATGTGTCCGGGGTTCTGGGTCCGGGGTTGTGGTTCCGGGGTCCTGGGTCCGGGGTCATGGGTCTGGGCTCATGGGTCTGGGGTCATGGGTCTGGGTTCATGGGTCTGGGGTCATGGGTCTGGGGTCATGGGTCTGGGGTCATGGGTCCGGGGTCATGGGTCCGTGGTCCTGTCTCCGGGGTCATGGGTCTGGGGTAATGGGTCTGGGGTCATGGGTCTCGGGTCATGGGTCTGGGGTCGTGGGTCCGGGTTCGTGGGTCCGGGGTCCTGGGTCCGTGGTCGTGGGTCCGGGGTCGTGGGTCTGGGGTCATGGGTCTGGGGTCATGGGTCCGGGGTCATGGGTCCGGGGTCATGGGTCCGGGGTCATGGGTCCGGGGTCATGGGTCCGGGGTCATGGGTCCGGGGTCATGGGTCCGGGGTCATGGGTCCGGGGTCATGGGTCCGGGGTCATGGGTCCGGGGTCATGGGTCTCGGGTCATGGGTCTGGGGTCGTGGGTCCGGGTTCGTGGGTCCGGGGTCCTGGGTCCGGGGTCGTGGGTCCGGGGTCGTGGGTCTGGGGTCGTGGGTCTGGGGTCGTGGGTCTGGGGTCATGGGTCTGGGGTCATGGGTCTGGGGTCATGGGTCTGGGGTCATGGGTCTGGGTTCATGGGTCTGGGTTCATGGGTCTGGGGTCATGGGCCTGGGGTCATGGGTCTGGGGTCGTGGGTCTGGGGTCGTGGGTCCGGGGTCGTGGGTCCGGGGTCGTGGGTCCGGGGTCATGGGTCCGGGGTCATGTGTCCGGGGTCCTGGGTCCGGGGTCATGGGTCCGGGGTCATGGGTCTGGGGTCATGGGTCTGGGGTCATGGGTCTGGGGTCATGGGTCTGGGGTCATGGGTCTGGGGTCATGGGTCTGGGGTCATGGCTCTGGGGTCTTGGGTCTGGGGTCGTGGGTCTGGGGTCGTGGGTCCGGGGTCGTGGGTCCGGGGTCATGGGTCCGGGGTCATGTGTCCGGGGTCCTGGGTCCGGGGTCGTGGTTCCGGGGTCCTGGGTCCGGGGTCATGGGTCAGGGGTCATGGTTCCGGGGTCATGGGTCCGGGGTCATGGGTCCGGAGTCGTGGGTCCGGGGTCATGGGTCCGTGGTCATGGGTCCGGAGTCACGGGTCCGGGGTCCCGGGTCCGGGGTCATGGGTCCGGGGTCACGGGTCCGGGGTCACGGGTCCGGGGTCATGGGTCCGGGGTCATGGGTCCGGGGTCATGGGTCCGGTGTCATGGGTCCGTTGTCATGGGACCGGGGTCATGGGACCGGGGTCATGGGTCCGGGGTCATGGGTCCGGGGTCATGGGTCCGGGGTCATGGGTCTGTGGTCATTGGTCTGGGGTCATGGGTACGTGGTCCTGTCATGGGTCTGGGTTAATGGGTCTGGGGTCATGGGTCTCGGGTCATGGGTCTGGGGTCGTGGGTCCGGGTTCGTGGGTCCGGGGTCCTGGGTCCGGGGTCGTGGGTCCGGGGTCGTGGGTCTGGGGTCGTGGGTCTGGGGTCGTGGGTCTGGGGTCGTGGGTCTGGGGTCGTGGGTCTGGGGTCATGGGTCTGGGGTCATGGGTCTGGGGTCATGGGTCTGGGGTCATGGGTCTGGGGTCATGGGTCTGGGGTCATGGGTCTGGGGTCATGGGTCTGGGTTCATGGGTCTGGGTTCATGGGTCTGGGGTCATGGGTCTGGGGTCATGGGTCTGGGGTCATGGGTCTGGGGTCATGGGTCTGGGGTCATGGGTCTGGGGTCATGGGTCTGGGGTCATGGGTCTGGGGTCATGGGTCTGGGGTCATGGGTCTGGGGTCATGGGTCTGGGGTCATGGGTCTGGGGTCTTGGGTCTGGGGTCGTGGGTCCGGGGTCGTGGTTCCGGGGTCGTGGGTCCGGGGTCATGGGTCCGGGGTCATGTGTCCGGGGTCCTGGGTCCGGGGTCATGGGTCCGGGGTCATGGGTCCGGGGTCATGGGTCCGGGGTCATGGGTCCGGGGTCATGGGTCCGGGGTCATGGGTCCGGGGTCATGGGTCCGGGGTCATGGGTCCGGGGTCATGGGTCCGGGGTCATGGGTCCGGGGTCATGGGTCCGGGGTCATGGGTCCGGGGTCATGGGTCCGGGGTCATGGGTCCGGGGTCATGGGTCCGGGGTCATGGGTCCGGGGTCATGGGTCCGGGGTCATGGGTCCGGGGTCATGGTTCCGGGGTCATGGGTCCGGGGTCATGGGTCCGGGGTCATGGGTCCGGGGTCATGGGTCCGGGGTCATGGGTCCGGGGTCATGGGTCCGGGGTCATGGGTCCGGGGTCATGGGTCCGGGGTCATGGGTCCGGGGTCATGGGTCCGGGGTCATGGGTCCGGGGTCATGGGTCCGGGGTCATGGGTCCGGGGTCATGGGTCCGGGGTCATGGGCCCTGGGTCATGGGTCCGGGGTCATGGGTCCGGGGTCATGGGTCCGGGGTCATGGGTCCGGGGTCATGGGTCCGGGGTCATGGGTCCGGGGTCATGGGTCCGGGGTCATGGGTCCGGGGTCATGGGTCCGGGGTCATGGGTCCGGGGTCATGGGTCCGGGGTCATGGGTCCGGGGTCATGGGTCCGGGGTCATGGGTCCGGGGTCATGGGTCCGGGGTCATGGGTCCGGGGTCATGGGTCCGGGGTCATGGGTCCGGGGTCATGGGTCCGGGGTCATGGGTCCGGGGTCATGGGTCCGGGGTCATGGGTCCGGGGTCATGGGTCCGGGGTCATGGGTCCGGGGTCATGGGTCCGGGGTCATGGGTCCGGGGTCATGGGTCCGGGGTCATGGGTCCGGGGTCATGGGTCCGGGGTCATGGGTCCGGGGTCATGGGTCCGGGGTCATGGGTCCGGGGTCATGGGTCCGGGGTCATGGGTCCGGGGTCATGGGTCCGGGGTCATGGGTCCGGGGTCATGGGTCCGGGGTCATGGGTCCGGGGTCATGGGTCCGGGGTCATGGGTCCGGGGTCATGGGTCCGGGGTCATGGGCCCTGGGTCATGGGCCCTGGGTCATGGGTCCGGGGTCATGGGTCCGGGGTCATGGGTCCGGGGTCATGGGTCCGGGGTCATGGGTCCGGGGTCATGGGTCCGGGGTCATGGGTCCGGGGTCATGGGTCCGGGGTCATGGGTCCGGGGTCATGGGTCCGGGGTCATGGGTCCGGGGTCATGGGTCCGGGGTCATGGGTCCGGGGTCATGGGTCCGGGGTCATGGGTCTGGGGTCATGGGTCTGGGGTCATGGGTCTGGGGTCATGGGTCTGGGGTCATGGGTCTGGGGTCATGGGTCTGGGGTCATGGGTCTGGGGTCATGGCTCTGGGGTCTTGGGTCTGGGGTCGTGGGTCTGGGGTCGTGGGTCCGGGGTCGTGGGTCCGGGGTCATGGGTCCGGGGTCATGTGTCCGGGGTCCTGGGTCCGGGGTCGTGGTTCCGGGGTCCTGGGTCCGGGGTCATGGGTCAGGGGTCATGGGTCCGGGGTCATGGGTCCGGGGTCATGGGTCCGGAGTCGTGGGTCCGGGGTCATGGGTCCGTGGTCATGGGTCCGGAGTCACGGGTCCGGGGTCCCGGGTCCGGGGTCATGGGTCCGGGGTCATGGGTCCGGGGTCACGGGTCCGGGGTCACGGGTCCGGGGTCATGGGTCCGGGGTCATGGGTCCGGGGTCATGGGTCCGGTGTCATGGGTCCGTTGTCATGGGACCGGGGTCATGGGTCCGGGGTCATGGGTCCGGGGTCATGGGTCCGGGGTCATGGGTCCGGGGTCATGGGTCCGGGGTCATGGGTCCGGGGTCATGGGTCCGGGGTCATGGGTCCGGGGTCATGGGTCCGGGGTCATGGGTCCGGGGTCATGGGTCCGGGGTCATGGGTCCGGGGTCATGGGTCCGGGGTCATGGGTCCGGGGTCATGGGTCCGGGGTCATGGGTCCGGGGTCATGGGTCCGGGGTCATGGGTCCGGGGTCATGGGTCCGGGGTCATGGGTCCGGGGTCATGGGTCCGGGGTCATGGGTCCGGGGTCATGGGTCCGGGGTCATGGGTCCGGGGTCATGGGTCCGGGGTCATGGGTCCGGGGTCATGGGTCCGGGGTCATGGGTCCGGGGTCATGGGTCCGGGGTCATGGGTCCGGGGTCATGGGTCCGGGGTCATGGGCCCTGGGTCATGGGTCCGGGGTCATGGGTCCGGGGTCATGGGTCCGGGGTCATGGGTCCGGGGTCATGGGTCCGGGGTCATGGGTCCGGGGTCATGGGTCCGGGGTCATGGGTCCGGGGTCATGGGTCCGGGGTCATGGGTCCGGGGTCATGGGTCCGGGGTCATGGGTCCGGGGTCATGGGTCCGGGGTCATGGGTCCGGGGTCATGGGTCCGGGGTCATGGGTCCGGGGTCATGGGTCCGGGGTCATGGGTCCGGGGTCATGGGTCCGGGGTCATGGGTCCGGGGTCATGGGTCCGGGGTCATGGGTCCGGGGTCATGGGTCCGGGGTCATGGGTCCGGGGTCATGGGTCCGGGGTCATGGGTCCGGGGTCATGGGTCCGGGGTCATGGGTCCGGGGTCATGGGTCCGGGGACATGGGTCCGGGGTCATGGGTCCGGGGTCATGGGTCCGGGGTCATGGGTCCGGGGTCATGGGTCCGGGGTCATGGGTCTGGGGTCATTGGTCTGGGGTCATGGGTCTGGGGTCATGGGTCCGGTGTCATGTGTCCGTTGTCATGGGACCGGGGTCATGGGACCGGGGTCATGGGTCCGGGGTCATGGGTCCGGTGTCCTGGGTCCGGGGTCCGGGGTCCGGGGTCATGGGTCCGTGGTCCTGTCTCCGGGGTCATGGGTCTGGGGTAATGGGTCTGGGGTCATGGGTCTCGGGTCATGGGTCTGGGGTCGTGGGTCCGGGGTCGTGGGTCCGGGGTCATGGGTCCGGGGTCATGTGTCCGGGGTTCTGGGTCCGGGGTTGTGGTTCCGGGGTCCTGGGTCCGGGGTCATGGGTCTGGGCTCATGGGTCTGGGGTCATGGGTCTGGGTTCATGGGTCTGGGGTCATGGGTCTGGGGTCATGGGTCTGGGGTCATGGGTCCGGGGTCATGGGTCCGTGGTCCTGTCTCCGGGGTCATGGGTCTGGGGTAATGGGTCTGGGGTCATGGGTCTCGGGTCATGGGTCTGGGGTCGTGGGTCCGGGTTCGTGGGTCCGGGGTCCTGGGTCCGTGGTCGTGGGTCCGGGGTCGTGGGTCTGGGGTCATGGGTCTGGGGTCATGGGTCCGGGGTCATGGGTCCGGGGTCATGGGTCCGGGGTCATGGGTCCGGGGTCATGGGTCCGGGGTCATGGGTCCGGGGTCATGGGTCCGGGGTCATGGGTCCGGGGTCATGGGTCCGGGGTCATGGGTCCGGGGTCATGGGTCTCGGGTCATGGGTCTGGGGTCGTGGGTCCGGGTTCGTGGGTCCGGGGTCCTGGGTCCGGGGTCGTGGGTCCGGGGTCGTTGGTCTGGGGTCGTGGGTCTGGGGTCGTGGGTCTGGGGTCATGGGTCTGGGGTCATGGGTCTGGGGTCATGGGTCTGGGGTCATGGGTCTGGGTTCATGGGTCTGGGTTCATGGGTCTGGGGTCATGGGCCTGGGGTCATGGGTCTGGGGTCGTGGGTCTGGGGTCGTGGGTCCGGGGTCGTGGGTCCGGGGTCGTGGGTCCGGGGTCATGGGTCCGGGGTCATGTGTCCGGGGTCCTGGGTCCGGGGTCATGGGTCTGGGGTCATGGGTCTGGGGTCATGGGTCTGGGGTCATGGGTCTGGGGTCATGGGTCTGGGGTCATGGGTCTGGGGTCATGGGTCTGGGGTCATGGCTCTGGGGTCATGGGTCTGGGGTCGTGGGTCTGGGGTCGTGGGTCCGGGGTCGTGGGTCCGGGGTCATGGGTCCGGGGTCATGTGTCCGGGGTCCTGGGTCCGGGGTCGTGGTTCCGGGGTCCTGGGTCCGGGGTCATGGGTCAGGGGTCATGGTTCCGGGGTCATGGGTCCGGGGTCATGGGTCCGGAGTCGTGGGTCCGGGGTCATGGGTCCGTGGTCATGGGTCCGGAGTCACGGGTCCGGGGTCCCGGGTCCGGGGTCATGGGTCCGGGGTCACGGGTCCGGGGTCACGTGTCCGGGGTCATGGGTCCGGGGTCATGGGTCCGGGGTCATGGGTCCGGTGTCATGGGTCCGTTGTCATGGGACCGGGGTCATGGGACCGGGGTCATGGGTCCGGGGTCATGGGTCCGGGGTCATGGGTCCGGGGTCATGGGTCTGTGGTCATTGGTCTGGGGTCATGGGTACGTGGTCCTGTCTCCGGGGTCATGGGTCTGGGTTAATGGGTCTGGGGTCATGGGTCTCGGGTCATGGGTCTGGGGTCGTGGGTCCGGGTTCGTGGGTCCGGGGTCCTGGGTCCGGGGTCGTGGGTCCGGGGTCGTGGGTCTGGGGTCGTGGGTCTGGGGTCGTGGGTCTGGGGTCGTGGGTCTGGGGTCGTGGGTCTGGGGTCATGGGTCTGGGGTCATGGGTCTGGGGTCATGGGTCTGGGGTCATGGGTCTGGGGTCATGGGTCTGGGGTCATGGGTCTGGGGTCATGGGTCTGGGTTCATGGGTCTGGGTTCATGGGTCTGGGGTCATGGGTCTGGGGTCATGGGTCTGGGGTCATGGGTCTGGGGTCATGGGTCTGGGGTCATGGGTCTGGGGTCATGGGTCTGGGGTCATGGGTCTGGGGTCATGGGTCTGGGGTCATGGGTCTGGGGTCATGGGTCTGGGGTCATGGGTCTGGGGTCATGGGTCTGGGGTCATGGGTCTGGGGTCTTGGGTCTGGGGTCGTGGGTCCGGGGTCGTGGGTCCGGGGTCGTGGGTCCGGGGTCATGGGTCCGGGGTCATGTGTCCGGGGTCCTGGGTCCGGGGTCATGGGTCCGGGGTCATGGGTCCGGGGTCATGGGTCCGGGGTCATGGGTCCGGGGTCATGGGTCCGGGGTCATGGGTCCGGGGTCATGGGTCCGGGGTCATGGGTCCGGGGTCCTGTCTCCGGGGTCATGGGTCTGGGGTAATGGGTCTGGGGTCATGGGTCTCGGGTCATGGGTCTGGGGTCGTGGGTACGGGGTCGTGGGTCCGGGGTCATGGGTCCGGGGTCATGTGTCCGGCGTCCTGGGTCCGGGGTTGTGGTTCCGGGGTCCTGGGTCCGGGGTCATGGGTCCGGGGTCATGGGTCCGGCGTCATGGGTCCGGGGTCATGGGTCCGGTGTCATGGGTCCGGGGTCGTGGGTCCGGGGTCATGGGTCCGTGGTAATGGGTCCGGGGTCATGGGTCCGGGGTCATGGGTCTGGGGTCATGTGTCTGGGGTCTTGGGTCCGGGGTCATGGGTCCGGGGTCATGGGTCCGGGGTCATGGGTCCGGGGTCATGGGTCCGGGGTCATGGGTCCGGGGTCATGGGTCCGGGGACATGGGTCCGGGGTCATGGGTCCGGGGTCATGGGTCCGGGGTCATGGGTCCGGGGTCATGGGTCCGGGGTCATGGGTCTGGGGTCATTGGTCTGGGGTCATGGGTCTGGGGTCATGGGTCCGGTGTCATGTGTCCGTTGTCATGGGACCGGGGTCATGGGACCGGGGTCATGGGTCCGGGGTCATGGGTCCGGTGTCCTGGGTCCGGGGTCCGGGGTCCGGGGTCATGGGTCCGTGGTCCTGTCTCCGGGGTCATGGGTCTGGGGTAATGGGTCTGGGGTCATGGGTCTCGGGTCATGGGTCTGGGGTCGTGGGTCCGGGGTCGTGGGTCCGGGGTCATGGGTCCGGGGTCATGTGTCCGGGGTTCTGGGTCCGGGGTTGTGGTTCCGGGGTCCTGGGTCCGGGGTCATGGGTCTGGGCTCATGGGTCTGGGGTCATGGGTCTGGGTTCATGGGTCTGGGGTCATGGGTCTGGGGTCATGGGTCTGGGGTCATGGGTCCGGGGTCATGGGTCCGTGGTCCTGTCTCCGGGGTCATGGGTCTGGGGTAATGGGTCTGGGGTCATGGGTCTCGGGTCATGGGTCTGGGGTCGTGGGTCCGGGTTCGTGGGTCCGGGGTCCTGGGTCCGGGGTCGTGGGTCCGGGGTCGTGGGTCTGGGGTCATGGGTCCGGGGTCATGGGTCCGGGGTCATGGGTCCGGGGTCATGGGTCCGGGGTCATGGGTCCGGGGTCATGGGTCCGGGGTCATGGGTCCGGGGTCATGGGTCCGGGGTCATGGGTCCGGGGTCATGGGTCCGGGGTCATGGGTCCGGGGTCATGGGTCTCGGGTCATGGGTCTGGGGTCGTGGGTCCGGGTTCGTGGGTCCGGGGTCCTGGGACCGGGGTCGTGGGTCCGGGGTCGTGGGTCTGGGGTCGTGGGTCTGGGGTCGTCGGTCTGGGGTCATGGGTCTGGGGTCATGGGTCTGGGGTCATGGGTCTGGGGTCATGGGTCTGGGTTCATGGGTCTGGGTTCATGGGTCTGGGGTCATGGGCCTGGGGTCATGGGTCTGGGGTCGTGGGTCTGGGGTCGTGGGTCCGGGGTCGTGGGTCCGGGGTCGTGGGTCCGGGGTCATGGGTCCGGGGTCATGTGTCCGGGGTCCTGGGTCCGGGGTCATGGGTCTGGGGTCATGGGTCTGGGGTCATGGGTCTGGGGTCATGGGTCTGGGGTCATGGGTCTGGGGTCATGGGTCTGGGGTCATGGGTCTGGGGTCATGGCTCTGGGGTCTTGGGTCTGGGGTCGTGGGTCTGGGGTCGTGGGTCCGGGGTCGTGGGTCCGGGGTCATGGGTCCGGGGTCATGTGTCCGGGGTCCTGGGTCCGGGGTCGTGGTTCCGGGGTCCTGGGTCCGGGGTCATGGGTCAGGGGTCATGGGTCCGGGGTCATGGGTCCGGGGTCATGGGTCCGGAGTCGTGGGTCCGGGGTCATGGGTCCGTGGTCATGGGTCCGGAGTCACGGGTCCGGGGTCCCGGGTCCGGGGTCATGGGTCCGGGGTCACGGGTCCGGGGTCACGGGTCCGGGGTCACGGGTCCGGGGTCATGGGTCCGGGGTCATGGGTCCGGTGTCATGGGTCCGTTGTCATGGGACCGGGGTCATGGGACCGGGGTCATGGGTCCGGGGTCATGGGTCCGGGGTCATGGGTCCGGGGTCATGGGTCCGGGGTCATGGGTCTGTGGTCATTGGTCTGGGGTCATGGGTACGTGGTCCTGTCTCCGGGGTCATGGGTCTGGGTTAATGGGTCTGGGGTCATGGGTCTCGGGTCATGGGTCTGGGGTCGTGGGTCCGGGTTCGTGGGTCCGGGGTCCTGGGTCCGGGGTCGTGGTTCCGGGGTCGTGGGACTGGGGTCGTGGGTCTGGGGTCGTGGGTCTGGGGTCGTGGGTCTGGGGTCGTGGGTCTGGGGTCATGGGTCTGGGGTCATGGGTCTGGGGTCATGGGTCTGGGGTCATGGGTCTGGGGTCATGGGTCTGGGGTCATGGGTCTGGGGTCATGGGTCTGGGTTCATGGGTCTGGGTTCATGGGTCTGGGGTCATG
Source organism: Andrena hattorfiana (assembly GCA_944738655.2). Classification (NCBI taxonomy): domain Eukaryota; kingdom Metazoa; phylum Arthropoda; class Insecta; order Hymenoptera; family Andrenidae; genus Andrena; species Andrena hattorfiana. The sequence goes on from OX122889.2 coordinate 64,859,830, forward strand.
GGTCTGGGGTCATGGGTCTGGGGTCATGGGTCTGGGGTCATGGGTCTGGGGTCATGGGTCTGGGGTCATGGGTCTGGGGTCATGGGTCTGGGGTCATGGGTCTGGGGTCATGGGTCTGGGGTCATGGGTCTGGGGTCATGGGTCTGGGGTCTTGGGTCTGGGGTCGTGGGTCCGGGGTCGTGGGTCCGGGGTCGTGGGTCCGGGGTCATGGGTCCGGGGTCATGTGTCCGGGGTCCTGGGTCCGGGGTCATGGGTCCGGGGTCATGGGTCCGGGGTCATGGGTCCGGGGTCATGGGTCCGGGGTCATGGGTCCGGGGTCATGGGTCCGGGGTCATGGGTCCGGGGTCATGGGTCCGGGGTCATGGGTCCGGGGTCATGGGTCCGGGGTCATGGGTCCGGGGTCATGGGTCCGGGGTCATGGGTCCGGGGTCATGGGTCTGGGGTCATGGGTCTGGGGTCATGGGTCTGGGGTCATGGGTCTGGGGTCATGGGTCTGGGGTCTTGGGTCTGGGGTCGTGGGTCTGGGGTCGTGGGTCTGGGGTCGTGGGTCCGGGGTCGTGGGTCCGGGGTCGTGGGTCCGGGGTCGTGGGTCCGGGGTCATGGGTCCGGGGTCATGTGTCCGGGGTCCTGGGTCCGGGGTCATGGGTCCGGGGTCATGGGTCCGGGGTCATGGGTCCGGGGTCATGGGTCCGGGGTCATGGGTCCGTGGTAATGGGTCCGGGGTCATGGGTCCGGGGTCATGGGTCCGGGGTCATGGGTCCGGGGTCATGGGTCCGGGGTCATGGGTCCGGGGTCATGGGTCCGGGGTCATGGGTCCGGGGTCATGGGTCCGGGGTCATGGGTCCGGGGTCATGGGTCCGGGGTCATGGGTCCGGGGTCATGGGTCCGGGGTCATGGGTCCGGGGTCATGGGTCCGGGGTCATGGGTCCGGGGTCATGGGTCCGGGGTCATGGGTCCGGGGTCATGGGTCCGGGGTCATGGGTCCGGGGTCATGGGTCCGGGGTCATGGGTCCGGGGTCATGGGTCCGGGGTCATGGGTCCGGGGTCATGGGTCCGGGGTCATGGGTCCGGGGTCATGGGTCCGGGGTCATGGGTCCGGGGTCATGGGTCCGGGGTCATGGGTCCGGGGTCATGGGTCCGGGGTCATGGGTCCGGGGTCATGGGTCCGGGGTCATGGGCCCTGGGTCATGGGTCCGGGGTCATGGGTCCGGGGTCATGGGTCCGGGGTCATGGGTCCGGGGTCATGGGTCCGGGGTCATGGGTCCGGGGTCATGGGTCCGGGGTCATGGGTCCGGGGTCATGGGTCCGGGGTCATGGGTCCGGGGTCATGGGTCCGGGGTCATGGGTCCGGGGTCATGGGTCCGGGGTCATGCGTCCGGGGTCATGGGTCCGGGGTCATGGGTCCGGGGTCATGGGTCCGGGGTCATGGGTCCGGGGTCATGGGTCCGGGGTCATGGGTCCGGGGTCATGGGTCCGGGGTCATGGGTCCGGGGTCATGGGTCCGGGGTCATGGGTCCGGGGTCATGGGTCCGGGGTCATGGGTCCGGGGTCATGGGTCCGGGGTCATGGGTCCGGGGTCATGGGTCTGGGGTCATGGGTCTGGGGTCATGGGTCTGGGGTCTTGGGTCTGGGGTCGTGGGTCTGGGGTCGTGGGTCTGGGGTCGTGGGTCCGGGGTCGTGGGTCCGGGGTCGTGGGTCCGGGGTCGTGGGTCCGGGGTCATGGGTCCGGGGTCATGTGTCCGGGGTCCTGGGTCCGGGGTCATGGGTCCGGGGTCATGGGTCCGGGGTCATGGGTCCGGGGTCATGGGTCCGGGGTCATGGGTCCGTGGTAATGGGTCCGGGGTCATGGGTCCGGGGTCATGGGTCCGGGGTCATGGGTCCGGGGTCATGGGTCCGGGGTCATGGGTCCGGGGTCATGGGTCCGGGGTCATGGGTCCGGGGTCATGGGTCCGGGGTCATGGGTCCGGGGTCATGGGTCCGGGGTCATGGGTCCGGGGTCATGGGTCCGGGGTCATGGGTCCGTGGTAATGGGTCCGGGGTCATGGGTCCGGGGTCATGGGTCCGGGGTCATGGGTCCGGGGTCATGGGTCCGGGGTCATGGGTCCGGGGTCATGGGTCCGGGGTCATGGGTCCGGGGTCATGGGTCCGGGGTCATGGGTCCGGGGTCATGGGTCCGGGGTCATGGGTCCGGGGTCATGGGTCCGGGGTCATGGGTCCGGGGTCATGGGTCTGGGGTCATGGGTCTGGGGTCATGGGTCTGGGTTCATGGGTCTGGGGTCATGGGTCTGGGGTCATGGTTCTGGGGTCATGGGTCTGGGGTCATGGGTCTGGGGTCATGGGTCTGGGGTCATGGGTCTGGGGTCATGGGTCTGGGGTCATGGGTCTGGGGTCATGGGTCTGGGGTCATGGGTCTGGGGTCATGGGTCTGGGGTCATGGGTCCGTGGTCCTGTCTCCGGGGTCATGGGTCTGGGGTAATGGGTCTGGGGTCATGGGTCTCGGGTCATGGGTCTGGGGTCGTGGGTACGGGGTCGTGGGTCCGGGGTCATGGGTCCGGGGTCATGTGTCCGGCGTCCTGGGTCCGGGGTTGTGGTTCCGGGGTCCTGGGTCCGGGGTCATGGGTCCGGGGTCATGGGTCCGGGGTCATGGGTCCGGGGTCATGGGACCGGGGTCATGGTTCCGGGGTCATGGGTCCGGGGTCCTGGGTCCGGGGTCCGGGGTCCGGGGTCATGGGTCCGTGGTCCTGTCTCCGGGGTCATGGGTCTGGGGTAATGGGTCTGGGGTCATGGGTCTCGGGTCATGGGTCTGGGGTCGTGGGTCCGGGGTCGTGGGTCCGGGGTCATGGGTCCGGGGTCATGTGTCCGGGGTCCTGGGTCCGGGGTTGTGGTTCCGGGGTCCAGGGTCCGGGGTCATGGGTCTGGGCTCATGGGTCTGGGGTCATGGTTCTGGGTTCATGGGTCTGGGCTCATTGGTCTGGGGTCATGGGTCTGGGGTCATGGGTCCGGGGTCATGGGTCCGTGGTCCTGTCTCCGGGATCATGGGTCTGGGGTAATGGGTCTGGGGTCATGGGTCTCGGGTCATGGGTCTGGGGTCGTGGGTCCGGGTTCGTGGGTCCGGGGTCATGGGTCCGGGGTCATGGGTCCGGGGTCATGGGTCCGGGGTCATGGGTCCGGGGTCATGGGTCCGGGGTCATGGGTCCGGGGTCATGGGTCCGGGGTCATGGGTCCGGGGTCATGGGTCCGGGGTCATGGGTCTGGGGTCATGGGTCTGGGGTCAAGGGTCTGGGGTCATGGGTCTGGGGTCATGGGTCTGGGGTCTTGGGTCTGGGGTCGTGGGTCTGGGGTCGTGGGTCTGGGGTCGTGGGTCCGGGGTCGTGGGTCCGGGGTCGTGGGTCCGGGGTCATGGGTCCGGGGTCATGTGTCCGGGGTCCTGGGTCCGGGGTCATGGGTCCGGGGTCATGGGTCCGGGGTCATGGGTCCGGGGTCATGGGTCCGGGGTCATGGGTCCGGGGTCATGGGTCCGGGGTCATGCGTCCGGGGTCATGGGTCCGGGGTCATGGGTCCGGGGTCATGGGTCCGGGGTCATGGGTCCGGGGTCATGGGTCTGGGGTCATGGGTCTGGGGTCAAGGGTCTGGGGTCATGGGTCTGGGGTCATGGGTCTGGGGTCTTGGGTCTGGGGTCGTGGGTCTGGGGTCGTGGGTCTGGGGTCGTGGGTCCGGGGTCGTGGGTCCGGGGTCGTGGGTCCGGGGTCATGGGTCCGGGGTCATGTGTCCGGGGTCCTGGGTCCGGGGTCATGGGTCCGGGGTCATGGGTCCGGGGTCATGGGTCCGGGGTCATGGGTCCGGGGTCATGGGTCCGTGGTAATGGGTCCGGGGTCATGGGTCCGGGGTCATGGGTCCGGGGTCATGGGTCCGGGGTCATGGGTCCGGGGTCATGGGTCCGGGGTCATGGGTCCGGGGTCATGGGTCCGGGGTCATGGGTCCGGGGTCATGGGTCCGGGGTCATGGGTCCGGGGTCATGGGTCCGGGGTCATGGGTCTGGGGTCATGGGTCTGGGGTCATGGGTCTGGGTTCATGGGTCTGGGGTCATGGGTCTGGGGTCATGGTTCTGGGATCATGGGTCTGGGGTCATGGGTCTGGGGTCATGGGTCTGGGGTCATGGGTCTGGGGTCATGGGTCTGGGGTCATGGGTCTGGGGTCATGGGTCTGGGGTCATGGGTCTGGGGTCATGGGTCCGTGGTCCTGTCTCCGGGGTCATGGGTCTGGGGTAATGGGTCTGGGGTCATGGGTCTCGGGTCATGGGTCTGGGGTCGTGGGTACGGGGTCGTGGGTCCGGGGTCATGGGTCCGGGGTCATGTGTCCGGCGTCCTGGGTCCGGGGTTGTGGTTCCGGGGTCCTGGGTCCGGGGTCATGGGTCCGGGGTCATGGGTCCGGCGTCATGGGTCCGGGGTCATGGGTCCGGTGTCATGGGTCCGGGGTCGTGGGCCCGGGGTCATGGGTCCGTGGTAATGGGTCCGGGGTCATGGGTCCGGGGTCATGGGTCTGGGGTCATGGGTCTGGGGTCTTGGGTCCGGGGTCATGGGTCCGGGGTCATGGGTCCGGGGTCATGGGTCCGGGGTCATGGGTCCGGGGTCATGGGTCCGGGGTCATGGGTCCGGGGTCATGGGTCCGGGGTCATGGGTCCGGGGTCATGGGTCCGGGGTCATGGGTCCGGGGTCATGGGTCTGGGGTCATTGGTCTGGGGTCATGGGTCTGGGGTCATGGGTCCGGTGTCATGTGTCCGTTGTCATGGGACCGGGGTCATGGGACCGGGGTCATGGGTCCGGGGTCATGGGTCCGGGGTCCTGGGTCCGGGGTCCGGGGTCCGGGGTCATGGGTCCGTGGTCCTGTCTCCGGGGTCATGGGTCTGGGGTAATGGGTCTGGGGTCATGGGTCTCGGGTCATGGGTCTGGGGTCGTGGGTCCGGGGTCGTGGGTCCGGGGTCATGGGTCCGGGGTCATGTGTCCGGGGTCCTGGGTCCGGGGTTGTGGTTCCGGGGTCCTGGGTCCGGGGTCATGGGTCTGGGCTCATGGGTCTGGGGTCATGGGTCTGGGTTCATGGGTCTGGGGTCATGGGTCTGGGGTCATGGGTCTGGGGTCATGGGTCTGGGGTCATGGGTCCGGGGTCATGGGTCCGTGGTCCTGTCTCCGGGGTCATGGGTCTGGGGTAATGGGTCTGGGGTCATGGGTCTCGGGTCATGGGTCTGGGGTCGTGGGTCCGGGTTCGTGGGTCCGGGGTCCTGGGTCCGGGGTCGTGGGTCCGGGGTCGTGGGTCTGGGGTCGTGGGTCTGGGGTCGTGGGTCTGGGGTCATGGGTCTGGGGTCATGGGTCTGGGGTCATGGGTCTGGGGTCATGGGTCTGGGCTCATGGGTCTGGGGTCATGGGTCTGGGTTCATGGGTCTGGGGTCATGGGTCTGGGGTCATGGGTCTGGGGTCTTGGGTCTGGGGTCGTGGGTCTGGGGTCGTGGGTCTGGGGTCGTGGGTCCGGGGTCGTGGGTCCGGGGTCGTGGGTCCGGGGTCGTGGGTCCGGGGTCATGGGTCCGGGGTCATGTGTCCGGGGTCCTGGGTCCGGGGTCATGGGTCCGGGGTCATGGGTCCGGGGTCATGGGTCCGGGGTCATGGGTCCGGGGTCATGGGTCCGTGGTAATGGGTCCGGGGTCATGGGTCCGGGGTCATGGGTCCGGGGTCATGGGTCCGGGGTCATGGGTCCGGGGTCATGGGTCCGGGGTCATGGGTCCGGGGTCATGGGTCCGGGGTCATGGGTCCGGGGTCATGGGTCCGGGGTCATGGGTCCGGGGTCATGGGTCCGGGGTCATGGGTCCGGGGTCATGGGTCCGTGGTAATGGGTCCGGGGTCATGGGTCCGGGGTCATGGGTCCGGGGTCATGGGTCCGGGGTCATGGGTCCGGGGTCATGGGTCCGGGGTCATGGGTCCGGGGTCATGGGTCCGGGGTCATGGGTCCGGGGTCATGGGTCCGGGGTCATGGGTCCGGGGTCATGGGTCCGGGGTCATGGGTCCGGGGTCATGGGTCCGGGGTCATGGGTCCGGGGTCATGGGTCCGGGGTCATGGGTCTGGGGTCATGGGTCTGGGGTCATGGGTCTGGGTTCATGGGTCTGGGGTCATGGGTCTGGGGTCATGGTTCTGGGGTCATGGGTCTGGGGTCATGGGTCTGGGGTCATGGGTCTGGGGTCATGGGTCTGGGGTCATGGGTCTGGGGTCATGGGTCTGGGGTCATGGGTCTGGGGTCATGGGTCTGGGGTCATGGGTCTGGGGTCATGGGTCCGTGGTCCTGTCTCCGGGGTCATGGGTCTGGGGTAATGGGTCTGGGGTCATGGGTCTCGGGTCATGGGTCTGGGGTCGTGGGTACGGGGTCGTGGGTCCGGGGTCATGGGTCCGGGGTCATGTGTCCGGCGTCCTGGGTCCGGGGTTGTGGTTCCGGGGTCCTGGGTCCGGGGTCATGGGTCCGGGGTCATGGGTCCGGGGTCATGGGTCCGGGGTCATGGGACCGGGGTCATGGTTCCGGGGTCATGGGTCCGGGGTCCTGGGTCCGGGGTCCGGGGTCCGGGGTCATGGGTCCGTGGTCCTGTCTCCGGGGTCATGGGTCTGGGGTAATGGGTCTGGGGTCATGGGTCTCGGGTCATGGGTCTGGGGTCGTGGGTCCGGGGTCGTGGGTCCGGGGTCATGGGTCCGGGGTCATGTGTCCGGGGTCCTGGGTCCGGGGTTGTGGTTCCGGGGTCCAGGGTCCGGGGTCATGGGTCTGGGCTCATGGGTCTGGGGTCATGGGTCTGGGTTCATGGGTCTGGGCTCATTGGTCTGGGGTCATGGGTCTGGGGTCATGGGTCCGGGGTCATGGGTCCGTGGTCCTGTCTCCGGGATCATGGGTCTGGGGTAATGGGTCTGGGGTCATGGGTCTCGGGTCATGGGTCTGGGGTCGTGGGTCCGGGTTCGTGGGTCCGGGGTCATGGGTCCGGGGTCATGGGTCCGGGGTCATGGGTCCGGGGTCATGGGTCCGGGGTCATGGGTCCGGGGTCATGGGTCCGGGGTCATGGGTCCGGGGTCATGGGTCCGGGGTCATGGGTCCGGGGTCATGGGTCTGGGGTCATGGGTCTGGGGTCAAGGGTCTGGGGTCATGGGTCTGGGGTCATGGGTCTGGGGTCTTGGGTCTGGGGTCGTGGGTCTGGGGTCGTGGGTCTGGGGTCGTGGGTCCGGGGTCGTGGGTCCGGGGTCGTGGGTCCGGGGTCATGGGTCCGGGGTCATGTGTCCGGGGTCCTGGGTCCGGGGTCATGGGTCCGGGGTCATGGGTCCGGGGTCATGGGTCCGGGGTCATGGGTCCGGGGTCATGGGTCCGGGGTCATGGGTCCGGGGTCATGCGTCCGGGGTCATGGGTCCGGGGTCATGGGTCCGGGGTCATGGGTCCGGGGTCATGGGTCCGGGGTCATGGGTCTGGGGTCATGGGTCTGGGGTCAAGGGTCTGGGGTCATGGGTCTGGGGTCATGGGTCTGGGGTCTTGGGTCTGGGGTCGTGGGTCTGGGGTCGTGGGTCTGGGGTCGTGGGTCCGGGGTCGTGGGTCCGGGGTCGTGGGTCCGGGGTCATGGGTCCGGGGTCATGTGTCCGGGGTCCTGGGTCCGGGGTCATGGGTCCGGGGTCATGGGTCCGGGGTCATGGGTCCGGGGTCATGGGTCCGGGGTCATGGGTCCGTGGTAATGGGTCCGGGGTCATGGGTCCGGGGTCATGGGTCCGGGGTCATGGGTCCGGGGTCATGGGTCCGGGGTCATGGGTCCGGGGTCATGGGTCCGGGGTCATGGGTCCGGGGTCATGGGTCCGGGGTCATGGGTCCGGGGTCATGGGTCCGGGGTCATGGGTCCGGGGTCATGGGTCTGGGGTCATGGGTCTGGGGTCATGGGTCTGGGTTCATGGGTCTGGGGTCATGGGTCTGGGGTCATGGTTCTGGGATCATGGGTCTGGGGTCATGGGTCTGGGGTCATGGGTCTGGGGTCATGGGTCTGGGGTCATGGGTCTGGGGTCATGGGTCTGGGGTCATGGGTCTGGGGTCATGGGTCTGGGGTCATGGGTCCGTGGTCCTGTCTCCGGGGTCATGGGTCTGGGGTAATGGGTCTGGGGTCATGGGTCTCGGGTCATGGGTCTGGGGTCGTGGGTACGGGGTCGTGGGTCCGGGGTCATGGGTCCGGGGTCATGTGTCCGGCGTCCTGGGTCCGGGGTTGTGGTTCCGGGGTCCTGGGTCCGGGGTCATGGGTCCGGGGTCATGGGTCCGGCGTCATGGGTCCGGGGTCATGGGTCCGGTGTCATGGGTCCGGGGTCGTGGGCCCGGGGTCATGGGTCCGTGGTAATGGGTCCGGGGTCATGGGTCCGGGGTCATGGGTCTGGGGTCATGGGTCTGGGGTCTTGGGTCCGGGGTCATGGGTCCGGGGTCATGGGTCCGGGGTCATGGGTCCGGGGTCATGGGTCCGGGGTCATGGGTCCGGGGTCATGGGTCCGGGGTCATGGGTCCGGGGTCATGGGTCCGGGGTCATGGGTCCGGGGTCATGGGTCCGGGGTCATGGGTCCGGGGTCATGGGTCTGGGGTCATTGGTCTGGGGTCATGGGTCTGGGGTCATGGGTCCGGTGTCATGTGTCCGTTGTCATGGGACCGGGGTCATGGGACCGGGGTCATGGGTCCGGGGTCATGGGTCCGGGGTCCTGGGTCCGGGGTCCGGGGTCCGGGGTCATGGGTCCGTGGTCCTGTCTCCGGGGTCATGGGTCTGGGGTAATGGGTCTGGGGTCATGGGTCTCGGGTCATGGGTCTGGGGTCGTGGGTCCGGGGTCGTGGGTCCGGGGTCATGGGTCCGGGGTCATGTGTCCGGGGTCCTGGGTCCGGGGTTGTGGTTCCGGGGTCCTGGGTCCGGGGTCATGGGTCTGGGCTCATGGGTCTGGGGTCATGGGTCTGGGTTCATGGGTCTGGGGTCATGGGTCTGGGGTCATGGGTCTGGGGTCATGGGTCTGGGGTCATGGGTCCGGGGTCATGGGTCCGTGGTCCTGTCTCCGGGGTCATGGGTCTGGGGTAATGGGTCTGGGGTCATGGGTCTCGGGTCATGGGTCTGGGGTCGTGGGTCCGGGTTCGTGGGTCCGGGGTCCTGGGTCCGGGGTCGTGGGTCCGGGGTCGTGGGTCTGGGGTCGTGGGTCTGGGGTCGTGGGTCTGGGGTCATGGGTCTGGGGTCATGGGTCTGGGGTCATGGGTCTGGGGTCATGGGTCTGGGCTCATGGGTCTGGGGTCATGGGTCTGGGTTCATGGGTCTGGGGTCATGGATCTGGGGTCATGGGTCTGGGGTCATGGGTCCGGGGTCATGGGTCCGTGGTCCTGTCTCCGGGGTCATGGGTCTGGGGTAATGGGTCTTGGGTCATGGGTCTCGGGTCATGGGTCTGGGGTCGTGGGTCCGGGTTCGTGGGTCCGGGGTCCTGGGTCCGGGGTCGTGGGTCCGGGGTCGTGGGTCTGGGGTCGTGGGTCTGGGGTCGTGGGTCTGGGGTCGTGGGTCTGGGGTCATGGGTCTGGGGTCATGGGTCTGGGGTCATGGGTCTGGGGTCATGGGTCTGGGTTCATGGGTCTGGGTTCATGGGTTTGGGGTCATGGGCCTGGGGTCATGGGTCTGGGGTCGTGGGTCTGGGGTCGTGGGTCCGGGGTCGTGGGTCCGGGGTCGTGGGTCCGGGGTCATGGGTCCGGGGTCATGTGTCCGGGGTCCTGGGTCCGGGGTCATGGGTCTGGGGTCATGGGTCTGGGGTCATGGGTCTGGGGTCATGGGTCTGGGGTCATGGGTCTGGGGTCATGGGTCTGGGGTCATGGCTCTGGGGTCTTGGGTCTGGGGTCGTGGGTCTGGGGTCGTGGGTCCGGGGTCGTGGGTCCGGGGTCATGGGTCCGGGGTCATGTGTCCGGGGTCCTGGGTCCGGGGTCCTGGTTCCGGGGTCCTGGGTCCGGGGTCATGGGTCCGGGGTCATGGGTCCGGGGTCATGGGTCCGGGGTCATGGGTCCGGAGTCGTGGGTCCGGGGTCATGGGTCCGTGGTCATGGGTCCGGAGTCACGGGTCCGGGGTCCCGGGTCCGGGGTCATGGGTCCGGGGTCACGGGTCCGGGGTCACGGGTCCGGGGTCATGGGTCCGGTGTCATGGGTCCGGGGTCATGGGTCCGGTGTCATGGGTCCGTTGTCATGGGACCGGGGTCATGGGACCGGGGTCATGGGTCCGGGGTCATGGGTCCGGGGTCATGGGTCCGGGGTCATGGGTCCGGGGTCATGGGTCTGTGGTCATTGGTCTGGGGTCATGGGTACGTGGTCCTGTCTCCGGGGTCATGGGTCTGGGTTAATGGGTCTGGGGTCATGGGTCTCGGGTCATGGGTCTGGGGTCGTGGGTCCGGGTTCGTGGGTCCGGGGTCCTGGGTCCGGGGTCGTGGGTCTGGGGTCGTGGGTCTGGGGTCGTGGGTCTGGGGTCGTGGGTCTGGGGTCGTGGGTCTGGGGTCGTGGGTCTGGGGTCGTGGGTCTGGGGTCGTGGGTCTGGGGTCGTGGGTCTGGGGTCATGGGTCTGGGGTCATGGGTCTGGGGTCATGGGTCTGGGGTCATGGGTCTGGGGTCATGGGTCTGGGGTCATGGGTCTGGGTTCATGGGTCTGGGTTCATGGGTCTGGGGTCATGGGTCTGGGGTCATGGGTCTGGGGTCATGGGTCTGGGGTCATGGGTCTGGGGTCATGGGTCTGGGGTCATGGGTCTGGGGTCATGGGTCTGGGGTCATGGGTCTGGGGTCATGGGTCTGGGGTCTTGGGTCTGGGGTCGTGGGTCCGGGGTCGTGGGTCCGGGGTCGTGGGTCCGGGGTCATGGGTCCGGGGTCATGTGTCCGGGGTCCTGGGTCCGGGGTCCTGGGTCCGGGGTCATGGGTCCGGGGTCATGGGTCCGGGGTCATGGGTCCGGGGTCATGGGTCCGGGGTCATGGGTCCGGGGTCATGGGTCCGGGGTCATGGGTCCGGGGTCATGGGTCCGGGGTCATGGGTCCGGGGTCATGGGTCCGGGGTCATGGGTCCGGGGTCATGGGTCCGGGGTCATGGGTCCGGGGTCATGGGTCCGGGGTCATGGGTCCGGGGTCATGGGTCCGGGGTCATGGGTCCGGGGTCATGGGTCCGGGGTCATGGGCCCGGGGTCATGGGTCCGGGGTCATGGGCCCGGGGTCATGGGTCCGGGGTCATGGGCCCTGGGTCATGGGTCCGGGGTCATGGGTCCGGGGTCATGGGTCCGGGGTCATGGGTCCGGGGTCATGGGTCCGGGGTCATGGGTCCGGGGTCATGGGTCCGGGGTCATGGGTCCGGGATCATGGGTCCGGGGTCATGGGTCCGGGGTCATGGGTCCGGGGTCATGGGTCCGGGGTCATGGGTCCGGGGTCATGGGTCCGGGGTCCTGGGTCCGGGGTCCGGGGTCCGGGGTCATGGGTCCGTGGTCCTGTCTCCGGGGTCATGGGTCTGGGGTAATGGGTCTGGGGTCATGGGTCTCGGGTCATGGGTCTGGGGTCGTGGGTCCGGGGTCGTGGGTCCGGGGTCATGGGTCCGTGGTCCTGTCTCCGTGGTCATGGGTCTGGGGTAATGGGTCTTGGGTCATGGGTCTCGGGTCATGGGTCTGGGGTCGTGGGTCCGGGTTCGTGGGTCCGGGGTCCTGGGTCCGGGGTCGTGGGTCCGGGGTCGTGGGTCTGGGGTCGTGGGTCTGGGGTCGTGGGTCTGGGGTCATGGGTCTGGGGTCATGGGTCTGGGGTCATGGGTCTGGGGTCATGGGTCTGGGTTCATGGGTCTGGGTTCATGGGTCTGGGGTCATGGGTCCGGGGTCCTGGGTCCGGGGTCCTGGGTCCGGGGTTGTGGTTCCGGGGTCCTGGGTCCGGGGTCATGGGTCTGGGGTCATGGGTCCGGGGTCATGGGTCCGGGGTCATGGGTCCGGGGTCATGGGTCCGGGGTCATGGGTCCGGGGTCATGGGTCCGGGGTCATGGGTCCGGGGTCATGGGTCCGGGGTCATGGGTCCGTGGTAATGGGTCCGGGGTCATGGGTCCGGGGTCATGGGTCCGGGGTCATGGGTCCGGGGTCATGGGTCCGGGGTCATGGGTCTGGGGTCATGGTTCTGGGGTCATGGGTCTGGGGTCATGGGTCTGGGGTCATGGGTCTGGGGTCATGGGTCTGGGGTCATGGGTCTGGGGTCATGGGTCTGGGGTCATGGGTCTGGGGTCATGGGTCTGGGGTCATGGGTCTGGGGTCATGGGTCCGTGGTCCTGTCTCCGGGGTCATGGGTCTGGGGTAATGGGTCTGGGGTCATGGGTCTCGGGTCATGGGTCTGGGGTCGTGGGTACGGGGTCGTGGGTCCGGGGTCATGGGTCCGGGGTCATGTGTCCGGCGTCCTGGGTCCGGGGTTGTGGTTCCGGGGTCCTGGGTCCGGGGTCATGGGTCCGGGGTCATGGGTCCGGGGTCATGGGACCGGGGTCATGGTTCCGGGGTCATGGGTCCGGGGTCCTGGGTCCGGGGTCCGGGGTCCGGGGTCATGGGTCCGTGGTCCTGTCTCCGGGGTCATGGGTCTGGGGTAATGGGTCTGGGGTCATGGGTCTCGGGTCATGGGTCTGGGGTCGTGGGTCCGGGGTCGTGGGTCCGGGGTCATGGGTCCGGGGTCATGTGTCCGGGGTCCTGGGTCCGGGGTTGTGGTTCCGGGGTCCAGGGTCCGGGGTCATGGGTCTGGGCTCATGGGTCTGGGGTCATGGGTCTGGGTTCATGGGTCTGGGCTCATTGGTCTGGGGTCATGGGTCTGGGGTCATGGGTCCGGGGTCATGGGTCCGTGGTCCTGTCTCCGGGATCATGGGTCTGGGGTAATGGGTCTGGGGTCATGGGTCTCGGGTCATGGGTCTGGGGTCGTGGGTCCGGGTTCGTGGGTCCGGGGTCATGGGTCCGGGGTCATGGGTCCGGGGTCATGGGTCCGGGGTCATGGGTCCGGGGTCATGGGTCCGGGGTCATGGGTCCGGGGTCATGGGTCCGGGGTCATGGGTCCGGGGTCATGGGTCCGGGGTCATGGGTCTGGGGTCATGGGTCTGGGGTCAAGGGTCTGGGGTCATGGGTCTGGGGTCATGGGTCTGGGGTCTTGGGTCTGGGGTCGTGGGTCTGGGGTCGTGGGTCTGGGGTCGTGGGTCCGGGGTCGTGGGTCCGGGGTCGTGGGTCCGGGGTCATGGGTCCGGGGTCATGTGTCCGGGGTCCTGGGTCCGGGGTCATGGGTCCGGGGTCATGGGTCCGGGGTCATGGGTCCGGGGTCATGGGTCCGGGGTCATGGGTCCGGGGTCATGGGTCCGGGGTCATGCGTCCGGGGTCATGGGTCCGGGGTCATGGGTCCGGGGTCATGGGTCCGGGGTCATGGGTCCGGGGTCATGGGTCTGGGGTCATGGGTCTGGGGTCAAGGGTCTGGGGTCATGGGTCTGGGGTCATGGGTCTGGGGTCTTGGGTCTGGGGTCGTGGGTCTGGGGTCGTGGGTCTGGGGTCGTGGGTCCGGGGTCGTGGGTCCGGGGTCGTGGGTCCGGGGTCATGGGTCCGGGGTCATGTGTCCGGGGTCCTGGGTCCGGGGTCATGGGTCCGGGGTCATGGGTCCGGGGTCATGGGTCCGGGGTCATGGGTCCGGGGTCATGGGTCCGTGGTAATGGGTCCGGGGTCATGGGTCCGGGGTCATGGGTCCGGGGTCATGGGTCCGGGGTCATGGGTCCGGGGTCATGGGTCCGGGGTCATGGGTCCGGGGTCATGGGTCCGGGGTCATGGGTCCGGGGTCATGGGTCCGGGGTCATGGGTCCGGGGTCATGGGTCCGGGGTCATGGGTCTGGGGTCATGGGTCTGGGGTCATGGGTCTGGGTTCATGGGTCTGGGGTCATGGGTCTGGGGTCATGGTTCTGGGATCATGGGTCTGGGGTCATGGGTCTGGGGTCATGGGTCTGGGGTCATGGGTCTGGGGTCATGGGTCTGGGGTCATGGGTCTGGGGTCATGGGTCTGGGGTCATGGGTCTGGGGTCATGGGTCCGTGGTCCTGTCTCCGGGGTCATGGGTCTGGGGTAATGGGTCTGGGGTCATGGGTCTCGGGTCATGGGTCTGGGGTCGTGGGTACGGGGTCGTGGGTCCGGGGTCATGGGTCCGGGGTCATGTGTCCGGCGTCCTGGGTCCGGGGTTGTGGTTCCGGGGTCCTGGGTCCGGGGTCATGGGTCCGGGGTCATGGGTCCGGCGTCATGGGTCCGGGGTCATGGGTCCGGTGTCATGGGTCCGGGGTCGTGGGCCCGGGGTCATGGGTCCGTGGTAATGGGTCCGGGGTCATGGGTCCGGGGTCATGGGTCTGGGGTCATGGGTCTGGGGTCTTGGGTCCGGGGTCATGGGTCCGGGGTCATGGGTCCGGGGTCATGGGTCCGGGGTCATGGGTCCGGGGTCATGGGTCCGGGGTCATGGGTCCGGGGTCATGGGTCCGGGGTCATGGGTCCGGGGTCATGGGTCCGGGGTCATGGGTCCGGGGTCATGGGTCCGGGGTCATGGGTCTGGGGTCATTGGTCTGGGGTCATGGGTCTGGGGTCATGGGTCCGGTGTCATGTGTCCGTTGTCATGGGACCGGGGTCATGGGACCGGGGTCATGGGTCCGGGGTCATGGGTCCGGGGTCCTGGGTCCGGGGTCCGGGGTCCGGGGTCATGGGTCCGTGGTCCTGTCTCCGGGGTCATGGGTCTGGGGTAATGGGTCTGGGGTCATGGGTCTCGGGTCATGGGTCTGGGGTCGTGGGTCCGGGGTCGTGGGTCCGGGGTCATGGGTCCGGGGTCATGTGTCCGGGGTCCTGGGTCCGGGGTTGTGGTTCCGGGGTCCTGGGTCCGGGGTCATGGGTCTGGGCTCATGGGTCTGGGGTCATGGGTCTGGGTTCATGGGTCTGGGGTCATGGGTCTGGGGTCATGGGTCTGGGGTCATGGGTCTGGGGTCATGGGTCCGGGGTCATGGGTCCGTGGTCCTGTCTCCGGGGTCATGGGTCTGGGGTAATGGGTCTGGGGTCATGGGTCTCGGGTCATGGGTCTGGGGTCGTGGGTCCGGGTTCGTGGGTCCGGGGTCCTGGGTCCGGGGTCGTGGGTCCGGGGTCGTGGGTCTGGGGTCGTGGGTCTGGGGTCGTGGGTCTGGGGTCATGGGTCTGGGGTCATGGGTCTGGGGTCATGGGTCTGGGGTCATGGGTCTGGGCTCATGGGTCTGGGGTCATGGGTCTGGGTTCATGGGTCTGGGGTCATGGATCTGGGGTCATGGGTCTGGGGTCATGGGTCCGGGGTCATGGGTCCGTGGTCCTGTCTCCGGGGTCATGGGTCTGGGGTAATGGGTCTTGGGTCATGGGTCTCGGGTCATGGGTCTGGGGTCGTGGGTCCGGGTTCGTGGGTCCGGGGTCCTGGGTCCGGGGTCGTGGGTCCGGGGTCGTGGGTCTGGGGTCGTGGGTCTGGGGTCGTGGGTCTGGGGTCGTGGGTCTGGGGTCATGGGTCTGGGGTCATGGGTCTGGGGTCATGGGTCTGGGGTCATGGGTCTGGGTTCATGGGTCTGGGTTCATGGGTTTGGGGTCATGGGCCTGGGGTCATGGGTCTGGGGTCGTGGGTCTGGGGTCGTGGGTCCGGGGTCGTGGGTCCGGGGTCGTGGGTCCGGGGTCATGGGTCCGGGGTCATGTGTCCGGGGTCCTGGGTCCGGGGTCATGGGTCTGGGGTCATGGGTCTGGGGTCATGGGTCTGGGGTCATGGGTCTGGGGTCATGGGTCTGGGGTCATGGGTCTGGGGTCATGGCTCTGGGGTCTTGGGTCTGGGGTCGTGGGTCTGGGGTCGTGGGTCCGGGGTCGTGGGTCCGGGGTCATGGGTCCGGGGTCATGTGTCCGGGGTCCTGGGTCCGGGGTCCTGGTTCCGGGGTCCTGGGTCCGGGGTCATGGGTCCGGGGTCATGGGTCCGGGGTCATGGGTCCGGGGTCATGGGTCCGGAGTCGTGGGTCCGGGGTCATGGGTCCGTGGTCATGGGTCCGGAGTCACGGGTCCGGGGTCCCGGGTCCGGGGTCATGGGTCCGGGGTCACGGGTCCGGGGTCACGGGTCCGGGGTCATGGGTCCGGTGTCATGGGTCCGGGGTCATGGGTCCGGTGTCATGGGTCCGTTGTCATGGGACCGGGGTCATGGGACCGGGGTCATGGGTCCGGGGTCATGGGTCCGGGGTCATGGGTCCGGGGTCATGGGTCCGGGGTCATGGGTCTGTGGTCATTGGTCTGGGGTCATGGGTACGTGGTCCTGTCTCCGGGGTCATGGGTCTGGGTTAATGGGTCTGGGGTCATGGGTCTCGGGTCATGGGTCTGGGGTCGTGGGTCCGGGTTCGTGGGTCCGGGGTCCTGGGTCCGGGGTCGTGGGTCTGGGGTCGTGGGTCTGGGGTCGTGGGTCTGGGGTCGTGGGTCTGGGGTCGTGGGTCTGGGGTCGTGGGTCTGGGGTCGTGGGTCTGGGGTCGTGGGTCTGGGGTCGTGGGTCTGGGGTCATGGGTCTGGGGTCATGGGTCTGGGGTCATGGGTCTGGGGTCATGGGTCTGGGGTCATGGGTCTGGGGTCATGGGTCTGGGTTCATGGGTCTGGGTTCATGGGTCTGGGGTCATGGGTCTGGGGTCATGGGTCTGGGGTCATGGGTCTGGGGTCATGGGTCTGGGGTCATGGGTCTGGGGTCATGGGTCTGGGGTCATGGGTCTGGGGTCATGGGTCTGGGGTCATGGGTCTGGGGTCTTGGGTCTGGGGTCGTGGGTCCGGGGTCGTGGGTCCGGGGTCGTGGGTCCGGGGTCATGGGTCCGGGGTCATGTGTCCGGGGTCCTGGGTCCGGGGTCCTGGGTCCGGGGTCATGGGTCCGGGGTCATGGGTCCGGGGTCATGGGTCCGGGGTCATGGGTCCGGGGTCATGGGTCCGGGGTCATGGGTCCGGGGTCATGGGTCCGGGGTCATGGGTCCGGGGTCATGGGTCCGGGGTCATGGGTCCGGGGTCATGGGTCCGGGGTCATGGGTCCGGGGTCATGGGTCCGGGGTCATGGGTCCGGGGTCATGGGTCCGGGGTCATGGGTCCGGGGTCATGGGTCCGGGGTCATGGGTCCGGGGTCATGGGCCCGGGGTCATGGGTCCGGGGTCATGGGCCCGGGGTCATGGGTCCGGGGTCATGGGCCCTGGGTCATGGGTCCGGGGTCATGGGTCCGGGGTCATGGGTCCGGGGTCATGGGTCCGGGGTCATGGGTCCGGGGTCATGGGTCCGGGGTCATGGGTCCGGGGTCATGGGTCCGGGATCATGGGTCCGGGGTCATGGGTCCGGGGTCATGGGTCCGGGGTCATGGGTCCGGGGTCATGGGTCCGGGGTCATGGGTCCGGGGTCCTGGGTCCGGGGTCCGGGGTCCGGGGTCATGGGTCCGTGGTCCTGTCTCCGGGGTCATGGGTCTGGGGTAATGGGTCTGGGGTCATGGGTCTCGGGTCATGGGTCTGGGGTCGTGGGTCCGGGGTCGTGGGTCCGGGGTCATGGGTCCGGAGTCATGTGTCCGGGGTCCTGGGTCCGGGGTTGTGGTTCCGGGGTCCTGGGTCCGGGGTCATGGGTCTGGGCTCATGGGTCTGGGGTCATGGGTCTGGGGTCATGGGTCTGGGTTCATGGGTCTGGGGTCATGGATCTGGGGTCATGGGTCTGGGGTCATGGGTCCGGGGTCATGGGTCCGTGGTCCTGTCTCCGTGGTCATGGGTCTGGGGTAATGGGTCTTGGGTCATGGGTCTCGGGTCATGGGTCTGGGGTCGTGGGTCCGGGTTCGTGGGTCCGGGGTCCTGGGTCCGGGGTCGTGGGTCCGGGGTCGTGGGTCTGGGGTCGTGGGTCTGGGGTCGTGGGTCTGGGGTCATGGGTCTGGGGTCATGGGTCTGGGGTCATGGGTCTGGGGTCATGGGTCTGGGTTCATGGGTCTGGGTTCATGGGTCTGGGGTCATGGGTCCGGGGTCCTGGGTCCGGGGTCCTGGGTCCGGGGTTGTGGTTCCGGGGTCCTGGGTCCGGGGTCATGGGTCTGGGGTCATGGGTCCGGGGTCATGGGTCCGGGGTCATGGGTCCGGGGTCATGGGTCCGGGGTCATGGGTCCGGGGTCATGGGTCCGGGGTCATGGGTCCGGGGTCATGGGTCCGGGGTCATGGGTCCGTGGTAATGGGTCCGGGGTCATGGGTCCGGGGTCATGGGTCCGGGGTCATGGGTCCGGGGTCATGGGTCCGGGGTCATGGGTCCGGGGTCATGTGTCCGGCGTCCTGGGTCCGGGGTTGTGGTTCCGGGGTCCTGGGTCCGGGGTCATGGGTCCGGGGTCATGGGTCCGGGGTCATGGGTCCGGCGTCATGGGTCCGGGGTCATGGGTCCGGTGTCGTGGGTCCGGGGTCGTGGGTCCGGGGTCATGGGTCCGTGGTAATGGGTCCGGGGTCATGGGTCCGGGGTCATGGGTCTGGGGTCATGGGTCTGGGGTCTTGGGTCCGGGGTCATGGGTCCGGGGTCATGGGTCCGGGGTCATGGGTCCGGGGTCATGGGTCCGGGGTCATGGGTCCGGGGTCATGGGTCCGGGGTCATGGGTCCGGGGTCATGGGTCCGGGGTCATGGGTCCGGGGTCATGGGTCCGGGGTCATGGGTCCGGGGTCATGGGTCCGGGGTCATGGGTCTGGGGTCATTGGTCTGGGGTCATGGGTCTGGGGTCATGGGTCCGGTGTCATGTGTCCGTTGTCATGGGACCGGGGTCATGGGACCGGGGTCATGGGTCCGGGGTCATGGGTCCGGGGTCATGTGTCCGGCGTCCTGGGTCCGGGGTTGTGGTTCCGGGGTCCTGGGTCCGGGGTCATGGGTCCGGGGTCATGGGTCCGGCGTCATGGGTCCGGGGTCATGGGTCCGGTGTCATGGGTCCGGGGTCGTGGGTCCGGGGTCATGGGTCCGTGGTAATGGGTCCGGGGTCATGGGTCCGGGGTCATGGGTCTGGGGTCATGGGTCTGGGGTCTTGGGTCCGGGGTCATGGGTCCGGGGTCATGGGTCCGGGGTCATGGGTCCGGGGTCATGGGTCCGGGGTCATGGGTCCGGGGTCATGGGTCCGGGGTCATGGGTCCGGGGTCATGGGTCCGGGGTCATGGGTCCGGGGTCATGGGTCCGGGGTCATGGGTCCGGGGTCATGGGTCCGGGGTCATGGGTCTGGGGTCTTGGGTCCGGGGTCATGGGTCCGGGGTCATGGGTCCGGGGTCATGGGTCCGGGGTCATGGGTCCGGGGTCATGGGTCCGGGGTCATGGGTCCGGGGTCATGGGTCCGGGGTCATGGGTCCGGGGTCATGGGTCCGGGGTCATGGGTCCGGGGTCATGGGTCCGGGGTCATGGGTCTGGGGTCATGGGTCTGGGGTCATGGGTCCGGTGTCATGTGTCCGTTGTCATGGGACCGGGGTCATGGGACCGGGGTCATGGGTCTGGGGTAATGGGTCTGGGGTCATGGGTCTCGAGTCATGGGTCTGGGGTCGTGGGTCCGGGGTCGTGGGTCCGGGGTCGTGGGTCCGGGGTCGTGGGTCCGGGGTCATGTGTCCGGGGTCCTGGGTCCGGGGTCATGGGTCCGGGGTCATGGGTCCGGGGTCATGGGTCCGGGGTCATGGGTCCGTGGTAATGGGTCCGGGGTCATGGGTCCGGGGTCATGGGTCCGGGGTCATGGGTCCGGGGTCATGGGTCCGGGGTCATGGGTCCGGGGTCATGGGTCCGGGGTCATGGGTCCGGGGTCATGGGTCCGGGGTCATGGGTCCGGGGTCATGGGTCCGGGGTCATGGGTCCGGGGTCATGGGTCCGGGGTCATGGGTCCGGGGTCATGGGTCCGGGGTCATGGGTCCGGGGTCATGGGTCCGGGGTCATGGGTCCGGGGTCATGGGTCCGGGGTCATGGGTCCGGGGTCATGGGTCCGGGGTCATGGGTCCGGGGTCATGGGTCCGGGGTCATGGGTCCGGGGTCATGGGTCCTGGGTCATGGGTCCGGGGTCATGGGTCCGTGGTCCTGTCTCCGGGGTCATGGGTCTGGGGTAATGGGTCTGGGGTCATGGGTCTCGGGTCATGGGTCTGGGGTCGTGGGTCCGGGTTCGTGGGTCCGGGGTCCTGGGTCCGGGGTCGTGGGTCCGGGGTCGTGGGTCCGGGGTCGTGGGTCTGGGGTCGTGGGTCTGGGGTCGTGGGTCTGGGGTCTTGGGTCTGGGGTCGTGGGTCTGGGGTCATGGGTCTGGGGTCATGGGTCTGGGGTCATGGGTCTGGGGTCATGGGTCTGGGGTCATGGGTCTCGGGTCATGGGTCTGGGGTCGTGGGTCCGGGGTCATGGGTCCGGGGTCATGGGTCCGGGGTCATGTGTCCGGCGTCCTGGGTCCGGGGTTGTGGTTCCGGTGTCCTGGGTCCGGGGTCATGGGTCCGGGGTCATGGGTCCGGCGTCATGGGTCCGGCGTCATGGGTCCGGTGTCATGGGTCCGGGGTCGTGGGTCCGGGGTCATGGGTCCGTGGTAATGGGTCCGGGGTCATGGGTCCGGGGTCATGGGTCCGGGGTCATGGGTCCGGGGTCATGGGTCCGCGGTCATGGGTCCGGGGTCATGGGTCCGGGGTCATGGGTCCGGGGTCATGGGTCCGGGGTCATGGGTCCGGGGTCATGGGTCCGGGGTCATGGGTTCGGGGTCATGGGTCCGGGGTCATGGGTCCGGGGTCATGGGTCCGGGGTCATGGGTCTGGGGTCATTGGTCTGGGGTCATGGGTCTGGGGTCATGGGTCCGGTGTCATGTGTCCGTTGTCATGGGACCGGGGTCATGGGACCGGGGTCATGGGTCCGGGGTCCTGGGTCCGGGGTCCGGGGTCCGGGGTCATGGGTCCGTGGTCCTGTCTCCGGGGTCATGGGTCTGGGGTAATGGGTCTGGGGTCATGGGTCTCGGGTCATGGGTCTGGGGTCGTGGGTCCGGGGTCGTGGGTCCGGGGTCATGGGTCCGGGGTCATGTGTCCGGGGTCCTGGGTCCGGGGTTGTGGTTCCGGGGTCCTGGGTCCGGGGTCATGGGTCTGGGCTCATGGGTCTGGGGTCATGGGTCTGGGTTCATGGGTCTGGGGTCATGGGTCTGGGGTCATGGGTCTGGGGTCATGGGTCCGGGGTCATGGGTCCGTGGTCCTGTCTCCGGGGTCATGGGTCTGGGGTAATGGGTCTGGGGTCATGGGTCTCGGGTCATGGGTCTGGGGTCGTGGGTCCGGGTTCGTGGGTCCGGGGTCCTGGGTCCGGGGTCGTGGGTCCGGGGTCGTGGGTCCGGGGTCGTGGGTCTGGGGTCGTGGGTCTGGGGTCATGGGTCTGGGGTCATGGGTCTGGGGTCATGGGTCTGGGGTCATGGGTCTGGGTTCATGGGTCTGGGTTCATGGGTCTGGGGTCATGGGCCTGGGGTCATGGGTCTGGGGTCATGGGTCCGTGGTCCTGTCTCCGGGGTCATGGGTCTGGGGTAATGGGTCTGGGGTCATGGGTCTCGGGTCATGGGTCTGGGGTCGTGGGTCCGGGGTCGTGGGTCCGGGGTCGTGGGTCCGGGGTCGTGGGTCCGGGGTCATGGGTCCAGGGTCCTGGGTCCGGGGTCATGGGTCCGGGGTCATGGGTCCGGGGTCATGGGTCCGGGGTCATGGGTCCGGGGTCATGGGTCCGGGGTCATGGGTCCGTGGTAATGGGTCCGGGGTCATGGGTCCGGGGTCATGGGTCCGGGGTCATGGGTCCGGGGTCATGGGTCCGGGGTCATGGGTCCGGGGTCATGGGTCCGGGGTCATGGGTCCGGGGTCATGGGTCCGGGGTCATGGGTCCGGGGTCATGGGTCCGGGGTCATGGGTCCGGGGTCATGGGTCCGGGGTCATGGGTCCGGGGTCATGGGTCCGGGGTCATGGGTCCGGGGTCATGGGTCCGGGGTCATGGGTCCGGGGTCATGGGTCCGGGGTCATGGGTCCGGGGTCATGGGTCCGGGGTCATGGGTCCGGGGTCATGGGTCCGGGGTCATGGGTCCGGGGTCATGGGTCCTGGGTCATGGGTCCGGGGTCATGGGTCCGTGGTCCTGTCTCCGGGGTCATGGGTCTGGGGTAATGGGTCTGGGGTCATGGGTCTCGGGTCATGGGTCTGGGGTCGTGGGTCCGGGTTCGTGGGTCCGGGGTCCTGGGTCCGGGGTCGTGGGTCCGGGGTCGTGGGTCTGGGGTCGTGGGTCTGGGGTCGTGGGTCTGGGGTCATGGGTCTGGGGTCATGGGTCTGGGGTCATGGGTCTGGGGTCATGGGTCTGGGTTCATGGGTCTGGGTTCATGGGTCTGGGGTCATGGGCCTGGTGTCATGGGTCTGGGGTCATGGGTCCGTGGTCCTGTCTCCGGGGTCATGGGTCTGGGGTAATGGGTCTGGGGTCATGGGTCTCGGGTCATGGGTCTGGGGTCGTGGGTCCGGGGTCGTGGGTCCGGGGTCGTGGGTCCGGGGTCGTGGGTCCGGGGTCGTGGGTCCGGGGTCATGTGTCCGGGGTCATGTGTCCGGGGTCCTGGGTCCGGGGTCATGGGTCCGGGGTCATGGGTCCGTGGTCATGGGTCCGGGGTCATGGGTCCGTGGTAATGGGTCCGGGGTCATGGGTCCGGGGTCATGGGTCCGGGGTCATGGGTCCGGGGTCATGGGTCCGGGGTCATGGGTCCGGGGTCATGGGTCCGGGGTCATGGGTCCGGGGTCATGGGTCCGGGGTCATGGGTCCGGGGTCATGGGTCCGGGGTCATGGGTCCGGGGTCATGGGTCCGGGGTCATGGGTCCGGGGTCATGGGTCCGGGGTCATGGGTCCGGGGTCATGGGTCCGGGGTCATGGGTCCGGGGTCATGGGTCCGGGGTCATGGGTCCGGGGTCATGGGTCCGGGGTCATGGGTCCGGGGTCATGGGTCCGGGGTCATGGGTCCGGGGTCATGGGTCCTGGGTCATGGGTCCGGGGTCATGGGTCCGTGGTCATGGGTCCGGGGTCATGGGTCCGGGGTCATGGGTCCGGGGTCATGGGTCCGGGGTCATGGGTCCGGGGTCATGCGTCCGGGGTCATGGGTCCGGGGTCATGGGTCCGGGGTCATGGGTCCGGGGTCATGGGTCCGGGGTCATGGGTCCGGGGTCGTGGGTCCGGGGTCGTGGGTCCGGGGTCGTGGGTCCGGGGTCGTGGGTCCGGGGTCGTGGGTCCGGGGTCGTGGGTCCGGGGTCGTGGGTCCGGGGTCGTGGGTCCGGGGTCGTGGGTCCGGGGTCGTGGGTCCGGGGTCCTGGGTCCGGGGTCGTGGGTCCGGGGTCGTGGGTCCGGGGTCGTGGGTCCGGGGTCGTGGGTCCGGGGTCGTGGGTCCGGGGTCGTGGGTCCGGGGTCGTGGGTCCGGGGTCGTGGGTCCGGGGTCGTGGGTCCGGGGTCGTGGGTCCGGGGTCGTGGGTCCGGGGTCCTGGGTCCGGGGTCATGGGTCCGTGGTAATGGGTCCGGGGTCATGGGTCCGGGGTCATGGGTCCGGGGTCATGGGTCCGGGGTCATGGGTCCGGGGTCATGGGTCCGGGGTCATGGGTCCGGGGTCATGGGTCCGGGGTCATGGGTCCGGTGTCATGGGTCCGGGGTCATGGGTCCGGGGTCATGGGTCCGGTGTCATGGGTCCGGGGTCATGGGTCCGGGGTCATGGGTCCGGGGTCATGGGTCCGGGGTCATGGGTCCGGGGTCATGGGTCCGGGGTCATGGGTCCAGGGGTCATGGGTCCGGGGTCATGGGTCCGGGGTCATGGGTACGGGGTCATGGGTCCGGGGTCATGGGTCCGGGGTCATGGGTCCGGGGTCATGGGTCCTGGGTCATGGGTCTGGGGTAATGGGTCTGGGGTCATGGGTCTCGGGTCATGGGTCTGGGGTCGTGGGTCCGGGGTCATGGGTCCGGGGTCATGTGTCCGGGGTCCTGGGTCCGGGGTTGTGGTTCCGGGGTCCTGGGTCCGGGGTCATGGGTCCGGCGTCATGGGTCCGGGGTCATGGGTCCGGTGTCATGGGTCCGTGGTAATGGGTCCGGGGTCATGGGTTCGGGGTCATGGGTCTGGGGTCATGGGTCTGGGGTCATGGGTCTGGAGTCGTGGGTCTGGGGTCATGGGGCTGGGGTCATGGGTCTGGGGTCATGGGTCTGGGGTCATGGGTCCGGGGTCATGGGTCCGGGGTCATGGGTCCGGGGTCATGGGTCCGGGGTCATGGGTCCGGGGTCATGGGTCCGGGGTCATGGGTCCGGGGTCATGGGTCCGGGGTCATGGGTCCGGGGTCATGGGTCCGGGGTCATGGGTCCGGGGTCATGGGTCCGGGGTCATGGGTCCGGGGTCATGGGTCTGGGGTCATTGGTCTGGGGTCATGGGTCTGGGGTCATGGGTCCGGTGTCATGGGTCCGGGGTCATGGGTCCGGGGTCATGGGTCCGGGGTCATGGGTCCGGGGTCATGGGTCCGGGGTCATGGGTCCGGGGTCATGGGTCCTGGGTCATGGGTCTGGGGTAATGGGTCTGGGGTCATGGGTCTCGGGTCATGGGTCCGGGGTCGTGGGTCCGGGGTCGTGGGTCCGGGGTCATGGGTCTGGGGTCGTGGGTCCGGGGTCGTGGGTCCGGGGTCGTGGGTCCGGGGTCGTGGGTCCGGGGTCGTGGGTCTGGGGTCGTGGGTCCGGGGTCGTGGGTCCGTGGTCATGGGTCCGGGGTCATGGGTCCTGGGTCATGGGTCCGGGGTCATGGGTCCGTGGTCCTGTCTCCGGGGTCATGGGTCTGGGGTAATGGGTCTGGGGTCATGGGTCTCGGGTCATGGGTCTGGGGTCGTGGGTCCGGGTTCGTGGGTCCGGGGTCCTGGGTCCGGGGTCGTGGGTCCGGGGTCGTGGGTCTGGGGTCGTGGGTCTGGGGTCGTGGGTCTGGGGTCATGGGTCTGGGGTCATGGGTCTGGGGTCATGGGTCTGGGGTCATGGGTCTGGGTTCATGGGTCTGGGTTCATGGGTCTGGGGTCATGGGCCTGGTGTCATGGGTCTGGGGTCATGGGTCCGTGGTCCTGTCTCCGGGGTCATGGGTCTGGGGTAATGGGTCTGGGGTCATGGGTCTCGGGTCATGGGTCTGGGGTCGTGGGTCCGGGGTCGTGGGTCCGGGGTCGTGGGTCCGGGGTCGTGGGTCCGGGGTCGTGGGTCCGGGGTCATGTGTCCGGGGTCATGTGTCCGGGGTCCTGGGTCCGAGGTCATGGGTCCGGGGTCATGGGTCCGTGGTCATGGGTCCGGGGTCATGGGTCCGTGGTAATGGGTCCGGGGTCATGGGTCCGGGGTCATGGGTCCGGGGTCATGGGTCCGGGGTCATGGGTCCGGGGTCATGGGTCCGGGGTCATGGGTCCGGGGTCATGGGTCCGGGGTCATGGGTCCGGGGTCATGGGTCCGGGGTCATGGGTCCGGGGTCATGGGTCCGGGGTCATGGGTCCGGGGTCATGGGTCCGGGGTCATGGGTCCGGGGTCATGGGTCCGGGGTCATGGGTCCGGGGTCATGGGTCCGGGGTCATGGGTCCGGGGTCATGGGTCCGGGGTCATGGGTCCGGGGTCATGGGTCCGGGGTCATGGGTCCGGGGTCATGGGTCCGGGGTCATGGGTCCGGGGTCATGGGTCCGGGGTCATGGGTCCGGGGTCATGGGTCCTGGGTCATGGGTCCGGGGTCATGGGTCCGTGGTCATGGGTCCGGGGTCATGGGTCCGGGGCCATGGGTCCGGGGTCATGGGTCCGGGGTCATGGGTCCGGGGTCATGCGTCCGGGGTCATGGGTCCGGGGTCATGGGTCCGGGTTCATGGGTCCGGGGTCATGGGTCCGGGGTCATGGGTCCGGGGTCATGGGTCCGGGGTCGTGGGTCCGGGGTCGTGGGTCCGGGGTCGTGGGTCCGGGGTCGTGGGTCCGGGGTCGTGGGTCCGGGGTCGTGGGTCCGGGGTCGTGGGTCCGGGGTCGTGGGTCCGGGGTCGTGGGTCCGGGGTCCTGGGTCCGGGGTCGTGGGTCCGGGGTCGTGGGTCCGGGGTCGTGGGTCCGGGGTCGTGGGTCCGGGGTCGTGGGTCCGGGGTCGTGGGTCCGGGGTCGTGGGTCCGGGGTCGTGGGTCCGGGGTCGTGGGTCCGGGGTCGTGGGTCCGGGGTCGTGGGTCCGGGGTCGTGGGTCCGGGGTCGTGGGTCCGGGGTCGTGGGTCCGGGGTCCTGGGTCCGGGGTCATGGGTCCGTGGTAATGGGTCCGGGGTCATGGGTCCGGGGTCATGGGTCCGGGGTCATGGGTCCGGGGTCATGGGTCCGGGGTCATGGGTCCGGGGTCATGGGTCCGGGGTCATGGGTCCGGGGTCATGGGTCCGGGGTCATGGGTCCGGGGTCATGGGTCCGGGGTCATGGGTCCGGTGTCATGGGTCCGGGGTCATGGGTCCGGGGTCATGGGTCCGGGGTCATGGGTCCGGGGTCATGGGTCCGGGGTCATGGGTCCGGGGTCATGGGTCCAGGGGTCATGGGTCCGGGGTCATGGGTCCGGGGTCATGGGTCCGGGGTCATGGGTCCGGGGTCATGGGTCCGGGGTCATGGGTCTGGGGTAATGGGTCTGGGGTCATGGGTCTCGGGTCATGGGTCTGGGGTCGTGGGTCCGGGGTCATGGGTCCGGGGTCATGTGTCCGGGGTCCTGGGTCCGGGGTTGTGGTTCCGGGGTCCTGGGTCCGGGGTCATGGGTCCGGGGTCATGGGTCCGGCGTCATGGGTCCGGGGTCATGGGTCCGGTGTCATGGGTCCGTGGTAATGGGTCCGGGGTCATGGGTTCGGGGTCATGGGTCTGGGGTCATGGGTCTGGGGTCATGGGTCTGGAGTCGTGGGTCTGGGGTCATGGGGCTGGGGTCATGGGTCTGGGGTCATGGGTCTGGGGTCATGGGTCCGGGGTCATGGGTCCGGGGTCATGGGTCCGGGGTCATGGGTCCGGGGTCATGGGTCCGGGGTCATGGGTCCGGGGTCATGGGTCCGGGGTCATGGGTCCGGGGTCATGGGTCCGGGGTCATGGGTCCGGGGTCATGGGTCCGGGGTCATGGGTCCGGGGTCATGGGTCCGGGGTCATGGGTCCGGGGTCATGGGTCTGGGGTCATTGGTCTGGGGTCATGGGTCTGGGGTCATGGGTCCGGTGTCATGGGTCCGGGGTCATGGGTCCGGGGTCATGGGTCCGGGGTCATGGGTCCGGGGTCATGGGTCCGGGGTCATGGGTCCGGGGTCATGGGTCCTGGGTCATGGGTCTGGGGTAATGGGTCTGGGGTCATGGGTCTCGGGTCATGGGTCCGGGGTCGTGGGTCCGGGGTCGTGGGTCCGGGGTCATGGGTCTGGGGTCGTGGGTCCGGGGTCGTGGGTCCGGGGTCGTGGGTCCGGGGTCGTGGGTCCGGGGTCGTGGGTCCGGGGTCGTGGGTCTGGGGTCGTGGGTCCGGGGTCGTGGGTCCGTGGTCGTGGGTCCGGGGTCCTGGGTCCGGGGTCGTGGGTCCGGGGTCATGGGTCCGTGGTAATGGGTCCGGGGTCATGGGTCCGGGGTCATGGGTCTGGGGTCATGGGTCTGGGGTCTTGGGTCCGGGGTCATGGGTCCGGGGTCATGGGTCCGGGGTCATGGGTCCGGGGTCATGGGTCCGGGGTCATGGGTCCGGGGTCATGGGTCCGGGGTCATGGGTCCGGGGTCATGGGTCCGGGGTCATGGGTCCGGGGTCATGGGTCCGGGGTCATGGGTCCGGGGTCATGGGTCCGGGGTCATGGGTCTGGGGTCATTGGTCTGGGGTCATGGGTCTGGGGTCATGGGTCCGGTGTCATGTGTCCGTTGTCATGGGACCGGGGTCATGGGTCCGGGGTCATGGGTCCGGGGTCATGGGTCCGGGGTCATGGGTCCGGGGTCATGGGTCCGGGGTCATGGGTCCAGGGGTCATGGGTCCGGGGTCATGGGTCCGGGGTCATGGGTCCGGGGTCATGGGTCCGGGGTCATGGGTCCGGGGTCATGGGTCCGGGGTCATGGGTCCTGGGTCATGGGTCTGGGGTAATGGGTCTGGGGTCATGGGTCTCGGGTCATGGGTCTGGGGTCGTGGGTCCGGGGTCATGGGTCCGGGGTCATGTGTCCGGGGTCCTGGGTCCGGGGTTGTGGTTCCGGGGTCCTGGGTCCGGGGTCATGGGTCCGGGGTCATGGGTCCGGCGTCATGGGTCCGGGGTCATGGGTCCGGGGTCATGGGTCCGGGGTCATGGGTCCGGGGTCATGGGTCCGGGGTCATGGGTCCGGGGTCATGGGTCCGGGGTCATGGGTCCGGGGTCATGGGTCCGGGGTCATGGGTCCGGGGTCATGGGTCCGGGGTCATGGGTCCGGGGTCATGGGTCCGGGGTCATGGGTCCGGGGTCATGGGTCCGGGGTCATGGGTCCGGGGTCATGGGTCCGGGGTCATGGGTCCGGGGTCATGGGTCCGGGGTCATGGGTCCGGGGTCATGGGTCCGGGGTCATGGGTCCGGGGTCATGGGTCCGGGGTCATGGGTCCGGGGTCATGGGTCCTGGGTCATGGGTCCGGGGTCATGGGTCCGTGGTCATGGGTCCGGGGTCATGGGTCCGGGGCCATGGGTCCGGGGTCATGGGTCCGGGGTCATGGGTCCGGGGTCATGCGTCCGGGGTCATGGGTCCGGGGTCATGGGTCCGGGGTCATGGGTCCGGGGTCATGGGTCCGGGGTCATGGGTCCGGGGTCATGGGTCCGGGGTCGTGGGTCCGGGGTCGTGGGTCCGGGGTCGTGGGTCCGGGGTCGTGGGTCCGGGGTCGTGGGTCCGGGGTCGTGGGTCCGGGGTCGTGGGTCCGGGGTCGTGGGTCCGGGGTCGTGGGTCCGGGGTCCTGGGTCCGGGGTCGTGGGTCCGGGGTCGTGGGTCCGGGGTCGTGGGTCCGGGGTCGTGGGTCCGGGGTCGTGGGTCCGGGGTCGTGGGTCCGGGGTCGTGGGTCCGGGGTCATGGGTCCGGGGTCATGGGTCCGGGGTCATGGGTCCGGGGTCATGGGTCCGGGGTCATGGGTCCGGGGTCATGGGTCCGGGGTCATGGGTCCGGGGTCATGGGTCCGGGGTCATGGGTCCGGGGTCATGGGTCCGGGGTCATGGGTCCGGGGTCATGGGTCCGGGGTCATGGGTCCGGGGTCATGGGTCCGGGGTCATGGGTCCGTGGTCATGGGTCCGGGGTCATGGGTCCGGGGTCATGGGTCCGGGGTCATGGGTCCGGGGTCATGGGTCCGGGGTCATGCGTCCGGGGTCATGGGTCCGGGGTCATGGGTCCGGGGTCATGGGTCCGGGGTCATGGGTCCGGGGTCATGGGTCCGGGGTCATGGGTCCGGGGTCGTGGGTCCGGGGTCGTGGGTCCGGGGTCGTGGGTCCGGGGTCGTGGGTCCGGGGTCGTGGGTCCGGGGTCGTGGGTCCGGGGTCGTGGGTCCGGGGTCGTGGGTCCGGGGTCGTGGGTCCGGGGTCGTGGGTCCGGGGTCCTGGGTCCGGGGTCGTGGGTCCGGGGTCGTGGGTCCGGGGTCGTGGGTCCGGGGTCGTGGGTCCGGGGTCGTGGGTCCGGGGTCGTGGGTCCGGGGTCGTGGGTCCGGGGTCGTGGGTCCGGGGTCGTGGGTCCGGGGTCGTGGGTCCGGGGTCGTGGGTCCGGGGTCCTGGGTCCGGGGTCATGGGTCCGTGGTAATGGGTCCGGGGTCATGGGTCCGGGGTCATGGGTCCGGGGTCATGGGTCCGGGGTCATGGGTCCGGGGTCATGGGTCCGGGGTCATGGGTCCGGGGTCATGGGTCCGGGGTCATGGGTCCGGGGTCATGGGTCCGGGGTCATGGGTCCGGGGTCATGGGTCCGGGGTCATGGGTCCGGTGTCATGGGTCCGGGGTCATGGGTCCGGGGTCATGGGTCCGGGGTCATGGGTCCGGGGTCATGGGTCCGGGGTCATGGGTCCGGGGTCATGGGTCCAGGGGTCATGGGTCCGGGGTCATGGGTCCGGGGTCATGGGTCCGGGGTCATGGGTCCGGGGTCATGGGTCCGGGGTCATGGGTCTGGGGTAATGGGTCTGGGGTCATGGGTCTCGGGTCATGGGTCTGGGGTCGTGGGTCCGGGGTCATGGGTCCGGGGTCATGTGTCCGGGGTCCTGGGTCCGGGGTTGTGGTTCCGGGGTCCTGGGTCCGGGGTCATGGGTCCGGGGTCATGGGTCCGGCGTCATGGGTCCGGGGTCATGGGTCCGGTGTCATGGGTCCGTGGTAATGGGTCCGGGGTCATGGGTTCGGGGTCATGGGTCTGGGGTCATGGGTCTGGGGTCATGGGTCTGGAGTCGTGGGTCTGGGGTCATGGGGCTGGGGTCATGGGTCTGGGGTCATGGGTCTGGGGTCATGGGTCCGGGGTCATGGGTCCGGGGTCATGGGTCCGGGGTCATGGGTCCGGGGTCATGGGTCCGGGGTCATGGGTCCGGGGTCATGGGTCCGGGGTCATGGGTCCGGGGTCATGGGTCCGGGGTCATGGGTCCGGGGTCATGGGTCCGGGGTCATGGGTCCGGGGTCATGGGTCCGGGGTCATGGGTCTGGGGTCATTGGTCTGGGGTCATGGGTCTGGGGTCATGGGTCCGGTGTCATGGGTCCGGGGTCATGGGTCCGGGGTCATGGGTCCGGGGTCATGGGTCCGGGGTCATGGGTCCGGGGTCATGGGTCCGGGGTCATGGGTCCTGGGTCATGGGTCTGGGGTAATGGGTCTGGGGTCATGGGTCTCGGGTCATGGGTCCGGGGTCGTGGGTCCGGGGTCGTGGGTCCGGGGTCATGGGTCTGGGGTCGTGGGTCCGGGGTCGTGGGTCCGGGGTCGTGGGTCCGGGGTCGTGGGTCCGGGGTCGTGGGTCTGGGGTCGTGGGTCCGGGGTCGTGGGTCCGTGGTCGTGGGTCCGGGGTCCTGGGTCCGGGGTCGTGGGTCCGGGGTCATGGGTCCGTGGTAATGGGTCCGGGGTCATGGGTCCGGGGTCATGGGTCTGGGGTCATGGGTCTGGGGTCTTGGGTCCGGGGTCATGGGTCCGGGGTCATGGGTCCGGGGTCATGGGTCCGGGGTCATGGGTCCGGGGTCATGGGTCCGGGGTCATGGGTCCGGGGTCATGGGTCCGGGGTCATGGGTCCGGGGTCATGGGTCCGGGGTCATGGGTCCGGGGTCATGGGTCCGGGGTCATGGGTCCGGGGTCATGGGTCTGGGGTCATTGGTCTGGGGTCATGGGTCTGGGGTCATGGGTCCGGTGTCATGTGTCCGTTGTCATGGGACCGGGGTCATGGGACCGGGGTCATGGGTCCGGGGTCATGGGTCCGGGGTCATGTGTCCGGCGTCCTGGGTCCGGGGTTGTGGTTCCGGGGTCCTGGGTCCGGGGTCATGGGTCCGGGGTCATGGGTCCGGCGTCATGGGTCCGGGGTCATGGGTCCGGTGTCATGGGTCCGGGGTCGTGGGTCCGGGGTCATGGGTCCGTGGTAATGGGTCCGGGGTCATGGGTCCGGGGTCATGGGTCTGGGGTCATGGGTCTGGGGTCTTGGGTCCGGGGTCATGGGTCCGGAGTCATGGGTCCGGGGTCATGGGTCCGGGGTCATGGGTCCGGGGTCATGGGTCCGGGGTCATGGGTCCGGGGTCATGGGTCCGGGGTCATGGGTCCGGGGTCATGGGTCCGGGGTCATGGGTCCGGGGTCATGGGTCCGGGGTCATGGGTCCGGGGTCATGGGTCTGGGGTCTTGGGTCCGGGGTCATGGGTCCGGGGTCATGGGTCCGGGGTCATGGGTCCGGGGTCATGGGTCCGGGGTCATGGGTCCGGGGTCATGGGTCCGGGGTCATGGGTCCGGGGTCATGGGTCCGGGGTCATGGGTCCGGGGTCATGGGTCCGGGGTCATGGGTCCGGGGTCATGGGTCTGGGGTCATTGGTCTGGGGTCATGGGTCTGGGGTCATGGGTCCGGTGTCATGTGTCCGTTGTCATGGGACCGGGGTCATGGGACCGGGGTCATGGGTCTGGGGTAATGGGTCTGGGGTCATGGGTCTCGAGTCATGGGTCTGGGGTCGTGGGTCCGGGGTCGTGGGTCCGGGGTCGTGGGTCCGGGGTCGTGGGTCCGGGGTCATGTGTCCGGGGTCCTGGGTCCGGGGTCATGGGTCCGGGGTCATGGGTCCGGGGTCATGGGTCCGGGGTCATGGGTCCGGGGTCATGGGTCCGTGGTAATGGGTCCGGGGTCATGGGTCCGGGGTCATGGGTCCGGGGTCATGGGTCCGGGGTCATGGGTCCGGGGTCATGGGTCCGGGGTCATGGGTCCGGGGTCATGGGTCCGGGGTCATGGGTCCGGGGTCATGGGTCCGGGGTCATGGGTCCGGGGTCATGGGTCCGGGGTCATGGGTCCGGGGTCATGGGTCCGGGGTCATGGGTCCGGGGTCATGGGTCCGGGGTCATGGGTCCGGGGTCATGGGTCCGGGGTCATGGGTCCGGGGTCATGGGTCCGGGGTCATGGGTCCGGGGTCATGGGTCCGGGGTCATGGGTCCGGGGTCATGGGTCCTGGGTCATGGGTCCGGGGTCATGGGTCCGTGGTCCTGTCTCCGGGGTCATGGGTCTGGGGTAATGGGTCTGGGGTCATGGGTCTCGGGTCATGGGTCTGGGGTCGTGGGTCCGGGTTCGTGGGTCCGGGGTCCTGGGTCCGGGGTCGTGGGTCCGGGGTCGTGGGTCCGGGGTCGTGGGTCTGGGGTCGTGGGTCTGGGGTCTTGGGTCTGGGGTCGTGGGTCTGGGGTCATGGGTCTGGGGTCATGGGTCTGGGGTCATGGGTCTGGGGTCATGGGTCTGGGGTCATGGGTCTGGGGTCATGGGTCTGGGGTCATGGGTCTGGGGTCATGGGTCTCGGGTCATGGGTCTGGGGTCGTGGGTCCGGGGTCATGGGTCCGGGGTCATGGGTCCGGGGTCATGGGTCCGGGGTCATGGGTCCGGGGTCATGGGTCCGGGGTCATGGGTCCGGGGTCATGGGTCCGGGGTCATGGGTTCGGGGTCATGGGTCCGGGGTCATGGGTCCGGGGTCATGGGTCCGGGGTCATGGGTCCGGGGTCATTGGTCTGGGGTCATGGGTCTGGGGTCATGGGTCCGGTGTCATGTGTCCGTTGTCATGGGACCGGGGTCATGGGACCGGGGTCATGGGTCCGGGGTCATGGGTCCGGGGTCCTGGGTCCGGGGTCCGGGGTCCGGGGTCATGGGTCCGTGGTCCTGTCTCCGGGGTCATGGGTCTGGGGTAATGGGTCTGGGGTCATGGGTCTCGGGTCATGGGTCTGGGGTCGTGGGTCCGGGGTCGTGGGTCCGGGGTCATGGGTCCGGGGTCATGTGTCCGGGGTCCTGGGTCCGGGGTTGTGGTTCCGGGGTCCTGGGTCCGGGGTCATGGGTCTGGGCTCATGGGTCTGGGGTCATGGGTCTGGGTTCATGGGTCTGGGGTCATGGGTCTGGGGTCATGGGTCTGGGGTCATGGGTCCGGGGTCATGGGTCCGTGGTCCTGTCTCCGGGGTCATGGGTCTGGGGTAATGGGTCTGGGGTCATGGGTCTCGGGTCATGGGTCTGGGGTCGTGGGTCCGGGTTCGTGGGTCCGGGGTCCTGGGTCCGGGGTCGTGGGTCCGGGGTCGTGGGTCCGGGGTCGTGGGTCTGGGGTCGTGGGTCTGGGGTCATGGGTCTGGGGTCATGGGTCTGGGGTCATGGGTCTGGGGTCATGGGTCTGGGTTCATGGGTCTGGGTTCATGGGTCTGGGGTCATGGGCCTGGGGTCATGGGTCTGGGGTCATGGGTCCGTGGTCCTGTCTCCGGGGTCATGGGTCTGGGGTAATGGGTCTGGGGTCATGGGTCTCGGGTCATGGGTCTGGGGTCGTGGGTCCGGGGTCGTGGGTCCGGGGTCGTGGGTCCGGGGTCGTGGGTCCGGGGTCATGGGTCCAGGGTCCTGGGTCCGGGGTCATGGGTCCGGGGTCATGGGTCCGGGGTCATGGGTCCGGGGTCATGGGTCCGGGGTCATGGGTCCGTGGTAATGGGTCCGGGGTCATGGGTCCGGGGTCATGGGTCCGGGGTCATGGGTCCGGGGTCATGGGTCCGGGGTCATGGGTCCGGGGTCATGGGTCCGGGGTCATGGGTCCGGGGTCATGGGTCCGGGGTCATGGGTCCGGGGTCATGGGTCCGGGGTCATGGGTCCGGGGTCATGGGTCCGGGGTCATGGGTCCGGGGTCATGGGTCCGGGGTCATGGGTCCGGGGTCATGGGTCCGGGGTCATGGGTCCGGGGTCATGGGTCCGGGGTCATGGGTCCGGGGTCATGGGTCCGGGGTCATGGGTCCGGGGTCATGGGTCCGGGGTCATGGGTCCGGGGTCATGGGTCCGGGGTCATGGGTCCGGGGTCATGGGTCCGGGGTCATGGGTCCTGGGTCATGGGTCCGGGGTCATGGGTCCGTGGTCCTGTCTCCGGGGTCATGGGTCTGGGGTAATGGGTCTGGGGTCATGGGTCTCGGGTCATGGGTCTGGGGTCGTGGGTCCGGGTTCGTGGGTCCGGGGTCCTGGGTCCGGGGTCGTGGGTCCGGGGTCGTGGGTCTGGGGTCGTGGGTCTGGGGTCGTGGGTCTGGGGTCATGGGTCTGGGGTCATGGGTCTGGGGTCATGGGTCTGGGGTCATGGGTCTGGGTTCATGGGTCTGGGTTCATGGGTCTGGGGTCATGGGCCTGGTGTCATGGGTCTGGGGTCATGGGTCCGTGGTCCTGTCTCCGGGGTCATGGGTCTGGGGTAATGGGTCTGGGGTCATGGGTCTCGGGTCATGGGTCTGGGGTCGTGGGTCCGGGGTCGTGGGTCCGGGGTCGTGGGTCCGGGGTCGTGGGTCCGGGGTCGTGGGTCCGGGGTCATGTGTCCGGGGTCATGTGTCCGGGGTCCTGGGTCCGGGGTCATGGGTCCGGGGTCATGGGTCCGTGGTCATGGGTCCGGGGTCATGGGTCCGTGGTAATGGGTCCGGGGTCATGGGTCCGGGGTCATGGGTCCGGGGTCATGGGTCCGGGGTCATGGGTCCGGGGTCATGGGTCCGGGGTCATGGGTCCGGGGTCATGGGTCCGGGGTCATGGGTCCGGGGTCATGGGTCCGGGGTCATGGGTCCGGGGTCATGGGTCCGGGGTCATGGGTCCGGGGTCATGGGTCCGGGGTCATGGGTCCGGGGTCATGGGTCCGGGGTCATGGGTCCGGGGTCATGGGTCCGGGGTCATGGGTCCGGGGTCATGGGTCCGGGGTCATGGGTCCGGGGTCATGGGTCCGGGGTCATGGGTCCGGGGTCATGGGTCCGGGGTCATGGGTCCGGGGTCATGGGTCCGGGGTCATGGGTCCGGGGTCATGGGTCCGGGGTCATGGGTCCGGGGTCATGGGTCCGGGGTCATGGGTCCGGGGTCATGGGTCCGGGGTCATGGGTCCGGGGTCATGGGTCCGGGGTCATGGGTCCTGGGTCATGGGTCCGGGGTCATGGGTCCGTGGTCCTGTCTCCGGGGTCATGGGTCTGGGGTAATGGGTCTGGGGTCATGGGTCTCGGGTCATGGGTCTGGGGTCGTGGGTCCGGGTTCGTGGGTCCGGGGTCCTGGGTCCGGGGTCGTGGGTCCGGGGTCGTGGGTCTGGGGTCGTGGGTCTGGGGTCGTGGGTCTGGGGTCATGGGTCTGGGGTCATGGGTCTGGGGTCATGGGTCTGGGGTCATGGGTCTGGGTTCATGGGTCTGGGTTCATGGGTCTGGGGTCATGGGCCTGGTGTCATGGGTCTGGGGTCATGGGTCCGTGGTCCTGTCTCCGGGGTCATGGGTCTGGGGTAATGGGTCTGGGGTCATGGGTCTCGGGTCATGGGTCTGGGGTCGTGGGTCCGGGGTCGTGGGTCCGGGGTCGTGGGTCCGGGGTCGTGGGTCCGGGGTCGTGGGTCCGGGGTCATGTGTCCGGGGTCATGTGTCCGGGGTCCTGGGTCCGGGGTCATGGGTCCGGGGTCATGGGTCCGTGGTCATGGGTCCGGGGTCATGGGTCCGTGGTAATGGGTCCGGGGTCATGGGTCCGGGGTCATGGGTCCGGGGTCATGGGTCCGGGGTCATGGGTCCGGGGTCATGGGTCCGGGGTCATGGGTCCGGGGTCATGGGTCCGGGGTCATGGGTCCGGGGTCATGGGTCCGGGGTCATGGGTCCGGGGTCATGGGTCCGGGGTCATGGGTCCGGGGTCATGGGTCCGGGGTCATGGGTCCGGGGTCATGGGTCCGGGGTCATGGGTCCGGGGTCATGGGTCCGGGGTCATGGGTCCGGGGTCATGGGTCCGGGGTCATGGGTCCGGGGTCATGGGTCCGGGGTCATGGGTCCGGGGTCATGGGTCCGGGGTCATGGGTCCGGGGTCATGGGTCCGGGGTCATGGGTCCGGGGTCATGGGTCCGGGGTCATGGGTCCGGGGTCATGGGTCCGGGGTCATGGGTCCGGGGTCATGGGTCCGGGGTCATGGGTCCTGGGTCATGGGTCCGGGGTCATGGGTCCGGGGTCATGGGTCCGGGGTCATGGGTCCGGGGTCATGGGTCCGGGGTCATGGGTCTGGGGTCATGGGTCCGGGTTCATGGGTCCGGGGTCATGGGTCCGGGGTCATGGGTCCGGGGTCATGGGTCCGGGGTCATGGGTCCGGGGTCATGGGTCCGGGGTCATGGGTCCGGGGTCATGGGTCCGGGGTCGTGGGTCCGGGGTCGTGGGTCCGGGGTCGTGGGTCCGGGGTCGTGGGTCCGGGGTCGTGGGTCCGGGGTCATGTGTCCGGCGTCCTGGGTCCGGGGTTGTGGTTCCGGGGTCCTGGGTCCGGGGTCATGGGTCCGGGGTCATGGGTCCGGCGTCATGGGTCCGGGGTCATGGGTCCGGTGTCATGGGTCCGGGGTCGTGGGTCCGGGGTCATGGGTCCGTGGTAATGGGTCCGGGGTCATGGGTCCGGGGTCATGGGTCTGGGGTCATGGGTCTGGGGTCTTGGGTCCGGGGTCATGGGTCCGGGGTCATGGGTCCGGGGTCATGGGTCCGGGGTCATGGGTCCGGGGTCATGGGTCCGGGGTCATGGGTCCGGGGTCATGGGTCCGGGGTCATGGGTCCGGGGTCATGGGTCCGGGGTCATGGGTCCGGGGTCATGGGTCCGGGGTCATGGGTCCGGGGTCATGGGTCTGGGGTCTTGGGTCCGGGGTCATGGGTGCGGGGTCATGGGTCCGGGGTCATGGGTCCGGGGTCATGGGTCCGGGGTCATGGGTCCGGGGTCATGGGTCCGGGGTCATGGGTCCGGGGTCATGGGTCCGGGGTCATGGGTCCGGGGTCATGGGTCCGGGGTCATGGGTCCGGGGTCATGGGTCTGGGGTCATTGGTCTGGGGTCATGGGTCTGGGGTCATGGGTCCGGTGTCATGTGTCCGTTGTCATGGGACCGGGGTCATGGGACCGGGGTCATGGGTCTGGGGTAATGGGTCTGGGGTCATGGGTCTCGAGTCATGGGTCTGGGGT
Organism: Andrena hattorfiana; assembly: GCA_944738655.2. Taxonomy (NCBI): domain Eukaryota; kingdom Metazoa; phylum Arthropoda; class Insecta; order Hymenoptera; family Andrenidae; genus Andrena; species Andrena hattorfiana. Next base: position 64,897,392 of record OX122889.2, read on the forward strand.
CGTGGGTCCGGGGTCGTGGGTCCGGGGTCATGGGTCCGGGGTCATGGGTCCGGGGTCATGGGTCCGGGGTCATGGGTCCGGGGTCATGGGTCCGGGGTCATGGGTCCGGGGTCATGGGTCCGGGGTCATGGGTCCGGGGTCATGGGTCCGGGGTCATGGGTCCGGGGTCATGGGTCCGGGGTCATGGGTCCGGGGTCATGGGTCCGGGGTCATGGGTCCGGGGTCATGGGTCCTGGGTCATGGGTCCGGGGTCATGGGTCCGTGGTCCTGTCTCCGGGGTCATGGGTCTGGGGTAATGGGTCTGGGGTCATGGGTCTCGGGTCATGGGTCTGGGGTCGTGGGTCCGGGTTCGTGGGTCCGGGGTCCTGGGTCCGGGGTCGTGGGTCCGGGGTCGTGGGTCCGGGGTCATGGGTTCGGGGTCATGGGTCCGGGGTCATGGGTCCGGGGTCATGGGTCCGGGGTCATGGGTCCGGCGTCATGGGTCCGGTGTCATGTGTCCGTTGTCATGGGACCGGGGTCATGGGTCCGGGGTCATGGGTCCTGGGTCATGGGTCCGGGGTCATGGGTCCGTGGTCCTGTCTCCGGGGTCATGGGTCTGGGGTAATGGGTCTGGGGTCATGGGTCTCGGGTCATGGGTCTGGGGTCGTGGGTCCGGGTTCGTGGGTCCGGGGTCCTGGGTCCGGGGTCGTGGGTCCGGGGTCGTGGGTCTGGGGTCGTGGGTCTGGGGTCTTGGGTCTGGGGTCGTGGGTCTGGGGTCATGGGTCTGGGGTCATGGGTCTGGGGTCATGGGTCTGGGGTCATGGGTCTGGGGTCATGGGTCTGGGGTCATGGGTCTCGGGTCATGGGTCTGGGGTCGTGGGTCCGGGGTCATGGGTCCGGGGTCATGGGTCCGGGGTCATGTGTCCGGCGTCCTGGGTCCGGGGTTGTGGTTCCGGGGTCCTGGGTCCGGGGTCATGGGTCCGGGGTCATGGGTCCGGCGTCATGGGTCCGGCGTCATGGGTCCGGTGTCATGGGTCCGGGGTCGTGGGTCCGGGGTCATGGGTCCGTGGTAATGGGTCCGGGGTCATGGGTCCGGGGTCATGGGTCCGGGGTCATGGGTCCGGGGTCATGGGTCCGGGGTCATGGGTCCGGGGTCATGGGTCCGGGGTCATGGGTCCGGGGTCATGGGTCCGGGGTCATGGGTCCGGGGTCATGGGTCCGGGGTCATGGGTTCGGGGTCATGGGTCCGGGGTCATGGGTCCGGGGTCATGGGTCCGGGGTCATGGGTCTGGGGTCATTGGTCTGGGGTCATGGGTCTGGGGTCATGGGTCCGGTGTCATGTGTCCGTTGTCATGGGACCGGGGTCATGGGACCGGGGTCATGGGTCCGGGGTCATGGGTCCGGGGTCCTGGGTCCGGGGTCCGGGGTCCGGGGTCATGGGTCCGTGGTCCTGTCTCCGGGGTCATGGGTCTGGGGTAATGGGTCTGGGGTCATGGGTCTCGGGTCATGGGTCTGGGGTCGTGGGTCCGGGGTCGTGGGTCCGGGGTCATGGGTCCGGGGTCATGTGTCCGGGGTCCTGGGTCCGGGGTTGTGGTTCCGGGGTCCTGGGTCCGGGGTCATGGGTCTGGGCTCATGGGTCTGGGGTCATGGGTCTGGGTTCATGGGTCTGGGGTCATGGGTCTGGGGTCATGGGTCTGGGGTCATGGGTCCGGGGTCATGGGTCCGTGGTCCTGTCTCCGGGGTCATGGGTCTGGGGTAATGGGTCTGGGGTCATGGGTCTCGGGTCATGGGTCTGGGGTCGTGGGTCCGGGTTCGTGGGTCCGGGGTCCTGGGTCCGGGGTCGTGGGTCCGGGGTCGTGGGTCCGGGGTCGTGGGTCTGGGGTCGTGGGTCTGGGGTCATGGGTCTGGGGTCATGGGTCTGGGGTCATGGGTCTGGGGTCATGGGTCTGGGTTCATGGGTCTGGGTTCATGGGTCTGGGGTCATGGGCCTGGGGTCATGGGTCTGGGGTCATGGGTCCGGGGTCATGGGTCCGGGGTCATGGGTCCGGGGTCATGGGTCCGGGGTCATGGGTCCGGGGTCATGGGTCCGGGGTCATGGGTCCGGGGTCATGGGTCCTGGGTCATGGGTCCGGGGTCATGGGTCCAGGGTCCTGGGTCCGGGGTCATGGGTCCGGGGTCATGGGTCCGGGGTCATGGGTCCGGGGTCATGGGTCCGGGGTCATGGGTCCGTGGTAATGGGTCCGGGGTCATGGGTCCGGGGTCATGGGTCCGGGGTCATGGGTCCGGGGTCATGGGTCCGGGGTCATGGGTCCGGGGTCATGGGTCCGGGGTCATGGGTCCGGGGTCATGGGTCCGGGGTCATGGGTCCGGGGTCATGGGTCCGGGGTCATGGGTCCGGGGTCATGGGTCCGGGGTCATGGGTCCGGGGTCATGGGTCCGGGGTCATGGGTCCGGGGTCATGGGTCCGGGGTCATGGGTCCGGGGTCATGGGTCCGGGGTCATGGGTCCGGGGTCATGGGTCCGGGGTCATGGGTCCGGGGTCATGGGTCCGGGGTCATGGGTCCGGGGTCATGGGTCCGGGGTCATGGGTCCGGGGTCATGGGTCCGGGGTCATGGGTCCTGGGTCATGGGTCCGGGGTCATGGGTCCGTGGTCCTGTCTCCGGGGTCATGGGTCTGGGGTAATGGGTCTGGGGTCATGGGTCTCGGGTCATGGGTCTGGGGTCGTGGGTCCGGGTTCGTGGGTCCGGGGTCCTGGGTCCGGGGTCGTGGGTCCGGGGTCGTGGGTCTGGGGTCGTGGGTCTGGGGTCGTGGGTCTGGGGTCATGGGTCTGGGGTCATGGGTCTGGGGTCATGGGTCTGGGGTCATGGGTCTGGGTTCATGGGTCTGGGTTCATGGGTCTGGGGTCATGGGCCTGGTGTCATGGGTCTGGGGTCATGGGTCCGTGGTCCTGTCTCCGGGGTCATGGGTCTGGGGTAATGGGTCTGGGGTCATGGGTCTCGGGTCATGGGTCTGGGGTCGTGGGTCCGGGGTCGTGGGTCCGGGGTCGTGGGTCCGGGGTCGTGGGTCCGGGGTCGTGGGTCCGGGGTCGTGGGTCCGGGGTCATGTGTCCGGGGTCATGTGTCCGGGGTCCTGGGTCCGGGGTCATGGGTCCGGGGTCATGGGTCCGTGGTCATGGGTCCGGGGTCATGGGTCCGTGGTAATGGGTCCGGGGTCATGGGTCCGGGGTCATGGGTCCGGGGTCATGGGTCCGGGGTCATGGGTCCGGGGTCATGGGTCCGGGGTCATGGGTCCGGGGTCATGGGTCCGGGGTCATGGGTCCGGGGTCATGGGTCCGGGGTCATGGGTCCGGGGTCATGGGTCCGGGGTCATGGGTCCGGGGTCATGGGTCCGGGGTCATGGGTCCGGGGTCATGGGTCCGGGGTCATGGGTCCGGGGTCATGGGTCCGGGGTCATGGGTCCGGGGTCATGGGTCCGGGGTCATGGGTCCGGGGTCATGGGTCCGGGGTCATGGGTCCGGGGTCATGGGTCCGGGGTCATGGGTCCGGGGTCATGGGTCCGGGGTCATGGGTCCTGGGTCATGGGTCCGGGGTCATGGGTCCGGGGTCATGGGTCCGGGGTCATGGGTCCGGGGTCATGGGTCTGGGGTCATGGGTCCGGGTTCATGGGTCCGGGGTCATGGGTCCGGGGTCATGGGTCCGGGGTCATGGGTCCGGGGTCATGGGTCCGGGGTCATGGGTCCGGGGTCATGGGTCCGGGGTCATGGGTCCGGGGTCGTGGGTCCGGGGTCGTGGGTCCGGGGTCGTGGGTCCGGGGTCGTGGGTCCGGGGTCATGTGTCCGGCGTCCTGGGTCCGGGGTTGTGGTTCCGGGGTCCTGGGTCCGGGGTCATGGGTCCGGGGTCATGGGTCCGGCGTCATGGGTCCGGGGTCATGGGTCCGGTGTCATGGGTCCGGGGTCGTGGGTCCGGGGTCATGGGTCCGTGGTAATGGGTCCGGGGTCATGGGTCCGGGGTCATGGGTCTGGGGTCATGGGTCTGGGGTCTTGGGTCCGGGGTCATGGGTCCGGGGTCATGGGTCCGGGGTCATGGGTCCGGGGTCATGGGTCCGGGGTCATGGGTCCGGGGTCATGGGTCCGGGGTCATGGGTCCGGGGTCATGGGTCCGGGGTCATGGGTCCGGGGTCATGGGTCCGGGGTCATGGGTCCGGGGTCATGGGTCCGGGGTCATGGGTCCGGGGTCATGGGTCTGGGGTCTTGGGTCCGGGGTCATGGGTCCGGGGTCATGGGTCCGGGGTCATGGGTCCGGGGTCATGGGTCCGGGGTCATGGGTCCGGGGTCATGGGTCCGGGGTCATGGGTCCGGGGTCATGGGTCCGGGGTCATGGGTCCGGGGTCATGGGTCTGGGGTCATTGGTCTGGGGTCATGGGTCTGGGGTCATGGGTCCGGTGTCATGTGTCCGTTGTCATGGGACCGGGGTCATGGGACCGGGGTCATGGGTCTGGGGTAATGGGTCTGGGGTCATGGGTCTCGAGTCATGGGTCTGGGGTCGTGGGTCCGGGGTCGTGGGTCCGGGGTCGTGGGTCCGGGGTCGTGGGTCCGGGGTCATGTGTCCGGGGTCCTGGTTCCGGGGTCATGGGTCCGGGGTCATGGGTCCGGGGTCATGGGTCCGGGGTCATGGGTCCGGGGTCATGGGTCCGTGGTAATGGGTCCGGGGTCATGGGTCCGGGGTCATGGGTCCGGGGTCATGGGTCCGGGGTCATGGGTCCGGGGTCATGGGTCCGGGGTCATGGGTCCGGGGTCATGGGTCCGGGGTCATGGGTCCGGGGTCATGGGTCCGGGGTCATGGGTCCGGGGTCATGGGTCCGGGGTCATGGGTCCGGGGTCATGGGTCCGGGGTCATGGGTCCGGGGTCATGGGTCCGGTGTCATGGGTCCGGGGTCATGGGTCCGGGGTCATGGGTCCGGGGTCATGGGTCCGGGGTCATGGGTCCGGGGTCATGGGTCCGGGGTCATGGGTCCGGGGTCATGGGTCCTGGGTCATGGGTCCGGGGTCATGGGTCCGTGGTCCTGTCTCCGGGGTCATGGGTCTGGGGTAATGGGTCTGGGGTCATGGGTCTCGGGTCATGGGTCTGGGGTCGTGGGTCCGGGTTCGTGGGTCCGGGGTCCTGGGTCCGGGGTCGTGGGTCCGGGGTCGTGGGTCCGGGGTCGTGGGTCTGGGGTCGTGGGTCTGGGGTCGTGGGTCTGGGGTCTTGGGTCTGGGGTCGTGGGTCTGGGGTCATGGGTCTGGGGTCATGGGTCTGGGGTCATGGGTCTGGGGTCATGGGTCTGGGGTCATGGGTCTGGGGTCATGGGTCTGGGGTCATGGGTCTGGGGTCATGGGTCTCGGGTCATGGGTCTGGGGTCGTGGGTCCGGGGTCATGGGTCCGGGGTCATGGGTCCGGGGTCATGTGTCCGGCGTCCTGGGTCCGGGGTTGTGGTTCCGGGGTCCTGGGTCCGGGGTCATGGGTCCGGGGTCATGGGTCCGGCGTCATGGGTCCGGCGTCATGGGTCCGGTGTCATGGGTCCGGGGTCGTGGGTCCGGGGTCATGGGTCCGTGGTAATGGGTCCGGGGTCATGGGTCCGGGGTCATGGGTCCGGGGTCATGGGTCCGGGGTCATGGGTCCGGGGTCATGGGTCCGGGGTCATGGGTCCGGGGTCATGGGTCCGGGGTCATGGGTCCGGGGTCATGGGTCCGGGGTCATGGGTCCGGGGTCATGGGTTCGGGGTCATGGGTCCGGGGTCATGGGTCCGGGGTCATGGGTCCGGGGTCATGGGTCTGGGGTCATTGGTCTGGGGTCATGGGTCTGGGGTCATGGGTCCGGTGTCATGTGTCCGTTGTCATGGGACCGGGGTCATGGGACCGGGGTCATGGGTCCGGGGTCATGGGTCCGGGGTCCTGGGTCCGGGGTCCGGGGTCCGGGGTCATGGGTCCGTGGTCCTGTCTCCGGGGTCATGGGTCTGGGGTAATGGGTCTGGGGTCATGGGTCTCGGGTCATGGGTCTGGGGTCGTGGGTCCGGGGTCGTGGGTCCGGGGTCATGGGTCCGGGGTCATGTGTCCGGGGTCCTGGGTCCGGGGTTGTGGTTCCGGGGTCCTGGGTCCGGGGTCATGGGTCTGGGCTCATGGGTCTGGGGTCATGGGTCTGGGTTCATGGGTCTGGGGTCATGGGTCTGGGGTCATGGGTCTGGGGTCATGGGTCCGGGGTCATGGGTCCGTGGTCCTGTCTCCGGGGTCATGGGTCTGGGGTAATGGGTCTGGGGTCATGGGTCTCGGGTCATGGGTCTGGGGTCGTGGGTCCGGGTTCGTGGGTCCGGGGTCCTGGGTCCGGGGTCGTGGGTCCGGGGTCGTGGGTCCGGGGTCGTGGGTCTGGGGTCGTGGGTCTGGGGTCATGGGTCTGGGGTCATGGGTCTGGGGTCATGGGTCTGGGGTCATGGGTCTGGGTTCATGGGTCTGGGTTCATGGGTCTGGGGTCATGGGCCTGGGGTCATGGGTCTGGGGTCATGGGTCCGTGGTCCTGTCTCCGGGGTCATGGGTCTGGGGTAATGGGTCTGGGGTCATGGGTCTCGGGTCATGGGTCTGGGGTCGTGGGTCCGGGGTCGTGGGTCCGGGGTCGTGGGTCCGGGGTCGTGGGTCCGGGGTCATGGGTCCAGGGTCCTGGGTCCGGGGTCATGGGTCCGGGGTCATGGGTCCGGGGTCATGGGTCCGGGGTCATGGGTCCGGGGTCATGGGTCCGTGGTAATGGGTCCGGGGTCATGGGTCCGGGGTCATGGGTCCGGGGTCATGGGTCCGGGGTCATGGGTCCGGGGTCATGGGTCCGGGGTCATGGGTCCGGGGTCATGGGTCCGGGGTCATGGGTCCGGGGTCATGGGTCCGGGGTCATGGGTCCGGGGTCATGGGTCCGGGGTCATGGGTCCGGGGTCATGGGTCCGGGGTCATGGGTCCGGGGTCATGGGTCCGGGGTCATGGGTCCGGGGTCATGGGTCCGGGGTCATGGGTCCGGGGTCATGGGTCCGGGGTCATGGGTCCGGGGTCATGGGTCCGGGGTCATGGGTCCGGGGTCATGGGTCCGGGGTCATGGGTCCGGGGTCATGGGTCCGGGGTCATGGGTCCGGGGTCATGGGTCCTGGGTCATGGGTCCGGGGTCATGGGTCCGTGGTCCTGTCTCCGGGGTCATGGGTCTGGGGTAATGGGTCTGGGGTCATGGGTCTCGGGTCATGGGTCTGGGGTCGTGGGTCCGGGTTCGTGGGTCCGGGGTCCTGGGTCCGGGGTCGTGGGTCCGGGGTCGTGGGTCTGGGGTCGTGGGTCTGGGGTCGTGGGTCTGGGGTCATGGGTCTGGGGTCATGGGTCTGGGGTCATGGGTCTGGGGTCATGGGTCTGGGTTCATGGGTCTGGGTTCATGGGTCTGGGGTCATGGGCCTGGTGTCATGGGTCTGGGGTCATGGGTCCGTGGTCCTGTCTCCGGGGTCATGGGTCTGGGGTAATGGGTCTGGGGTCATGGGTCTCGGGTCATGGGTCTGGGGTCGTGGGTCCGGGGTCGTGGGTCCGGGGTCGTGGGTCCGGGGTCGTGGGTCCGGGGTCGTGGGTCCGGGGTCATGTGTCCGGGGTCATGTGTCCGGGGTCCTGGGTCCGGGGTCATGGGTCCGGGGTCATGGGTCCGTGGTCATGGGTCCGGGGTCATGGGTCCGTGGTAATGGGTCCGGGGTCATGGGTCCGGGGTCATGGGTCCGGGGTCATGGGTCCGGGGTCATGGGTCCGGGGTCATGGGTCCGGGGTCATGGGTCCGGGGTCATGGGTCCGGGGTCATGGGTCCGGGGTCATGGGTCCGGGGTCATGGGTCCGGGGTCATGGGTCCGGGGTCATGGGTCCGGGGTCATGGGTCCGGGGTCATGGGTCCGGGGTCATGGGTCCGGGGTCATGGGTCCGGGGTCATGGGTCCGGGGTCATGGGTCCGGGGTCATGGGTCCGGGGTCATGGGTCCGGGGTCATGGGTCCGGGGTCATGGGTCCGGGGTCATGGGTCCGGGGTCATGGGTCCGGGGTCATGGGTCCGGGGTCATGGGTCCGGGGTCATGGGTCCGGGGTCATGGGTCCGGGGTCATGGGTCCGGGGTCATGGGTCCGGGGTCATGGGTCCGGGGTCATGGGTCCGGGGTCATGGGTCCTGGGTCATGGGTCCGGGGTCATGGGTCCGGGGTCATGGGTCCGGGGTCATGGGTCCGGGGTCATGGGTCCGGGGTCATGGGTCCGGGTTCATGGGTCCGGGGTCATGGGTCCGGGGTCATGGGTCCGGGGTCATGGGTCCGGGGTCATGGGTCCGGGGTCATGGGTCCGGGGTCATGGGTCCGGGGTCGTGGGTCCGGGGTCGTGGGTCCGGGGTCGTGGGTCCGGGGTCGTGGGTCCGGGGTCGTGGGTCCGGGGTCGTGGGTCCGGGGTCGTGGGTCCGGGGTCGTGGGTCCGGGGTCGTGGGTCCGGGGTCGTGGGTCCGGGGTCGTGGGTCCGGGGTCATGGGTCTGGGGTCGTGGGTCCGGGGTCGTGGGTCCGGGGTCGTGGGTCCGGGGTCGTGGGTCCGGGGTCGTGGGTCCGGGGTCGTGGGTCCGGGGTCGTGGGTCCGGGGTCGTGGGTCCGGGGTCGTGGGTCTGGGTTCGTGGGTCCGGGGTCGTGGGTCCGTGGTCGTGGGTCCGGGGTCCTGGGTCCGGGGTCATGGGTCCGTGGTAATGGGTCCGGGGTCATGGGTCCGGGGTCATGGGTCCGGGGTCATGGGTCCGGGGTCATGGGTCCGGGGTCATGGGTCCGGGGTCATGGGTCCGGGGTCATGGGTCCGGGGTCATGGGTCCGGGGTCATGGGTCCGGGGTCATGGGTCCGGGGTCATGGGTCCGGTGTCATGGGTCCGGGGTCATGGGTCCGGGGTCATGGGTCCGGGGTCATGGGTCCGGGGTCATGGGTCCGGGGTCATGGGTCCGGGGTCATGGGTCCAGGGGTCATGGGTCCGGGGTCATGGGTCCGGGGTCATGGGTCCGGGGTCATGGGTCCGGGGTCATGGGTCCGGGGTCATGGGTCCGGGGTCATGGGTCCTGGGTCATGGGTCTGGGGTAATGGGTCTGGGGTCATGGGTCTCGGGTCATGGGTCTGGGGTCGTGGGTCCGGGGTCATGGGTCCGGGGTCATGTGTCCGGGGTCCTGGGTCCGGGGTTGTGGTTCCGGGGTCCTGGGTCCGGGGTCATGGGTCCGGGGTCATGGGTCCGGCGTCATGGGTCCGGGGTCATGGGTCCGGTGTCATGGGTCCGTGGTAATGGGTCCGGGGTCATGGGTTCGGGGTCATGGGTCTGGGGTCATGGGTCTGGGGTCATGGGTCTGGGGTCATGGGTCTGGAGTCGTGGGTCTGGGGTCATGGGGCTGGGGTCATGGGTCTGGGGTCATGGGTCTGGGGTCATGGGTCCGGGGTCATGGGTCCGGGGTCATGGGTCCGGGGTCATGGGTCCGGGGTCATGGGTCCGGGGTCATGGGTCCGGGGTCATGGGTCCGGGGTCATGGGTCCGGGGTCATGGGTCCGGGGTCATGGGTCCGGGGTCATGGGTCCGGGGTCATGGGTCCTGGGTCATGGGTCTGGGGTAATGGGTCTGGGGTCATGGGTCTCGGGTCATGGGTCTGGGGTCATGGGTCCGGGGTCATGGGTCCGGGGTCATGGGTCCGGGGTCATGGGTCCGGGGTCATGGGTCCGTGGTCCTGTCTCCGGGGTCATGGGTCTGGGGTAATGGGTCTGGGGTCATGGGTCTCGGGTCATGGGTCTGGGGTCGTGGGTCCGGGTTCGTGGGTCCGGGGTCCTGGGTCCGGGGTCGTGGGTCCGGGGTCGTGGGTCTGGGGTCGTGGGTCTGGGGTCATGGGTCTGGGGTCATGGGTCTGGGGTCATGGGTCTGGTTTCATGGGTCTGGGTTCATGGGTCTGGGGTCATGGGCCTGGGGTCATGGGTCTGGGGTCATGGGTCTGGGGTCATGGGTCTGGGGTCATGGGTCTGGGGTCATGGGTCTGGGGTCATGGGTCTGGGGTCATGGGTCTGGGGTCATGGGTCTGGGGTCATGGGTCTGGGGTCATGGGTCTGGGGTCATGGGTCTGGGGTCATGGGTCTGGGGTCATGGGTCTGGGGTCATGGGTCTGGGGTCATGGGTCTGGGGTCATGGGTCTGGGGTCATGGGTCTGGGGTCATGGGTCTGGGGTCATGGGTCTGGGGTCATGGGTCTGGGGTCATGGGTCTGGGGTCATGGGTCTGGGGTCATGGGTCTGGGGTCATGGGTCTGGGGTCATGGGTCTGGGGTCATGGGTCTGGGGTCATGGGTCTGGGGTCATGGGTCTGGGGTCATGGGTCTGGGGTCATGGGTCTGGGGTCATGGGTCTGGGGTCATGGGTCTGGGGTCTTGGGTCTGGGGTCGTGGGTCTGGGGTCGTGGGTCCGGGGTCGTGGGTCCGGGGTCGTGGGTCCGGGGTCGTGGGTCCGGGGTCATGTGTCCGGGGTCATGTGTCCGGGGTCCTGGGTCCGGGGTCATGGGTCCGGGGTCATGGGTCCGGGGTCATGGGTCCGGGGTCATGGGTCCGGGGTCATGGGTCCGTGGTAATGGGTCCGGGGTCATGGGTCCGGGGTCATGGGTCCGGGGTCATGGGCCCGGGGTCATGGGTCCGGTGTCATGGGTCCGGGGTCATGGGTCCGGGGTCATGGGTCCGGGGTCATGGGTCCGGGGTCATGGGTCCGGGGTCATGGGTCCGGGGTCATGGGTCCGGTGTCATGGGTCCGGGGTCATGGGTCCGGGGTCATGGGTCCGGGGTCATGGGTCCGGTGTCATGGGTCCGTGGTAATGGGTCCGGGGTCATGGGTCCGGGGTCATGGGTCTGGGGTCATGGGTCTGGGGTCATGGGTCTGGGGTCGTGGGTCTGGGGTCATGGGTCTGGGGTCATGGGTCTGGGGTCATGGGTCTGGGGTCATGGGTCCGGGGTCATGGGTCCGGGGTCATGGGTCCGGGGTCATGGGTCCGGGGTCATGGGTCCGGGGTCATGGGTCCGGGGTCATGGGTCCGGGGTCATGAGTCCGGGGTCATGGGTCCGGTGTCATGGGTCCTGGGTCATGGGTCCGGGGTCATGGGTCCGGGGTCATGGGTCCGGGGTCATGGGTCCGGGGTCATGTGTCCGGGGTCCTGGGTCCGGGGTCATGGGTCCGGGGTCATGGGTCCGGGGTCATGGGTCCGGGGTCATGGGTCCGGGGTCATGGGTCCGGGGTCATGGGTCCGGGGTCATGGGTCCGGGGTCATGGGTCCGGGGTCATGGGTCCGGGGTCATGGGTCCGGGGTCATGGGTCCGGGGTCATGGGTCCGGGGTCATGGGTCTGGGCTCATGGGTCTGGGGTCATGGGTCTGGGTTCATGGGTCTGGGGTCATGGGTCTGGGGTCATGGGTCTGGGGTCATGGGTCTGGGGTCATGGGTCCGGGGTCATGGGTCCGTGGTCCTGTCTCCGGGGTCATGGGTCTGGGGTAATGGGTCTGGGGTCATGGGTCTCGGGTCATGGGTCTGGGGTCGTGGGTCCGGGTTCGTGGGTCCGGGGTCCTGGGTCCGGGGTCGTGGGTCCGGGGTCGTGGGTCTGGGGTCGTGGGTCTGGGGTCGTGGGTCTGGGGTCGTGGGTCTGGGGTCATGGGTCTGGGGTCATGGGTCTGGGGTCATGGGTCTGGTTTCATGGGTCTGGGTTCATGGGTCTGGGGTCATGGGCCTGGGGTCATGGGTCTGGTGTCATGGGTCTGGGGTCATGGGTCTGGGGTCATGGGTCTGGGGTCATGGGTCTGGGGTCATGGGTCTGGGGTCATGGGTCTGGGGTCATGGGTCCGGGGTCGTGGGTCCGGGGTCGTGGGTCCGGGGTCCTGGGTCCGGGGTCATGGGTCCGGGGTCATGGGTCCGGGGTCATGGGTCCGGGGTCATGGGTCCGGGGTCATGGGTCCGGGGTCATGGGTCCGGGGTCATGGGTCCGGGGTCATGGGTCCGGGGTCATGGGTCCGGGGTCATGGGTCCGGGGTCATGGGTCCGGGGTCATGGGTCCGGGGTCATGGGTCCGGGGTCATAGGTCCGGGGTCATGGGTCCGGGGTCATGGGTCTGGGGTCATGGGTCTGGGGTCATGGGTCTGGGGTCATGGGTCTGGGGTCATGGGTCTGGGGTCATGGGTCTGGGGTCTTGGGTCTGGGGTCGTGGGTCTGGGGTCGTGGGTCTGGGGTCGTGGGTCCGGGGTCGTGGGTCCGGGGTCGTGGGTCCGGGGTCATGTGTCCGGGGTCCTGGGTCCGGGGTCATGGGTCCGGGGTCATGGGTCCGGGGTCATGGGTCCGGGGTCATGGGTCCGGGGTCATGGGTCCGTGGTAATGGGTCCGGGGTCATGGGTCCGGGGTCATGGGTCCGGGGTCATGGGTCCGGGGTCATGGGTCCGGGGTCATGGGTCCGGGGTCATGGGTCCGGGGTCATGGGTCCGGGGTCATGGGTCCGGGGTCATGGGTCCGGGGTCATGGGTCTGGTGTCATGGGTCCGGGGTCATGGGTCCGGGGTCATGGGTCCGGGGTCATGGGTCCGGGGTCATGGGTCCGGGGTCATGGGTCCGGGGTCCTGGGTCCGGGGTCATGGGTCCGGGGTCATGGGTCCGGGGTCATGGGTCCGGGGTCATGGGTCCGGGGTCATGGGTCTGGGGTCATTGGTCTGGGGTCATGGGTCTGGGGTCATGGGTCCGGTGTCATGTGTCCGTTGTCATGGGACCGGGGTCATGGGACCGGGGTCATGGGTCCGGGGTCATGGGTCCGGGGTCCTGGGTCCGGGGTCCGGGGTCCGGGGTCATGGGTCCGTGGTCCTGTCTCCGGGGTCATGGGTCTGGGGTAATGGGTCTGGGGTCATGGGTCTCGGGTCATGGGTCTGGGGTCGTGGGTCCGGGGTCGTGGGTCCGGGGTCATGGGTCCGGGGTCATGTGTCCGGGGTCCTGGGTCCGGGGTTGTGGTTCCGGGGTCCTGGGTCCGGGGTCATGGGTCTGGGCTCATGGGTCTGGGGTCATGGGTCTGGGTTCATGGGTCTGGGGTCATGGGTCTGGGGTCATGGGTCTGGGGTCATGGGTCCGGGGTCATGGGTCCGTGGTCCTGTCTCCGGGGTCATGGGTCTGGGGTAATGGGTCTGGGGTCATGGGTCTCGGGTCATGGGTCTGGGGTCGTGGGTCCGGGTTCGTGGGTCCGGGGTCCTGGGTCCGGGGTCGTGGGTCCGGGGTCGTGGGTCTGGGGTCGTGGGTCTGGGGTCGTGGGTCTGGGGTCGTGGGTCTGGGGTCATGGGTCTGGGGTCATGGGTCCGTGGTCCTGTCTCCGGGGTCATGGGTCTGGGGTAATGGGTCTGGGGTCATGGGTCTCGGGTCATGGGTCTGGGGTCGTGGGTCCGGGGTCGTGGGTCCGGGGTCATGGGTCCGGGGTCATGTGTCCGGGGTCCTGGGTCCGGGGTTGTGGTTCCGGGGTCCTGGGTCCGGGGTCATGGGTCTGGGCTCATGGGTCTGGGGTCATGGGTCTGGGTTCATGGGTCTGGGGTCATGGGTCTGGGGTCATGGGTCTGGGGTCATGGGTCCGGGGTCATGGGTCCGTGGTCCTGTCTCCGGGGTCATGGGTCTGGGGTAATGGGTCTGGGGTCATGGGTCTCGGGTCATGGGTCTGGGGTCGTGGGTCCGGGTTCGTGGGTCCGGGGTCCTGGGTCCGGGGTCGTGGGTCCGGGGTCGTGGGTCTGGGGTCGTGGGTCTGGGGTCGTGGGTCTGGGGTCGTGGGTCTGGGGTCATGGGTCTGGGGTCATGGGTCTGGGGTCATGGGTCTGGGGTCATGGGTCTGGGGTCATGGGTCTGGGGTCATGGGTCTGGGTTCATGGGTCTGGGTTCATGGGTCTGGGTTCATGGGTCTGGGGTCATGGGCCTGGGGTCATGGGTCTCGGGTCATGGGTCTGGGGTCGTGGGTCCGGGGTCATGGGTCCGGGGTCATGTGTCCGGGGTCCTGGGTCCGGGGTTGTGGTTCCGGGGTCCTGGGTCCGGGGTCATGGGTCCGGGGTCATGGGTCCGGCGTCATGGGTCCGGGGTCATGGGTCCGGTGTCATGGGTCCGTGGTAATGGGTCCGGGGTCATGGGTTCGGGGTCATGGGTCTGGGGTCATGGGTCTGGGGTCATGGGTCTGGAGTCGTGGGTCTGGGGTCATGGGGCTGGGGTCATGGGTCTGGGGTCATGGGTCTGGGGTCATGGGTCCGGGGTCATGGGTCCGGGGTCATGGGTCCGGGGTCATGGGTCCGGGGTCATGGGTCCGGGGTCATGGGTCCGGGGTCATGGGTCCGGGGTCATGGGTCCGGGGTCATGGGTCCGGGGTCATGGGTCCGGGGTCATGGGTCCGGGGTCATGGGTCCGGGGTCATGGGTCCGGGGTCATGGGTCTGGGGTCATTGGTCTGGGGTCATGGGTCTGGGGTCATGGGTCCGGTGTCATGGGTCCGGGGTCATGGGTCCGGGGTCATGGGTCCGGGGTCATGGGTCCGGGGTCATGGGTCCGGGGTCATGGGTCCGGGGTCATGGGTCCTGGGTCATGGGTCTGGGGTAATGGGTCTGGGGTCATGGGTCTCGGGTCATGGGTCCGGGGTCGTGGGTCCGGGGTCGTGGGTCCGGGGTCATGGGTCTGGGGTCGTGGGTCCGGGGTCGTGGGTCCGGGGTCGTGGGTCCGGGGTCGTGGGTCCGGGGTCGTGGGTCTGGGGTCGTGGGTCCGGGGTCGTGGGTCCGTGGTCGTGGGTCCGGGGTCCTGGGTCCGGGGTCGTGGGTCCGGGGTCATGGGTCCGTGGTAATGGGTCCGGGGTCATGGGTCCGGGGTCATGGGTCTGGGGTCATGGGTCTGGGGTCTTGGGTCCGGGGTCATGGGTCCGGGGTCATGGGTCCGGGGTCATGGGTCCGGGGTCATGGGTCCGGGGTCATGGGTCCGGGGTCATGGGTCCGGGGTCATGGGTCCGGGGTCATGGGTCCGGGGTCATGGGTCCGGGGTCATGGGTCCGGGGTCATGGGTCCGGGGTCATGGGTCTGGGGTCATTGGTCTGGGGTCATGGGTCTGGGGTCATGGGTCCGGTGTCATGTGTCCGTTGTCATGGGACCGGGGTCATGGGACCGGGGTCATGGGTCCGGGGTCATGGGTCCGGGGTCATGTGTCCGGCGTCCTGGGTCCGGGGTTGTGGTTCCGGGGTCCTGGGTCCGGGGTCATGGGTCCGGGTTCATGGGTCCGGCGTCATGGGTCCGGGGTCATGGGTCCGGTGTCATGGGTCCGGGGTCGTGGGTCCGGGGTCATGGGTCCGTGGTAATGGGTCCGGGGTCATGGGTCCGGGGTCATGGGTCTGGGGTCATGGGTCTGGGGTCTTGGGTCCGGGGTCATGGGTCCGGGGTCATGGGTCCGGGGTCATGGGTCCGGGGTCATGGGTCCGGGGTCATGGGTCCGGGGTCATGGGTCCGGGGTCATGGGTCCGGGGTCATGGGTCCGGGGTCATGGGTCCGGGGTCATGGGTCCGGGGTCATGGGTCCGGGGTCATGGGTCTGGGGTCTTGGGTCCGGGGTCATGGGTCCGGGGTCATGGGTCCGGGGTCATGGGTCCGGGGTCATGGGTCCGGGGTCATGGGTCCGGGGTCATGGGTCCGGGGTCATGGGTCCGGGGTCATGGGTCCGGGGTCATGGGTCCGGGGTCATGGGTCCGGGGTCATGGGTCCGGGGTCATGGGTCCGGGGTCATGGGTCTGGGGTCATTGGTCTGGGGTCATGGGTCTGGGGTCATGGGTCCGGTGTCATGTGTCCGTTGTCATGGGACCGGGGTCATGGGACCGGGGTCATGGGTCTGGGGTAATGGGTCTGGGGTCATGGGTCTCGAGTCATGGGTCTGGGGTCGTGGGTCCGGGGTCGTGGGTCCGGGGTCGTGGGTCCGGGGTCGTGGGTCCGGGGTCATGTGTCCGGGGTCCTGGGTCCGGGGTCATGGGTCCGGGGTCATGGGTCCGGGGTCATGGGTCCGGGGTCATGGGTCCGGGGTCATGGGTCCGTGGTAATGGGTCCGGGGTCATGGGTCCGGGGTCATGGGTCCGGGGTCATGGGTCCGGGGTCATGGGTCCGGGGTCATGGGTCCGGGGTCATGGGTCCGGGGTCATGGGTCCGGGGTCATGGGTCCGGGGTCATGGGTCCGGGGTCATGGGTCCGGGGTCATGGGTCCGGGGTCATGGGTCCGGGGTCATGGGTCCGGGGTCATGGGTCCGGGGTCATGGGTCCGGGGTCATGGGTCCGGGGTCATGGGTCCGGGGTCATGGGTCCGGGGTCATGGGTCCGGGGTCATGGGTCCGGGGTCATGGGTCCGGGGTCATGGGTCCGGGGTCATGGGTCCGGGGTCATGGGTCCGGGGTCATGGGTCCGGGGTCATGGGTCCGGGGTCATGGGTCCGGGGTCATGGGTCCGGGGTCATGGGTCCGGGGTCATGGGTCCGGGGTCATGGGTCCGGGGTCATGGGTCCGGGGTCATGGGTCCGGGGTCATGGGTCCGGGGTCATGGGTCCGGGGTCATGGGTCCGGGGTCATGGGTCCGGGGTCATGGGTCCGGGGTCATGGGTCCGGGGTCATGGGTCCGGGGTCATGGGTCCTGGGTCATGGGTCCGGGGTCATGGGTCCGTGGTCCTGTCTCCGGGGTCATGGGTCTGGGGTAATGGGTCTGGGGTCATGGGTCTCGGGTCATGGGTCTGGGGTCGTGGGTCCGGGGTCATGGGTCCGGGGTCATGGGTCCGGGGTCATGTGTCCGGCGTCCTGGGTCCGGGGTTGTGGTTCCGGGGTCCTGGGTCCGGGGTCATGGGTCCGGGGTCATGGGTCCGGCGTCATGGGTCCGGCGTCATGGGTCCGGTGTCATGGGTCCGGGGTCGTGGGTCCGGGGTCATGGGTCCGTGGTAATGGGTCCGGGGTCATGGGTCCGGGGTCATGGGTCCGGGGTCATGGGTCCGGGGTCATGGGTCCGGGGTCATGGGTCCGGGGTCATGGGTCCGGGGTCATGGGTCCGGGGTCATGGGTCCGGTGTCATGGGTCCGGGGTCATGGGTCCGGGGTCATGGGTCCGGGGTCATGGGTCCGGGGTCATGGGTTCGGGGTCATGGGTCCGGGGTCATGGGTCCGGGGTCATGGGTCCGGGGTCATGGGTCTGGGGTCATTGGTCTGGGGTCATGGGTCTGGGGTCATGGGTCCGGTGTCATGTGTCCGTTGTCATGGGACCGGGGTCATGGGACCGGGGTCATGGGTCCGGGGTCATGGGTCCGGGGTCCTGGGTCCGGGGTCCGGGGTCCGGGGTCATGGGTCCGTGGTCCTGTCTCCGGGGTCATGGGTCTGGGGTAATGGGTCTGGGGTCATGGGTCTCGGGTCATGGGTCTGGGGTCGTGGGTCCGGGGTCGTGGGTCCGGGGTCATGGGTCCGGGGTCATGTGTCCGGGGTCCTGGGTCCGGGGTTGTGGTTCCGGGGTCCTGGGTCCGGGGTCATGGGTCTGGGCTCATGGGTCTGGGGTCATGGGTCTGGGTTCATGGGTCTGGGGTCATGGGTCTGGGGTCATGGGTCTGGGGTCATGGGTCCGGGGTCATGGGTCCGTGGTCCTGTCTCCGGGGTCATGGGTCTGGGGTAATGGGTCTGGGGTCATGGGTCTCGGGTCATGGGTCTGGGGTCGTGGGTCCGGGTTCGTGGGTCCGGGGTCCTGGGTCCGGGGTCGTGGGTCCGGGGTCGTGGGTCCGGGGTCGTGGGTCTGGGGTCGTGGGTCTGGGGTCATGGGTCTGGGGTCATGGGTCTGGGGTCATGGGTCTGGGGTCATGGGTCTGGGTTCATGGGTCTGGGTTCATGGGTCTGGGGTCATGGGCCTGGGGTCATGGGTCTGGGGTCATGGGTCCGTGGTCCTGTCTCCGGGGTCATGGGTCTGGGGTAATGGGTCTGGGGTCATGGGTCTCGGGTCATGGGTCTGGGGTCGTGGGTCCGGGGTCGTGGGTCCGGGGTCGTGGGTCCGGGGTCGTGGGTCCGGGGTCATGGGTCCAGGGTCCTGGGTCCGGGGTCATGGGTCCGGGGTCATGGGTCCGGGGTCATGGGTCCGGGGTCATGGGTCCGGGGTCATGGGTCCGGGGTCATGGGTCCGTGGTAATGGGTCCGGGGTCATGGGTCCGGGGTCATGGGTCCGGGGTCATGGGTCCGGGGTCATGGGTCCGGGGTCATGGGTCCGGGGTCATGGGTCCGGGGTCATGGGTCCGGGGTCATGGGTCCGGGGTCATGGGTCCGGGGTCATGGGTCCGGGGTCATGGGTCCGGGGTCATGGGTCCGGGGTCATGGGTCCGGGGTCATGGGTCCGGGGTCATGGGTTCGGGGTCATGGGTCTGGGGTCATGGGTCTGGGGTCATGGGTCTGGAGTCGTGGGTCTGGGGTCATGGGGCTGGGGTCATGGGTCTGGGGTCATGGGTCTGGGGTCATGGGTCTGGGGTCATGGGTCCGGGGTCATGGGTCCGGGGTCATGGGTCCGGGGTCATGGGTCCGGGGTCATGGGTCCGGGGTCATGGGTCCGGGGTCATGGGTCCGGGGTCATGGGTCCGGGGTCATGGGTCCGGGGTCATGGGTCCGGGGTCATGGGTCCGGGGTCATGGGTCCGGGGTCATGGGTCCGGGGTCATGGGTCTGGGGTCATTGGTCTGGGGTCATGGGTCTGGGGTCATGGGTCCGGTGTCATGGGTCCGGGGTCATGGGTCCGGGGTCATGGGTCCGGGGTCATGGGTCCGGGGTCATGGGTCCGGGGTCATGGGTCCGGGGTCATGGGTCCTGGGTCATGGGTCTGGGGTAATGGGTCTGGGGTCATGGGTCTCGGGTCATGGGTCCGGGGTCGTGGGTCCGGGGTCGTGGGTCCGGGGTCATGGGTCTGGGGTCGTGGGTCCGGGGTCGTGGGTCCGGGGTCGTGGGTCCGGGGTCGTGGGTCCGGGGTCGTGGGTCTGGGGTCGTGGGTCCGGGGTCGTGGGTCCGTGGTCGTGGGTCCGGGGTCCTGGGTCCGGGGTCGTGGGTCCGGGGTCATGGGACCGTGGTAATGGGTCCGGGGTCATGGGTCCGGGGTCATGGGTCTGGGGTCATGGGTCTGGGGTCTTGGGTCCGGGGTCATGGGTCCGGGGTCATGGGTCCGGGGTCATGGGTCCGGGGTCATGGGTCCGGGGTCATGGGTCCGGGGTCATGGGTCCGGGGTCATGGGTCCGGGGTCATGGGTCCGGGGTCATGGGTCCGGGGTCATGGGTCCGGGGTCATGGGTCCGGGGTCATGGGTCTGGGGTCATTGGTCTGGGGTCATGGGTCTGGGGTCATGGGTCCGGTGTCATGTGTCCGTTGTCATGGGACCGGGGTCATGGGACCGGGGTCATGGGTCCGGGGTCATGGGTCCGGGGTCATGTGTCCGGCGTCCTGGGTCCGGGGTTGTGGTTCCGGGGTCCTGGGTCCGGGGTCATGGGTCCGGGGTCATGGGTCCGGCGTCATGGGTCCGGGGTCATGGGTCCGGTGTCATGGGTCCGGGGTCGTGGGTCCGGGGTCATGGGTCCGTGGTAATGGGTCCGGGGTCATGGGTCCGGGGTCATGGGTCTGGGGTCATGGGTCTGGGGTCTTGGGTCCGGGGTCATGGGTCCGGGGTCATGGGTCCGGGGTCATGGGTCCGGGGTCATGGGTCCGGGGTCATGGGTCCGGGGTCATGGGTCCGGGGTCATGGGTCCGGGGTCATGGGTCCGGGGTCATGGGTCCGGGGTCATGGGTCCGGGGTCATGGGTCCGGGGTCATGGGTCCGGGGTCATGGGTCCGGGGTCATGGGTCTGGGGTCTTGGGTCCGGGGTCATGGGTCCGGGGTCATGGGTCCGGGGTCATGGGTCCGGGGTCATGGGTCCGGGGTCATGGGTCCGGGGTCATGGGTCCGGGGTCATGGGTCCGGGGTCATGGGTCCGGGGTCATGGGTCCGGGGTCATGGGTCCTGGGTCATGGGTCTGGGGTCATTGGTCTGGGGTCATGGGTCTGGGGTCATGGGTCCGGTGTCATGTGTCCGTTGTCATGGGACCGGGGTCATGGGACCGGGGTCATGGGTCTGGGGTAATGGGTCTGGGGTCATGGGTCTCGAGTCATGGGTCTGGGGTCGTGGGTCCGGGGTCGTGGGTCCGGGGTCGTGGGTCCGGGGTCGTGGGTCCGGGGTCATGTGTCCGGGGTCCTGGGTCCGGGGTCATGGGTCCGGGGTCATGGGTCCGGGGTCATGGGTCCGGGGTCATGGGTCCGGGGTCATGGGTCCGTGGTAATGGGTCCGGGGTCATGGGTCCGGGGTCATGGGTCCGGGGTCATGGGTCCGGGGTCATGGGTCCGGGGTCATGGGTCCGGGGTCATGGGTCCGGGGTCATGGGTCCGGGGTCATGGGTCCGGGGTCATGGGTCCGGGGTCATGGGTCCGGGGTCATGGGTCCGGGGTCATGGGTCCGGGGTCATGGGTCCGGGGTCATGGGTCCGGGGTCATGGGTCCGGGGTCATGGGTCCGGGGTCATGGGTCCGGGGTCATGGGTCCGGGGTCATGGGTCCGGGGTCATGGGTCCGGGGTCATGGGTCCTGGGTCATGGGTCCGGGGTCATGGGTCCGTGGTCCTGTCTCCGGGGTCATGGGTCTGGGGTAATGGGTCTGGGGTCATGGGTCTCGGGTCATGGGTCTGGGGTCGTGGGTCCGGGTTCGTGGGTCCGGGGTCCTGGGTCCGGGGTCGTGGGTCCGGGGTCGTGGGTCCGGGGTCGTGGGTCTGGGGTCGTGGGTCTGGGGTCGTGGGTCTGGGGTCTTGGGTCTGGGGTCGTGGGTCTCGGGTCATGGGTCTGGGGTCATGGGTCTGGGGTCATGGGTCTGGGGTCATGGGTCTGGGGTCATGGGTCTGGGGTCATGGGTCTCGGGTCATGGGTCTGGGGTCGTGGGTCCGGGGTCCTGGGTCCGGGGTTGTGGTTCCGGGGTCCTGGGTCCGGGGTCATGGGTCTGGGCTAATGGGTCTGGGGTCATGGGTCTGGGTTCATGGGTCTGGGGTCATGGGTCTGGGGTCATGGGTCTGGGGTCATGGGTCCGGGGTCATGGGTCCGTGGTCCTGTCTCCGGGGTCATGGGTCTGGGGTAATGGGTCTGGGGTCATGGGTCTCGGGTCATGGGTCTGGGGTCGTGGGTCCGGGTTCGTGGGTCCGGGGTCCTGGGTCCGGGGTCGTGGGTCCGGGGTCGTGGGTCCGGGGTCGTGGGTCTGGGGTCGTGGGTCTGGGGTCATGGGTCTGGGGTCATGGGTCTGGGGTCATGGGTCTGGGGTCATGGGTCTGGGTTCATGGGTCTGGGTTCATGGGTCTGGGGTCATGGGCCTGGGGTCATGGGTCTGGGGTCATGGGTCTGGGGTCATGGGTCCGGGGTCATGGGTCCGTGGTCCTGTCTCCGGGGTCATGGGTCTGGGGTAATGGGTCTGGGGTCATGGGTCTCGGGTCATGGGTCTGGGGTCATGGGTCCGGGGTCATGGGTCCGGGGTCATGGGTCCGGGGTCATGGGTCCGGGGTCATGGGTCCGGGGTCATGGGTCCGGGGTCATGGGTCCGGGGTCATGGGTCCGGGGTCATGGGTCCGGGGTCATGGGTCCGGGGTCATGGGTTCGGGGTCATGGGTCCGGGGTCATGGGTCCGGGGTCATGGGTCCGGGGTCATGGGTCTGGGGTCATTGGTCTGGGGTCATGGGTCTGGGGTCATGGGTCCGGTGTCATGTGTCCGTTGTCATGGGACCGGGGTCATGGGTCCGGGGTCATCGGTCCGGGGTCATGGGTCCGGGGTCATGGGTCCGGGGTCATGGGTCCGGGGTCATGGGTCCGGGGTCATGGGTCCGGGGTCATGGGTCCGGGGTCATGGGTCCGGGGTCATGGGTCCGGGGTCATGGGTCCGGGGTCATGGGTCCGGGGTCATGGGTCCGGGGTCATGGGTCCGGGGTCATGGGTCCGGGGTCATGGGTCCGGGGTCATGGGTCCGGGGTCATGGGTCCGGGGTCATGGGTCCGGGGTCATGGGTCCGGGGTCATGGGTCCGGGGTCATGGGTCCGGGGTCATGGGTCCGGGGTCATGGGTCCGGGGTCATGGGTCCGGGGTCATGGGTCCGGGGTCATGGGTCCGGGGTCATGGGTCCTGGGTCATGGGTCCGGGGTCATGGGTCCGGGGTCATGGGTCCGGGGTCATGGGTCCGGGGTCATGGGTCCGGGGTCATGGGTCCGGGTTCATGGGTCCGGGGTCATGGGTCCGGGGTCATGGGTCCGGGGTCATGGGTCCGGGGTCATGGGTCCGGGGTCATGGGTCCGGGGTCATGGGTCCGGGGTCATGGGTCCGGGGTCGTGGGTCCGGGGTCGTGGGTCCGGGGTCGTGGGTCCGGGGTCATGGGTCTGGGGTCGTGGGTCCGGGGTCGTGGGTCCGGGGTCGTGGGTCCGGGGTCGTGGGTCCGGGGTCGTGGGTCCGGGGTCGTGGGTCCGGGGTCATGGGTCCGGGGTCATGGGTCCGGGGTCATGGGTCCGGGGTCATGGGTCCGGGGTCATGGGTCCGGGGTCATGGGTCCGGGGTCATGGGTCCGGGGTCATGGGTCCGGGGTCATGGGTCCGGGGTCATGGGTCCGGGGTCATGGGTCCGGGGTCATGGGTCCGGGGTCATGGGTCCGGGGTCATGGGTCCGGGGTCATGGGTCCGGGGTCATGGGTCCGGGGTCATGGGTCCGGGGTCATGGGTCCGGGGTCATGGGTCCGGGGTCATGGGTCCGGGGTCATGGGTCCGGGGTCATGGGTCCGGTGTCATGGGTCCGGGGTCATGGGTCCGGGGTCATGGGTCCGGGGTCATGGGTCCGGGGTCATGGGTCCGGGGTCATGGGTCCGGGGTCATGGGTCCAGGGGTCATGGGTCCGGGGTCATGGGTCCGGGGTCATGGGTCCGGGGTCATGGGTCCGGGGTCATGGGTCCGGGGTCATGGGTCCGGGGTCATGGGTCCTGGGTCATGGGTCTGGGGTAATGGGTCTGGGGTCATGGGTCTCGGGTCATGGGTCTGGGGTCGTGGGTCCGGGGTCATGGGTCCGGGGTCATGTGTCCGGGGTCCTGGGTCCGGGGTTGTGGTTCCGGGGTCCTGGGTCCGGGGTCATGGGTCCGGGGTCATGGGTCCGGCGTCATGGGTCCGGGGTCATGGGTCCGGTGTCATGGGTCCGTGGTAATGGGTCCGGGGTCATGGGTTCGGGGTCATGGGTCTGGGGTCATGGGTCTGGGGTCATGGGTCTGGAGTCGTGGGTCTGGGGTCATGGGGCTGGGGTCATGGGTCTGGGGTCATGGGTCCGGGGTCATGGGTCCGGGGTCATGGGTCCGGGGTCATGGGTCCGGGGTCATGGGTCCGGGGTCATGGGTCCGGGGTCATGGGTCCGGGGTCATGGGTCCGGGGTCATGGGTCCGGGGTCATGGGTCCGGGGTCATGGGTCCGGGGTCATGGGTCCTGGGTCATGGGTCTGGGGTAATGGGTCTGGGGTCATGGGTCTCGGGTCATGGGTCTGGGGTCATGGGTCCGGGGTCATGGGTCCGGGGTCATGGGTCCGGGGTCATGGGTCCGGGGTCATGGGTCCGTGGTCCTGTCTCCGGGGTCATGGGTCTGGGGTAATGGGTCTGGGGTCATGGGTCTCGGGTCATGGGTCTGGGGTCGTGGGTCCGGGTTCGTGGGTCCGGGGTCCTGGGTCCGGGGTCGTGGGTCCGGTGTCGTGGGTCTGGGGTCGTGGGTCTGGGGTCATGGGTCTGGGGTCATGGGTCTGGGGTCATGGGTCTGGGGTCATGGGTCTGGTTTCATGGGTCTGGGTTCATGGGTCTGGGGTCATGGGCCTGGGGTCATGGGTCTGGGGTCATGGGTCTGGGGTCATGGGTCTGGGGTCATGGGTCTGGGGTCATGGGTCTGGGGTCATGGGTCTGGGGTCATGGGTCTGGGGTCATGGGTCTGGGGTCATGGGTCTGGGGTCATGGGTCTGGGGTCATGGGTCTGGGGTCATGGGTCTGGGGTCATGGGTCTGGGGTCATGGGTCTGGGGTCATGGGTCTGGGGTCATGGGTCTGGGGTCATGGGTCTGGGGTCATGGGTCTGGGGTCATGGGTCTGGGGTCATGGGTCTGGGGTCATGGGTCTGGGGTCATGGATCTGGGGTCATGGGTCTGGGGTCATGGGTCTGGGGTCATGGGTCTGGGGTCATGGGTCTGGGGTCATGGGTCTGGGGTCATGGGTCTGGGGTCATGGGTCTGGGGTCATGGGTCTGGGGTCATGGGTCTGGGGTCTTGGGTCTGGGGTCGTGGGTCTGGGGTCGTGGGTCCGGGGTCGTGGGTCCGGGGTCGTGGGTCCGGGGTCGTGGGTCCGGGGTCATGTGTCCGGGGTCATGTGTCCGGGGTCCTGGGTCCGGGGTCATGGGTCCGGGGTCATGGGTCCGGGGTCATGGGTCCGGGGTCATGGGTCCGGGGTCATGGGTCCGTGGTAATGGGTCCGGGGTCATGGGTCCGGGGTCATGGGTCCGGGGTCATGGGCCCGGGGTCATGGGTCCGGGGTCATGGGTCCGGGGTCATGGGTCCGGGGTCATGGGTCCGGGGTCATGGGTCCGGGGTCATGGGTCCGGGGTCATGGGTCCGGGGTCATGGGTCCGGTGTCATGGGTCCGGGGTCATGGGTCCGGGGTCATGGGTCCGGGGTCATGGGTCCGGTGTCATGGGTCCGTGGTAATGGGTCCGGGGTCATGGGTCCGGGGTCATGGGTCTGGGGTCATGGGTCTGGGGTCATGGGTCTGGGGTCGTGGGTCTGGGGTCATGGGTCTGGGGTCATGGGTCTGGGGTCATGGGTCTGGGGTCATGGGTCCGGGGTCATGGGTCCGGGGTCATGGGTCCGGGGTCATGGGTCCGGGGTCATGGGTCCGGGGTCATGGGTCCGGGGTCATGGGTCCGGGGTCATGGGTCCGGTGTCAGGGGTCCTGGGTCATGGGTCCGGGGTCATGGGTCCGGGGTCATGGGTCCGGGGTCATGGGTCCGGGGTCATGTGTCCGGGGTCCTGGGTCCGGGGTCATGGGTCCGGGGTCATGGGTCCGGGGTCATGGGTCCGGGGTCATGGGTCCGGGGTCATGGGTCCGGGGTCATGGGTCCGGGGTCATGGGTCCGGGATCATGGGTCCGGGGTCATGGGTCCGGGGTCATGGGTCCGGGGTCATGGTTCCGGGGTCATGGGTCCGGGGTCATGGGTCCGGGGTCATGGGTCTGGGCTCATGGGTCTGGGGTCATGGGTCTGGGTTCATGGGTCTGGGGTCATGGGTCTGGGGTCATGGGTCTGGGGTCATGGTTCTGGGGTCATGGGTCCGGGGTCATGGGTCCGTGGTCCTGTCTCCGGGGTCATGGGTCTGGGGTAATGGGTCTGGGGTCATGGGTCTCGGGTCATGGGTCTGGGGTCGTGGGTCCGGGTTCGTGGGTCCGGGGTCCTGGGTCCGGGGTCGTGGGTCCGGGGTCGTGGGTCTGGGGTCGTGGGTCTGGGGTCGTGGGTCTGGGGTCGTGGGTCTGGGGTCATGGGTCTGGGGTCATGGGTCTGGGGTCATGGGTCTGGTTTCATGGGTCTGGGTTCATGGGTCTGGGGTCATGGGCCTGGGGTCATGGGTCTGGTGTCATGGGTCTGGGGTCATGGGTCTGGGGTCATGGGTCTGGGGTCATGGGTCTGGGGTCATGGGTCTGGGGTCATGGGTCTGGGGTCATGGGTCCGGGGTCGTGGGTCCGGGGTCGTGGGTCCGGGGTCCTGGGTCCGGGGTCATGGGTCCGGGGTCATGGGTCCGGGGTCATGGGTCCGGGGTCATGGGTCCGGGGTCATGGGTCCGGGGTCATGGGTCCGGGGTCATGGGTCCGGGGTCATGGGTCCGGGGTCATGGGTCCGGGGTCATGGGTCCGGGGTCATGGGTCCGGGGTCATGGGTCCGGGGTCATGGGTCCGGGGTCATGGGTCCGGGGTCATAGGTCCGGGGTCATGGGTCCGGGGTCATGGGTCTGGGGTCATGGGTCTGGGGTCATGGGTCTGGGGTCATGGGTCTGGGGTCATGGGTCTGGGGTCATGGGTCTGGGGTCTTGGGTCTGGGGTCGTGGGTCTGGGGTCGTGGGTCTGGGGTCGTGGGTCCGGGGTCGTGGGTCCGGGGTCGTGGGTCCGGGGTCATGTGTCCGGGGTCCTGGGTCCGGGGTCATGGGTCCGGGGTCATGGGTCCGGGGTCATGGGTCCGGGGTCATGGGTCCGGTGTCATGGGTCCGTGGTAATGGGTCCGGGGTCATGGGTCCGGGGTCATGGGTCCGGGGTCATGGGTCCGGGGTCATGGGTCCGGGGTCATGGGTCCGGGGTCATGGGTCCGGGGTCATGGGTCCGGGGTCATGGGTCCGGGGTCATGGGTCCGGGGTCATGGGTCCGGGGTCATGGGTCCGGGGTCATGGGTCTGGTGTCATGGGTCCGGGGTCATGGGTCCGGGGTCATGGGTCCGGGGTCATGGGTCCGGGGTCATGGGTCCGGGGTCATGGGTCCGGGGTCATGGGTCCGGGGTCATGGGTCCGGGGTCATGGGTCCGGGGTCATGGGTCCGGGGTCATGGGTCCGGGGTCATGGGTCTGGGGTCATTGGTCTGGGGTCATGGGTCTGGGGTCATGGGTCCGGTGTCATGTGTCCGTTGTCATGGGACCGGGGTCATGGGACCGGGGTCATGGGTCCGGGGTCATGGGTCCGGGGTCCTGGGTCCGGGGTCCGGGGTCCGGGGTCATGGGTCCGTGGTCCTGTCTCCGGGGTCATGGGTCTGGGGTAATGGGTCTGGGGTCATGGGTCTCGGGTCATGGGTCTGGGGTCGTGGGTCCGGGGTCGTGGGTCCGGGGTCATGGGTCCGGGGTCATGTGTCCGGGGTCCTGGGTCCGGGGTTGTGGTTCCGGGGTCCTGGGTCCGGGGTCATGGGTCTGGGCTCATGGGTCTGGGGTCATGGGTCTGGGTTCATGGGTCTGGGGTCATGGGTCTGGGGTCATGGGTCTGGGGTCATGGGTCCGGGGTCATGGGTCCGTGGTCCTGTCTCCGGGGTCATGGGTCTGGGGTAATGGGTCTGGGGTCATGGGTCTCGGGTCATGGGTCTGGGGTCGTGGGTCCGGGTTCGTGGGTCCGGGGTCCTGGGTCCGGGGTCGTGGGTCCGGGGTCGTGGGTCTGGGGTCGTGGGTCTGGGGTCGTGGGTCTGGGGTCGTGGGTCTGGGGTCATGGGTCTGGGGTCATGGGTCCGTGGTCCTGTCTCCGGGGTCATGGGTCTGGGGTAATGGGTCTGGGGTCATGGGTCTCGGGTCATGGGTCTGGGGTCGTGGGTCCGGGGTCGTGGGTCCGGGGTCATGGGTCCGGGGTCATGTGTCCGGGGTCCTGGGTCCGGGGTTGTGGTTCCGGGGTCCTGGGTCCGGGGTCATGGGTCTGGGCTCATGGGTCTGGGGTCATGGGTCTGGGTTCATGGGTCTGGGGTCATGGGTCTGGGGTCATGGGTCTGGGGTCATGGGTCCGGGGTCATGGGTCCGTGGTCCTGTCTCCGGGGTCATGGGTCTGGGGTAATGGGTCTGGGGTCATGGGTCTCGGGTCATGGGTCTGGGGTCGTGGGTCCGGGTTCGTGGGTCCGGGGTCGTGGGTCCGGGGTCGTGGGTCCGGGGTCCTGGGTCTGGGGTCGTGGGTCTGGGGTCGTGGGTCTGGGGTCGTGGGTCTGGGGTCATGGGTCTGGGGTCATGGGTCTGGGGTCATGGGTCTGGGGTCATGGGTCTGGGGTCATGGGTCTGGGTTCATGGGTCTGGGTTCATGGGTCTGGGTTCATGGGTCTGGGGTCATGGGCCTGGGGTCATGGGTCTGGGGTCATGGGTCTGGGGTCATGGGTCTGGGGTCATGGGTCTGGGGTCATGGGTCTGGGGTCATGGGTCTGGGGTCATGGGTCTGGGGTCATGGGTCTGGGGTCATGGGTCTGGGGTCATGGGTCTGGGGTCATGGGTCTGGGGTCATGGGTCTGGGGTCATGGGTCTGGGGTCATGGGTCTGGGGTCATGGGTCTGGGGTCATGGGTCTGGGGTCATGGGTCTGGGGTCATGGGTCTGGGGTCATGGGTCTGGGGTCATGGGTCTGGGGTCATGGGTCTGGGGTCATGGGTCTGGGGTCATGGGTCTGGGGTCATGGGTCTGGGGTCATGGGTCTGGGGTCATGGGTCTGGGGTCATGGGTCCTGGGTCATGGGTCCGGGGTCATGGGTCCGGGGTCATGGGTCCGGGGTCATGGGTCCGGGGTCATGGGTCTGGGGTCATGGGTCCGGGGTCATGGGTCCGGGGTCATGGGTCCGGGGTCATGGGTCCGGGGTCATGGGTCCGGGGTCATGGGTCCGGGGTCATGGGTCCGGGGTCGTGGGTCCGGGGTCGTGGGTCCGGGGTCGTGGGTCCGGGGTCGTGGGTCCGGGGTCGTGGGTCCGGGGTCGTGGGTCCGGGGTCGTGGGTCCGGGGTCGTGGGTCCGGGGTCGTGGGTCCGGGGTCGTGGGTCCGGGGTCGTGGGTCCGGGGTCGTGGGTCCGGGGTCGTGGGTCCGGGGTCGTGGGTCCGGGGTCGTGGGTCCGGGGTCGTGGGTCCGGGGTCGTGGGTCCGGGGTCGTGGGTCCGGGGTCGTGGGTCCGGGGTCGTGGGTCCGGGGTCGTGGGTCCGTGGTCGTGGGTCCGGGGTCCTGGGTCCGGGGTCATGGGTCCGTGGTAATGGGTCCGGGGTCATGGGTCCGGGGTCATGGGTCCGGGGTCATGGGTCCGGGGTCATGGGTCCGGGGTCATGGGTCCGGGGTCATGGGTCCGGGGTCATGGGTCCGGGGTCATGGGTCCGGTGTCATGGGTCCGGGGTCATGGGTCCGGGGTCATGGGTCCGGGGTCATGGGTCCGGGGTCATGGGTCCGGGGTCATGGGTCCGGGGTCATGGGTCCGGGGTCATGGGTCCAGGGGTCATGGGTCCGGGGTCATGGGTCCGGGGTCATGGGTCCGGGGTCATGGGTCCGGGGTCATGGGTCCGGGGTCATGGGTCCTGGGTCATGGGTCTGGGGTAATGAGTCTGGGGTCATGGGTCTCGGGTCATGGGTCTGGGGTCGTGGGTCCGGGGTCGTGGGTCCGGGGTCATGGGTCCGGGGTCATGTGTCCGGGGTCCTGGGTCCGGGGTTGTGGTTCCGGGGTCCTGGGTCCGGGGTCATGGGTCCGGGGTCATGGGTCCGGCGTCATGGGTCCGGGGTCATGGGTCCGGTGTCATGGGTCCGTGGTAATGGGTCCGGGGTCATGGGTCCGGGGTCATGGGTCTGGGGTCATGGGTCTGGGGTCATGGGTCTGGGGTCGTGGGTCTGGGGTCATGGGTCTGGGGTCATGGGTCTGGGGTCATGGGTCTGGGGTCATGGGTCCGGGGTCATGGGTCCGGGGTCATGGGTCCGGGGTCATGGGTCCGGGGTCATGGGTCCGGGGTCATGGGTCTGGGGTCATGGGTCTGGGGTCATGGGTCTGGGGTCATGGGTCCGGGGTCATGGGTCTGGGGTCATGGGTCTCGGGTCATGGGTCTGGGGTCGTGGGTCTGGGGTCGTGGGTCCGGGGTCGTGGGTCCGGGGTCGTGGGTCCGGGGTCGTGGGTCCGGGGTCGTGGGTCCGGGGTCATGTGTCCGGGGTCATGTGTCCGGGGTCCTGGGTCCGGGGTCATGGGTCCGGGGTCATGGGTCCGTGGTCATGGGTCCGGGGTCATGGGTCCGTGGTAATGGGTCCGGGGTCATGGGTCCGGGGTCATCGGTCCGGGGTCATGGGTCCGGGGTCATGGGTCCGGGGTCATGGGTCCGGGGTCATGGGTCCGGGGTCATGGGTCCGGGGTCATGGGTCCGGGGTCATGGGTCCGGGGTCATGGGTCCGGGGTCATGGGTCCGGGGTCATGGGTCCGGGGTCATGGGTCCGGGGTCATGGGTCCGGGGTCATGGGTCCGGGGTCATGGGTCCGGGGTCATGGGTCCGGGGTCATGGGTCCGGGGTCATGGGTCCGGGGTCATGGGTCCGGGGTCATGGGTCCGGGGTCATGGGTCCGGGGTCATGGGTCCGGGGTCATGGGTCCGGGGTCATGGGTCCGGGGTCATGGGTCCGGGGTCATGGGTCCTGGGTCATGGGTCCGGGGTCATGGGTCCGGGGTCATGGGTCCGGGGTCATGGGTCCGGGGTCATGGGTCCGGGGTCATGGGTCCGGGTTCATGGGTCCGGGGTCATGGGTCCGGGGTCATGGGTCCGGGGTCATGGGTCCGGGGTCATGGGTCCGGGGTCATGGGTCCGGGGTCATGGGTCCGGGGTCGTGGGTCCGGGGTCGTGGGTCCGGGGTCGTGGGTCCGGGGTCGTGGGTCTGGGGTCGTGGGTCCGGGGTCGTGGGTCCGGGGTCGTGGGTCCGGGGTCGTGGGTCCGGGGTCGTGGGTCCGGGGTCGTGGGTCCGGGGTCGTGGGTCCGGGGTCGTGGGTCTGGGTTCGTGGGTCCGGGGTCGTGGGTCCGTGGTCGTGGGTCCGGGGTCCTGGGTCCGGGGTCATGGGTCCGTGGTAATGGGTCCGGGGTCATGGGTCCGGGGTCATGGGTCCGGGGTCATGGGTCCGGGGTCATGGGTCCGGGGTCATGGGTCCGGGGTCATGGGTCCGGGGTCATGGGTCCGGGGTCATGGGTCCGGGGTCATGGGTCCGGGGTCATGGGTCCGGGGTCATGGGTCCGGGGTCATGGGTCCGGGGTCATGGGTCCGGGGTCATGGGTCCGGTGTCATGGGTCCGGGGTCATGGGTCCGGGGTCATGGGTCCGGGGTCATGGGTCCGGGGTCATGGGTCCGGGGTCATGGGTCCGGGGTCATGGGTCCAGGGGTCATGGGTCCGGGGTCATGGGTCCGGGGTCATGGGTCCGGGGTCATGGGTCCGGGGTCATGGGTCCGGGGTCATGGGTCCGGGGTCATGGGTCCTGGGTCATGGGTCTGGGGTAATGGGTCTGGGGTCATGGGTCTCGGGTCATGGGTCTGGGGTCGTGGGTCCGGGGTCATGGGTCCGGGGTCATGTGTCCGGGGTCCTGGGTCCGGGGTTGTGGTTCCGGGGTCCTGGGTCCGGGGTCATGGGTCCGGGGTCATGGGTCCGGCGTCATGGGTCCGGGGTCATGGGTCCGGTGTCATGGGTCCGTGGTAATGGGTCCGGGGTCATGGGTTCGGGGTCATGGGTCTGGGGTCATGGGTCTGGGGTCATGGGTCTGGAGTCGTGGGTCTGGGGTCATGGGGCTGGGGTCATGGGTCTGGGGTCATGGGTCCGGGGTCATGGGTCCGGGGTCATGGGTCCGGGGTCATGGGTCCGGGGTCATGGGTCCGGGGTCATGGGTCCGGGGTCATGGGTCCGGGGTCATGGGTCCGGGGTCATGGGTCCGGGGTCATGGGTCCGGGGTCATGGGTCCGGGGTCATGGGTCCTGGGTCATGGGTCTGGGGTAATGGGTCTGGGGTCATGGGTCTCGGGTCATGGGTCTGGGGTCATGGGTCCGGGGTCATGGGTCCGGGGTCATGGGTCCGGGGTCATGGGTCCGGGGTCATGGGTCCGTGGTCCTGTCTCCGGGGTCATGGGTCTGGGGTAATGGGTCTGGGGTCATGGGTCTCGGGTCATGGGTCTGGGGTCGTGGGTCCGGGTTCGTGGGTCCGGGGTCCTGGGTCCGGGGTCGTGGGTCCGGTGTCGTGGGTCTGGGGTCGTGGGTCTGGGGTCATGGGTCTGGGGTCATGGGTCTGGGGTCATGGGTCTGGGGTCATGGGTCTGGTTTCATGGGTCTGGGTTCATGGGTCTGGGGTCATGGGCCTGGGGTCATGGGTCTGGGGTCATGGGTCTGGGGTCATGGGTCTGGGGTCATGGGTCTGGGGTCATGGGTCTGGGGTCATGGGTCTGGGGTCATGGGTCTGGGGTCATGGGTCTGGGTTCATGGGTCTGGGTTCATGGGTCTGGGGTCATGGGCCTGGGGTTATGGGTCTGGGGTCATGGGTCCGTGGTCCTGTCCCCGGGGTCATGGGTCTGGGGTAATGGGTCTGGGGTCATGGGTCTCGGGTCATGGGTCTGGGGTCGTGGGTCCGGGGTCGTGGGTCCGGGGTCGTGGGTCCGGGGTCGTGGGTCCGGGGTCATGTGTCCGGGGTCATATGTCCGGCGTCCTGGGTCCGGGGTCATTGGTCCGGGGTCATGGGTCCGGGGTCATGGGTCCGGGGTCATGGGTCCGGGGTCATGGGTCCGTGGTAATGGGTCCGGGGTCATGGGTCCGGGGTCATGGGTCCGGGGTCATGGGTCCGGGGTCATGTGTCCGGCGTCCTGGGTCCGGGGTTGTGGTTCCGGGGTCCTGGGTCCGGGGTCATGGGTCCGGGGTCATGGGCCCGGCGTCATGGGTCCGGGGTCATGGGTCCGGTGTCATGGGTCCGGGGTCGTGGGTCCGGGGTCATGGGTCCGTGGTAATGGGTCCGGGGTCATGGGTCCGGGGTCATGGGTCCGGGGTCATGGGTCTGGGGTCTTGGGTCCGGGGTCATGGGTCCGGGGTCATGGGTCCGGGGTCATGGGTCCGGGGTCATGGGTCCGGGGTCATGGGTCCGGGGTCATGGGTCCGGGGTCATGGGTCCGGGGTCATGGGTCCGGGGTCATGGGTCCGGGGTCATGGGTCCGGGGTCATGGGTCCGGGGTCATGGGTCCGGGGTCATTGGTCTGGGGTCATGGGTCTGGGGTCATGGGTCCGGTGTCATGTGTCCGTTGTCATGGGACCGGGGTCATGGGACCGGGGTCATGGGTCCGGGGTCATGGGTCCGGGGTCCTGGGTCCGGGGTCCGGGGTCCGGGGTCATGGGTCCGTGGTCCTGTCTCCGGGGTCATGGGTCTGGGGTAATGGGTCTGGGGTCATGGGTCTCGGGTCATGGGTCTGGGGTCGTGGGTCCGGGGTCGTGGGTCCGGGGTCATGGGTCCGGGGTCATGTGTCCGGGGTCCTGGGTCCGGGGTTGTGGTTCCGGGGTCCTGGGTCCGGGGTCATGGGTCTGGGCTCATGGGTCTGGGGTCATGGGTCTGGGTTCATGGGTCTGGGGTCATGGATCTGGGGTCATGGGTCTGGGGTCATGGGTCCGGGGTCATGGGTCCGTGGTCCTGTCTCCGGGGTCATGGGTCTGGGGTAATGGGTCTTGGGTCATGGGTCTCGGGTCATGGGTCTGGGGTCGTGGGTCCGGGGTCGTGGGTCCGGGGTCGTGGGTCCGGGGTCGTGGGTCCGGGGTCGTGGGTCCGGGGTCGTGGGTCCGGGGTCGTGGGTCCGTGGTCGTGGGTCCGGGGTCCTGGGTCCGGGGTCATGGGTCCGTGGTAATGGGTCCGGGGTCATGGGTCCGGGGTCATGGGTCCGGGGTCATGGGTCCGGGGTCATGGGTCCGGGGTCATGGGTCCGGGGTCATGGGTCCGGGGTCATGGGTCCGGGGTCATGGGTCCGGTGTCATGGGTCCGGGGTCATGGGTCCGGGGTCATGGGTCCGGGGTCATGGGTCCGGGGTCATGGGTCCGGGGTCATGGGTCCGGGGTCATGGGTCCGGGGTCATGGGTCCAGGGGTCATGGGTCCGGGGTCATGGGTCCGGGGTCATGGGTCCGGGGTCATGGGTCCGGGGTCATGGGTCCGGGGTCATGGGTCCTGGGTCATGGGTCTGGGGTAATGAGTCTGGGGTCATGGGTCTCGGGTCATGGGTCTGGGGTCGTGGGTCCGGGGTCGTGGGTCCGGGGTCATGGGTCCGGGGTCATGTGTCCGGGGTCCTGGGTCCGGGGTTGTGGTTCCGGGGTCCTGGGTCCGGGGTCATGGGTCCGGGGTCATGGGTCCGGCGTCATGGGTCCGGGGTCATGGGTCCGGTGTCATGGGTCCGTGGTAATGGGTCCGGGGTCATGGGTCCGGGGTCATGGGTCTGGGGTCATGGGTCTGGGGTCATGGGTCTGGGGTCGTGGGTCTGGGGTCATGGGTCTGGGGTCATGGGTCTGGGGTCATGGGTCTGGGGTCATGGGTCCGGGGTCATGGGTCCGGGGTCATGGGTCCGGGGTCATGGGTCCGGGGTCATGGGTCCGGGGTCATGGGTCCGGGGTCATGGGTCCGGGGTCATGGGTCCTGGGTCATGGGTCCGGGGTCATGGGTGCGGGGTCATGGGTCCGGTGTCATGGGTCCGGGGTCATGGGTCCGGGGTCATGGGTCCGGAGTCATGGGTCCGGGGTCATGGGTGCGGGGTCATGGGTCCGGGGTCATGGGTCCGGGGTCATGGGTCCGGGGTCATGGGTCCTGGGTCATGGGTCCGGGGTCATGGGTGCGGGGTCATGGGTCCGGGGTCATGGGTCCGGGGTCATGGGTCCGGGGTCATGGGTCCGGGGTCATGGGTCCGGGGTCATGGGTCCGGGGTCATGGGTCCGGGGTCATGGGTCCGGGGTCATGGGTCCGGGGTCATGGGTCCGGGGTCATGGGTCCGGGGTCATGGGTCCGGGGTCATGGGTCCGGGGTCATAGGTCCGGGGTCATGGGTCCGGGGTCATGGGTCTGGGGTCATGGGTCTGGGGTCATGGGTCTGGGGTCATGGGTCTGGGGTCATGGGTCTGGGGTCATGGGTCTGGGGTCTTGGGTCTGGGGTCGTGGGTCTGGGGTCGTGGGTCCGGGGTCGTGGGTCCGGGGTCATGGGTCCGGGGTCATGTGTCCGGGGTCCTGGGTCCGGGGTCATGGGTCCGGGGTCATGGGTCCGGGGTCATGGGTCCGGGGTCATGGGTCCGGGGTCATGGGTCCGGGGTCATGGGTCCGTGGTAATGGGTCCGGGGTCATGGGTCCGGGGTCATGGGTCCGGGGTCATGGGTCCGGGGTCATGGGTCCGGGGTCATGGGTCCGGGGTCATGGGTCCGGGGTCATGGGTCCGGGGTCATGGGTCCGGGGTCATGGGTCCGGGGTCATGGGTCCGGGGTCATGGGTCCGGGGTCATGGGTCCGGGGTCATGGGTCCGGGGTCATGGGTCCGGGGTCATGGGTCCGGGGTCATGGGTCTGGGGTCATTGGTCTGGGGTCATGGGTCTGGGGTCATGGGTCCGGTGTCATGTGTCCGGGGTCGTGGGTCTGGGGTCATGGGTCTGGGGTCATGGGTCTGGGGTCATGGGTCCGTGGTCCTGTCTCCGGGGTCATGGGTCTGGGGTAATGGGTCTGGGGTCATGGGTCTCGCGTCATGGGTCTGGGGTCGTGGGTACGGGGTCGTGGGTCCGGGGTCATGGGTCCGGGGTCATGTGTCCGGGGTCCTGGGTCCGGGGTTGTGGTTCCGGGGTCCTGGGTCCGGGGTCATGGGTCCGGGGTCATGGGTCCGGGGTCATGGGTCCGGGGTCATGGGTCCGGGGTCATGGGTCCGGGGTCATGGGTCCGGGGTCATGGGTTCGGGGTCATGGGTCCGGGGTCATGGGTCCGGGGTCATGGGTCCGGGGTCATGGGTCCGGGGTCATGGGTCCGGGGTCTTTTGTCCGGGGTCATAGGTCCTGGGTCATGGGTCCGGGGTCATGGGTCCGTGGTCCTGTCTCCGGGGTCATGGGTCTGGGGTAATGGGTCTGGGGTCATGGGTCTCGGGTCATGGGTCTGGGGTCGTGGGTCCGGGTTCGTGGGTCCGGGGTCCTGGGTCCGGGGTCGTGGGTCCGGGGTCGTGGGTCTGTGGTCGTGGGTCTGGGGTCGTGGGTCTGGGGTCATGGGTCTGGGGTCATGGGTCTGGGGTCATGGGTCTGGGGTCATGGGTCTGGGGTCATGGGTCTGGGTTCATGGGTCTGGGTTCATGGGTCTGGGGTCATGGGCCTGGGGTTATGGGTCTGGGGTCATGGGTCCGTGGTCCTGTCCCCGGGGT
Organism: Andrena hattorfiana; assembly: GCA_944738655.2. Taxonomy (NCBI): domain Eukaryota; kingdom Metazoa; phylum Arthropoda; class Insecta; order Hymenoptera; family Andrenidae; genus Andrena; species Andrena hattorfiana. The sequence goes on from OX122889.2 coordinate 64,933,349, forward strand.
CATGGGTCTGGGGTAATGGGTCTGGGGTCATGGGTCTCGGGTCATGGGTCTGGGGTCGTGGGTCCGGGGTCGTGGGTCCGGGGTCGTGGGTCCGGGGTCGTGGGTCCGGGGTCATGTGTCCGGGGTCATATGTCCGGCGTCCTGGGTCCGGGGTCATTGGTCCGGGGTCATGGGTCCGGGGTCATGGGTCCGGGGTCATGGGTCCGGGGTCATGGGTCCGTGGTAATGGGTCCGGGGTCATGGGTCCGGGGTCATGGGTCCGGGGTCATGTGTCCGGCGTCCTGGGTCCGGGGTTGTGGTTCCGGGGTCCTGGGTCCGGGGTCATGGGTCCGGGGTCATGGGCCCGGCGTCATGGGTCCGGGGTCATGGGTCCGGTGTCATGGGTCCGGGGTCGTGGGTCCGGGGTCATGGGTCCGTGGTAATGGGTCCGGGGTCATGGGTCCGGGGTCATGGGTCCGGGGTCATGGGTCTGGGGTCTTGGGTCCGGGGTCATGGGTCCGGGGTCATGGGTCCGGGGTCATGGGTCCGGGGTCATGGGTCCGGGGTCATGGGTCCGGGGTCATGGGTCCGGGGTCATGGGTCCGGGGTCATGGGTCCGGGGTCATGGGTCCGGGGTCATGGGTCCGGGGTCATGGGTCCGGGGTCATTGGTCTGGGGTCATGGGTCTGGGGTCATGGGTCCGGTGTCATGTGTCCGTTGTCATGGGACCGGGGTCATGGGACCGGGGTCATGGGTCCGGGGTCATGGGTCCGGGGTCCTGGGTCCGGGGTCCGGGGTCCGGGGTCATGGGTCCGTGGTCCTGTCTCCGGGGTCATGGGTCTGGGGTAATGGGTCTGGGGTCATGGGTCTCGGGTCATGGGTCTGGGGTCGTGGGTCCGGGGTCGTGGGTCCGGGGTCATGGGTCCGGGGTCATGTGTCCGGGGTCCTGGGTCCGGGGTTGTGGTTCCGGGGTCCTGGGTCCGGGGTCATGGGTCTGGGCTCATGGGTCTGGGCTCATGGGTCTGGGGTCATGGGTCTGGGTTCATGGGTCTGGGGTCATGGATCTGGGGTCATGGGTCTGGGGTCATGGGTCCGGGGTCATGGGTCCGTGGTCCTGTCTCCGGGGTCATGGGTCTGGGGTAATGGGTCTTGGGTCATGGGTCTCGGGTCATGGGTCTGGGGTCGTGGGTCCGGGTTCGTGGGTCCGGGGTCCTGGGTCCGGGGTCGTGGGTCCGGGGTCGTGGGTCTGGGGTCGTGGGTCTGGGGTCGTGGGTCTGGGGTCGTGGGTCTGGGGTCATGGGTCTGGGGTCATGGGTCTGGGTTCATGGGTCTGGGTTCATGGGTCTGGGGTCATGGGCCTGGGGTCATGGGTCTGGGGTCGTGGGTCTGGGGTCGTGGGTCCGGGGTCGTGGGTCCGGGGTCGTGGGTCCGGGGTCATGGGTCCGGGGTCATGTGTCCGGGGTCCTGGGTCCGGGGTCATGTGTCTGGGGTCATGGGTCTGGGGTCATGGGTCTGGGGTCATGGGTCTGGGGTCATGGGTCTGGGGTCATGGGTCTGGGGTCATGGGTCTGGGGTCATGGCTCTGGGGTCTTGGGTCTGGGGTCGTGGGTCCGGGGTCGTGGGTCCGGGGTCATGGGTCCGGGGTCATGTGTCCGGGGTCCTGGGTCCGGGGTCCTGGTTCCGGGGTCCTGGGTCCGGGGTCATGGGTCCGGGGTCATGGGTCCGGGGTCATGGGTCCGGGGTCATGGGTCCGGAGTCGTGGGTCCGGGGTCATGGGTCCGTGGTCATGGGTCCGGAGTCACGGGTCCGGGGTCCCGGGTCCGGGGTCATGGGTCCGGGGTCACGGGTCCGGGGTCACGGGTCCGGGGTCATGGGTCCGGGGTCATGGGTCCGGGGTCATGGGTCCGGTGTCATGGGTCCGTTGTCATGGGACCGGGGTCATGGGACCGGGGTCATGGGTCCGGGGTCATGGGTCCGGGGTCCTGGGTCCGGGGTCATGGGTCCGGGGTCATGGGTCCGGGGTCATGGGTCCGGCGTCATGGGTCCGGGGTCATGGGTCCGGTGTCATGGGTCCGGGGTCGTGGGTCCGGGGTCATGGGTCCGTGGTAATGGGTCCGGGGTCATGGGTCCGGGGTCATGGGTCTGGGGTCATGGGTCTGGGGTCTTTTGTCCGGGGTCATGGGTCCGGGGTCATGGGTCCGGGGTCATGGGTCCGGGGTCATGGGTCCGGGGTCATGGGTCCGGGGTCGTGGGTCCGGGGTCATGGGTCCGGGGTCATGGGTCCGGGGTCATGGGTCCGGGGTCATGGGTCCGGGGTCATGGGTCTGGGGTCATTGGTCTGGGGTCATGGGTCTGGGGTCATGGGTCCGGTGTCATGTGTCCGTTGTCATGGGACCGGGGTCATGGGACCGGGGTCATGGGTCCGGGGTCATGGGTCCGGGGTCCTGGGTCCGGGGTCCGGGGTCCGGGGTCATGGGTCCGTGGTCCTGTCTCCGGGGTCATGGGTCTGGGGTAATGGGTCTGGGGTCATGGGTCTCGGGTCATGTGTCTGGGGTCGTGGGTCCGGGTTCGTGGGTCCGGGGTCCTGGGTCCGGGGTCGTGGGTCCGGGGTCGTGGGTCTGGGGTCGTGGGTCTGGGGTCGTGGGTCTGGGGTCATGGGTCCGGGGTCATGGGTCCGGGGTCATGGGTCCGGGGTCATGGGTCCGGGGTCATGGGTCCGGGGTCATGGGTCCGGGGTCATGGGTCCGGGGTCATGGGTCCGGGGTCATGGGTCCGGGGTCATGGGTCCGGGGTCATGGGTCCGGGGTCATGGGTCCGGGGTCATGGGTCCGGGGTCATGGGTCCGGGGTCATGGGTCCGGGGTCATGGGTCCTGGGTCATGGGTCCGGGGTCATGGGTCCGTGGTCCTGTCTCCGGGGTCATGGGTCTCGGGTCATGGGTCTGCGGTCGTGGGTCCGGGGTCGTGGGTCTGGGGTCGTGGGTCTGGGGTCGTGGGTCTGGGGTCGTGGGTCTGGGGTCATGGGTCTGGGGTCATGGGTCTGGGGTCATGGGTCTGGGGTCATGGGTCTGGGTTCATGTGTCTGGGTTCATGGGTCTGGGGTCATGGGCCTGGGGTTATGGGTCTGGGGTCATGGGTCCGTGGTCCTGTCTCCGGGGTCATGGGTCTGGGGTAATGGGTCTGGGGTCATGGGTCTCGGGTCATGGGTCTGGGGTCGTGGGTCCGGGGTCGTGGGTCCGGGGTCGTGGGTCCGGGGTCGTGGGTCCGGGGTCATGTGTCCGGGGTCATATGTCCGGGGTCCTGGGTCCGGGGTCATTGGTCCGGGGTCATGGGTCCGGGGTCATGGGTCCGGGGTCATGGGTCCGGGGTCATGGGTCCGTGGTAATGGGTCCGGGGTCATGGGTCCGGGGTCATGGGTCCGGGGTCATGTGTCCGGCGTCCTGGGTCCGGGGTTGTGGTTCCGGGGTCCTGGGTCCGGGGTCATGGGTCCGGGGTCATGGGTCCGGCGTCATGGGTCCGGGGTCATGGGTCCGGTGTCATGGGTCCGGGGTCGTGGGTCCGGGGTCATGGGTCCGTGGTAATGGGTCCGGGGTCATGGGTCCGGGGTCATGGGTCTGGGGTCATGGGTCTGGGGTCTTGGGTCCGGGGTCATGGGTCCGGGGTCATGGGTCCGGGGTCATGGGTCCGGGGTCATGGGTCCGGGGTCATGGGTCCGGGGTCATGGGTCCGGGGTCATGGGTCCGGGGTCATGGGTCCGGGGTCATGGGTCCGGGGTCATGGGTCCGGGGTCATGGGTCCGGGGTCATGGGTCCGGGGTCATGGGTCCGGGGTCATTGGTCTGGGGTCATGGGTCTGGGGTCATGGGTCCGGTGTCATGTGTCCGTTGTCATGGGACCGGGGTCATGGGACCGGGGTCATGGGTCCGGGGTCATGGGTCCGGGGTCCTGGGTCCGGGGTCCGGGGTCCGGGGTCATGGGTCCGTGGTCCTGTCTCCGGGGTCATGGGTCTGGGGTAATGGGTCTGGGGTCATGGGTCTCGGGTCATGGGTCTGGGGTCGTGGGTCCGGGGTCGTGGGTCCGGGGTCATGGGTCCGGGGTCATGTGTCCGGGGTCCTGGGTCCGGGGTTGTGGTTCCGGGGTCCTGGGTCCGGGGTCATGGGTCTGGGCTCATGGGTCTGGGGTCATGGGTCTGGGTTCATGGGTCTGGGGTCATGGATCTGGGGTCATGGGTCTGGGGTCATGGGTCCGGGGTCATGGGTCCGTGGTCCTGTCTCCGGGGTCATGGGTCTGGGGTAATGGGTCTTGGGTCATGGGTCTCGGGTCATGGGTCTGGGGTCGTGGGTCCGGGTTCGTGGGTCCGGGGTCCTGGGTCCGGGGTCGTGGGTCCGGGGTCGTGGGTCCGGGGTCGTGGGTCCGGGGTCGTGGGTCCGGGGTCGTGGGTCCGGGGTCGTGGGTCCGGGGTCGTGGGTCCGGGGTCATGGGTCTGGGGTCATGGGTCTGGGGTCATGGGTCTGGGGTCATGGGTCTGGGGTCATGGGTCTGGGGTCATGGGTCTGGGGTCGTGGGTCTGGGGTCATGGGTCTGGGGTCATGGGTCTGGGGTCATGGGTCTGGGGTCTTGGGTCTGGGGTCGTGGGTCTGGGGTCGTGGGTCTGGGGTCGTGGGTCCGGGGTCGTGGGTCCGGGGTCGTGGGTCCGGGGTCATGTGTCCGGGGTCCTGGGTCCGGGGTCATGGGTCCGGGGTCATGGGTCCGGGGTCATGGGTCCGGGGTCATGGGTCCGGGGTCATGGGTCCGTGGTAATGGGTCCGGGGTCATGGGTCCGGGGTCATGGGTCCGGGGTCATGGGTCCGGGGTCATGGGTCCGGGGTCATGGGTCCGGGGTCATGGGTCCGGGGTCATGGGTCCGGGGTCATGGGTCCGGGGTCATGGGTCCGGGGTCATGGGTCTGGTGTCATGGGTCCGGGGTCATGGGTCCGGGGTCATGGGTCCGGGGTCATGGGTCCGGGGTCATGGGTCCGGGGTCATGGGTCCGGGGTCATGGGTCCGGGGTCATGGGTCCGGGGTCATGGGTCCGGGGTCGTGGGTCCGGGGTCGTGGGTCCGGGGTCGTGGGTCCGGGGTCGTGGGTCCGGGGTCGTGGGTCCGGGGTCGTGGGTCCGGGGTCGTGGGTCCGGGGTCATGGGTCTGGGGTCATGGGTCTGGGGTCATGGGTCTGGGGTCATGGGTCTGGGGTCATGGGTCTGGGGTCATGGGTCTGGGGTCTTGGGTCTGGGGTCGTGGGTCTGGGGTCGTGGGTCCGGGGTCGTGGGTCCGGGGTCATGGGTCCGGGGTCATGTGTCCGGGGTCCTGGGTCCGGGGTCATGGGTCCGGGGTCATGGGTCCGGGGTCATGGGTCCGGGGTCATGGGTCCGGGGTCATGGGTCCGGGGTCATGGGTCCGGGGTCATGGGTCCGTGGTAATGGGTCCGGGGTCATGGGTCCGGGGTCATGGGTCCGGGGTCATGGGTCCGGGGTCATGGGTCCGGGGTCATGGGTCCGGGGTCATGGGTCCGGGGTCATGGGTCCGGGGTCATGGGTCCGGGGTCATGGGTCCGGGGTCATGGGTCCGGGGTCATGGGTCCGGGGTCATGGGTCCGGGGTCATGGGTCCGGGGTCATGGGTCCGGGGTCATGGGTCCGGGGTCATGGGTCTGGGGTCATTGGTCTGGGGTCATGGGTCTGGGGTCATGGGTCCGGTGTCATGTGTCCGGGGTCGTGGGTCTGGGGTCATGGGTCTGGGGTCATGGGTCTGGGGTCATGGGTCTGGGGTCATGGGTCCGTGGTCCTGTCTCCGGGGTCATGGGTCTGGGGTAATGGGTCTGGGGTCATGGGTCTCGCGTCATGGGTCTGGGGTCGTGGGTACGGGGTCGTGGGTCCGGGGTCATGGGTCCGGGGTCATGTGTCCGGGGTCCTGGGTCCGGGGTTGTGGTTCCGGGGTCCTGGGTCCGGGGTCATGGGTCCGGGGTCATGGGTCCGGGGTCATGGGTCCGGCGTCATGGGTCCGGGGTCATGGGTCCGGTGTCATGGGTCCGGGGTCGTGGGTCCGGGGTCATGGGTCCGTGGTAATGGGTCCGGGGTCATGGGTCCGGGGTCATGGGTCTGGGGTCATGGGTCTGGGGTCTTTTGTCCGGGGTCATGGGTCCGGGGTCATGGGTCCGGGGTCATGGGTCCGGGGTCATGGGTCCGGGGTCATGGGTCCGGGGTCATGGGTCCGGGGTCATGGGTCCGGGGTCATGGGTCCGGGGTCATGGGTCCGGGGTCGTGGGTCTGGGGTCGTGGGTCTGGGGTCGTGGGTCTGGGGTCATGGGTCCGGGGTCATGGGTCCGGGGTCATGGGTCCGGGGTCATGGGTCCGGGGTCATGGGTCCGGGGTCATGGGTCCGGGGTCATGGGTCCGGGGTCATGGGTCCGGGGTCATGGGTCCGGGGTCATGGGTCCGGGGTCATGGGTCCGGGGTCATGGGTCCGGGGTCATGGGTCCGGGGTCATGGGTCCTGGGTCATGGGTCCGGGGTCATGGGTCCGTGGTCCTGTCTCCGGGGTCATGGGTCTGGGGTAATGGGTCTGGGGTCATGGGTCTCGGGTCATGGGTCTGGGGTCGTGGGTCCGGGTTCGTGGGTCCGGGGTCCTGGGTCCGGGGTCGTGGGTCCGGGGTCGTGGGTCTGTGGTCGTGGGTCTGGGGTCGTGGGTCTGGGGTCATGGGTCTGGGGTCATGGGTCTGGGGTCATGGGTCTGGGGTCATGGGTCTGGGTTCATGGGTCTGGGTTCATGGGTCTGGGGTCATGGGCCTGGGGTTATGGGTCTGGGGTCATGGGTCCGTGGTCCTGTCCCCGGGGTCATGGGTCTGGGGTAATGGGTCTGGGGTCATGGGTCTGGGGTCGTGGGTCCGGGGTCGTGGGTCCGGGGTCGTGGGTACGGGGTCGTGGGTCCGGGGTCATGTGTCCGGGGTCATATGTCCGGGGTCCTGGGTCCGGGGTCATTGGTCCGGGGTCATGGGTCCGGGGTCATGGGTCCGGGGTCATGGGTCCGGGGTCATGGGTCCGTGGTAATGGGTCCGGGGTCATGGGTCCGGGGTCATGGGTCCGGGGTCATGGGTCCGGGGTCATGTGTCCGGCGTCCTGGGTCCGGGGTTGTGGTTCCGGGGTCCTGGGTCCGGGGTCATGGGTCCGGGGTCATGGGTCCGGCGTCATGGGTCCGGGGTCATGGGTCCGGTGTCATGGGTCCGGGGTCGTGGGTCCGGGGTCATGGGTCCGTGGTAATGGGTCCGGGGTCATGGGTCCGGGGTCATGGGTCCGGGGTCATGGGTCTGGGGTCTTGGGTCCGGGGTCATGGGTCCGGGGTCATGGGTCCGGGGTCATGGGTCCGGGGTCATGGGTCCGGGGTCATGGGTCCGGGGTCATGGGTCCGGGGTCATGGGTCCGGGGTCATGGGTCCGGGGTCATGGGTCCGGGGTCATGGGTCCGGGGTCATGGGTCCGGGGTCATTGGTCTGGGGTCATGGGTCTGGGGTCATGGGTCCGGTGTCATGTGTCCGTTGTCATGGGACCGGGGTCATGGGACCGGGGTCATGGGTCCGGGGTCATGGGTCCGGGGTCCTGGGTCCGGGGTCCGGGGTCCGGGGTCATGGGTCCGTGGTCCTGTCTCCGGGGTCATGGGTCTGGGGTAATTGGTCTGGGGTCATGGGTCTCGGGTCATGGGTCTGGGGTCGTGGGTCCGGGGTCGTGGGTCCGGGGTCATGGGTCCGGGGTCATGTGTCCGGGGTCCTGGGTCCGGGGTTGTGGTTCCGGGGTCCTGGGTCCGGGGTCATGGGTCTGGGCTCATGGGTCTGGGGTCATGGGTCTGGGTTCATGGGTCTGGGGTCATGGATCTGGGGTCATGGGTCTGGGGTCATGGGTCCGGGGTCATGGGTCCGTGGTCCTGTCTCCGGGGTCATGGGTCTGGGGTAATGGGTCTTGGGTCATGGGTCTCGGGTCATGGGTCTGGGGTCGTGGGTCCGGGTTCGTGGGTCCGGGGTCCTGGGTCCGGGGTCGTGGGTCCGGGGTCGTGGGTCTGGGGTCGTGGGTCTGGGGTCGTGGGTCTGGGGTCGTGGGTCTGGGGTCATGGGTCTGGGGTCATGGGTCTGGGGTCATGGGTCTGGGGTCATGGGTCTGGGTTCATGGGTCTGGGTTCATGGGTCTGGGGTCATGGGCCTGGGGTCATGGGTCTGGGGTCGTGGGTCTGGGGTCGTGGGTCCGGGGTCGTGGGTCCGGGGTCGTGGGTCCGGGGTCATGGGTCCGGGGTCATGTGTCCGGGGTCCTGGGTCCGGGGTCATGGGTCTGGGGTCATGGGTCTGGGGTCATGGGTCTGGGGTCATGGGTCTGGGGTCATGGGTCTGGGGTCATGGGTCTGGGGTCATGGGTCTGGGGTCATGGCTCTGGGGTCTTGGGTCTGGGGTCGTGGGTCCGGGGTCGTGGGTCCGGGGTCATGGGTCCGGGGTCATGTGTCCGGGGTCCTGGGTCCGGGGTCCTGGTTCCGGGGTCCTGGGTCCGGGGTCATGGGTCCGGGGTCATGGGTCCGGGGTCATGGGTCCGGGGTCATGGGTCCGGAGTCGTGGGTCCGGGGTCATGGGTCCGTGGTCATGGGTCCGGAGTCACGGGTCCGGGGTCCCGGGTCCGGGGTCATGGGTCCGGGGTCACGGGTCCGGGGTCACGGGTCCGGGGTCATGGGTCCGGGGTCATGGGTCCGGGGTCATGGGTCTGGGGTCATTGGTCTGGGGTCATGGGTCCGGGGTCATGGGTCCGTGGTAATGGGTCCGGGGTCATGGGTCCGGGGTCATGGGTCTGGGGTCATGGGTCTGGGGTCTTTTGTCCGGGGTCATGGGTCCGGGGTCATGGGTCCGGGGTCATGGGTCCGGGGTCATGGGTCCGGGGTCGTGGGTCCGGGGTCATGGGTCCGGGGTCATGGGTCCGGGGTCATGGGTCCGGGGTCATGGGTCCGGGGTCATGGGTCTGGGGTCATTGGTCTGGGGTCATGGGTCTGGGGTCATGGGTCCGGTGTCATGTGTCCGTTGTCATGGGACCGGGGTCATGGGACCGGGGTCATGGGTCCGGGGTCATGGGTCCGGGGTCCTGGGTCCGGGGTCCGGGGTCCGGGGTCATGGGTCCGTGGTCCTGTCTCCGGGGTCATGGGTCTGGGGTAATGGGTCTGGGGTCATGGGTCTCGGGTCATGTGTCTGGGGTCGTGGGTCCGGGTTCGTGGGTCCGGGGTCCTGGGTCCGGGGTCGTGGGTCCGGGGTCGTGGGTCTGGGGTCGTGGGTCTGGGGTCGTGGGTCTGGGGTCATGGGTCCGGGGTCATGGGTCCGGGGTCATGGGTCCGGGGTCATGGGTCCGGGGTCATGGGTCCGGGGTCATGGGTCCGGGGTCATGGGTCCGGGGTCATGGGTCCGGGGTCATGGGTCCGGGGTCATGGGTCCGGGGTCATGGGTCCGGGGTCATGGGTCCGGGGTCATGGGTCCGGGGTCATGGGTCCGGGGTCATGGGTCCGGGGTCATGGGTCCTGGGTCATGGGTCCGGGGTCATGGGTCCGTGGTCCTGTCTCCGGGGTCATGGGTCTCGGGTCATGGGTCTGGGGTCGTGGGTCCGGGGTCGTGGGTCTGGGGTCGTGGGTCTGGGGTCGTGGGTCTGGGGTCGTGGGTCTGGGGTCGTGGGTCTGGGGTCATGGGTCTGGGGTCATGGGTCTGGGGTCATGGGTCTGGGGTCATGGGTCTGGGTTCATGGGTCTGGGTTCATGGGTCTGGGGTCATGGGCCTGGGGTTATGGGTCTGGGGTCATGGGTCCGTGGTCCTGTCTCCGGGGTCATGGGTCTGGGGTAATGGGTCTGGGGTCATGGGTCTCGGGTCATGGGTCTGGGGTCGTGGGTCCGGGGTCGTGGGTCCGGGGTCGTGGGTCCGGGGTCGTGGGTCCGGGGTCATGTGTCCGGGGTCATATGTCCGGGGTCCTGGGTCCGGGGTCATTGGTCCGGGGTCATGGGTCCGGGGTCATGGGTCCGGGGTCATGGGTCCGGGGTCATGGGTCCGTGGTAATGGGTCCGGGGTCATGGGTCCGGGGTCATGGGTCCGGGGTCATGTGTCCGGCGTCCTGGGTCCGGGGTTGTGGTTCCGGGGTCCTGGGTCCGGGGTCATGGGTCCGGGGTCATGGGTCCGGCGTCATGGGTCCGGGGTCATGGGTCCGGTGTCATGGGTCCGGGGTCGTGGGTCCGGGGTCATGGGTCCGTGGTAATGGGTCCGGGGTCATGGGTCCGGGGTCATGGGTCTGGGGTCATGGGTCTGGGGTCTTGGGTCCGGGGTCATGGGTCCGGGGTCATGGGTCCGGGGTCATGGGTCCGGGGTCATGGGTCCGGGGTCATGGGTCCGGGGTCATGGGTCCGGGGTCATGGGTCCGGGGTCATGGGTCCGGGGTCATGGGTCCGGGGTCATGGGTCCGGGGTCATGGGTCCGGGGTCATGGGTCCGGGGTCATTGGTCTGGGGTCATGGGTCTGGGGTCATGGGTCCGGTGTCATGTGTCCGTTGTCATGGGACCGGGGTCATGGGACCGGGGTCATGGGTCCGGGGTCATGGGTCCGGGGTCCTGGGTCCGGGGTCCGGGGTCCGGGGTCATGGGTCCGTGGTCCTGTCTCCGGGGTCATGGGTCTGGGGTAATGGGTCTGGGGTCATGGGTCTCGGGTCATGGGTCTGGGGTCGTGGGTCCGGGGTCGTGGGTCCGGGGTCATGGGTCCGGGGTCATGTGTCCGGGGTCCTGGGTCCGGGGTTGTGGTTCCGGGGTCCTGGGTCCGGGGTCATGGGTCTGGGCTCATGGGTCTGGGGTCATGGGTCTGGGTTCATGGGTCTGGGGTCATGGATCTGGGGTCATGGGTCTGGGGTCATGGGTCCGGGGTCATGGGTCCGTGGTCCTGTCTCCGGGGTCATGGGTCTGGGGTAATGGGTCTTGGGTCATGGGTCTCGGGTCATGGGTCTGGGGTCGTGGGTCCGGGTTCGTGGGTCCGGGGTCCTGGGTCCGGGGTCGTGGGTCCGGGGTCGTGGGTCTGGGGTCGTGGGTCTGGGGTCGTGGGTCTGGGGTCGTGGGTCTGGGGTCATGGGTCTGGGGTCATGGGTCTGGGGTCATGGGTCTGGGGTCATGGGTCTGGGTTCATGGGTCTGGGTTCATGGGTCTGGGGTCATGGGCCTGGGGTCATGGGTCTGGGGTCGTGGGTCTGGGGTCGTGGGTCCGGGGTCGTGGGTCCGGGGTCGTGGGTCCGGGGTCATGGGTCCGGGGTCATGTGTCCGGGGTCCTGGGTCCGGGGTCATGGGTCTGGGGTCATGGGTCTGGGGTCATGGGTCTGGGGTCATGGGTCTGGGGTCATGGGTCTGGGGTCATGGGTCTGGGGTCATGGGTCTGGGGTCATGGGTCTGGGGTCATGGCTCTGGGGTCTTGGGTCTGGGGTCGTGGGTCTGGGGTCGTGGGTCCGGGGTCGTGGGTCCGGGGTCATGGGTCCGGGGTCATGTGTCCGGGGTCCTGGGTCCGGGGTCCTGGTTCCGGGGTCCTGGGTCCGGGGTCATGGGTCCGGGGTCATGGGTCCGGGGTCATGGGTCCGGGGTCATGGGTCCGGGGTCATGGGTCCGGAGTCGTGGGTCCGGGGTCATGGGTCCGTGGTCATGGGTCCGGAGTCACGGGTCCGGGGTCCCGGGTCCGGGGTCATGGGTCCGGGGTCACGGGTCCGGGGTCACGGGTCCGGGGTCATGGGTCCGGGGTCATGGGTCCGGGGTCATGGGTCCGGTGTCATGGGTCCGTTGTCATGGGACCGGGGTCATGGGACCGGGGTCATGGGTCCGGGGTCATGGGTCCGGGGTCATGGGTCCGGGGTCATGGGTCCGGGGTCATGGGTCTGTGGTCATTGGTCTGGGGTCATGGGTACGTGGTCCTGTCTCCGGGGTCATGGGTCTGGGTTAATGGGTCTGGGGTCATGGGTCTCGGGTCATGGGTCTGGGGTCGTGGGTCCGGGTTCGTGGGTCCGGGGTCCTGGGTCCGGGGTCGTGGGTCTGGGGTCGTGGGTCTGGGGTCGTGGGTCTGGGGTCGTGGGTCTGGGGTCGTGGGTCTGGGGTCGTGGGTCTGGGGTCGTAGGTCTGGGGTCGTGGGTCTGGGGTCATGGGTCTGGGGTCATGGGTCTGGGGTCATGGGTCTGGGGTCATGGGTCTGGGGTCATGGGTCTGGGGTCATTGGTCTGGCGTCATGGGTCTGGGTTCATGGGTCTGGGTTCATGGGTCTGGGTTCATGGGTCTGGGGTCATGGGTCTGGGGTCATGGGTCTGGGGTCATGGGTCTGGGGTCATGGGTCTGGGGTCATGGGTCTGGGGTCATGGGTCTGGGGTCATGGGTCTGGGGTCATGGGTCTGGGGTCATGGGTCTGGGGTCTTGGGTCTGGGGTCGTGGGTCCGGGGTCGTGGGTCCGGGGTCGTGGGTCCGGGGTCATGGGCCCGGGGTCATGTGTCCGGGGTCCTGGGTCCGGGGTCCTGGGTCCGGGGTCATGGGTCCGGGGTCATGGGTCCGGGGTCATGGGTCCGGGGTCATGGGTCCGGGGTCATGGGTCCGGGGTCATGGGTCCGGGGTCATGGGTCCGGGGTCATGGGTCCGGGGTCATGGGTCCGGGGTCATGGGTCCGGGGTCATGGGTCCGGGGTCATGGGTCCGGGGTCATGGGTCCGGGGTCATGGGTCCGGGGTCATGGGTCCGGGGTCATGGGTCCGGGGTCATGGGTCCGGGGTCATGGGTCCGGGGTCATGGGTCCGGGGTCATGGGTCCGGGGTCATGGGTCCGGGGTCATGGGTCCGGGGTCATGGGTCCGGGGTCATGGGCCCGGGGTCATGGGTCCGGGGTCATGGGCCCTGGGTCATGGGTCCGGGGTCATGGGTCCGGGGTCATGGGTCCGGGGTCATGGGTCCGGGGTCATGGGTCCGGGGTCATGGGTCCGGGGTCATGAGTCCGGGGTCATGGGTCCGGGGTCATGGGTCCGGTGTCATGGGTCCGGGGTCATGGGTCCGGGGTCATGGGTCCGGGGTCATGGGTCCGGGGTCATGGGTCCGGGGTCATGGGTCCGGGGTCATGGGTCCGGGGTCATGGGTCCGGGGTCATGGGTCCGGGGTCATGGGTCCGGGGTCATGGGTCCGGGGTCATGGGTCCGGGGTCATGGGTCCGGGGTCATGGGTCCGGGGTCATGGGTCCGGGGTCATGGGTCCGGGGTCATGGGTCCGGGGTCATGGGTCCGGGGTCATGGGTCCGGGGTCATGGGTCTGGGGTCTTGGGTCCGGGGTCATGGGTCCGGGGTCATGGGTCCGGGGTCATGGGTCCGGGGTCATGGGTCCGGGGTCATGGGTCCGGGGTCATGGGTCCGGGGTCATGGGTCCGGGGTCATGGGTCCGGGGTCATGGGTCCGGGGTCATGGGTCCGGGGTCATGGGTCCGGGGTCATGGGTCTGGGGTCATTGGTCTGGGGTCATGGGTCTGGGGTCATGGGTCCGGTGTCATGTGTCCGTTGTCATGGGACCGGGGTCATGGGACCGGGGTCATGGGTCTGGGGTAATGGGTCTGGGGTCATGGGTCTCGGGTCATGGGTCTGGGGTCGTGGGTCCGGGGTCGTGGGTCCGGGGTCGTGGGTCCGGGGTCGTGGGTCCGGGGTCGTGGGTCCGGGGTCATGTGTCCGGGGTCCTGGGTCCGGGGTCATGGGTCCGGGGTCATGGGTCCGGGGTCATGGGTCCGGGGTCATGGGTCCGTGGTAATGGGTCCGGGGTCATGGGTCCGGGGTCATGGGTCCGGGGTCATGGGTCCGGGGTCATGGGTCCGGGGTCATGGGTCCGGGGTCATGGGTCCGGGGTCATGGGTCCGGGGTCATGGGTCCGGGGTCATGGGTCCGGGGTCATGGGTCCGGGGTCATGGGTCCGGGGTCATGGGTCCGGGGTCATGGGTCCGGGGTCATGGGTCCGGGGTCATGGGTCCGGGGTCATGGGTCCGGGGTCATGGGTCCGGGGTCATGGGTCCGGGGTCATGGGTCCGGGGTCATGGGTCCGGGGTCATGGGTCCGGGGTCATGGGTCCGGGGTCATGGGTCCGGGGTCATGGGTCCGGGGTCATGGGTCCGGGGTCATGGGTCCGGGGTCATGGGTCCGGGGTCATGGGTCCGGGGTCATGGGTCCGGGGTCATGGGTCCGGGGTCATGGGTCCGGGGTCATGGGTCCGTGGTCCTGTCTCCGGGGTCATGGGTCTGGGGTAATGGGTCTGGGGTCATGGGTCTCGGGTCATGGGTCTGGGGTCGTGGGTCCGGGTTCGTGGGTCCGGGGTCCTGGGTCCGGGGTCGTGGGTCCGGGGTCGTGGGTCCGGGGTCTTGGGTCTGGGGTCGTGGGTCTGGGGTCGTGGGTCTGGGGTCGTGGGTCTGGGGTCGTGGGTCTGGGGTCATGGGTCTGGGGTCATGGGTCTGGGTTCATGGGTCTGGGTTCATGGGTCCGGGGTCATGGGTCCGGGGTCGTGGGTCCGGGGTCATGTGTCCGGGGTCCTGGGTCCGGGGTCATGGGTCCGGGGTCATGGGTCCGGGGTCATGGGTCCGGGGTCATGGGTCCGTGGTAATGGGTCCGGGGTCATGGGTCCGGGGTCATGGGTCCGGGGTCATGGGTCCGGGGTCATGGGTCCGGGGTCATGGGTCCGGGGTCATGGGTCCGGGGTCATGGGTCCGGGGTCATGGGTCCGGGGTCATGGGTCCGGGGTCATGGGTCCGGGGTCATGGGTCCGGGGTCATGGGTCCGGGGTCATGGGTCCGGGGTCATGGGTCCGGGGTCATGGGTCCGGGGTCATGGGTCCGGGGTCATGGGTCCGGGGTCATGGGTCCGGGGTCATGGGTCCGGGGTCATGGGTCCGGGGTCATGGGTCCGGGGTCATGGGTCCGGGGTCATGGGTCCGGGGTCATGGGTCCGGGGTCATGGGTCCGGGGTCATGGGTCCGGGGTCATGGGTCCGGGGTCATGGGTCCGGGGTCATGGGTCCGGGGTCATGGGTCCGGGGTCATGGGTCCGGGGTCATGGGTCCGTGGTCCTGTCTCCGGGGTCATGGGTCTGGGGTAATGGGTCTGGGGTCATGGGTCTCGGGTCATGGGTCTGGGGTCGTGGGTCCGGGTTCGTGGGTCCGGGGTCCTGGGTCCGGGGTCGTGGGTCCGGGGTCGTGGGTCCGGGGTCTTGGGTCTGGGGTCGTGGGTCTGGGGTCGTGGGTCTGGGGTCGTGGGTCTGGGGTCGTGGGTCTGGGGTCATGGGTCTGGGGTCATGGGTCTGGGTTCATGGGTCTGGGTTCATGGGTCTGGGGTCATGGGTCTGGGGTCATGGGTCTGGGGTCATGGGTCTGGGGTCATGGGTCTGGGGTCATGGGTCTGGGGTCATGGGTCTGGGGTCATGGGTCTGGGGTCATGGGTCTGGGGTCATGGGTCTGGGGTCATGGGTCTGGGGTCTTGGGTCTGGGGTCGTGGGTCCGGGGTCGTGGGTCCGGGGTCGTGGGTCCGGGGTCATGGGTCCGGGGTCATGTGTCCGGGGTCCTGGGTCCGGGGTCATGGGTCCGGGGTCATGGGTCCGGGGTCATGGGTCCGGGGTCATGGGTCCGGGGTCATGGGTCCGGGGTCATGGGTCCGGGGTCATGGGTCCGGGGTCATGGGTCCGGGGTCATGGGTCCGGGGTCATGGGTCCGGGGTCATGGGTCCGGGGTCATGGGTCCGGGGTCATGGGTCCGGGGTCATGGGTCCGGGGTCATGGGTCCGGGGTCATGGGTCCGGGGTCATGGGTCCGGGGTCATGGGTCCGGGGTCATGGGTCCGGGGTCATGGGTCCGGGGTCATGGGTCCGGGGTCATGGGTCCGGGGTCATGGGTCCGGGGTCATGGGTCCGGGGTCATGGGTCCGGGGTCATGGGTCCGGGGTCATGGGTCCGGGGTCATGGGTCCGGGGTCATGGGTCCGGGGTCATGGGTCCGGGGTCATGGGTCCGGGGTCATGGGTCCGGGGTCATGGGTCCGGGGTCATGGGTCCGGGGTCATGGGCCCTGGGTCATGGGTCCGGGGTCATGGGTCCGGGGTCATGGGTCCGGGGTCATGGGTCCGGGGTCATGGGTCCGGGGTCATGGGTCCGGGGTCATGGGTCCGGGGTCATGGGTCCGGGGTCATGGGTCCGGGGTCATGGGTCCGGGGTCATGGGTCCGGGGTCATGGGTCCGGGGTCATGGGTCCGGGGTCATGGGTCCGGGGTCATGGGTCCGGGGTCATGGGTCCGGGGTCATGGGTCCGGGGTCATGGGTCCGGGGACATGGGTCCGGGGTCATGGGTCCGGGGTCATGGGTCCGGGGTCATGGGTCCGGGGTCATGGGTCTGGGGTCATGGGTCTGGGGTCATGGGTCTGGGGTCTTGGGTCTGGGGTCGTGGGTCCGGGGTCATGGGTCCGGGGTCATGTGTCCGGGGTCCTGGGTCCGGGGTTGTGGTTCCGGGGTCCTGGGTCCGGGGTCATGGGTCTGGGCTCATGGGTCTGGGGTCATGGGTCTGGGTTCATGGGTCTGGGGTCATGGGTCTGGGGTCATGGGTCTGGGGTCATGGGTCCGGGGTCATGGGTCCGTGGTCCTGTCTCCGGGGTCATGGGTCTGGGGTAATGGGTCTGGGGTCATGGGTCTCGGGTCATGGGTCTGGGGTCGTGGGTCCGGGTTCGTGGGTCCGGGGTCCTGGGTCCGGGGTCGTGGGTCCGGGGTCGTGGGTCTGGGGTCGTGGGTCTGGGGTCGTGGGTCTGGGGTCATGGGTCTGGGGTCATGGGTCTGGGGTCATGGGTCTGGGGTCATGGGTCTGGGTTCATGGGTCTGGGTTCATGGGTCTGGGGTCATGGGCCTGGGGTCATGGGTCTGGGGTCATGGGTCCGTGGTCCTGTCTCCGGGGTCATGGGTCTGGGGTAATGGGTCTGGGGTCATGGGTCTCGGGTCATGGGTCTGGGGTCGTGGGTCCGGGGTCGTGGGTCCGGGGTCGTGGGTCCGGGGTCGTGGGTCCGGGGTCATGGGTCCGGGGTCCTGGGTCCGGGGTCATGGGTCCGGGGTCATGGGTCCGGGGTCATGGGTCCGGGGTCATGGGTCCGGGGTCATGGGTCCGGGGTCATGGGTCCGTGGTAATGGGTCCGGGGTCATGGGTCCGGGGTCATGGGTCCGGGGTCATGGGTCCGGGGTCATGGGTCCGGGGTCATGGGTCCGGGGTCATGGGTCCGGGGTCATGGGTCCGGGGTCATGGGTCCGGGGTCATGGGTCCGGGGTCATGGGTCCGGGGTCATGGGTCCGGGGTCATGGGTCCGGGGTCATGGGTCCGGGGTCATGGGTCCGGGGTCATGGGTCCGGGGTCATGGGTCCGGGGTCATGGGTCCGGGGTCATGGGTCCGGGGTCATGGGTCCGGGGTCATGGGTCCGGGGTCATGGGTCCGGGGTCATGGGTCCGGGGTCATGGGTCCGGGGTCATGGGTCCAGGGTCATGGGTCCGGGGTCATGGGTCCGTGGTCCTGTCTCCGGGGTCATGGGTCTGGGGTAATTGGTCTGGGGTCATGGGTCTCGGGTCATGGGTCTGGGGTCGTGGGTCCGGGTTCGTGGGTCCGGGGTCCTGGGTCCGGGGTCGTGGGTCCGGGGTCGTGGGTCTGGGGTCGTGGGTCTGGGGTCGTGGGTCTGGGGTCATGGGTCTGGGGTCATGGGTCTGGGGTCATGGGTCTGGGGTCATGGGTCTGGGTTCATGGGTCTGGGTTCATGGGTCTGGGGTCATGGGCCTGGTGTCATGGGTCTGGGGTCATGGGTCCGTGGTCCTGTCTCCGGGGTCATGGGTCTGGGGTAATGGGTCTGGGGTCATGGGTCTCGGGTCATGGGTCTGGGGTCGTGGGTCCGGGGTCGTGGGTCCGTGGTAATGGGTCCGGGGTCATGGGTCCGGGGTCATGGGTCCGGGGTCATGGGTCCGGGGTCATGGGTCCGGGGTCATGGGTCCGGGGTCATGGGTCCGGGGTCATGGGTCCGGGGTCATGGGTCCGGGGTCATGGGTCCGGGGTCATGGGTCCGGGGTCATGGGTCCGGGGTCATGGGTCCGGGGTCATGGGTCCGGGGTCATGGGTCCGGGGTCATGGGTCCGGGGTCATGTGTCCGGGGTCATGGGTCCGGGGTCATGGGTCCTGGGTCATGGGTCCGGGGTCATGGGTCCGGGGTCATGGGTCCGGGGTCATGGCTCCGGGGTCATGGGTCTGGGGTCATGGGTCCGGGTTCATGGGTCCGGGGTCATGGGTCCGGGGTCATGGGTCCGGGGTCATGGGTCCGGGGTCATGGGTCCGGGGTCATGGGTCCGGGGTCATGGGTCCGGGGTCATGGGTCCGGGGTCATGGGTCCGGGGTCGTGGGTCCGGGGTCGTGGGTCCGGGGTCGTGGGTCCGGGGTCGTGGGTCCGGGGTCGTGGGTCCGGGGTCGTGGGTCCGGGGTCGTGGGTCCGGGGTCGTGGGTCCGGGGTCGTGGGTCCGGGGTCGTGGGTCTGGGGTCGTGGGTCCGGGGTCGTGGGTCCGGGGTCGTGGGTCCGGGGTCGTGGGTCCGGGGTCGTGGGTCCGGGGTCGTGGGTCCGGGGTCGTGGGTCCGGGGTCGTGGGTCCGGGGTCGTGGGTCTGGGGTCGTGGGTCCGGGGTCGTGGGTCCGGGGTCATGGGTCCGGGGTCATGGGTCCGGGGTCATGGGTCCGGGGTCATGGGTCCGGGGTCATGGGTCCGGGGTCATGGGTCCGGGGTCATGGGTCCTGGGTCATGGGTCCGGGGTCATGGGTCCGGGGTCATGGGTCCGGGGTCATGGGTCCGGGGTCATGGGTCCGGGGTCATGGGTCCGGGGTCATGGGTCCGGGGTCATGGGTCCGGGGTCATGGGTCCGGGGTCATGGGTCCGGGGTCATGGGTCCGGGGTCATGGGTCCAGGGTCATGGGTCCGGGGTCATGGGTCCGTGGTCCTGTCTCCGGGGTCATGGGTCTGGGGTAATTGGTCTGGGGTCATGGGTCTCGGGTCATGGGTCTGGGGTCATGGGTCCGGGGTCATGGGTCCGTGGTCCTGTCTCCGGGGTCATGGGTCTGGGGTAATGGGTCTGGGGTCATGGGTCCGTGGTAATGGGTCCGGGGTCATGGGTCCGGGGTCATGGGTCCGGGGTCATGGGTCCGGGGTCATGGGTCCGGGGTCGTGGGTCTGGGGTCGTGGGTCTGGGGTCGTGGGTCTGGGGTCATGGGTCTGGGGTCATGGGTCTGGGGTCATGGGTCTGGGGTCATGGGTCTGGGTTCATGTGTCTGGGTTCATGGGTCTGGGGTCATGGGCCTGGTGTCATGGGTCTGGGGTCATGGGTCCGTGGTCCTGTCTCCGGGGTCATGGGTCTGGGGTAATGGGTCTGGGGTCATGGGTCTCGGGTCATGGGTCTGGGGTCGTGGGTCCGGGGTCGTGGGTCCGGGGTCGTGGGTCCGGGGTCGTGGGTCCGGGGTCGTGGGTCCGGGGTCATGTGTCCGGGGTCATGTGTCCGGGGTCCTGGGTCCGGGGTCATGGGTCCGGGGTCATGGGTCCGGGGTCATGGGTCCGGGGTCATGGGTCCGTGGTAATGGGTCCGGGGTCATGGGTCCGGGGTCATGGGTCCGGGGTCATGGGTCCGGGGTCATGGGTCCGGGGTCATGGGTCCGGGGTCATGGGTCCGGGGTCATGGGTCCGGGGTCATGGGTCCGAGGTCATGGGTCCGGGGTCATGGGTCCGGGGTCATGGGTCCGGGGTCATGGGTCCGGGGTCATGGGTCCGGGGTCATGGGTCCGGGGTCATGGGTCCGGGGTCATGGGTCCGGGGTCATGGGTCCGGGGTCATGGGTCCGGGGTCATGGGTCCGGGGTCATGGGTCCGGGGTCATGGGTCCTGGGTCATGGGTCCGGGGTCATGGGTCCGGGGTCATGGGTCCGGGGTCATGGGTCCGGGGTCATGGGTCTGGGGTCATGGGTCCGGGTTCATGGGTCCGGGGTCATGGGTCCGGGGTCATGGGTCCGGGGTCATGGGTCCGGGGTCATGGGTCCGGGGTCATGGGTCCGGGGTCATGGGTCCGGGGTCATGGGTCCGGGGTCATGGGTCCGGGGTCGTGGGTCCGGGGTCGTGGGTCCGGGGTCGTGGGTCCGGGGTCGTGGGTCCGGGGTCGTGGGTCCGGGGTCGTGGGTCCGGGGTCGTGGGTCCGGGGTCGTGGGTCCGGGGTCGTGGGTCCGGGGTCGTGGGTCCGGGGTCGTGGGTCCGGGGTCGTGGGTCCGGGGTCGTGGGTCCGGGGTCGTGGGTCCGGGGTCGTGGGTCCGGGGTCGTGGGTCCGTGGTCGTGGGTCCGGGGTCCTGGGTCCGGGGTCATGGGTCCGTGGTAATGGGTCCGGGGTCATGGGTCCGGGGTCATGGGTCCGGGGTCATGGGTCCGGGGTCATGGGTCCGGGGTCATGGGTCCGGGGTCATGGGTCCGGGGTCATGGGTCCGGGGTCATGGGTCCGGGGTCATGGGTCCGGGGTCATGGGTCCGGGGTCATGGGTCCGGTGTCATGGGTCCGGGGTCATGGGTCCGGGGTCATGGGTCCGGGGTCATGGGTCCGGGGTCATGGGTCCGGGGTCATGGGTCCGGGGTCATGGGTCCAGGGGTCATGGGTCGGGGGTCATGGGTCCGGGGTCATGGGTCCGGGGTCATGGGTCCGGGGTCATGGGTCCGGGGTCATGGGTCCGGGGTCATGGGTCCTGGGTCATGGGTCTGGGGTAATGGGTCTGGGGTCATGGGTCTCGGGTCATGGGTCTGGGGTCGTGGGTCCGGGGTCATGGGTCCGGGGTCATGTGTCCGGGGTCCTGGGTCCGGGGTTGTGGTTCCGGGGTCCTGGGTCCGGGGTCATGGGTCCGGGGTCATGGGTCCGGCGTCATGGGTCCGGGGTCATGGGTCCGGTGTCATGGGTCTGGGCTCATGGGTCTGGGGTCATGGGTCTGGGTTCATGGGTCTGGGGTCATGGGTCTGGGGTCATGGGTCTGGGGTCATGGGTCCGGGGTCATGGGTCCGTGGTCCTGTCTCCGGGGTCATGGGTCTGGGGTAATGGGTCTGGGGTCATGGGTCTCGGGTCATGGGTCTGGGGTCGTGGGTCCGGGTTCGTGGGTCCGGGGTCCTGGGTCCGGGGTCGTGGGTCCGGGGTCGTGGGTCTGGGGTCGTGGGTCTGGGGTCGTGGGTCTGGGGTCATGGGTCTGGGGTCATGGGTCTGGGGTCATGGGTCTGGGGTCATGGGTCTGGGTTCATGGGTCTGGGTTCATGGGTCTGGGGTCATGGGCCTGGGGTCATGGGTCTGGGGTCATGGGTCCGTGGTCCTGTCTCCGGGGTCATGGGTCTGGGGTAATGGGTCTGGGGTCATGGGTCTCGGGTCATGGGTCTGGGGTCGTGGGTCCGGGGTCGTGGGTCCGGGGTCGTGGGTCCGGGGTCGTGGGTCCGGGGTCATGGGTCCGGGGTCCTGGGTCCGGGGTCATGGGTCCGGGGTCATGGGTCCGGGGTCATGGGTCCGGGGTCATGGGTCCGGGGTCATGGGTCCGGGGTCATGGGTCCGGTGTCATGGGTCCGGGGTCATGGGTCCGGGGTCATGGGTCCGGGGTCATGGGTCCGGGGTCATGGGTCCGGGGTCATGGGTCCGGGGTCATGGGTCCGGGGTCATGGGTCCTGGGTCATGGGTCCGGGGTCATGGGTCCGTGGTCCTGTCTCCGGGGTCATGGGTCTGGGGTAATGGGTCTGGGGTCATGGGTCCGTGGTAATGGGTCCGGGGTCATGGGTCCGGGGTCATGGGTCCGGGGTCATGGGTCCGGGGTCATGGGTCCGGGGTCGTGGGTCTGGGGTCGTGGGTCTGGGGTCGTGGGTCTGGGGTCATGGGTCTGGGGTCATGGGTCTGGGGTCATGGGTCTGGGGTCATGGGTCTGGGTTCATGTGTCTGGGTTCATGGGTCTGGGGTCATGGGCCTGGTGTCATGGGTCTGGGGTCATGGGTCCGTGGTCCTGTCTCCGGGGTCATGGGTCTGGGGTAATGGGTCTGGGGTCATGGGTCTCGGGTCATGGGTCTGGGGTCGTGGGTCCGGGGTCGTGGGTCCGGGGTCGTGGGTCCGGGGTCGTGGGTCCGGGGTCGTGGGTCCGGGGTCATGTGTCCGGGGTCATGTGTCCGGGGTCCTGGGTCCGTGGTCATGGGTCCGGGGTCATGGGTCCGGGGTCATGGGTCCGGGGTCATGGGTCCGTGGTAATGGGTCCGGGGTCATGGGTCCGGGGTCATGGGTCCGGGGTCATGGGTCCGGGGTCATGGGTCCGGGGTCATGGGTCCGGGGTCATGGGTCCGGGGTCATGGGTCCGGGGTCATGGGTCCGGGGTCATGGGTCCGGGGTCATGGGTCCGGGGTCATGGGTCCGGGGTCATGGGTCCGGGGTCATGGGTCCGGGGTCATGGGTCCGGGGTCATGGGTCCGGGGTCATGGGTCCGGGGTCATGGGTCCGGGGTCATGGGTCCGGGGTCATGGGTCCGGGGTCATGGGTCCGGGGTCATGGGTCCGGGGTCATGGGTCCTGGGTCATGGGTCCGGGGTCATGGGTCCGGGGTCATGGGTCCGGGGTCATGGGTCCGGGGTCATGGGTCCGGGGTCATGGGTCCGGGGTCATGGGTCTGGGGTCATGGGTCCGGGTTCATGGGTCCGGGGTCATGGGTCCGGTGTCATGGGTCCGGGGTCATGGGTCCGGGGTCATGGGTCCGGGGTCATGGGTCCGGGGTCATGGGTCCGGGGTCATGGGTCCGGGGTCATGGGTCCGGGGTCATGGGTCCGGGGTCATGGGTCCGGGGTCATGGGTCCGGGGTCGTGGGTCCGGGGTCGTGGGTCCGGGGTCGTGGGTCCGGGGTCGTGGGTCCGGGGTCGTGGGTCCGGGGTCGTGGGTCCGGGGTCGTGGGTCCGGGGTCGTGGGTCCGGGGTCGTGGGTCCGGGGTCGTGGGTCCGGGGTCGTGGGTCCGGGGTCGTGGGTCTGGGGTCGTGGGTCCGGGGTCGTGGGTCCGTGGTCGTGGGTCCGGGGTCCTGGGTCCGGGGTCATGGGTCCGTGGTAATGGGTCCGGGGTCATGGGTCCGGGGTCATGGGTCCGGGGTCATGGGTCCGGGGTCATGGGTCCGGGGTCATGGGTCCGGGGTCATGGGTCCGGGGTCATGGGTCCGGGGTCATGGGTCCGGGGTCATGGGTCCGGGGTCATGGGTCCGGGGTCATGGGTCCGGTGTCATGGGTCCGGGGTCATGGGTCCGGGGTCATGGGTCCGGGGTCATGGGTCCGGGGTCATGGGTCCGGGGTCATGGGTCCGGGGTCATGGGTCCAGGGGTCATGGGTCGGGGGTCATGGGTCCGGGGTCATGGGTCCGGGGTCATGGGTCCGGGGTCATGGGTCCGGGGTCATGGGTCCGGGGTCATGGGTCCTGGGTCATGGGTCTGGGGTAATGGGTCTGGGGTCATGGGTCTCGGGTCATGGGTCTGGGGTCGTGGGTCCGGGGTCATGGGTCCGGGGTCATGTGTCCGGGGTCCTGGGTCCGGGGTTGTGGTTCCGGGGTCCTGGGTCCGGGGTCATGGGTCCGGGGTCATGGGTCCGGCGTCATGGGTCCGGGGTCATGGGTCCGGTGTCATGGGTCTGGGCTCATGGGTCTGGGGTCATGGGTCTGGGTTCATGGGTCTGGGGTCATGGGTCTGGGGTCATGGGTCTGGGGTCATGGGTCCGGGGTCATGGGTCCGTGGTCCTGTCTCCGGGGTCATGGGTCTGGGGTAATGGGTCTGGGGTCATGGGTCTCGGGTCATGGGTCTGGGGTCGTGGGTCCGGGTTCGTGGGTCCGGGGTCCTGGGTCCGGGGTCGTGGGTCCGGGGTCGTGGGTCTGGGGTCGTGGGTCTGGGGTCGTGGGTCTGGGGTCATGGGTCTGGGGTCATGGGTCTGGGGTCATGGGTCTGGGGTCATGGGTCTGGGTTCATGGGTCTGGGTTCATGGGTCTGGGGTCATGGGCCTGGGGTCATGGGTCTGGGGTCATGGGTCCGTGGTCCTGTCTCCGGGGTCATGGGTCTGGGGTAATGGGTCTGGGGTCATGGGTCTCGGGTCATGGGTCTGGGGTCGTGGGTCCGGGGTCGTGGGTCCGGGGTCGTGGGTCCGGGGTCGTGGGTCCGGGGTCATGGGTCCGGGGTCCTGGGTCCGGGGTCATGGGTCCGGGGTCATGGGTCCGGGGTCATGGGTCCGGGGTCATGGGTCCGGGGTCATGGGTCCGTGGTAATGGGTCCGGGGTCATGGGTCCGGGGTCATGGGTCCGGGGTCATGGGTCCGGGGTCATGGGTCCGGGGTCATGGATCCGGGGTCATGGGTCCGGGGTCATGGGTCCGGGGTCATGGGTCCGGGGTCATGGGTCCGGGGTCATGGGTCCGGGGTCATGGGTCCGGGGTCATGGGTCCGGGGTCATGGGTCCGGGGTCATGGGTCCGGGGTCATGGGTCCGGGGTCATGGGTCCGGGGTCATGGGTCCGGGGTCATGGGTCCGGGGTCATGGGTCCGGGGTCATGGGTCCGGGGTCATGGGTCCGGGGTCATGGGTCCAGGGTCATGGGTCCGGGGTCATGGGTCCGTGGTCCTGTCTCCGGGGTCATGGGTCTGGGGTAATGGGTCTGGGGTCATGGGTCTCGGGTCATGGGTCTGGGGTCGTGGGTCCGGGTTCGTGGGTCCGGGGTCCTGGGTCCGGGGTCGTGGGTCCGGGGTCGTGGGTCTGGGGTCGTGGGTCTGGGGTCGTGGGTCTGGGGTCATGGGTCTGGGGTCATGGGTCTGGGGTCATGGGTCTGGGGTCATGGGTCTGGGTTCATGGGTCTGGGTTCATGGGTCTGGGGTCATGGGCCTGGTGTCATGGGTCTGGGGTCATGGGTCCGTGGTCCTGTCTCCGGGGTCATGGGTCTGGGGTAATTGGTCTGGGGTCATGGGTCTCGGGTCATGGGTCTGGGGTCGTGGGTCCGGGGTCGTGGGTCCGGGGTCGTGGGTCCGGGGTCGTGGGTCCGGGGTCGTGGGTCCGGGGTCATGTGTCCGGGGTCATGTGTCCGGGGTCCTGGGTCCGGGGTCATGGGTCCGGGGTCATGGGTCCGGGGTCATGGGTCCGGGGTCATGGGTCCGTGGTAATGGGTCCGGGGTCATGGGTCCGGGGTCATGGGTCCGGGGTCATGGGTCCGGGGTCATGGGTCCGGGGTCATGGGTCCGGGGTCATGGGTCCGGGGTCATGGGTCCGGGGTCATGGGTCCGGGGTCATGGGTCCGGGGTCATGGGTCCGGGGTCATGGGTCCGGGGTCATGGGTCCGGGGTCATGGGTCCGGGGTCATGGGTCCGGGGTCATGGGTCCGGGGTCATGGGTCCGGGGTCATGGGTCCGGGGTCATGGGTCCGGGGTCATGTGTCCGGGGTCATGGGTCCGGGGTCATGGGTCCTGGGTCATGGGTCCGGGGTCATGGGTCCGGGGTCATGGGTCCGGGGTCATGGGTCCGGGGTCATGGGTCTGGGGTCATGGGTCCGGGTTCATGGGTCCGGGGTCATGGGTCCGGGGTCATGGGTCCGGGGTCATGGGTCCGGGGTCATGGGTCCGGGGTCATGGGTCCGGGGTCATGGGTCCGGGGTCATGGGTCCGGGGTCGTGGGTCCGGGGTCGTGGGTCCGGGGTCGTGGGTCCGGGGTCGTGGGTCCGGGGTCGTGGGTCCGGGGTCGTGGGTCCGGGGTCGTGGGTCCGGGGTCGTGGGTCCGGGGTCGTGGGTCCGGGGTCGTGGGTCCGGGGTCGTGGGTCCGGGGTCGTGGGTCCGGGGTCGTGGGTCCGGGGTCGTGGGTCCGGGGTCGTGGGTCCGGGGTCGTGGGTCCGGGGTCGTGGGTCCGGGGTCGTGGGTCCGGGGTCGTGGGTCCGGGGTCGTGGGTCCGGGGTCGTGGGTCCGGGGTCGTGGGTCCGTGGTCGTGGGTCCGTGGTCCTGGGTCCGGGGTCATGGGTCCGTGGTAATGGGTCCGGGGTCATGGGTCCGGGGTCATGGGTCCGGGGTCATGGGTCCGGGGTCATGGGTCCGGGGTCATGGGTCCGGGGTCATGGGTCCGGGGTCATGGGTCCGGGGTCATGGGTCCGGGGTCATGGGTCCGGTGTCATGGGTCCGGGGTCATGGGTCCGGGGTCATGGGTCCGGGGTCATGGGTCCGGGGTCATGGGTCCGGGGTCATGGGTCCGGGGTCATGGGTCCAGGGGTCATGGGTACGGGGTCATGGGTCCGGGGTCATGGGTCCGGGGTCATGGGTCCGGGGTCATGGGTCCGGGGTCATGGGTCCGGGGTCATGGGTCCGGGGTCATGGGTCCGGGGTCATGGGTCCGGGGTCATGGGTCCGGGGTCATGGGTCCGGGGTCATGGGTCCGGGGTCATGGGTCCTGGGTCATGGGTCCGGGGTCATGGGTCCGTGGTCCTGTCTCCGGGGTCATGGGTCTGGGGTAATGGGTCTGGGGTCATGGGTCCGTGGTAATGGGTCCGGGGTCATGGGTCCGGGGTCATGGGTCCGGGGTCATGGGTCCGGGGTCATGGGTCCGGGGTCGTGGGTCTGGGGTCGTGGGTCTGGGGTCGTGGGTCTGGGGTCATGGGTCTGGGGTCATGGGTCTGGGGTCATGGGTCTGGGGTCATGGGTCTGGGTTCATGTGTCTGGGTTCATGGGTCTGGGGTCATGGGCCTGGTGTCATGGGTCTGGGGTCATGGGTCCGTGGTCCTGTCTCCGGGGTCATGGGTCTGGGGTAATGGGTCTGGGGTCATGGGTCTCGGGTCATGGGTCTGGGGTCGTGGGTCCGGGGTCGTGGGTCCGGGGTCGTGGGTCCGGGGTCGTGGGTCCGGGGTCGTGGGTCCGGGGTCATGTGTCCGGGGTCATGTGTCCGGGGTCCTGGGTCCGGGGTCATGGGTCCGGGGTCATGGGTCCGGGGTCATGGGTCCGGGGTCATGGGTCCGTGGTAATGGGTCCGGGGTCATGGGTCCGGGGTCATGGGTCCGGGGTCATGGGTCCGGGGTCATGGGTCCGGGGTCATGGGTCCGGGGTCATGGGTCCGGGGTCATGGGTCCGGGGTCATGGGTCCGGGGTCATGGGTCCGGGGTCATGGGTCCGGGGTCATGGGTCCGGGGTCATGGGTCCGGGGTCATGGGTCCGGGGTCATGTGTCCGGGGTCATGGGTCCGGGGTCATGGGTCCGGGGTCATGGGTCCGGGGTCATGGGTCCGGGGTCATGGGTCCGGGGTCATGGGTCCGGTGTCATGGGTCCGGGGTCATGGGTCCTGGGTCATGGGTCCGGGGTCATGGGTCCGGGGTCATGGGTCCGGGGTCATGGGTCCGGGGTCATGGGTCCGGGGTCATGGGTCTGGGGTCATGGGTCCGGGTTCATGGGTCCGGGGTCATGGGTCCGGGGTCATGGGTCCGGGGTCATGGGTCCGGGGTCATGGGTCCGGGGTCATGGGTCCGGGGTCATGGGTCCGGGGTCATGGGTCCGGGGTCATGGGTCCGGGGTCATGGGTCCGGGGTCGTGGGTCCGGGGTCGTGGGTCCGGGGTCGTGGGTCCGGGGTCGTGGGTCCGGGGTCGTGGGTCCGGGGTCGTGGGTCCGGGGTCGTGGGTCCGGGGTCGTGGGTCCGGGGTCGTGGGTCCGGGGTCATGGGTCTGGGGTCGTGGGTCCGGGGTCGTGGGTCCGGGGTCGTGGGTCCGGGGTCGTGGGTCCGGGGTCGTGGGTCCGGGGTCGTGGGTCCGGGGTCGTGGGTCCGGGGTCGTGGGTCCGGGGTCGTGGGTCCGGGGTCGTGGGTCTGGGGTCGTGGGTCCGGGGTCGTGGGTCCGTGGTCGTGGGTCCGGGGTCCTGGGTCCGGGGTCATGGGTCCGTGGTAATGGGTCCGGGGTCATGGGTCCGGGGTCATGGGTCCGGGGTCATGGGTCCGGGGTCATGGGTCCGGGGTCATGGGTCCGGGGTCATGGGTCCGGGGTCATGGGTCCGGGGTCATGGGTCCGGGGTCATGGGTCCGGGGTCATGGGTCCGGGGTCATGGGTCCGGTGTCATGGGTCCGGGGTCATGGGTCCGGGGTCATGGGTCCGGGGTCATGGGTCCGGGGTCATGGGTCCGGGGTCATGGGTCCGGGGTCATGGGTCCAGGGGTCATGGGTCCGGGGTCATGGGTCCGGGGTCATGGGTCCGGGGTCATGGGTCCGGGGTCATGGGTCCGGGGTCATGGGTCCTGGGTCATGGGTCTGGGGTAATGGGTCTGGGGTCATGGGTCTCGGGTCATGGGTCTGGGGTCGTGGGTCCGGGGTCATGGGTCCGGGGTCATGTGTCCGGGGTCCTGGGTCCGGGGTTGTGGTTCCGGGGTCCTGGGTCCGGGGTCATGGGTCCGGGGTCATGGGTCCGGCGTCATGGGTCCGGGGTCATGGGTCCGGTGTCATGGGTCCGTGGTAATGGGTCCGGGGTCATGGGTTCGGGGTCATGGGTCTGGGGTCATGGGTCTGGGGTCATGGGTCTGGGGTCGTGGGTCTGGGGTCATGGGGCTGGGGTCATGGGTCTGGGGTCATGGGTCTGGGGTCATGGGTCCGGGGTCATGGGTCCGGGGTCATGGGGCCGGGGTCATGGGTCCGGGGTCATGGGTCCGGGGTCATGGGTCCGGGGTCATGTGTCCGGGGTCCTGGGTCCGGGGTCATGGGTCCGGGGTCATGGGTCCGGGGTCATGGGTCCGGGGTCATGGGTCCGGGGTCATGGGTCCGGGGTCATGGGTCCGGGGTCATGGGTCCGGGGTCATGGGTCCGGGGTCATGGGTCCGGGGTCATGGGTCTGGGCTCATGGGTCTGGGGTCATGGGTCTGGGTTCATGGGTCTGGGGTCATGGGTCTGGGGTCATGGGTCTGGGGTCATGGGTCTGGGGTCATGGGTCCGGGGTCATGGGTCCGTGGTCCTGTCTCCGGGGTCATGGGTCTGGGGTAATGGGTCTGGGGTCATGGGTCTCGGGTCATGGGTCTGGGGTCGTGGGTCCGGGTTCGTGGGTCCGGGGTCCTGGGTCCGGGGTCGTGGGTCCGGGGTCGTGGGTCTGGGGTCGTGGGTCTGGGGTCGTGGGTCTGGGGTCGTGGGTCTGGGGTCATGGGTCTGGGGTCATGGGTCTGGGGTCATGGGTCTGGGGTCATGGGTCTGGGTTCATGGGTCTGGGTTCATGGGTCTGGGGTCATGGGCCTGGGGTCATGGGTCTGGGGTCATGGGTCTGGGGTCATGGGTCTGGGGTCATGGGTCTGGGGTCATGGGTCTGGGGTCATGGGTCTGGGGTCATGGGTCTGGGGTCATGGGTCTGGGGTCATGGGTCTGGGGTCATGGGTCTGGGGTCATGGGTCTGGGGTCATGGGTCCGGGGTCATGTGTCCGGGGTCATGTGTCCGGGGTCCTGGGTCCGGGGTCATGGGTCCGGGGTCATGGGTCCGGGGTCATGGGTCCGGGGTTGTGGTTCCGGGGTCCTGGGTCCGGGGTCATGGGTCCGGGGTCATGGGTCCGGCGTCATGGGTCCGGGGTCATGGGTCCGGTGTCATGGGTCCGTGGTAATGGGTCCGGGGTCATGGGTTCGGGGTCATGGGTCTGGGGTCATGGGTCTGGGGTCATGGGTCTGGGGTCGTGGGTCTGGGGTCATGGGGCTGGGGTCATGGGTCTGGGGTCATGGGTCTGGGGTCATGGGTCCGGGGTCATGGGTCCGGGGTCATGGGTCCGGGGTCATGGGTCCGGGGTCATGGGTCCGGGGTCATGGGTCCGGGGTCATGGGTCCGGGGTCATGGGTCCGGGGTCATGGGTCCGGGGTCATGGGTCTGGGCTCATGGGTCTGGGGTCATGGGTCTGGGTTCATGGGTCTGGGGTCATGGGTCTGGGGTCATGGGTCTGGGGTCATGGGTCCGGGGTCATGGGTCCGTGGTCCTGTCTCCGGGGTCATGGGTCTGGGGTAATGGGTCTGGGGTCATGGGTCTCGGGTCATGGGTCTGGGGTCGTGGGTCCGGGTTCGTGGGTCCGGGGTCCTGGGTCCGGGGTCGTGGGTCCGGGGTCGTGGGTCTGGGGTCGTGGGTCTGGGGTCGTGGGTCTGGGGTCATGGGTCTGGGGTCATGGGTCTGGGGTCATGGGTCTGGGTTCATGGGTCTGGGTTCATGGGTCTGGGGTCATGGGCCTGGGGTCATGGGTCTGGGGTCATGGGTCTGGGGTCATGGGTCTGGGGTCATGGGTCTGGGGTCATGGGTCTGGGGTCATGGGTCTGGGGTCATGGGTCTGGGGTCATGGGTCTGGGGTCATGGGTCTGGGGTCATGGGTCTGGGGTCATGGGTCTGGGGTCATGGGTCTGGGGTCATGGGTCTGGGGTCATGGGTCTGGGGTCATGGGTCTGGGGTCATGGGTCTGGGGTCATGGGTCTGGGGTCATGGGTCTGGGGTCATGGGTCTGGGGTCATGGGTCTGGGGTCATGGGTCTGGGGTCATGGGTCTGGGGTCATGGGTCTGGGGTCATGGGTCTGGGGTCATGGGTCTGGGGTCATGGGTCTGGGGTCATGGGTCTGGGGTCTTGGGTCTGGGGTCGTGGGTCTGGGGTCGTGGGTCCGGGGTCGTGGGTCCGGGGTCGTGGGTCCGGGGTCGTGGGTCCGGGGTCATGTGTCCGGGGTCATGTGTCCGGGGTCCTGGGTCCGGGGTCATGGGTCCGGGGTCATGGGTCCGGGGTCATGGGTCCGGGGTCATGGGTCCGGGGTCATGGGTCCGTGGTAATGGGTCCGGGGTCATGGGTCTGGGGTCATGGGTCTGGGTTCATGGGTCTGGGGTCATGGGTCTGGGGTCATGGGTCTGGGGTCATGGGTCTGGGGTCATGGGTCCGGGGTCATGGGTCCGGGGTCATGGGTCCGTGGTCCTGTCTCCGGGGTCATGGGTCTGGGGTAATGGGTCTGGGGTCATGGGTCTCGGGTCATGGGTCTGGGGTCGTGGGTCCGGGTTCGTGGGTCCGGGGTCCTGGGTCCGGGGTCGTGGGTCCGGGGTCGTGGGTCTGGGGTCGTGGTTCTGGGGTCGTGGGTCTGGGGTCATGGGTCAGGGGTCATGGGTCTGGGGTCATGGGTCTGGGGTCATGGGTCTGGGTTCATGGGTCTGGGT
Source organism: Andrena hattorfiana (assembly GCA_944738655.2). Lineage (NCBI taxonomy): Eukaryota > Metazoa > Arthropoda > Insecta > Hymenoptera > Andrenidae > Andrena > Andrena hattorfiana. The sequence goes on from OX122889.2 coordinate 64,964,558, forward strand.
TCATGGGTCTGGGGTCATGGGCCTGGGGTCATGGGTCTGGGGTCATGGGTCCGTGGTCCTGTCTCCGGGGTCATGGGTCTGGGGTAATGGGTCTGGGGTCATGGGACTCGGGTCATGGTTCTGGGGTCGTGGGTCCGGGGTCGTGGGTCCGGGGTCGTGGGTCCGGGGTCGTGGGTCCGGGGTCATGTGTCCGGGGTCCTGGGTCCGGGGTCATGGGTCCGGGGTCATGGGTCCGGGGTCATGGGTCCGGGGTCATGGGTCCGGGGTCATGGGTCCGTGGTAATGGGTCCGGGGTCATGGGTCCGGGGTCATGGGTCCGGGGTCATGGGTCCGGGGTCATGGGTCCGGGGTCATGGGTCCGGGGTCATGGGTCCGGGGTCATGGGTCCGGGGTCATGGGTCCGGGGTCATGGGTCCGGGGTCATGGGTCCGGGGTCATGGGTCCGGGGTCATGGGTCCGGGGTCATGGGTCCGGGGTCATGGGTCCGGGGTCATGGGTCCGGGGTCATGGGTCCGGGGTCATGGGTCCGGGGTCATGGGTCCGGGGTCATGGGTCCGGGGTCATGGGTCCGGGGTCATGGGTCCGGGGTCATGGGTCCGGGGTCATGGGTCCGGGGTCATGGGTCCGGGGTCATGGGTCCTGGGTCATGGGTCCGGGGTCATGGGTCCGTGGTCCTGTCTCCGGGGTCATGGGTCTGGGGTAATGGGTCTGGGGTCATGGGTCTCGGGTCATGGGTCTGGGGTCGTGGGTCCGGGTTCGTGGGTCCGGGGTCCTGGGTCCGGGGTCGTGGGTCCGGGGTCGTGGGTCTGGGGTCGTGGGTCTGGGGTCGTGGGTCTGGGGTCATGGGTCTGGGGTCATGGGTCTGGGGTCATGGGTCTGGGGTCATGGGTCTGGGTTCATGGGTCTGGGTTCATGGGTCTGGGGTCATGGGCCTGGGGTTATGGGTCTGGGGTCATGGGTCCGTGGTCCTGTCTCCGGGGTCATGGGTCTGGGGTAATGGGTCTGGGGTTATGGGTCTCGGGTCATGGGTCTGGGGTCGTGGGTCCGGGGTCGTGGGTCCGGGGTCGTGGGTCCGGGGTCGTGGGTCCGGGGTCATGTGTCCGGGGTCATATGTCCGGGGTCCTGGGTCCGGGGTCATTGGTCCGGGGTCATGGGTCCGGGGTCATGGGTCCGGGGTCATGGGTCCGGGGTCATGGGTCCGTGGTAATGGGTCCGGGGTCATGGGTCCGGGGTCATGGGTCCGGGGTCATGGGTCCGGGGTCATGGGTCCGGGGTCATGGGTGCGGGGTCATGGGTCCGGGGTCATGGGTCCGGGGTCATGGGTCCGGGGTCATGGGTCCGGGGTCATGGGTCCGGGGTCATGGGTCCGGGGTCATGGGTCCGGGGTCATGGGTCCGGGGTCATGGGTCCGGGGTCATGGGTCCGGGGTCATGGGTCCGGGGTCATGGGTCCGGGGTCATGGGTCCGGGGTCATGGGTCCGGGGTCATGGGTCCGGGGTCATGGGTCCGGGGTCATGGGTCCGGGGTCATGGGTCCTGGGTCATGGGTCCGGGGTCATGGGTCCGGGGTCATGGGTCCGGGGTCATGGGTCCGGGGTCATGGGTCCGGGGTCATGGGTCCGGGTTCATGGGTCCGGGGTCATGGGTCCGGGGTCATGGGTCTGGGGTCATGGGTCTGGGTTCATGGGTCTGGGGTCATGGGTCTGGGGTCATGGTTCTGGGGTCATGGGTCTGGGGTCATGGGTCCGTGGTCCTGTCTCCGGGGTCATGGGTCTGGGGTAATGGGTCTGGGGTCATGGGTCTCGGGTCATGGGTCTGGGGTCGTGGGTACGGGGTCGTGGGTCCGGGGTCATGGGTCCGGGGTCATGTGTCCGGCGTCCTGGGTCCGGGGTTGTGGTTCCGGGGTCCTGGGTCCGGGGTCATGGGTCCGGGGTCATGGGTCCGGCGTCATGGGTCCGGGGTCATGGGTCCGGTGTCATGGGTCCGGGGTCGTGGGTCCGGGGTCATGGGTCCGTGGTAATGGGTCCGGGGTCATGGGTCCGGGGTCATGGGTCTGGGGTCATGGGTCTGGGGTCTTGGGTCCGGGGTCATGGGTCCGGGGTCATGGGTCCGGGGTCATGGGTCCGGGCTCATGGGTCCGGGGTCATGGGTCCGGGGTCATGGGTCCGGGGTCATGGGTCCGGGGTCATGGGTCCGGGGTCATGGGTCCGGGGTCATGGGTCCGGGGTCATGGGTCCGGGGTCATGGGTCCGGGGTCATGGGTCCGGGGTCATTGGTCTGGGGTCATGGGTCTGGGGTCATGGGTCCGGTGTCATGTGTCCGTTGTCATGGGACCGGGGTCATGGGACCGGGGTCATGGGTCCGGGGTCATGGGTCCGGGGTCCTGGGTCCGGGGTCCGGGGTCCGGGGTCATGGGTCTGGGGTAATGGGTCTGGGGTCATGGGTCTCGGGTCATGGGTCTGGGGTCGTGGGTCCGGGGTCGTGGGTCCGGGGTCATGGGTCCGGGGTCATGTGTCCGGGGTCCTGGGTCCGGGGTTGTGGTTCCGGGGTCCTGGGTCCGGGGTCATGGGTCTGGGCTCATGGGTCTGGGGTCATGGGTCTGGGTTCATGGGTCTGGGGTCATGGGTCTGGGGTCATGGGTCTGGGGTCATGGGTCCGGGGTCATGGGTCCGTGGTCCTGTCTCCGGGGTCATGGGTCTGGGGTAATGGGTCTTGGGTCATGGGTCTCGGGTCATGGGTCTGGGGTCGTGGGTCCGGGTTCGTGGGTCCGTGGTCCTGGGTCCGGGGTCGTGGGTCCGGGGTCGTGGGTCTGGGGTCGTGGTTCTGGGGTCGTGGGTCTGGGGTCATGGGTCTGGGGTCATGGGTCTGGGGTCATGGGTCTGGGGTCATGGGTCTGGGTTCATGGGTCTGCGTTCATGGGTCTGGGGTCCTGGGTCCGGGGTCATGGGTCCGGGGTCATGGGTCCGGCGTCATGGGTCCGGGGTCATGGGTCCGGTGTCATGGGTCCGGGGTCGTGGGTCCGGGGTCATGGGTCCGTGGTAATGGGTCCGGGGTCATGGGTCCGGGGTCATGGGTCTGGGGTCATGGGTCTGGGGTCTTGGGTCCGGGGTCATGGGTCCGGGGTCATGGGTCCGGGGTCATGGGTCCGGGGTCATGGGTCCGGGGTCATGGGTCCGGGGTCATGGGTCCGGGGTCATGGGTCCGGGGTCATGGGTCCGGGGTCATGGGTCCGGGGTCATGGGTCCGGGGTCATGGGTCTGGGGTCATTGGTCTGGGGTCATGGGTCTGGGGTCATGGGTCCGGTGTCATGTGTCCGTTGTCATGGGACCGGGGTCATGGGACCGGGGTCATGGGTCCGGGGTCATGGGTCCGGGGTCCTGGGTCCGGGGTCCGGGGTCCGGGGTCATGGGTCCGTGGTCCTGTCTCCGGGGTCATGGGTCTGGGGTAATGGGTCTGGGGTCATGGGTCTCGGGTCATGGGTCTGGGGTCGTGGGTCCGGGGTCGTGGGTCCGGGGTCATGGGTCCGGGGTCATGTGTCCGGGGTCCTGGGTCCGGGGTTGTGGTTCCGGGGTCCTGGGTCCGGGGTCATGGGTCTGGGCTCATGGGTCTGGGGTCATGGGTCTGGGTTCATGGGTCTGGGGTCATGGGTCTGGGGTCATGGGTCTGGGGTCATGGGTCTGGGGTCATGGGTCCGGGGTCATGGGTCCGTGGTCCTGTCTCCGGGGTCATGGGTCTGGGGTAATGGGTCTGGGGTCATGGGTCTCGGGTCATGGGTCTGGGGTCGTGGGTCCGGGTTCGTGGGTCCGGGGTCCTGGGTCCGGGGTCGTGGGTCCGGGGTCGTGGGTCTGGGGTCGTGGGTCTGGGGTCGTGGGTCTGGGGTCATGGGTCTGGGGTCATGGGTCTGGGGTCATGGGTCTGGGGTCATGGGTCTGGGTTCATGGGTCTGGGTTCATGGGTCTGGGGTCATGGGCCTGGGGTCATGGGTCTGGGGTCATGGGTCCGTGGTCCTGTCTCCGGGGTCATGGGTCTGGGGTAATGGGTCTGGGGTCATGGGTCTCGGGTCATGGGTCTGGGGTCGTGGGTCCGGGGTCGTGGGTCCGGGGTCGTGGGTCCGGGGTCGTGGGTCCGGGGTCGTGGGTCCGGGGTCATGTGTCCGGGGTCCTGGGTCCGGGGTCATGGGTCCGGGGTCATGGGTCCGGGGTCATGGGTCCGGGGTCATGGGTCCGGGGTCATGGGTCCGTGGTAATGGGTCCGGGGTCATGGGTCCGGGGTCATGGGTCCGGGGTCATGGGTCCGGGGTCATGGGTCCGGGGTCATGGGTCCGGGGTCATGGGTCCGGGGTCATGGGTCCGGGGTCATGGGTCCGGGGTCATGGGTCCGGGGTCATGGGTCCGGGGTCATGGGTCCGGGGTCATGGGTCCGGGGTCATGGGTCCGGGGTCATGGGTCCGGGGTCATGGGTCCGGGGTCATGGGTCCGGGGTCATGGGTCCGGGGTCATGGGTCCGGGGTCATGGGTCCGGGGTCATGGGTCCGGGGTCATGGGTCCGGGGTCATGGGTCCTGGGTCATGGGTCCGGGGTCATGGGTCCGTGGTCCTGTCTCCGGGGTCATGGGTCTGGGGTAATGGGTCTGGGGTCATGGGTCTCGGGTCATGGGTCTGGGGTCGTGGGTCCGGGTTCGTGGGTCCGGGGTCCTGGGTCCGGGGTCGTGGGTCCGGGGTCGTGGGTCTGGGGTCGTGGGTCTGGGGTCGTGGGTCTGGGGTCGTGGGTCTGGGGTCATGGGTCTGGGGTCATGGGTCTGGGGTCATGGGTCTGGGGTCATGGGTCTGGGTTCATGGGTCTGGGTTCATGGGTCTGGGGTCATGGGCCTGGGGTTATGGGTCTGGGGTCATGGGTCCGTGGTCCTGTCTCCGGGGTCATGGGTCTGGGGTAATGGGTCTGGGGTTATGGGTCTCGGGTCATGGGTCTGGGGTCGTGGGTCCGGGGTCGTGGGTCCGGGGTCGTGGGTCCGGGGTCGTGGGTCCGGGGTCATGTGTCCGGGGTCATATGTCCGGGGTCCTGGGTCCGGGGTCATTGGTCCGGGGTCATGGGTCCGGGGTCATGGGTCCGGGGTCATGGGTCCGGGGTCATGGGTCCGGGGTCATGGGTCCGGGGTCATGGGTCCGGGGTCATGGGTCCGGGGTCATGGGTCCGGGGTCATGGGTCCGGGGTCATGGGTCCGGGGTCAAGGGTCCGGGGTCATGGGTCCGGGGTCATGGGTCCGGGGTCATGGGTCCGGGGTCATGGGTCCGGGGTCATGGGTCCGGGGTCATGGGTCCGGGGTCATGGGTCCGGGGTCATGGGTCCGGGGTCATGGGTCCTGGGTCATGGGTCCGGGGTCATGGGTCCGGGGTCATGGGTCCGGGGTCATGGGTCCGGGGTCATGGGTCCGGGGTCATGGGTCCAGGGTCATGGGTCCGGGGTCATGGGTCCGTGGTCCTGTCTCCGGGGTCATGGGTCTGGGGTAATGGGTCTGGGGTCATGGGTCTCGGGTCATGGGTCTGGGGTCGTGGGTCCGGGTTCGTGGGTCCGGGGTCCTGGGTCCGGGGTCGTGGGTCCGGGGTCGTGGGTCTGGGGTCGTGGGTCTGGGGTCGTGGGTCTGGGGTCATGGGTCTGGGGTCATGGGTCTGGGGTCATGGGTCTGGGGTCATGGGTCTGGGTTCATGGGTCTGGGTTCATGGGTCTGGGGTCATGGGCCTGGTGTCATGGGTCTGGGGTCATGGGTCCGTGGTCCTGTCTCCGGGGTCATGGGTCTGGGGTAATGGGTCTGGGGTCATGGGTCTCGGGTCATGGGTCTGGGGTCGTGGGTCCGGGGTCGTGGGTCTGGGGTCGTGGGTCCGGGGTCGTGGGTCCGGGGTCGTGGGTCCGGGGTCGTGGGTCCGGGGTCATGTGTCCGGGGTCATGTGTCCGGGGTCCTGGGTCCGGGGTCATGGGTCCGGGGTCATGGGTCCGGGGTCATGGGTCCGGGGTCATGGGTCCGGGGTCATGGGTCCGTGGTAATGGGTCCGGGGTCATGGGTCTGGGGTCATGGGTCTGGGTTCATGGGTCTGGGGTCATGGGTCTGGGGTCATGGGTCTGGGGTCATGGGTCTGGGGTCATGGGTCCGGGGTCATGGGTCCGGGGTCATGGGTCCGTGGTCCTGTCTCCGGGGTCATGGGTCTGGGGTAATGGGTCTGGGGTCATGGGTCTCGGGTCATGGGTCTGGGGTCGTGGGTCCGGGTTCGTGGGTCCGGGGTCCTGGGTCCGGGGTCGTGGGTCCGGGGTCGTGGGTCTGGGGTCGTGGTTCTGGGGTCGTGGGTCTGGGGTCATGGGTCTGGGGTCATGGGTCTGGGGTCATGGGTCTGGGGTCATGGGTCTGGGTTCATGGGTCTGGGTTCATGGGTCTGGGGTCATGGGCCTGGGGTCATGGGTCTGGGGTCATGGGTCCGTGGTCCTGTCTCCGGGGTCATGGGTCTGGGGTAATGGGTCTGGGGTCATGGGACTCGGGTCATGGTTCTGGGGTCGTGGGTCCGGGGTCGTGGGTCCGGGGTCGTGGGTCCGGGGTCGTGGGTCCGGGGTCATGTGTCCGGGGTCCTGGGTCCGGGGTCATGGGTCCGGGGTCATGGGTCCGGGGTCATGGGTCCGGGGTCATGGGTCCGTGGTCATGGGTCCGTGGTAATGGGTCCGGGGTCATGGGTCCGGGGTCATGGGTCCGGGGTCATGGGTCCGGGGTCATGGGTCCGGGGTCATGGGTCCGGGGTCATGGGTCCGGGGTCATGGGTCCGGGGTCATGGGTCCGGGGTCATGGGTCCGGGGTCATGGGTCCGGGGTCATGGGTCCGGGGTCATGGGTCCGGGGTCATGGGTCCGGGGTCATGGGTCCGGGGTCATGGGTCCGGGGTCGTGGGTCTGGGGTCGTGGGTCTGGGGTCGTGGGTCTGGGGTCATGGGTCCGGGGTCATGGGTCCGGGGTCATGGGTCCGGGGTCATGGGTCCGGGGTCATGGGTCCGGGGTCATGGGTCCGGGGTCATGGGTCTGGGGTCATGGGCCTGGGGTTATGGGTCTGGGGTCATGGGTCCGTGGTCCTGTCTCCGGGGTCATGGGTCTGGGGTAATGGGTCTGGGGTTATGGGTCTCGGGTCATGGGTCTGGGGTCGTGGGTCCGGGGTCGTGGGTCCGGGGTCGTGGGTCCGGGGTCGTGGGTCCGGGGTCATGTGTCCGGGGTCATATGTCCGGGGTCCTGGGTCCGGGGTCATTGGTCCGGGGTCATGGGTCCGGGGTCATGGGTCCGGGGTCATGGGTCCGGGGTCATGGGTCCGTGGTAATGGGTCCGGGGTCATGGGTCCGGGGTCATGGGTCCGGGGTCATGGGTCCGGGGTCATGGGTCCGGGGTCATGGGTCCGGGGTCATGGGTGCGGGGTCATGGGTCCGGGGTCATGGGTCCGGGGTCATGGGTCCGGGGTCATGGGTCCGGGGTCATGGGTCCGGGGTCATGGGTCCGGGGTCATGGGTCCGGGGTCATGGGTCCGGGGTCATGGGTCCGGGGTCATGGGTCCGGGGTCATGGGTCCGGGGTCATGGGTCCGGGGTCATGGGTCCGGGGTCATGGGTCCGGGGTCATGGGTCCGGGGTCATGGGTCCTGGGTCATGGGTCCGGGGTCATGGGTCCGGGGTCATGGGTCCGGGGTCATGGGTCCGGGGTCATGGGTCCGGGGTCATGGGTCCAGGGTCATGGGTCCGGGGTCATGGGTCCGTGGTCCTGTCTCCGGGGTCATGGGTCTGGGGTAATGGGTCTGGGGTCATGGGTCTCGGGTCATGGGTCTGGGGTCGTGGGTCCGGGTTCGTGGGTCCGGGGTCCTGGGTCCGGGGTCGTGGGTCCGGGGTCGTGGGTCTGGGGTCGTGGGTCTGGGGTCGTGGGTCTGGGGTCATGGGTCTGGGGTCATGGGTCTGGGGTCATGGGTCTGGGGTCATGGGTCTGGGTTCATGGGTCTGGGTTCATGGGTCTGGGGTCATGGGCCTGGTGTCATGGGTCTGGGGTCATGGGTCCGTGGTCCTGTCTCCGGGGTCATGGGTCTGGGGTAATGGGTCTGGGGTCATGGGTCTCGGGTCATGGGTCTGGGGTCGTGGGTCCGGGGTCGTGGGTCCGGGGTCGTGGGTCCGGGGTCGTGGGTCCGGGGTCGTGGGTCCGGGGTCATGTGTCCGGGGTCATGTGTCCGGGGTCCTGGGTCCGGGGTCATGGGTCCGGGGTCATGGGTCCGGGGTCATGGGTCCGGGGTCATGGGTCCGTGGTAATGGGTCCGGGGTCATGGGTCCGGGGTCATGGGTCCGGGGTCATGGGTCCGGGGTCATGGGTCCGGGGTCATGGGTCCGGGGTCATGGGTCCGGGGTCATGGGTCCGGGGTCATGGGTCCGGGGTCATGGGTCCGGGGTCATGGGTCCGGGGTCATGGGTCCGGGGTCATGGGTCCGGGGTCATGGGTCCGGGGTCATGGGTCCGGGGTCATGGGTCCTGGGTCATGGGTCCGGGGTCATGGGTCCGGGGTCATGGGTCCGGGGTCATGGGTCCGGGGTCATGGGTCTGGGGTCATGGGTCCGGGTTCATGGGTCCGGGGTCATGGGTCCGGGGTCATGGGTCCGGGGTCATGGGTCCGGGGTCATGGGTCCGGGGTCATGGGTCCGGGGTCATGGGTCCGGGGTCATGGGTCCGGGGTCATGGGTCCGGGGTCATGGGTCCGGGGTCGTGGGTCCGGGGTCGTGGGTCCGGGGTCGTGGGTCCGGGGTCGTGGGTCCGGGGTCGTGGGTCCGGGGTCGTGGGTCCGGGGTCGTGGGTCCGGGGTCGTGGGTCCGGGGTCGTGGGTCCGGGGTCGTGGGTCCGGGGTCGTGGGTCTGGGGTCGTGGGTCCGGGGTCGTGGGTCCGGGGTCGTGGGTCCGGGGTCGTGGGTCCGGGGTCGTGGGTCCGGGGTCGTGGGTCCGGGGTCGTGGGTCCGGGGTCGTGGGTCCGGGGTCGTGGGTCCGGGGTCGTGGGTCCGGGGTCGTGGGTCCGGGGTCGTGGGTCCGTGGTCGTGGGTCCGGGGTCCTGGGTCCGGGGTCATGGGTCCGTGGTAATGGGTCCGGGGTCATGGGTCCGGGGTCATGGGTCCGGGGTCATGGGTCCGGGGTCATGGGTCCGGGGTCATGGGTCCGGGGTCATGGGTCCGGGGTCATGGGTCCGGGGTCATGGGTCCGGGGTCATGGGTCCGGGGTCATGGGTCCGGGGTCATGGGTCCGGTGTCATGGGTCCGGGGTCATGGGTCCGGGGTCATGGGTCCGGGGTCATGGGTCCGGGGTCATGGGTCCGGGGTCATGGGTCCGGGGTCATGGGTCCAGGGGTCATGGGTCCGGGGTCATGGGTCCGGGGTCATGGGTCCGGGGTCATGGGTCCGGGGTCATGGGTCCGGGGTCATGGGTCCGGGGTCATGGGTCCGGGGTCATGGGTCCGGGGTCATGGGTCCGGGGTCATGGGTCCGGGGTCATGGGTCCGGGGTCATGGGTCCGTGGTCCTGTCTCCGGGGTCATGGGTCTGGGGTAATGGGTCTGGGGTCATGGGTCCGTGGTAATGGGTCCGGGGTCATGGGTCCGGGGTCATGGGTCCGGGGTCATGGGTCCGGGGTCATGGGTCCGGGGTCGTGGGTCTGGGGTCGTGGGTCTGGGGTCGTGGGTCTGGGGTCATGGGTCTGGGGTCATGGGTCTGGGGTCATGGGTCTGGGGTCATGGGTCTGGGTTCATGTGTCTGGGTTCATGGGTCTGGGGTCATGGGCCTGGTGTCATGGGTCTGGGGTCATGGGTCCGTGGTCCTGTCTCCGGGGTCATGGGTCTGGGGTAATGGGTCTGGGGTCATGGGTCTCGGGTCATGGGTCTGGGGTCGTGGGTCCGGGGTCGTGGGTCCGGGGTCGTGGGTCCGGGGTCGTGGGTCCGGGGTCGTGGGTCCGGGGTCATGTGTCCGGGGTCATGTGTCCGGGGTCCTGGGTCCGGGGTCATGGGTCCGGGGTCATGGGTCCGGGGTCATGGGTCCGGGGTCATGGGTCCGTGGTAATGGGTCCGGGGTCATGGGTCCGGGGTCATGGGTCCGGGGTCATGGGTCCGGGGTCATGGGTCCGGGGTCATGGGTCCGGGGTCATGGGTCCGGGGTCATGGGTCCGGGGTCATGGGTCCGGGGTCATGGGTCCGGGGTCATGGGTCCGGGGTCATGGGTCCGGGGTCATGGGTCCGGGGTCATGGGTCCGGGGTCATGTGTCCGGGGTCATGGGTCCGGGGTCATGGGTCCGGGGTCATGGGTCCGGGGTCATGGGTCCGGGGTCATGGGTCCGGGGTCATGGGTCCGGTGTCATGGGTCCGGGGTCATGGGTCCTGGGTCATGGGTCCGGGGTCATGGGTCCGGGGTCATGGGTCCGGGGTCATGGGTCCGGGGTCATGGGTCCGGGGTCATGGGTCTGGGGTCATGGGTCCGGGTTCATGGGTCCGGGGTCATGGGTCCGGGGTCATGGGTCCGGGGTCATGGGTCCGGGGTCATGGGTCCGGGGTCATGGGTCCGGGGTCATGGGTCCGGGGTCATGGGTCCGGGGTCATGGGTCCGGGGTCATGGGTCCGGGGTCGTGGGTCCGGGGTCGTGGGTCCGGGGTCGTGGGTCCGGGGTCGTGGGTCCGGGGTCGTGGGTCCGGGGTCGTGGGTCCGGGGTCGTGGGTCCGGGGTCGTGGGTCCGGGGTCGTGGGTCCGGGGTCGTGGGTCCGGGGTCATGGGTCTGGGGTCGTGGGTCCGGGGTCGTGGGTCCGGGGTCGTGGGTCCGGGGTCGTGGGTCCGGGGTCGTGGGTCCGGGGTCGTGGGTCCGGGGTCGTGGGTCCGGGGTCGTGGGTCCGGGGTCGTGGGTCTGGGGTCGTGGGTCCGGGGGCGTGGGTCCGTGGTCGTGGGTCCGGGGTCCTGGGTCCGGGGTCATGGGTCCGTGGTAATGGGTCCGGGGTCATGGGTCCGGGGTCATGGGTCCGGGGTCATGGGTCCGGGGTCATGGGTCCGGGGTCATGGGTCCGGGGTCATGGGTCCGGGGTCATGGGTCCGGGGTCATGGGTCCGGGGTCATGGGTCCGGGGTCATGGGTCCGGGGTCATGGGTCCGGGGTCATGGGTCCTGGGTCATGGGTCCGGGGTCATGGGTCCGGGGTCATGGGTCCGGGGTCATGGGTCCGGGGTCATGGGTCCGGGGTCATGGGTCCGGGTTCATGGGTCCGGGGTCATGGGTCCGGGGTCATGGGTCTGGGGTCATGGGTCTGGGTTCATGGGTCTGGGGTCATGGGTCTGGGGTCATGGTTCTGGGGTCATGGGTCTGGGGTCATGGGTCCGTGGTCCTGTCTCCGGGGTCATGGGTCTGGGGTAATGGGTCTGGGGTCATGGGTCTCGGGTCATGGGTCTGGGGTCGTGGGTACGGGGTCGTGGGTCCGGGGTCATGGGTCCGGGGTCATGTGTCCGGCGTCCTGGGTCCGGGGTTGTGGTTCCGGGGTCCTGGGTCCGGGGTCATGGGTCCGGGGTCATGGGTCCGGCGTCATGGGTCCGGGGTCATGGGTCCGGTGTCATGGGTCCGGGGTCGTGGGTCCGGGGTCATGGGTCCGTGGTAATGGGTCCGGGGTCATGGGTCCGGGGTCATGGGTCTGGGGTCATGGGTCTGGGGTCTTGGGTCCGGGGTCATGGGTCCGGGGTCATGGGTCCGGGGTCATGGGTCCGGGGTCATGGGTCCGGGGTCATGGGTCCGGGGTCATGGGTCCGGGGTCATGGGTCCGGGGTCATGGGTCCGGGGTCATGGGTCCGGGGTCATGGGTCCGGGGTCATGGGTCCGGGGTCATGGGTCCGGGGTCATTGGTCTGGGGTCATGGGTCTGGGGTCATGGGTCCGGTGTCATGTGTCCGTTGTCATGGGACCGGGGTCATGGGACCGGGGTCATGGGTCCGGGGTCATGGGTCCGGGGTCCTGGGTCCGGGGTCCGGGGTCCGGGGTCATGGGTCTGGGGTAATGGGTCTGGGGTCATGGGTCTCGGGTCATGGGTCTGGGGTCGTGGGTCCGGGGTCGTGGGTCCGGGGTCATGGGTCCGGGGTCATGTGTCCGGGGTCCTGGGTCCGGGGTTGTGGTTCCGGGGTCCTGGGTCCGGGGTCATGGGTCTGGGCTCATGGGTCTGGGGTCATGGGTCTGGGTTCATGGGTCTGGGGTCATGGGTCTGGGGTCATGGGTCTGGGGTCATGGGTCCGGGGTCATGGGTCCGTGGTCCTGTCTCCGGGGTCATGGGTCTGGGGTAATGGGTCTTGGGTCATGGGTCTCGGGTCATGGGTCTGGGGTCGTGGGTCCGGGTTCGTGGGTCCGGGGTCCTGGGTCCGGGGTCGTGGGTCCGGGGTCGTGGGTCTGGGGTCGTGGTTCTGGGGTCGTGGGTCTGGGGTCATGGGTCTGGGGTCATGGGTCTGGGGTCATGGGTCTGGGGTCATGGGTCTGGGTTCATGGGTCTGCGTTCATGGGTCTGGGGTCCTGGGTCCGGGGTCATGGGTCCGGGGTCATGGGTCCGGCGTCATGGGTCCGGGGTCATGGGTCCGGTGTCATGGGTCCGGGGTCGTGGGTCCGGGGTCATGGGTCCGTGGTAATGGGTCCGGGGTCATGGGTCCGGGGTCATGGGTCTGGGGTCATGGGTCTGGGGTCTTGGGTCCGGGGTCATGGGTCCGGGGTCATGGGTCCGGGGTCATGGGTCCGGGGTCATGGGTCCGGGGTCATGGGTCCGGGGTCATGGGTCCGGGGTCATGGGTCCGGGGTCATGGGTCCGGGGTCATGGGTCCGGGGTCATGGGTCCGGGGTCATGGGTCTGGGGTCATTGGTCTGGGGTCATGGGTCTGGGGTCATGGGTCCGGTGTCATGTGTCCGTTGTCATGGGACCGGGGTCATGGGACCGGGGTCATGGGTCCGGGGTCATGGGTCCGGGGTCCTGGGTCCGGGGTCCGGGGTCCGGGGTCATGGGTCCGTGGTCCTGTCTCCGGGGTCATGGGTCTGGGGTAATGGGTCTGGGGTCATGGGTCTCGGGTCATGGGTCTGGGGTCGTGGGTCCGGGGTCGTGGGTCCGGGGTCATGGGTCCGGGGTCATGTGTCCGGGGTCCTGGGTCCGGGGTTGTGGTTCCGGGGTCCTGGGTCCGGGGTCATGGGTCTGGGCTCATGGGTCTGGGGTCATGGGTCTGGGTTCATGGGTCTGGGGTCATGGGTCTGGGGTCATGGGTCTGGGGTCATGGGTCTGGGGTCATGGGTCCGGGGTCATGGGTCCGTGGTCCTGTCTCCGGGGTCATGGGTCTGGGGTAATGGGTCTGGGGTCATGGGTCTCGGGTCATGGGTCTGGGGTCGTGGGTCCGGGTTCGTGGGTCCGGGGTCCTGGGTCCGGGGTCGTGGGTCCGGGGTCGTGGGTCTGGGGTCGTGGGTCTGGGGTCGTGGGTCTGGGGTCATGGGTCTGGGGTCATGGGTCTGGGGTCATGGGTCTGGGGTCATGGGTCTGGGTTCATGGGTCTGGGTTCATGGGTCTGGGGTCATGGGCCTGGGGTCATGGGTCTGGGGTCATGGGTCCGTGGTCCTGTCTCCGGGGTCATGGGTCTGGGGTAATGGGTCTGGGGTCATGGGTCTCGGGTCATGGGTCTGGGGTCGTGGGTCCGGGGTCGTGGGTCCGGGGTCGTGGGTCCGGGGTCGTGGGTCCGGGGTCGTGGGTCCGGGGTCATGTGTCCGGGGTCCTGGGTCCGGGGTCATGGGTCCGGGGTCATGGGTCCGGGGTCATGGGTCCGGGGTCATGGGTCCGGGGTCATGGGTCCGTGGTAATGGGTCCGGGGTCATGGGTCCGGGGTCATGGGTCCGGGGTCATGGGTCCGGGGTCATGGGTCCGGGGTCATGGGTCCGGGGTCATGGGTCCGGGGTCATGGGTCCGGGGTCATGGGTCCGGGGTCATGGGTCCGGGGTCATGGGTCCGGGGTCATGGGTCCGGGGTCATGGGTCCGGGGTCATGGGTCCGGGGTCATGGGTCCGGGGTCATGGGTCCGGGGTCATGGGTCCGGGGTCATGGGTCCGGGGTCATGGGTCCGGGGTCATGGGTCCGGGGTCATGGGTCCGGGGTCATGGGTCCGGGGTCATGGGTCCTGGGTCATGGGTCCGGGGTCATGGGTCCGTGGTCCTGTCTCCGGGGTCATGGGTCTGGGGTAATGGGTCTGGGGTCATGGGTCTCGGGTCATGGGTCTGGGGTCGTGGGTCCGGGTTCGTGGGTCCGGGGTCCTGGGTCCGGGGTCGTGGGTCCGGGGTCGTGGGTCTGGGGTCGTGGGTCTGGGGTCGTGGGTCTGGGGTCGTGGGTCTGGGGTCATGGGTCTGGGGTCATGGGTCTGGGGTCATGGGTCTGGGGTCATGGGTCTGGGTTCATGGGTCTGGGTTCATGGGTCTGGGGTCATGGGCCTGGGGTTATGGGTCTGGGGTCATGGGTCCGTGGTCCTGTCTCCGGGGTCATGGGTCTGGGGTAATGGGTCTGGGGTTATGGGTCTCGGGTCATGGGTCTGGGGTCGTGGGTCCGGGGTCGTGGGTCCGGGGTCGTGGGTCCGGGGTCGTGGGTCCGGGGTCATGTGTCCGGGGTCATATGTCCGGGGTCCTGGGTCCGGGGTCATTGGTCCGGGGTCATGGGTCCGGGGTCATGGGTCCGGGGTCATGGGTCCGGGGTCATGGGTCCGTGGTAATGGGTCCGGGGTCATGGGTCCGGGGTCATGGGTCCGGGGTCATGGGTCCGGGGTCATGGGTCCGGGGTCATGGGTCCGGGGTCATGGGTGCGGGGTCATGGGTCCGGGGTCATGGGTCCGGGGTCATGGGTCCGGGGTCATGGGTCCGGGGTCATGGGTCCGGGGTCATGGGTCCGGGGTCATGGGTCCGGGGTCATGGGTCCGGGGTCATGGGTCCGGGGTCATGGGTCCGGGGTCATGGGTCCGGGGTCATGGGTCCGGGGTCATGGGTCCGGGGTCATGGGTCCGGGGTCATGGGTCCGGGGTCATGGGTCCTGGGTCATGGGTCCGGGGTCATGGGTCCGGGGTCATGGGTCCGGGGTCATGGGTCCGGGGTCATGGGTCCGGGGTCATGGGTCCAGGGTCATGGGTCCGGGGTCATGGGTCCGTGGTCCTGTCTCCGGGGTCATGGGTCTGGGGTAATGGGTCTGGGGTCATGGGTCTCGGGTCATGGGTCTGGGGTCGTGGGTCCGGGTTCGTGGGTCCGGGGTCCTGGGTCCGGGGTCGTGGGTCCGGGGTCGTGGGTCTGGGGTCGTGGGTCTGGGGTCGTGGGTCTGGGGTCATGGGTCTGGGGTCATGGGTCTGGGGTCATGGGTCTGGGGTCATGGGTCTGGGTTCATGGGTCTGGGTTCATGGGTCTGGGGTCATGGGCCTGGTGTCATGGGTCTGGGGTCATGGGTCCGTGGTCCTGTCTCCGGGGTCATGGGTCTGGGGTAATGGGTCTGGGGTCATGGGTCTCGGGTCATGGGTCTGGGGTCGTGGGTCCGGGGTCGTGGGTCTGGGGTCGTGGGTCCGGGGTCGTGGGTCCGGGGTCGTGGGTCCGGGGTCGTGGGTCCGGGGTCATGTGTCCGGGGTCATGTGTCCGGGGTCCTGGGTCCGGGGTCATGGGTCCGGGGTCATGGGTCCGGGGTCATGGGTCCGGGGTCATGGGTCCGGGGTCATGGGTCCGTGGTAATGGGTCCGGGGTCATGGGTCTGGGGTCATGGGTCTGGGTTCATGGGTCTGGGGTCATGGGTCTGGGGTCATGGGTCTGGGGTCATGGGTCTGGGGTCATGGGTCCGGGGTCATGGGTCCGGGGTCATGGGTCCGTGGTCCTGTCTCCGGGGTCATGGGTCTGGGGTAATGGGTCTGGGGTCATGGGTCTCGGGTCATGGGTCTGGTGTCGTGGGTCCGGGTTCGTGGGTCCGGGGTCCTGGGTCCGGGGTCGTGGGTCCGGGGTCGTGGGTCTGGGGTCGTGGTTCTGGGGTCGTGGGTCTGGGGTCATGGGTCTGGGGTCATGGGTCTGGGGTCATGGGTCTGGGGTCATGGGTCTGGGTTCATGGGTCTGGGTTCATGGGTCTGGGGTCATGGGCCTGGGGTCATGGGTCTGGGGTCATGGGTCCGTGGTCCTGTCTCCGGGGTCATGGGTCTGGGGTAATGGGTCTGGGGTCATGGGACTCGGGTCATGGTTCTGGGGTCGTGGGTCCGGGGTCGTGGGTCCGGGGTCGTGGGTCCGGGGTCGTGGGTCCGGGGTCATGTGTCCGGGGTCCTGGGTCCGGGGTCCTGGGTCCGGGGTCATGGGTCCGGGGTCATGGGTCCGGGGTCATGGGTCCGTGGTCATGGGTCCGTGGTAATGGGTCCGGGGTCATGGGTCCGGGGTCATGGGTCCGGGGTCATGGGTCCGGGGTCATGGGTCCGGGGTCATGGGTCCGGGGTCATGGGTCCGGGGTCATGGGTCCGGGGTCATGGGTCCGGGGTCATGGGTCCGGGGTCATGGGTCCGGGGTCATGGGTCCGGGGTCATGGGTCCGGGGTCATGGGTCCGGGGTCGTGGGTCCGGGGTCGTGGGTCTGGGGTCGTGGGTCTGGGGTCGTGGGTCTGGGGTCATGGGTCCGGGGTCATGGGTCCGGGGTCATGGGTCCGGGGTCATGGGTCCGGGGTCATGGGTCCGGGGTCATGGGTCCGGGGTCATGGGTCTGGGGTCATGGGCCTGGGGTTATGGGTCTGGGGTCATGGGTCCGTGGTCCTGTCTCCGGGGTCATGGGTCTGGGGTAATGGGTCTGGGGTTATGGGTCTCGGGTCATGGGTCTGGGGTCGTGGGTCCGGGGTCGTGGGTCCGGGGTCGTGGGTCCGGGGTCGTGGGTCCGGGGTCATGTGTCCGGGGTCATATGTCCGGGGTCCTGGGTCCGGGGTCATTGGTCCGGGGTCATGGGTCCGGGGTCATGGGTCCGGGGTCATGGGTCCGGGGTCATGGGTCCGTGGTAATGGGTCCGGGGTCATGGGTCCGGGGTCATGGGTCCGGGGTCATGGGTCCGGGGTCATGGGTCCGGGGTCATGGGTCCGGGGTCATGGGTGCGGGGTCATGGGTCCGGGGTCATGGGTCCGGGGTCATGGGTCCGGGGTCATGGGTCCGGGGTCATGGGTCCGGGGTCATGGGTCCGGGGTCATGGGTCCGGGGTCATGGGTCCGGGGTCATGGGTCCGGGGTCATGGGTCCGGGGTCATGGGTCCGGGGTCATGGGTCCGGGGTCATGGGTCCGGGGTCATGGGTCCGGGGTCATGGGTCCGGGGTCATGGGTCCTGGGTCATGGGTCCGGGGTCATGGGTCCGGGGTCATGGGTCCGGGGTCATGGGTCCGGGGTCATGGGTCCGGGGTCATGGGTCCAGGGTCATGGGTCCGGGGTCATGGGTCCGTGGTCCTGTCTCCGGGGTCATGGGTCTGGGGTAATGGGTCTGGGGTCATGGGTCTCGGGTCATGGGTCTGGGGTCGTGGGTCCGGGTTCGTGGGTCCGGGGTCCTGGGTCCGGGGTCGTGGGTCCGGGGTCGTGGGTCTGGGGTCGTGGGTCTGGGGTCGTGGGTCTGGGGTCATGGGTCTGGGGTCATGGGTCTGGGGTCATGGGTCTGGGGTCATGGGTCTGGGTTCATGGGTCTGGGTTCATGGGTCTGGGGTCATGGGCCTGGTGTCATGGGTCTGGGGTCATGGGTCCGTGGTCCTGTCTCCGGGGTCATGGGTCTGGGGTAATGGGTCTGGGGTCATGGGTCTCGGGTCATGGGTCTGGGGTCGTGGGTCCGGGGTCGTGGGTCCGGGGTCGTGGGTCCGGGGTCGTGGGTCCGGGGTCGTGGGTCCGGGGTCATGTGTCCGGGGTCATGTGTCCGGGGTCCTGGGTCCGGGGTCATGGGTCCGGGGTCATGGGTCCGGGGTCATGGGTCCGGGGTCATGGGTCCGGGGTCTTGGGTCCGTGGTAATGGGTCCGGGGTCATGGGTCCGGGGTCATGGGTCCGGGGTCATGGGTCCGGGGTCATGGGTCCGGGGTCATGGGTCCGGGGTCATGGGTCCGGGGTCATGGGTCCGGGGTCATGGGTCCGGGGTCATGGGTCCGGGGTCATGGGTCCGGGGTCATGGGTCCGGGGTCATGGGTCCGGGGTCATGGGTCCGGGGTCATGGGTCCTGGGTCATGGGTCCGGGGTCATGGGTCCGGGGTCATGGGTCCGGGGTCATGGGTCCGGGGTCATGGGTCTGGGGTCATGTGTCCGGGTTCATGGGTCCGGGGTCATGGGTCCGGGGTCATGGGTCCGGGGTCATGGGTCCGGGGTCATGGGTCCGGGGTCATGGGTCCGGGGTCATGGGTCCGGGGTCATGGGTCCGGGGTCATGGGTCCGGGGTCGTGGGTCCGGGGTCGTGGGTCCGGGGTCGTGGGTCCGGGGTCGTGGGTCCGGGGTCGTGGGTCCGGGGTCGTGGGTCCGGGGTCGTGGGTCCGGGGTCGTGGGTCCGGGGTCGTGGGTCCGGGGTCGTGGGTCCGGGGTCGTGGGTCTGGGGTCGTGGGTCCGGGGTCGTGGGTCCGGGGTCGTGGGTCCGGGGTCGTGGGTCCGGGGTCGTGGGTCCGGGGTCGTGGGTCCGGGGTCGTGGGTCCGGGGTCGTGGGTCCGGGGTCGTGGGTCCGGGGTCGTGGGTCCGGGGTCGTGGGTCCGGGGTCGTGGGTCCGTGGTCGTGGGTCCGGGGTCCTGGGTCCGGGGTCATGGGTCCGTGGTAATGGGTCCGGGGTCATGGGTCCGGGGTCATGGGTCCGGGGTCATGGGTCCGGGGTCATGGGTCCGGGGTCATGGGTCCGGGGTCATGGGTCCGGGGTCATGGGTCCGGGGTCATGGGTCCGGGGTCATGGGTCCGGGGTCATGGGTCCGGTGTCATGGGTCCGGGGTCATGGGTCCGGGGTCATGGGTCCGGGGTCATGGGTCCGGGGTCATGGGTCCGGGGTCATGGGTCCGGGGTCATGGGTCCAGGGGTCATGGGTCCGGGGTCATGGGTCCGGGGTCATGGGTCCGGGGTCATGGGTCCGGGGTCATGGGTCCGGGGTCATGGGTCCGGGGTCATGGGTCCGGGGTCATGGGTCCGGGGTCATGGGTCCGGGGTCATGGGTCCGGGGTCATGGGTCCGGGGTCATGGGTCCTGGGTCATGGGTCCGGGGTCATGGGTCCGTGGTCCTGTCTCCGGGGTCATGGGTCTGGGGTAATGGGTCTGGGGTCATGGGTCCGTGGTAATGGGTCCGGGGTCATGGGTCCGGGGTCATGGGTCCGGGGTCATGGGTCCGGGGTCATGGGTCCGGGGTCGTGGGTCTGGGGTCGTGGGTCTGGGGTCGTGGGTCTGGGGTCATGGGTCTGGGGTCATGGGTCTGGGGTCATGGGTCTGGGGTCATGGGTCTGGGTTCATGTGTCTGGGTTCATGGGTCTGGGGTCATGGGCCTGGTGTCATGGGTCTGGGGTCATGGGTCCGTGGTCCTGTCTCCGGGGTCATGGGTCTGGGGTAATGGGTCTGGGGTCATGGGTCTCGGGTCATGGGTCTGGGGTCGTGGGTCCGGGGTCGTGGGTCCGGGGTCGTGGGTCCGGGGTCGTGGGTCCGGGGTCGTGGGTCCGGGGTCATGTGTCCGGGGTCATGTGTCCGGGGTCCTGGGTCCGGGGTCATGGGTCCGGGGTCATGGGTCCGGGGTCATGGGTCCGGGGTCATGGGTCCGTGGTAATGGGTCCGGGGTCATGGGTCCGGGGTCATGGGTCCGGGGTCATGGGTCCGGGGTCATGGGTCCGGGGTCATGGGTCCGGGGTCATGGGTCCGGGGTCATGGGTCCGGGGTCATGGGTCCGGGGTCATGGGTCCGGGGTCATGGGTCCGGGGTCATGGGTCCGGGGTCATGGGTCCGGGGTCATGGGTCCGGGGTCATGTGTCCGGGGTCATGGGTCCGGGGTCATGGGTCCGGGGTCATGGGTCCGGGGTCATGGGTCCGGGGTCATGGGTCCGGGGTCATGGGTCCGGTGTCATGGGTCCGGGGTCATGGGTCCTGGGTCATGGGTCCGGGGTCATGGGTCCGGGGTCATGGGTCCGGGGTCATGGGTCCGGGGTCATGGGTCCGGGGTCATGGGTCTGGGGTCATGGGTCCGGGTTCATGGGTCCGGGGTCATGGGTCCGGGGTCATGGGTCCGGGGTCATGGGTCCGGGGTCATGGGTCCGGGGTCATGGGTCCGGGGTCATGGGTCCGGGGTCATGGGTCCGGGGTCATGGGTCCGGGGTCGTGGGTCCGGGGTCGTGGGTCCGGGGTCGTGGGTCCGGGGTCGTGGGTCCGGGGTCGTGGGTCCGGGGTCGTGGGTCCGGGGTCGTGGGTCCGGGGTCGTGGGTCCGGGGTCGTGGGTCCGGGGTCGTGGGTCCGGGGTCGTGGGTCCGGGGTCATGGGTCTGGGGTCGTGGGTCCGGGGTCGTGGGTCCGGGGTCGTGGGTCCGGGGTCGTGGGTCCGGGGTCGTGGGTCCGGGGTCGTGGGTCCGGGGTCGTGGGTCCGGGGTCGTGGGTCCGGGGTCGTGGGTCTGGGGTCGTGGGTCCGGGGTCGTGGGTCCGTGGTCGTGGGTCCGGGGTCCTGGGTCCGGGGTCATGGGTCCGTGGTAATGGGTCCGGGGTCATGGGTCCGGGGTCATGGGTCCGGGGTCATGGGTCCGGGGTCATGGGTCCGGGGTCATGGGTCCGGGGTCATGGGTCCGGGGTCATGGGTCCGGGGTCATGGGTCCGGGGTCATGGGTCCGGGGTCATGGGTCCGGGGTCATGGGTCCGGGGTCATGGGTCCGGTGTCATGGGTCCGGGGTCATGGGTCCGGGGTCATGGGTCCGGGGTCATGGGTCCGGGGTCATGGGTCCGGGGTCATGGGTCCGGGGTCATGGGTCCAGGGGTCATGGGTCCGGGGTCATGGGTCCGGGGTCATGGGTCCGGGGTCATGGGTCCGGGGTCATGGGTCCGGGGTCATGGGTCCGGGGTCATGGGTCCTGGGTCATGGGTCTGGGGTAATGGGTCTGGGGTCATGGGTCTCGGGTCATGGGTCTGGGGTCGTGGGTCCGGGGTCATGGGTCCGGGGTCATGTGTCCGGGGTCCTGGGTCCGGGGTTGTGGTTCCGGGGTCCTGGGTCCGGGGTCATGGGTCCGGGGTCATGGGTCCGGCGTCATGGGTCCGGGGTCATGGGTCCGGTGTCATGGGTCCGTGGTAATGGGTCCGGGGTCATGGGTTCGGGGTCATGGGTCTGGGGTCATGGGTCTGGGGTCATGGGTCTGGGGTCGTGGGTCTGGGGTCATGGGGCTGGGGTCATGGGTCTGGGGTCATGGGTCTGGGGTCATGGGTCCGGGGTCATGGGTCCGGGGTCATGGGGCCGGGGTCATGGGTCCGGGGTCATGGGTCCGGGGTCATGGGTCCGGGGTCATGTGTCCGGGGTCCTGGGTCCGGGGTCATGGGTCCGGGGTCATGGGTCCGGGGTCATGGGTCCGGGGTCATGGGTCCGGGGTCATGGGTCCGGGGTCATGGGTCCGGGGTCATGGGTCCGGGGTCATGGGTCCGGGGTCATGGGTCCGGGGTCATGGGTCTGGGCTCATGGGTCTGGGGTCATGGGTCTGGGTTCATGGGTCTGGGGTCATGGGTCTGGGGTCATGGGTCTGGGGTCATGGGTCCGGGGTCATGGGTCCGTGGTCCTGTCTCCGGGGTCATGGGTCTGGGGTAATGGGTCTGGGGTCATGGGTCTCGGGTCATGGGTCTGGGGTCGTGGGTCCGGGTTCGTGGGTCCGGGGTCCTGGGTCCGGGGTCGTGGGTCCGGGGTCGTGGGTCTGGGGTCGTGGGTCTGGGGTCGTGGGTCTGGGGTCGTGGGTCTGGGGTCATGGGTCTGGGGTCATGGGTCTGGGGTCATGGGTCTGGGGTCATGGGTCTGGGTTCATGGGTCTGGGTTCATGGGTCTGGGGTCATGGGCCTGGGGTCATGGGTCTGGGGTCATGGGTCTGGGGTCATGGGTCTGGGGTCATGGGTCTGGGGTCATGGGTCTGGGGTCATGGGTCTGGGGTCATGGGTCTGGGGTCATGGGTCTGGGGTCATGGGTCTGGGGTCATGGGTCTGGGGTCATGGGTCTGGGGTCATGGGTCTGGGGTCATGGGTCTGGGGTCATGGGTCTGGGGTCATGGGTCTGGGGTCATGGGTCTGGGGTCATGGGTCTGGGGTCATGGGTCTGGGGTCATGGGTCTGGGGTCATGGGTCTGGGGTCATGGGTCTGGGGTCATGGGTCTGGGGTCATGGGTCTGGGGTCATGGGTCTGGGGTCATGGGTCTGGGGTCATGGGTCTGGGGTCTTGGGTCTGGGGTCGTGGGTCTGGGGTCGTGGGTCCGGGGTCGTGGGTCCGGGGTCGTGGGTCCGGGGTCATGTGTCCGGGGTCATGTGTCCGGGGTCCTGGGTCCGGGGTCATGGGTCCGGGGTCATGGGTCCGGGGTTGTGGTTCCGGGGTCCTGGGTCCGGGGTCATGGGTCCGGGGTCATGGGTCCGGCGTCATGGGTCCGGGGTCATGGGTCCGGTGTCATGGGTCCGTGGTAATGGGTCCGGGGTCATGGGTTCGGGGTCATGGGTCTGGGGTCATGGGTCTGGGGTCATGGGTCTGGGGTCGTGGGTCTGGGGTCATGGGGCTGGGGTCATGGGTCTGGGGTCATGGGTCTGGGGTCATGGGTCTGGGGTCATGGGTCCGGTGTCATGTGTCCGTTGTCATGGGACCGGGGTCATGGGACCGGGGTCATGGGTCCGGGGTCATGGGTCCGGGGTCCTGGGTCCGGGGTCCGGGGTCCGGGGTCATGGGTCTGGGGTAATGGGTCTGGGGTCATGGGTCTCGGGTCATGGGTCTGGGGTCGTGGGTCCGGGGTCGTGGGTCCGGGGTCATGGGTCCGGGGTCATGTGTCCGGGGTCCTGGGTCCGGGGTTGTGGTTCCGGGGTCCTGGGTCCGGGGTCATGGGTCTGGGCTCATGGGTCTGGGGTCATGGGTCTGGGTTCATGGGTCTGGGGTCATGGGTCTGGGGTCATGGGTCTGGGGTCATGGGTCCGGGGTCATGGGTCCGTGGTCCTGTCTCCGGGGTCATGGGTCTGGGGTAATGGGTCTTGGGTCATGGGTCTCGGGTCATGGGTCTGGGGTCGTGGGTCCGGGTTCGTGGGTCCGGGGTCCTGGGTCCGGGGTCGTGGGTCCGGGGTCGTGGGTCTGGGGTCGTGGTTCTGGGGTCGTGGGTCTGGGGTCATGGGTCTGGGGTCATGGGTCTGGGGTCATGGGTCTGGGGTCATGGGTCTGGGTTCATGGGTCTGCGTTCATGGGTCTGGGGTCCTGGGTCCGGGGTCATGGGTCCGGGGTCATGGGTCCGGCGTCATGGGTCCGGGGTCATGGGTCCGGTGTCATGGGTCCGGGGTCGTGGGTCCGGGGTCATGGGTCCGTGGTAATGGGTCCGGGGTCATGGGTCCGGGGTCATGGGTCTGGGGTCATGGGTCTGGGGTCTTGGGTCCGGGGTCATGGGTCCGGGGTCATGGGTCCGGGGTCATGGGTCCGGGGTCATGGGTCCGGGGTCATGGGTCCGGGGTCATGGGTCCGGGGTCATGGGTCCGGGGTCATGGGTCCGGGGTCATGGGTCCGGGGTCATGGGTCCGGGGTCATGGGTCTGGGGTCATTGGTCTGGGGTCATGGGTCTGGGGTCATGGGTCCGGTGTCATGTGTCCGTTGTCATGGGACCGGGGTCATGGGACCGGGGTCATGGGTCCGGGGTCATGGGTCCGGGGTCCTGGGTCCGGGGTCCGGGGTCCGGGGTCATGGGTCCGTGGTCCTGTCTCCGGGGTCATGGGTCTGGGGTAATGGGTCTGGGGTCATGGGTCTCGGGTCATGGGTCTGGGGTCGTGGGTCCGGGGTCGTGGGTCCGGGGTCATGGGTCCGGGGTCATGTGTCCGGGGTCCTGGGTCCGGGGTTGTGGTTCCGGGGTCCTGGGTCCGGGGTCATGGGTCTGGGCTCATGGGTCTGGGGTCATGGGTCTGGGTTCATGGGTCTGGGGTCATGGGTCTGGGGTCATGGGTCTGGGGTCATGGCTCTGGGGTCATGGGTCCGGGGTCATGGGTCCGTGGTCCTGTCTCCGGGGTCATGGGTCTGGGGTAATGGGTCTGGGGTCATGGGTCTCGGGTCATGGGTCTGGGGTCGTGGGTCCGGGTTCGTGGGTCCGGGGTCCTGGGTCCGGGGTCGTGGGTCCGGGGTCGTGGGTCTGGGGTCGTGGGTCTGGGGTCGTGGGTCTGTGGTCATGGGTCTGGGGTCATGGGTCTGGGGTCATGGGTCTGGGGTCATGGGTCTGGGTTCATGGGTCTGGGTTCATGGGTCTGGGGTCATGGGCCTGGGGTCATGGGTCTGGGGTCATGGGTCCGTGGTCCTGTCTCCGGGGTCATGGGTCTGGGGTAATGGGTCTGGGGTCATGGGTCTCGGGTCATGGGTCCGGGGTCATGGGTCCGGGGTCATGGGTCCGGGGTCATGGGTCCGGGGTCATGGGTCCGGGGTCATGGGTCCGGGGTCATGGGTCCGGGGTCATGGGTCCGGGGTCATGGGTCCGGGGTCATGGGTCCGGGGTCATGGGTCCGGGGTCATGGGTCCGGGGTCATGGGTCCGGGGTCATGGGTCCGGGGTCATGGGTCCGGGGTCATGGGTCCGGGGTCATGGGTCCGGGGTCATGGGTCCTGGGTCATGGGTCCGGGGTCATGGGTCCGTGGTCCTGTCTCCGGGGTCATGGGTCTGGGGTAATGGGTCTGGGGTCATGGGTCTCGGGTCATGGGTCTGGGGTCGTGGGTCCGGGTTCGTGGGTCCGGGGTCCTGGGTCCGGGGTCGTGGGTCCGGGGTCGTGGGTCTGGGGTCGTGGGTCTGGGGTCGTGGGTCTGGGGTCGTGGGTCTGGGGTCATGGGTCTGGGGTCATGGGTCTGGGGTCATGGGTCTGGGGTCATGGGTCTGGGTTCATGGGTCTGGGTTCATGGGTCTGGGGTCATGGGCCTGGGGTTATGGGTCTGGGGTCATGGGTCCGTGGTCCTGTCTCCGGGGTCATGGGTCTGGGGTAATGGGTCTGGGGTTATGGGTCTCGGGTCATGGGTCTGGGGTCGTGGGTCCGGGGTCGTGGGTCCGGGGTCGTGGGTCCGGGGTCGTGGGTCCGGGGTCATGTGTCCGGGGTCATATGTCCGGGGTCCTGGGTCCGGGGTCATTGGTCCGGGGTCATGGGTCCGGGGTCATGGGTCCGGGGTCATGGGTCCGGGGTCATGGGTCCGGGGTCATGGGTCCGTGGTAATGGGTCCGGGGTCATGGGTCCGGGGTCATGGGTCCGGGGTCATGGGTCCGGGGTCATGGGTCCGGGGTCATGGGTCCGGGGTCATGGGTGCGGGGTCATGGGTCCGGGGTCATGGGTCCGGGGTCATGGGTCCGGGGTCATGGGTCCGGGGTCATGGGTCCGGGGTCATGGGTCCGGGGTCATGGGTCCGGGGTCATGGGTCCGGGGTCATGGGTCCGGGGTCATGGGTCCGGGGTCATGGGTCCGGGGTCATGGGTCCGGGGTCATGGGTCCGGGGTCATGGGTCCGGGGTCATGGGTCCGGGGTCATGGGTCCGGGGTCATGGGTCCGGGGTCATGGGTCCTGGGTCATGGGTCCGGGGTCATGGGTCCGGGGTCATGGGTCCGGGGTCATGGGTCCGGGGTCATGGGTCCGGGGTCATGGGTCCAGGGTCATGGGTCCGGGGTCATGGGTCCGTGGTCCTGTCTCCGGGGTCATGGGTCTGGGGTAATGGGTCTGGGGTCATGGGTCTCGGGTCATGGGTCTGGGGTCGTGGGTCCGGGTTCGTGGGTCCGGGGTCCTGGGTCCGGGGTCGTGGGTCCGGGGTCGTGGGTCTGGGGTCGTGGGTCTGGGGTCGTGGGTCTGGGGTCATGGGTCTGGGGTCATGGGTCTGGGGTCATGGGTCTGGGGTCATGGGTCTGGGTTCATGGGTCTGGGTTCATGGGTCTGGGGTCATGGGCCTGGTGTCATGGGTCTGGGGTCATGGGTCCGTGGTCCTGTCTCCGGGGTCATGGGTCTGGGGTAATGGGTCTGGGGTCATGGGTCTCGGGTCATGGGTCTGGGGTCGTGGGTCCGGGGTCGTGGGTCCGGGGTCGTGGGTCCGGGGTCGTGGGTCCGGGGTCGTGGGTCCGGGGTCATGTGTCCGGGGTCATGTGTCCGGGGTCCTGGGTCCGGGGTCATGGGTCCGGGGTCATGGGTCCGGGGTCATGGGTCCGGGGTCATGGGTCCGTGGTAATGGGTCCGGGGTCATGGGTCCGGGGTCATGGGTCCGGGGTCATGGGTCCGGGGTCATGGGTCCGGGGTCATGGGTCCGGGGTCATGGGTCCGGGGTCATGGGTCCGGGGTCATGGGTCCGGGGTCATGGGTCCGGGGTCATGGGTCCGGGGTCATGGGTCCGGGGTCATGGGTCCGGGGTCATGGGTCCGGGGTCATGGGTCCGGGGTCATGGGTCCGGGGTCATGGGTCCGGGGTCATGGGTCCGGGGTCATGGGTCCGGGGTCATGTGTCCGGGGTCATGGGTCCGGGGTCATGGGTCCTGGGTCATGGGTCCGGGGTCATGGGTCCGGGGTCATGGGTCCGGGGTCATGGGTCCGGGGTCATGGGTCTGGGGTCATGGGTCCGGGTTCATGGGTCCGGGGTCATGGGTCCGGGGTCATGGGTCCGGGGTCATGGGTCCGGGGTCATGGGTCCGGGGTCATGGGTCCGGGGTCATGGGTCCGGGGTCGTGGGTCCGGGGTCGTGGGTCCGGGGTCGTGGGTCCGGGGTCGTGGGTCCGGGGTCGTGGGTCCGGGGTCGTGGGTCCGGGGTCGTGGGTCCGGGGTCGTGGGTCCGGGGTCGTGGGTCCGGGGTCGTGGGTCCGGGGTCGTGGGTCCGGGGTCGTGGGTCCGGGGTCGTGGGTCCGGGGTCGTGGGTCCGGGGTCGTGGGTCCGGGGTCGTGGGTCCGGGGTCGTGGGTCCGGGGTCGTGGGTCCGGGGTCGTGGGTCCGGGGTCGTGGGTCCGGGGTCGTGGGTCCGGGGTCGTGGGTCCGGGGTCGTGGGTCCGTGGTCGTGGGTCCGGGGTCCTGGGTCCGTGGTCGTGGGTCCGGGGTCCTGGGTCCGGGGTCATGGGTCCGGGGTCATGGGTCCGGGGTCATGGGTCCGGGGTCATGGGTCCGGGGTCATGGGTCCGGGGTCATGGGTCCGGGGTCATGGGTCCGGGGTCATGGGTCCGGGGTCATGGGTCCGGGGTCATGGGTCCGGGGTCATGGGTCCGGGGTCATGGGTCCGGGGTCATGGGTCCGGGGTCATGGGTCCTGGGTCATGGGTCCGGGGTCATGGGTCCGTGGTCCTGTCTCCGGGGTCATGGGTCTGGGGTAATGGGTCTGGGGTCATGGGTCCGTGGTAATGGGTCCGGGGTCATGGGTCCGGGGTCATGGGTCCGGGGTCATGGGTCCGGGGTCATGGGTCCGGGGTCATGGGTCCGGGGTCATGGGTCCTGGGTCATGGGTCTGGGGTAATGGGTCTGGGGTCATGGGTCTCGGGTCATGGGTCTGGGGTCGTGGGTCCGGGGTCATGGGTCCGGGGTCATGTGTCCGGGGTCCTGGGTCCGGGGTTGTGGTTCCGGGGTCCTGGGTCCGGGGTCATGGGTCCGGGGTCATGGGTCCGGCGTCATGGGTCCGGGGTCATGGGTCCGGTGTCATGGGTCCGTGGTAATGGGTCCGGGGTCATGGGTTCGGGGTCATGGGTCTGGGGTCATGGGTCTGGGGTCATGGGTCTGGGGTCGTGGGTCTGGGGTCATGGGGCTGGGGTCATGGGTCTGGGGTCATGGGTCTGGGGTCATGGGTCCGGGGTCATGGGTCCGGGGTCATGGGGCCGGGGTCATGGGTCCGGGGTCATGGGTCCGGGGTCATGGGTCCGGGGTCATGTGTCCGGGGTCCTGGGTCCGGGGTCATGGGTCCGGGGTCATGGGTCCGGGGTCATGGGTCCGGGGTCATGGGTCCGGGGTCATGGGTCCGGGGTCATGGGTCCGGGGTCATGGGTCCGGGGTCATGGGTCCGGGGTCATGGGTCCGGGGTCATGGGTCTGGGCTCATGGGTCTGGGGTCATGGGTCTGGGTTCATGGGTCTGGGGTCATGGGTCTGGGGTCATGGGTCTGGGGTCATGGGTCCGGGGTCATGGGTCCGTGGTCCTGTCTCCGGGGTCATGGGTCTGGGGTAATGGGTCTGGGGTCATGGGTCTCGGGTCATGGGTCTGGGGTCGTGGGTCCGGGTTCGTGGGTCCGGGGTCCTGGGTCCGGGGTCGTGGGTCCGGGGTCGTGGGTCTGGGGTCGTGGGTCTGGGGTCGTGGGTCTGGGGTCGTGGGTCTGGGGTCATGGGTCTGGGGTCATGGGTCTGGGGTCATGGGTCTGGGGTCATGGGTCTGGGTTCATGGGTCTGGGTTCATGGGTCTGGGGTCATGGGCCTGGGGTCATGGGTCTGGGGTCATGGGTCTGGGGTCATGGGTCTGGGGTCATGGGTCTGGGGTCATGGGTCTGGGGTCATGGGTCTGGGGTCATGGGTCTGGGGTCATGGGTCTGGGGTCATGGGTCTGGGGTCATGGGTCTGGGGTCATGGGTCTGGGGTCATGGGTCTGGGGTCATGGGTCTGGGGTCATGGGTCTGGGGTCATGGGTCTGGGGTCATGGGTCTGGGGTCATGGGTCTGGGGTCATGGGTCTGGGGTCATGGGTCTGGGGTCATGGGTCTGGGGTCATGGGTCTGGGGTCATGGGTCTGGGGTCATGGGTCTGGGGTCATGGGTCTGGGGTCATGGGTCTGGGGTCATGGGTCTGGGGTCATGGGTCTGGGGTCATGGGTCTGGGGTCATGGGTCTGGGGTCTTGGGTCTGGGGTCGTGGGTCTGGGGTCGTGGGTCCGGGGTCGTGGGTCCGGGGTCGTGGGTCCGGGGTCGTGGGTCCGGGGTCATGTGTCCGGGGTCATGTGTCCGGGGTCCTGGGTCCGGGGTCATGGGTCCGGGGTCATGGGTCCGGGGTCATGGGTCCGGGGTTGTGGTTCCGGGGTCCTGGGTCCGGGGTCATGGGTCCGGGGTCATGGGTCCGGCGTCATGGGTCCGGGGTCATGGGTCCGGTGTCATGGGTCCGTGGTAATGGGTCCGGGGTCATGGGTTCGGGGTCATGGGTCTGGGGTCATGGGTCTGGGGTCATGGGTCTGGGGTCGTGGGTCTGGGGTCATGGGGCTGGGGTCATGGGTCTGGGGTCATGGGTCTGGGGTCATGGGTCCGGGGTCATGGGTCCGGGGTCATGGGTCCGGGGTCATGGGTCCGGGGTCATGGGTCCGGGGTCATGGGTCCGGGGTCATGGGTCCGGGGTCATGGGTCCGGGGTCATGGGTCCGGGGTCATGGGTCTGGGCTCATGGGTCTGGGGTCATGGGTCTGGGTTCATGGGTCTGGGGTCATGGGTCTGGGGTCATGGGTCTGGGGTCATGGGTCCGGGGTCATGGGTCCGTGGTCCTGTCTCCGGGGTCATGGGTCTGGGGTAATGGGTCTGGGGTCATGGGTCTCGGGTCATGGGTCTGGGGTCGTGGGTCCGGGTTCGTGGGTCCGGGGTCCTGGGTCCGGGGTCGTGGGTCCGGGGTCGTGGGTCTGGGGTCGTGGGTCTGGGGTCGTGGGTCTGGGGTCATGGGTCTGGGGTCATGGGTCTGGGGTCATGGGTCTGGGTTCATGGGTCTGGGTTCATGGGTCT
The DNA here is from genome assembly GCA_944738655.2 of Andrena hattorfiana. Classification (NCBI taxonomy): domain Eukaryota; kingdom Metazoa; phylum Arthropoda; class Insecta; order Hymenoptera; family Andrenidae; genus Andrena; species Andrena hattorfiana. Next base: position 64,994,419 of record OX122889.2, read on the forward strand.
GGGGTCATGGGCCTGGGGTCATGGGTCTGGGGTCATGGGTCTGGGGTCATGGGTCTGGGGTCATGGGTCTGGGGTCATGGGTCTGGGGTCATGGGTCTGGGGTCATGGGTCTGGGGTCATGGGTCTGGGGTCATGGGTCCGGGGTCATGGGTCTGGGGTCATGGGTCTGGGGTCATGGGTCTGGGGTCATGGGTCTGGGGTCATGGGTCTGGGGTCATGGGTCTGGGGTCATGGGTCTGGGGTCATGGGTCTGGGGTCATGGGTCTGGGGTCATGGGTCTGGGGTCATGGGTCTGGGGTCATGGGTCTGGGGTCATGGGTCTGGGGTCATGGGTCTGGGGTCATGGGTCTGGGGTCTTGGGTCTGGGGTCGTGGGTCTGGGGTCGTGGGTCCGGGGTCGTGGGTCCGGGGTCGTGGGTCCGGGGTCGTGGGTCCGGGGTCATGTGTCCGGGGTCATGTGTCCGGGGTCCTGGGTCCGGGGTCATGGGTCCGGGGTCATGGGTCCGGGGTCATGGGTCCGGGGTCATGGGTCCGGGGTCATGGGTCCGTGGTAATGGGTCCGGGGTCATGGGTCTGGGGTCATGGGTCTGGGGTCATGGGTCTGGGTTCATGGGTCTGGGGTCATGGGTCTGGGGTCATGGGTCTGGGGTCATGGGTCTGGGGTCATGGGTCCGGGGTCATGGGTCCGGGGTCATGGGTCCGTGGTCCTGTCTCCGGGGTCATGGGTCTGGGGTAATGGGTCTGGGGTCATGGGTCTCGGGTCATGGGTCTGGGGTCGTGGGTCCGGGTTCGTGGGTCCGGGGTCCTGGGTCCGGGGTCGTGGGTCCGGGGTCGTGGGTCCGGGGTCGTGGGTCTGGGGTCGTGGTTCTGGGGTCGTGGGTCTGGGGTCATGGGTCTGGGGTCATGGGTCTGGGGTCATGGGTCTGGGGTCATGGGTCTGGGTTCATGGGTCTGGGTTCATGGGTCTGGGGTCATGGGCCTGGGGTCATGGGTCTGGGGTCATGGGTCCGTGGTCCTGTCTCCGGGGTCATGGGTCTGGGGTAATGGGTCTGGGGTCATGGGTCTCGGGTCATGGTTCTGGGGTCGTGGGTCCGGGGTCGTGGGTCCGGGGTCGTGGGTCCGGGGTCGTGGGTCCGGGGTCGTGGGTCCGGGGTCATGTGTCCGGGGTCCTGGGTCCGGGGTCATGGGTCCGGGGTCATGGGTCCGGGGTCATGGGTCCGGGGTCATGGGTCCGGGGTCATGGGTCCGTGGTAATGGGTCCGGGGTCATGGGTCCGGGGTCATGGGTCCGGGGTCATGGGTCCGGGGTCATGGGTCCGGGGTCATGGGTCCGGGGTCATGGGTCCGGGGTCATGGGTCCGGGGTCATGGGTCCGGGGTCATGGGTCCGGGGTCATGGGTCCGGGGTCATGGGTCCGGGGTCATGGGTCCGGGGTCATGGGTCCGGGGTCATGGGTCCGGGGTCATGGGTCCGGGGTCATGGGTCCGGGGTCATGGGTCCGGGGTCATGGGTCCGGGGTCATGGGTCCGGGGTCATGGGTCCGGGGTCATGGGTCCGGGGTCATGGGTCCTGGGTCATGGGTCCGGGGTCATGGGTCCGTGGTCCTGTCTCCGGGGTCATGGGTCTGGGGTAATGGGTCTGGGGTCATGGGTCTCGGGTCATGGGTCTGGGGTCGTGGGTCCGGGTTCGTGGGTCCGGGGTCCTGGGTCCGGGGTCGTGGGTCCGGGGTCGTGGGTCTGGGGTCGTGGGTCTGGGGTCGTGGGTCTGGGGTCATGGGTCTGGGGTCATGGGTCTGGGGTCATGGGTCTGGGGTCATGGGTCTGGGTTCATGGGTCTGGGTTCATGGGTCTGGGGTCATGGGCCTGGGGTTATGGGTCTGGGGTCATGGGTCCGTGGTCCTGTCTCCGGGGTCATGGGTCTGGGGTAATGGGTCTGGGGTTATGGGTCTCGGGTCATGGGTCTGGGGTCGTGGGTCCGGGGTCGTGGGTCCGGGGTCGTGGGTCCGGGGTCGTGGGTCCGGGGTCATGTGTCCGGGGTCATATGTCCGGGGTCCTGGGTCCGGGGTCATTGGTCCGGGGTCATGGGTCCGGGGTCATGGGTCCGGGGTCATGGGTCCGGGGTCATGGGTCCGTGGTAATGGGTCCGGGGTCATGGGTCCGGGGTCATGGGTCCGGGGTCATGGGTCCGGGGTCATGGGTCCGGGGTCATGGGTGCGGGGTCATGGGTCCGGGGTCATGGGTCCGGGGTCATGGGTCCGGGGTCATGGGTCCGGGGTCATGGGTCCGGGGTCATGGGTCCGGGGTCATGGGTCCGGGGTCATGGGTCCGGGGTCATGGGTCCGGGGTCATGGGTCCGGGGTCATGGGTCCGGGGTCATGGGTCCGGGGTCATGGGTCCGGGGTCATGGGTCCGGGGTCATGGGTCCGGGGTCATGGGTCCGGGGTCATGGGTCCGGGGTCATGGGTCCTGGGTCATGGGTCCGGGGTCATGGGTCCGGGGTCATGGGTCCGGGGTCATGGGTCCGGGGTCATGGGTCCGGGGTCATGGGTCCGGGTTCATGGGTCCGGGGTCATGGGTCTGGGGTCATGGGTCCGTGGTCCTGTCTCCGGGGTCATGGGTCTGGGGTAATGGGTCTGGGGTCATGGGTCTCGGGTCATGGTTCTGGGGTCGTGGGTCCGGGGTCGTGGGTCCGGGGTCGTGGGTCCGGGGTCGTGGGTCCGGGGTCGTGGGTCCGGGGTCATGTGTCCGGGGTCCTGGGTCCGGGGTCATGGGTCCGGGGTCATGGGTCCGGGGTCATGGGTCCGGGGTCATGGGTCCGGGGTCATGGGTCCGTGGTAATGGGTCCGGGGTCATGGGTCCGGGGTCATGGGTCCGGGGTCATGGGTCCGGGGTCATGGGTCCGGGGTCATGGGTCCGGGGTCATGGGTCCGGGGTCATGGGTCCGGGGTCATGGGTCCGGGGTCATGGGTCCGGGGTCATGGGTCCGGGGTCATGGGTCCGGGGTCATGGGTCCGGGGTCATGGGTCCGGGGTCATGGGTCCGGGGTCATGGGTCCGGGGTCATGGGTCCGGGGTCATGGGTCCGGGGTCATGGGTCCGGGGTCATGGGTCCGGGGTCATGGGTCCGGGGTCATGGGTCCGGGGTCATGGGTCCTGGGTCATGGGTCCGGGGTCATGGGTCCGTGGTCCTGTCTCCGGGGTCATGGGTCTGGGGTAATGGGTCTGGGGTCATGGGTCTCGGGTCATGGGTCTGGGGTCGTGGGTCCGGGTTCGTGGGTCCGGGGTCCTGGGTCCGGGGTCGTGGGTCCGGGGTCGTGGGTCTGGGGTCGTGGGTCTGGGGTCGTGGGTCTGGGGTCATGGGTCTGGGGTCATGGGTCTGGGGTCATGGGTCTGGGGTCATGGGTCTGGGTTCATGGGTCTGGGTTCATGGGTCTGGGGTCATGGGCCTGGGGTTATGGGTCTGGGGTCATGGGTCCGTGGTCCTGTCTCCGGGGTCATGGGTCTGGGGTAATGGGTCTGGGGTTATGGGTCTCGGGTCATGGGTCTGGGGTCGTGGGTCCGGGGTCGTGGGTCCGGGGTCGTGGGTCCGGGGTCGTGGGTCCGGGGTCATGTGTCCGGGGTCATATGTCCGGGGTCCTGGGTCCGGGGTCATTGGTCCGGGGTCATGGGTCCGGGGTCATGGGTCCGGGGTCATGGGTCCGGGGTCATGGGTCCGTGGTAATGGGTCCGGGGTCATGGGTCCGGGGTCATGGGTCCGGGGTCATGGGTCCGGGGTCATGGGTCCGGGGTCATGGGTGCGGGGTCATGGGTCCGGGGTCATGGGTCCGGGGTCATGGGTCCGGGGTCATGGGTCCGGGGTCATGGGTCCGGGGTCATGGGTCCGGGGTCATGGGTCCGGGGTCATGGGTCCGGGGTCATGGGTCCGGGGTCATGGGTCCGGGGTCATGGGTCCGGGGTCATGGGTCCGGGGTCATGGGTCCGGGGTCATGGGTCCGGGGTCATGGGTCCGGGGTCATGGGTCCGGGGTCATGGGTCCGGGGTCATGGGTCCGGGGTCATGGGTCCTGGGTCATGGGTCCGGGGTCATGGGTCCGGGGTCATGGGTCCGGGGTCATGGGTCCGGGGTCATGGGTCCGGGGTCATGGGTCCGGGTTCATGGGTCCGGGGTCATGGGTCCGGGGTCATGGGTCTGGGGTCATGGGTCTGGGTTCATGGGTCTGGGGTCATGGGTCTGGGGTCATGGTTCTGGGGTCATGGGTCTGGGGTCATGGGTCTGGGGTCATGGGTCTGGGGTCATGGGTCCGTGGTCCTGTCTCCGGGGTCATGGGTCTGGGGTAATGGGTCTGGGGTCATGGGTCTCGGGTCATGGGTCTGGGGTCGTGGGTACGGGGTCGTGGGTCCGGGGTCATGGGTCCGGGGTCATGTGTCCGGCGTCCTGGGTCCGGGGTTGTGGTTCCGGGGTCCTGGGTCCGGGGTCATGGGTCCGGGGTCATGGGTCCGGCGTCATGGGTCCGGGGTCATGGGTCCGGTGTCATGGGTCCGGGGTCGTGGGTCCGGGGTCATGGGTCCGTGGTAATGGGTCCGGGGTCATGGGTCCGGGGTCATGGGTCTGGGGTCATGGGTCTGGGGTCTTGGGTCCGGGGTCATGGGTCCGGGGTCATGGGTCCGGGGTCATGGGTCCGGGGTCATGGGTCCGGGGTCATGGGTCCGGGGTCATGGGTCCGGGGTCATGGGTCCGGGGTCATGGGTCCGGGGTCATGGGTCCGGGGTCATGGGTCCGGGGTCATTGGTCTGGGGTCATGGGTCTGGGGTCATGGGTCCGGTGTCATATGTCCGTTGTCATGGGACCGGGGTCATGGGACCGGGGTCATGGGTCCGGGGTCATGGGTCCGGGGTCCTGGGTCCGGGGTCCGGGGTCCGGGGTCATGGGTCTGGGGTAATGGGTCTGGGGTCATGGGTCTCGGGTCATGGGTCTGGGGTCGTGGGTCCGGGGTCGTGGGTCCGGGGTCATGGGTCCGGGGTCATGTGTCCGGGGTCCTGGGTCCGGGGTTGTGGTTCCGGGGTCCTGGGTCCGGGGTCATGGGTCTGGGCTCATGGGTCTGGGGTCATGGGTCTGGGTTCATGGGTCTGGGGTCATGGGTCTGGGGTCATGGGTCTGGGGTCATGGGTCCGGGGTCATGGGTCCGTGGTCCTGTCTCCGGGGTCATGGGTCTGGGGTAATGGGTCTTGGGTCATGGGTCTCGGGTCATGGGTCTGGGGTCGTGGGTCCGGGTTCGTGGGTCCGGGGTCCTGGGTCCGGGGTCGTGGGTCCGGGGTCGTGGGTCTGGGGTCGTGGTTCTGGGGTCGTGGGTCTGGGGTCATGGGTCTGGGGTCATGGGTCTGGGGTCATGGGTCTGGGGTCATGGGTCTGGGTTCATGGGTCTGCGTTCATGGGTCTGGGGTCCTGGGTCCGGGGTCATGGGTCCGGGGTCATGGGTCCGGCGTCATGGGTCCGGGGTCATGGGTCCGGTGTCATGGGTCCGGGGTCGTGGGTCCGGGGTCATGGGTCCGTGGTAATGGGTCCGGGGTCATGGGTCCGGGGTCATGGGTCTGGGGTCATGGGTCTGGGGTCTTGGGTCCGGGGTCATGGGTCCGGGGTCATGGGTCCGGGGTCATGGGTCCGGGGTCATGGGTCCGGGGTCATGGGTCCGGGGTCATGGGTCCGGGGTCATGGGTCCGGGGTCATGGGTCCGGGGTCATGGGTCCGGGGTCATGGGTCCGGGGTCATGGGTCCGGGGTCATGGGTCCGGGGTCATGGGTCTGGGGTCATTGGTCTGGGGTCATGGGTCTGGGGTCATGGGTCCGGTGCCATGTGTCCGTTGTCATGGGACCGGGGTCATGGGACCGGGGTCATGGGTCCGGGGTCATGGGTCCGGGGTCCTGGGTCCGGGGTCCGGGGTCCGGGGTCATGGGTCCGTGGTCCTGTCTCCGGGGTCATGGGTCTGGGGTAATGGGTCTGGGGTCATGGGTCTCGGGTCATGGGTCTGGGGTCGTGGGTCCGGGGTCGTGGGTCCGGGGTCATGGGTCCGGGGTCATGTGTCCGGGGTCCTGGGTCCGGGGTTGTGGTTCCGGGGTCCTGGGTCCGGGGTCATGGGTCTGGGCTCATGGGTCTGGGGTCATGGGTCTGGGTTCATGGGTCTGGGGTCATGGGTCTGGGGTCATGGGTCTGGGGTCATGGGTCTGGGGTCATGGGTCCGGGGTCATGGGTCCGTGGTCCTGTCTCCGGGGTCATGGGTCTGGGGTAATGGGTCTGGGGTCATGGGTCTCGGGTCATGGGTCTGGGGTCGTGGGTCCGGGTTCGTGGGTCCGGGGTCCTGGGTCCGGGGTCGTGGGTCCGGGGTCGTGGGTCTGGGGTCGTGGGTCTGGGGTCGTGGGTCTGGGGTCATGGGTCTGGGGTCATGGGTCTGGGGTCATGGGTCTGGGGTCATGGGTCTGGGTTCATGGGTCTGGGTTCATGGGTCTGGGGTCATGGGCCTGGGGTCATGGGTCTGGGGTCATGGGTCCGTGGTCCTGTCTCCGGGGTCATGGGTCTGGGGTAATGGGTCTTGGGTCATGGGTCTCGGGTCATGGGTCTGGGGTCGTGGGTCCGGGTTCGTGGGTCCGGGGTCCTGGGTCCGGGGTCGTGGGTCCGGGGTCATGGGTCCGGGGTCATGGGTCTGGGGTCCTGGGTCCGGGGTCATGGGTCCGGGGTCATGGGTCCGGCGTCATGGGTCCGGGGTCATGGGTCCGGTGTCATGGGTCCGGGGTCGTGGGTCCGGGGTCATGGGTCCGTGGTAATGGGTCCGGGGTCATGGGTCCGGGGTCATGGGTCTGGGGTCATGGGTCTGGGGTCTTGGGTCCGGGGTCATGGGTCCGGGGTCATGGGTCCGGGGTCATGGGTCCGGGGTCATGGGTCCGGGGTCATGGGTCCGGGGTCATGGGTCCGGGGTCATGGGTCCGGGGTCATGGGTCCGGGGTCATGGGTCCGGGGTCATGGGTCCGGGGTCATGGGTCCGGGGTCATGGGTCCGGGGTCATTGGTCTGGGGTCATGGGTCTGGGGTCATGGGTCCGGTGTCATGTGTCCGTTGTCATGGGACCGGGGTCATGGGACCGGGGTCATGGGTCCGGGGTCATGGGTCCGGGGTCCTGGGTCCGGGGTCCGGGGTCCGGGGTCATGGGTCTGGGGTAATGGGTCTGGGGTCATGGGTCTCGGGTCATGGGTCTGGGGTCGTGGGTCCGGGGTCGTGGGTCCGGGGTCATGGGTCCGGGGTCATGTGTCCGGGGTCCTGGGTCCGGGGTTGTGGTTCCGGGGTCCTGGGTCCGGGGTCATGGGTCTGGGCTCATGGGTCTGGGGTCATGGGTCTGGGTTCATGGGTCTGGGGTCATGGGTCTGGGGTCATGGGTCTGGGGTCATGGGTCCGGGGTCATGGGTCCGTGGTCCTGTCTCCGGGGTCATGGGTCTGGGGTAATGGGTCTTGGGTCATGGGTCTCGGGTCATGGGTCTGGGGTCGTGGGTCCGGGTTCGTGGGTCCGGGGTCCTGGGTCCGGGGTCGTGGGTCCGGGGTCGTGGGTCTGGGGTCGTGGTTCTGGGGTCGTGGGTCTGGGGTCATGGGTCTGGGGTCATGGGTCTGGGGTCATGGGTCTGGGGTCATGGGTCTGGGTTCATGGGTCTGCGTTCATGGGTCTGGGGTCCTGGGTCCGGGGTCATGGGTCCGGGGTCATGGGTCCGGCGTCATGGGTCCGGGGTCATGGGTCCGGTGTCATGGGTCCGGGGTCGTGGGTCCGGGGTCATGGGTCCGTGGTAATGGGTCCGGGGTCATGGGTCCGGGGTCATGGGTCTGGGGTCATGGGTCTGGGGTCTTGGGTCCGGGGTCATGGGTCCGGGGTCATGGGTCCGGGGTCATGGGTCCGGGGTCATGGGTCCGGGGTCATGGGTCCGGGGTCATGGGTCCGGGGTCATGGGTCCGGGGTCATGGGTCCGGGGTCATGGGTCCGGGGTCATGGGTCCGGGGTCATGGGTCTGGGGTCATTGGTCTGGGGTCATGGGTCTGGGGTCATGGGTCCGGTGCCATGTGTCCGTTGTCATGGGACCGGGGTCATGGGACCGGGGTCATGGGTCCGGGGTCATGGGTCCGGGGTCCTGGGTCCGGGGTCCGGGGTCCGGGGTCATGGGTCCGTGGTCCTGTCTCCGGGGTCATGGGTCTGGGGTAATGGGTCTGGGGTCATGGGTCTCGGGTCATGGGTCTGGGGTCGTGGGTCCGGGGTCGTGGGTCCGGGGTCATGGGTCCGGGGTCATGTGTCCGGGGTCCTGGGTCCGGGGTTGTGGTTCCGGGGTCCTGGGTCCGGGGTCATGGGTCTGGGCTCATGGGTCTGGGGTCATGGGTCTGGGTTCATGGGTCTGGGGTCATGGGTCTGGGGTCATGGGTCTGGGGTCATGGGTCTGGGGTCATGGGTCCGGGGTCATGGGTCCGTGGTCCTGTCTCCGGGGTCATGGGTCTGGGGTAATGGGTCTGGGGTCATGGGTCTCGGGTCATGGGTCTGGGGTCGTGGGTCCGGGTTCGTGGGTCCGGGGTCCTGGGTCCGGGGTCGTGGGTCCGGGGTCGTGGGTCTGGGGTCGTGGGTCTGGGGTCGTGGGTCTGGGGTCATGGGTCTGGGGTCATGGGTCTGGGGTCATGGGTCTGGGGTCATGGGTCTGGGTTCATGGGTCTGGGTTCATGGGTCTGGGGTCATGGGCCTGGGGTCATGGGTCTGGGGTCATGGGTCCGTGGTCCTGTCTCCGGGGTCATGGGTCTGGGGTAATGGGTCTGGGGTCATGGGTCTCGGGTCATGGGTCTGGGGTCGTGGGTCCGGGGTCGTGGGTCCGGGGTCGTGGGTCCGGGGTCGTGGGTCCGGGGTCGTGGGTCCGGGGTCATGTGTCCGGGGTCCTGGGTCCGGGGTCATGGGTCCGGGGTCATGGGTCCGGGGTCATGGGTCCGGGGTCATGGGTCCGGGGTCATGGGTCCGTGGTAATGGGTCCGGGGTCATGGGTCCGGGGTCATGGGTCCGGGGTCATGGGTCCGGGGTCATGGGTCCGGGGTCATGGGTCCGGGGTCATGGGTCCGGGGTCATGGGTCCGGGGTCATGGGTCCGGGGTCATGGGTCCGGGGTCATGGGTCCGGGGTCATGGGTCCGGGGTCATGGGTCCGGGGTCATGGGTCCGGGGTCATGGGTCCGGGGTCATGGGTCCGGGGTCATGGGTCCGGGGTCATGGGTCCGGGGTCATGGGTCCGGGGTCATGGGTCCGGGGTCATGGGTCCGGGGTCATGGGTCCGGGGTCATGGGTCCGGGGTCATGGGTCCGGGGTCATGGGTCCGGGGTCATGGGTCCTGGGTCATGGGTCCGGGGTCATGGGTCTGGGGTCATGGGTCTGGGGTCATGGGTCTGGGGTCATGGGTCTGGGGTCATGGGTCTGGGGTCATGGGTCTGGGGTCATGGGTCTGGGGTCATGGGTCTGGGGTCATGGGTCTGGGGTCATGGGTCTGGGGTCATGGGTCTGGGGTCTTGGGTCTGGGGTCGTGGGTCTGGGGTCGTGGGTCCGGGGTCGTGGGTCCGGGGTCGTGGGTCCGGGGTCGTGGGTCCGGGGTCATGTGTCCGGGGTCATGTGTCCGGGGTCCTGGGTCCGGGGTCATGGGTCCGGGGTCATGGGTCCGGGGTCATGGGTCCGGGGTTGTGGTTCCGGGGTCCTGGGTCCGGGGTCATGGGTCCGGGGTCATGGGTCCGGCGTCATGGGTCCGGGGTCATGGGTCCGGTGTCATGGGTCCGTGGTAATGGGTCCGGGGTCATGGGTTCGGGGTCATGGGTCTGGGGTCATGGGTCTGGGGTCATGGGTCTGGGGTCGTGGGTCTGGGGTCATGGGGCTGGGGTCATGGGTCTGGGGTCATGGGTCTGGGGTCATGGGTCCGGGGTCATGGGTCCGGGGTCATGGGTCCGGGGTCATGGGTCCGGGGTCATGGGTCCGGGGTCATGGGTCCGGGGTCATGGGTCCGGGGTCATGGGTCCGGGGTCATGGGTCCGGGGTCATGGGTCTGGGCTCATGGGTCTGGGGTCATGGGTCTGGGTTCATGGGTCTGGGGTCATGGGTCTGGGGTCATGGGTCTGGGGTCATGGGTCCGGGGTCATGGGTCCGTGGTCCTGTCTCCGGGGTCATGGGTCTGGGGTAATGGGTCTGGGGTCATGGGTCTCGGGTCATGGGTCTGGGGTCGTGGGTCCGGGTTCGTGGGTCCGGGGTCCTGGGTCCGGGGTCGTGGGTCCGGGGTCGTGGGTCTGGGGTCGTGGGTCTGGGGTCGTGGGTCTGGGGTCATGGGTCTGGGGTCATGGGTCTGGGGTCATGGGTCTGGGTTCATGGGTCTGGGTTCATGGGTCTGGGGTCATGGGCCTGGGGTCATGGGTCTGGGGTCATGGGTCTGGGGTCATGGGTCTGGGGTCATGGGTCTGGGGTCATGGGTCTGGGGTCATGGGTCTGGGGTCATGGGTCTGGGGTCATGGGTCTGGGGTCATGGGTCTGGGGTCATGGGTCTGGGGTCATGGGTCTGGGGTCATGGGTCTGGGGTCATGGGTCTGGGGTCATGGGTCTGGGGTCATGGGTCTGGGGTCATGGGTCTGGGGTCATGGGTCTGGGGTCATGGGTCTGGGGTCATGGGTCTGGGGTCATGGGTCTGGGGTCATGGGTCTGGGGTCATGGGTCTGGGGTCATGGGTCTGGGGTCATGGGTCTGGGGTCATGGGTCTGGGGTCATGGGTCTGGGGTCATGGGTCTGGGGTCATGGGTCTGGGGTCATGGGTCTGGGGTCTTGGGTCTGGGGTCGTGGGTCTGGGGTCGTGGGTCCGGGGTCGTGGGTCCGGGGTCGTGGGTCCGGGGTCGTGGGTCCGGGGTCATGTGTCCGGGGTCATGTGTCCGGGGTCCTGGGTCCGGGGTCATGGGTCCGGGGTCATGGGTCCGGGGTCATGGGTCCGGGGTCATGGGTCCGGGGTCATGGGTCCGTGGTAATGGGTCCGGGGTCATGGGTCTGGGGTCATGGGTCTGGGTTCATGGGTCTGGGGTCATGGGTCTGGGGTCATGGGTCTGGGGTCATGGGTCTGGGGTCATGGGTCCGGGGTCATGGGTCCGGGGTCATGGGTCCGTGGTCCTGTCTCCGGGGTCATGGGTCTGGGGTAATGGGTCTGGGGTCATGGGTCTCGGGTCATGGGTCTGGGGTCGTGGGTCCGGGTTCGTGGGTCCGGGGTCCTGGGTCCGGGGTCGTGGGTCCGGGGTCGTGGGTCTGGGGTCGTGGTTCTGGGGTCGTGGGTCTGGGGTCATGGGTCTGGGGTCATGGGTCTGGGGTCATGGGTCTGGGGTCATGGGTCTGGGTTCATGGGTCTGGGTTCATGGGTCTGGGGTCATGGGCCTGGGGTCATGGGTCTGGGGTCATGGGTCCGTGGTCCTGTCTCCGGGGTCATGGGTCTGGGGTAATGGGTCTGGGGTCATGGGTCTCGGGTCATGGTTCTGGGGTCGTGGGTCCGGGGTCGTGGGTCCGGGGTCGTGGGTCCGGGGTCGTGGGTCCGGGGTAATGTGTCCGGGGTCCTGGGTCCGGGGTCATGGGTCCGGGGTCATGGGTCCGGGGTCATGGGTCCGGGGTCATGGGTCCGGGGTCATGGGTCCGTGGTAATGGGTCCGGGGTCATGGGTCCGGGGTCATGGGTCCGGGGTCATGGGTCCGGGGTCATGGGTCCGGGGTCATGGGTCCGGGGTCATGGGTCCGGGGTCATGGGTCCGGGGTCATGGGTCCGGGGTCATGGGTCCGGGGTCATGGGTCCGGGGTCATGGGTCCGGGGTCATGGGTCCGGGGTCATGGGTCCGGGGTCATGGGTCCGGGGTCATGGGTCCGGGGTCATGGGTCCGGGGTCATGGGTCCGGGGTCATGGGTCCGGGGTCATGGGTCCGGGGTCATGGGTCCGGGGTCATGGGTCCTGGGTCATGGGTCCGGGGTCATGGGTCCGTGGTCCTGTCTCCGGGGTCATGGGTCTGGGGTAATGGGTCTGGGGTCATGGGTCTCGGGTCATGGGTCTGGGGTCGTGGGTCCGGGTTCGTGGGTCCGGGGTCCTGGGTCCGGGGTCGTGGGTCCGGGGTCGTGGGTCTGGGGTCGTGGGTCTGGGGTCGTGGGTCTGGGGTCATGGGTCTGGGGTCATGGGTCTGGGGTCATGGGTCTGGGGTCATGGGTCTGGGTTCATGGGTCTGGGTTCATGGGTCTGGGGTCATGGGCCTGGGGTTATGGGTCTGGGGTCATGGGTCCGTGGTCCTGTCTCCGGGGTCATGGGTCTGGGGTAATGGGTCTGGGGTTATGGGTCTCGGGTCATGGGTCTGGGGTCGTGGGTCCGGGGTCGTGGGTCCGGGGTCGTGGGTCCGGGGTCGTGGGTCCGGGGTCATGTGTCCGGGGTCATATGTCCGGGGTCCTGGGTCCGGGGTCATTGGTCCGGGGTCATGGGTCCGGGGTCATGGGTCCGGGGTCATGGGTCCGGGGTCATGGGTCCGTGGTAATGGGTCCGGGGTCATGGGTCCGGGGTCATGGGTCCGGGGTCATGGGTCCGGGGTCATGGGTCCGGGGTCATGGGTGCGGGGTCATGGGTCCGGGGTCATGGGTCCGGGGTCATGGGTCCGGGGTCATGGGTCCGGGGTCATGGGTCCGGGGTCATGGGTCCGGGGTCATGGGTCCGGGGTCATGGGTCCGGGGTCATGGGTCCGGGGTCATGGGTCCGGGGTCATGGGTCCGGGGTCATGGGTCCGGGGTCATGGGTCCGGGGTCATGGGTCCGGGGTCATGGGTCCGGGGTCATGGGTCCGGGGTCATGGGTCCGGGGTCATGGGTCCTGGGTCATGGGTCCGGGGTCATGGGTCCGGGGTCATGGGTCCGGGGTCATGGGTCCGGGGTCATGGGTCCGGGGTCATGGGTCCGGGTTCATGGGTCCGGGGTCATGGGTCCGGGGTCATGGGTCTGGGGTCATGGGTCTGGGTTCATGGGTCTGGGGTCATGGGTCTGGGGTCATGGTTCTGGGGTCATGGGTCTGGGGTCATGGGTCTGGGGTCATGGGTCTGGGGTCATGGGTCCGTGGTCCTGTCTCCGGGGTCATGGGTCTGGGGTAATGGGTCTGGGGTCATGGGTCTCGGGTCATGGGTCTGGGGTCGTGGGTACGGGGTCGTGGGTCCGGGGTCATGGGTCCGGGGTCATGTGTCCGGCGTCCTGGGTCCGGGGTTGTGGTTCCGGGGTCCTGGGTCCGGGGTCATGGGTCCGGGGTCATGGGTCCGGCGTCATGGGTCCGGGGTCATGGGTCCGGTGTCATGGGTCCGGGGTCGTGGGTCCGGGGTCATGGGTCCGTGGTAATGGGTCCGGGGTCATGGGTCCGGGGTCATGGGTCTGGGGTCATGGGTCTGGGGTCTTGGGTCCGGGGTCATGGGTCCGGGGTCATGGGTCCGGGGTCATGGGTCCGGGGTCATGGGTCCGGGGTCATGGGTCCGGGGTCATGGGTCCGGGGTCATGGGTCCGGGGTCATGGGTCCGGGGTCATGGGTCCGGGGTCATGGGTCCGGGGTCATGGGTCCGGGGTCATGGGTCCGGGGTCATGGGTCCGGGGTCATGGGTCCGGGGTCATGGGTCCGGGGTCATGGGTCCGGGGTCATGGGTCCGGGGTCATGGGTCCGGGGTCATGGGTCTGGGGTCATTGGTCTGGGGTCATGGGTCTGGGGTCATGGGTCCGGTGCCATGTGTCCGTTGTCATGGGACCGGGGTCATGGGACCGGGGTCATGGGTCCGGGGTCATGGGTCCGGGGTCCTGGGTCCGGGGTCCGGGGTCCGGGGTCATGGGTCCGTGGTCCTGTCTCCGGGGTCATGGGTCTGGGGTAATGGGTCTGGGGTCATGGGTCTCGGGTCATGGGTCTGGGGTCGTGGGTCCGGGGTCGTGGGTCCGGGGTCATGGGTCCGGGGTCATGTGTCCGGGGTCCTGGGTCCGGGGTTGTGGTTCCGGGGTCCTGGGTCCGGGGTCATGGGTCTGGGCTCATGGGTCTGGGGTCATGGGTCTGGGTTCATGGGTCTGGGGTCATGGGTCTGGGGTCATGGGTCTGGGGTCATGGGTCTGGGGTCATGGGTCCGGGGTCATGGGTCCGTGGTCCTGTCTCCGGGGTCATGGGTCTGGGGTAATGGGTCTGGGGTCATGGGTCTCGGGTCATGGGTCTGGGGTCGTGGGTCCGGGTTCGTGGGTCCGGGGTCCTGGGTCCGGGGTCGTGGGTCCGGGGTCGTGGGTCTGGGGTCGTGGGTCTGGGGTCGTGGGTCTGGGGTCATGGGTCTGGGGTCATGGGTCTGGGGTCATGGGTCTGGGGTCATGGGTCTGGGTTCATGGGTCTGGGTTCATGGGTCTGGGGTCATGGGCCTGGGGTCATGGGTCTGGGGTCATGGGTCCGTGGTCCTGTCTCCGGGGTCATGGGTCTGGGGTAATGGGTCTGGGGTCATGGGTCTCGGGTCATGGGTCTGGGGTCGTGGGTCCGGGGTCGTGGGTCCGGGGTCGTGGGTCCGGGGTCGTGGGTCCGGGGTCGTGGGTCCGGGGTCATGTGTCCGGGGTCCTGGGTCCGGGGTCATGGGTCCGGGGTCATGGGTCCGGGGTCATGGGTCCGGGGTCATGGGTCCGGGGTCATGGGTCCGTGGTAATGGGTCCGGGGTCATGGGTCCGGGGTCATGGGTCCGGGGTCATGGGTCCGGGGTCATGGGTCCGGGGTCATGGGTCCGGGGTCATGGGTCCGGGGTCATGGGTCCGGGGTCATGGGTCCGGGGTCATGGGTCCGGGGTCATGGGTCCGGGGTCATGGGTCCGGGGTCATGGGTCCGGGGTCATGGGTCCGGGGTCATGGGTCCGGGGTCATGGGTCCGGGGTCATGGGTCCGGGGTCATGGGTCCGGGGTCATGGGTCCGGGGTCATGGGTCCGGGGTCATGGGTCCGGGGTCATGGGTCCGGGGTCATGGGTCCTGGGTCATGGGTCCGGGGTCATGGGTCCGTGGTCCTGTCTCCGGGGTCATGGGTCTGGGGTAATGGGTCTGGGGTCATGGGTCTCGGGTCATGGGTCTGGGGTCGTGGGTCCGGGTTCGTGGGTCCGGGGTCCTGGGTCCGGGGTCGTGGGTCCGGGGTCGTGGGTCTGGGGTCGTGGGTCTGGGGTCGTGGGTCTGGGGTCGTGGGTCTGGGGTCATGGGTCTGGGGTCATGGGTCTGGGGTCATGGGTCTGGGTTCATGGGTCTGGGTTCATGGGTCTGGGGTCATGGGCCTGGGGTTATGGGTCTGGGGTCATGGGTCCGTGGTCCTGTCTCCGGGGTCATGGGTCTGGGGTAATGGGTCTGGGGTTATGGGTCTCGGGTCATGGGTCTGGGGTCGTGGGTCCGGGGTCGTGGGTCCGGGGTCGTGGGTCCGGGGTCGTGGGTCCGGGGTCATGTGTCCGGGGTCATATGTCCGGGGTCCTGGGTCCGGGGTCATTGGTCCGGGGTCATGGGTCCGGGGTCATGGGTCCGGGGTCATGGGTCCGGGGTCATGGGTCCGTGGTAATGGGTCCGGGGTCATGGGTCTGGGGTCGTGGGTCCGGGTTCGTGGGTCCGGGGTCCTGGGTCCGGGGTCGTGGGTCCGGGGTCGTGGGTCTGGGGTCGTGGGTCTGGGGTCGTGGGTCTGGGGTCATGGGTCTGGGGTCATGGGTCTGGGTTCATGGGTCTGGGGTCATGGGTCTGGGGTCATGGTTCTGGGGTAATGGGTCTGGGGTCATGGGTCTCGGGTCATGGGTCTGGGGTCGTGGGTACGGGGTCGTGGGTCCGGGGTCATGGGTCCGGGGTCATGTGTCCGGCGTCCTGGGTCCGGGGTTGTGGTTCCGGGGTCCTGGGTCCGGGGTCATGGGTCCGGGGTCATGGGTCCGGCGTCATGGGTCCGGGGTCATGGGTCCGGTGTCATGGGTCCGGGGTCGTGGGTCCGGGGTCATGGGTCCGTGGTAATGGGTCCGGGGTCATGGGTCCGGGGTCATGGGTCTGGGGTCATGGGTCTGGGGTCTTGGGTCCGGGGTCATGGGTCCGGGGTCATGGGTCCGGGGTCATGGGTCCGGGGTCATGGGTCCGGGGTCATGGGTCCGGGGTCATGGGTCCGGGGTCATGGGTCCGGGGTCATGGGTCCGGGGTCATGGGTCCGGGGTCATGGGTCCGGGGTCATGGGTCCGGGGTCATGGGTCCGGGGTCATTGGTCTGGGGTCATGGGTCTGGGGTCATGGGTCCGGTGTCATGTGTCCGTTGTCATGGGACCGGGGTCATGGGACCGGGGTCATGGGTCCGGGGTCATGGGTCCGGGGTCCTGGGTCCGGGGTCCGGGGTCCGGGGTCATGGGTCTGGGGTAATGGGTCTGGGGTCATGGGTCTCGGGTCATGGGTCTGGGGTCGTGGGTCCGGGGTCGTGGGTCCGGGGTCATGGGTCCGGGGTCATGTGTCCGGGGTCCTGGGTCCGGGGTTGTGGTTCCGGGGTCCTGGGTCCGGGGTCATGGGTCTGGGCTCATGGGTCTGGGGTCATGGGTCTGGGTTCATGGGTCTGGGGTCATGGGTCTGGGGTCATGGGTCTGGGGTCATGGGTCCGGGGTCATGGGTCCGTGGTCCTGTCTCCGGGGTCATGGGTCTGGGGTAATGGGTCTTGGGTCATGGGTCTCGCGTCATGGGTCTGGGGTCGTGGGTCCGGGTTCGTGGGTCCGGGGTCCTGGGTCCGGGGTCGTGGGTCCGGGGTCGTGGGTCTGGGGTCGTGGTTCTGGGGTCGTGGGTCTGGGGTCATGGGTCTGGGGTCATGGGTCTGGGGTCATGGGTCTGGGGTCATGGGTCTGGGTTCATGGGTCTGGGTTCATGGGTCTGGGGTCCTGGGTCCGGGGTCATGGGTCCGGGGTCATGGGTCCGGCGTCATGGGTCCGGGGTCATGGGTCCGGTGTCATGGGTCCGGGGTCGTGGGTCCGGGGTCATGGGTCCGTGGTAATGGGTCCGGGGTCATGGGTCCGGGGTCATGGGTCTGGGGTCATGGGTCTGGGGTCTTGGGTCCGGGGTCATGGGTCCGGGGTCATGGGTCCGGGGTCATGGGTCCGGGGTCATGGGTCCGGGGTCATGGGTCCTGGGTCATGGGTCCGGGGTCATGGGTCCGGGGTCATGGGTCCGGGGTCATGGGTCCGGGGTCATGGGTCCGGGGTCATGGGTCCAGGGTCATGGGTCCGGGGTCATGGGTCCGGGGTCATGGGTCCGGGGTCATGGGTCCGGGGTCATGGGTCCGGGGTCATGGGTCCGGGGTCATGGGTCCGGGGTCATGGGTCCGGGGTCATGGGTCCGGGGTCATGGGTCCGGGGTCATGGGTCCGGGGTCATGGGTCCGGGGTCATGGGTCCGGGGTCATGGGTCCGGGGTCATGGGTCCGGGGTCATGGGTCCGGGGTCATGGGTCCTGGGTCATGGGTCCGGGGTCATGGGTCCGTGGTCCTGTCTCCGGGGTCATGGGTCTGGGGTAATGGGTCTGGGGTCATGGGTCTCGGGTCATGGGTCTGGGGTCGTGGGTCCGGGTTCGTGGGTCCGGGGTCCTGGGTCCGGGGTCGTGGGTCCGGGGTCGTGGGTCCGGGGTCGTGGGTCTGGGGTCGTGGGTCTGGGGTCGTGGGTCTGGGGTCGTGGGTCTGGGGTCGTGGGTCTGGGGTCATGGGTCTGGGGTCATGGGTCTGGGGTCATGGGTCTGGGGTCATGGGTCTGGGGTCATGGGTCTGGGGTCATGGGTCTGGGGTCATGGGTCTGGGGTCATGGGTCTGGGTTCATGGGTCTGGGTTCATGGGTCTGGGGTCATGGGTCTGGGGTCATGGGTCTGGGGTCATGGGTCTGGGGTCATGGGTCTGGGGTCATGGGTCTGGGGTCATGGGTCTGGGGTCATGGGTCTGGGGTCATGGGTCTGGGGTCATGGGTCTGGGGTCATGGGTCTGGGGTCATGGGTCCGGGGTCTTGGGTCTGGGGTCGTGGTTCCGGGGTCGTGGGTCCGGGGTCGTGGGTCCGGGGTCATGGGTCCGGGGTCATGTGTCCGGGGTCCTGGGTCCGGGGTCATGGGTCCGGGGTCATGGGTCCGGGGTCATGGGTCCGGGGTCATGGGTCCGGGGTCATGGGTCCGGGGTCATGGGTCCGGGGTCATGGGTCCGGGGTCATGGGTCCGGGGTCATGGGTCCGGGGTCATGGGTCCGGGGTCATGGGTCCGGGGTCATGGGTCCGGGGTCATGGGTCCGGGGTCATGGGTCCGGGGTCATGGGTCCGGGGTCATGGGTCCGGGGTCATGGGTCCGGGGTCATGGGTCCGGGGTCATGGGTCCGGGGTCATGGGTCCGGGGTCATGGGTCCGGGGTCATGGGTCCGGGGTCATGGGTCCGGGGTCATGGGTCCGGGGTCATGGGTCCGGGGTCATGGGCCCTGGGTCATGGGTCCGGGGTCATGGGTCCGGGGTCATGGGTCCGGGGTCATGGGTCCGGGGTCATGGGTCCGGGGTCATGGGTCCGGGGTCATGGGTCCGGGGTCATGGGTCCGGGGTCATGGGTCCGGGGTCATGGGTCAGGGGTCATGGGTCTGGGTTCATGGGTCTGGGGTCATGGGCCTGGGGTCATGGGTCTGGGGTCATGGGTCCGTGGTCCTGTCTCCGGGGTCATGGGTCTGGGGTAATGGGTCTGGGGTCATGGGTCTCGGGTCATGGGTCTGGGGTCGTGGGTCCGGGGTCGTGGGTCCGGGGTCGTGGGTCCGGGGTCATGTGTCCGGGGTCCTGGGTCCGGGGTCATGGGTCCGGGGTCATGGGTCCGGGGTCATGGGTCCGGGGTCATGGGTCCGTGGTAATGGGTCCGGGGTCATGGGTCCGGGGTCATGGGTCCGGGGTCATGGGTCCGGGGTCATGGGTCCGGGGTCATGGGTCCGGGGTCATGGGTCCGGGGTCATGGGTCCGGGGTCATGGGTCCGGGGTCATGGGTCCGGGGTCATGGGTCCGGGGTCATGGGTCCGGGGTCATGGGTCCGGGGTCATGGGTCCGGGGTCATGGGTCCGGGGTCATGGGTCCGGGGTCATGGGTCCGGGGTCATGGGTCCGGGGTCATGGGTCCGGGGTCATGGGTCCGGGGTCATGGGTCCGGGGTCATGGGTCCGGGGTCATGGGTCCGGGGTCATGGGTCCGGGGTCATGGGTCCGGGGTCATGGGTCCGGGGTCATGGGTCCGGGGTCATGGGTCCTGGGTCATGGGTCCGGGGTCATGGGTCCGTGGTCCTGTCTCCGGGGTCATGGGTCTGGGGTAATGGGTCTGGGGTCATGGGTCTCGGGTCATGGGTCTGGGGTCGTGGGTCCGGGTTCGTGGGTCCGGGGTCCTGGGTCCGGGGTCGTGGGTCCGGGGTCGTGGGTCCGGGGTCGTGGGTCTGGGGTCGTGGGTCTGGGGTCGTGGGTCTGGGGTCGTGGGTCTGGGGTCGTGGGTCTGGGGTCATGGGTCTGGGGTCATGGGTCTGGGGTCATGGGTCTGGGGTCATGGGTCTGGGGTCATGGGTCTGGGGTCATGGGTCTGGGTTCATGGGTCTGGGTTCATGGGTCTGGGGTCATGGGTCTGGGGTCATGGGTCTGGGGTCATGGGTCTGGGGTCATGGGTCTGGGGTCATGGGTCTGGGGTCATGGGTCTGGGGTCATGGGTCTGGGGTCATGGGTCTGGGGTCATGGGTCTGGGGTCATGGGTCTGGGGTCTTGGGTCTGGGGTCGTGGGTCCGGGGTCGTGGGTCCGGGGTCGTGGGTCCGGGGTCATGGGTCCGGGGTCATGTGTCCGGGGTCCTGGGTCCGGGGTCATGGGTCCGGGGTCATGGGTCCGGGGTCATGGGTCCGGGGTCATGGGTCCGGGGTCATGGGTCCGGGGTCATGGGTCCGGGGTCATGGGTCCGGGGTCATGGGTCCGGGGTCATGGGTCCGGGGTCATGGGTCCGGGGTCATGGGTCCGGGGTCATGGGTCCGGGGTCATGGGTCCGGGGTCATGGGTCCGGGGTCATGGGTCCGGGGTCATGGGTCCGGGGTCATGGGTCCGGGGTCATGGGTCCGGGGTCATGGGTCCGGGGTCATGGGTCCGGGGTCATGGGTCCGGGGTCATGGGTCCGGGGTCATGGGTCCGGGGTCATGGGTCCGGGGTCATGGGTCCGGGGTCATGGGTCCGGGGTCATGGGTCCGGGGTCATGGGTCCGGGGTCATGGGTCCGGGGTCATGGGTCCGGGGTCATGGGTCCGGGGTCATGGGCCCTGGGTCATGGGTCCGGGGTCATGGGTCCGGGGTCATGGGTCCGGGGTCATGGGTCCGGGGTCATGGGTCCGGGGTCATGGGTCCGGGGTCATGGGTCCGGGGTCATGGGTCCGGGGTCATGGGTCCGGGGTCATGGGTCCGGGGTCATGGGTCCGGGGTCATGGGTCCGGGGTCATGGGTCCGGGGTCATGGGTCCGGGGTCATGGGTCCGGGGTCATGGGTCCGGGGTCATGGGTCCGGGGTCATGGGTCCGGGGTCATGGGTCCGGGGTCATGGGTCCGGGGTCATGGGTCCGGGGTCATGGGTCCGGGGTCATGGGTCCGGGGTCATGGGTCCGGGGTCATGGGTCCGGGGTCATGGGTCCGGGGTCATGGGTCTGGGGTCATGGGTCTGGGGTCTTGGGTCTGGGGTCGTGGGTCTGGGGTCGTGGGTCCGGGGTCGTGGGTCCGGGGTCGTGGGTCCGGGGTCGTGGGTCCGGGGTCATGGGTCCGGGGTCATGTGTCCGGGGTCCTGGGTCCGGGGTCATGGGTCCGGGGTCATGGGTCCGGGGTCATGGGTCCGGGGTCATGGGTCCGTGGTAATGGGTCCGGGGTCATGGGTCCGGGGTCATGGGTCCGGGGTCATGGGTCCGGGGTCATGGGTCCGGGGTCATGGGTCCGGGGTCATGGGTCCGGGGTCATGGGTCCGGGGTCATGGGTCCGGGGTCATGGGTCCGGGGTCATGGGTCCGGGGTCATGGGTCCGGGGTCATGGGTCCGGGGTCATGGGTCCGGGGTCATGGGTCCGGGGTCATGGGTCCGGGGTCATGGGTCTGGGGTCATGGGTCTGGGGTCATGGGTCTGGGTTCATGGGTCTGGGGTCATGGGTCTGGGGTCATGGTTCTGGGGTCATGGGTCTGGGGTCGTGGGTCTGGGGTCATGGGTCTGGGGTCATGGGTCTGGGGTCATGGGTCTGGGGTCATGGGTCTGGGGTCATGGGTCTGGGGTCATGGGTCTGGGGTCATGGGTCCGTGGTCCTGTCTCCGGGGTCATGGGTCTGGGGTAATGGGTCTGGGGTCATGGGTCTCGGGTCATGGGTCTGGGGTCGTGGGTACGGGGTCGTGGGTCCGGGGTCATGGGTCCGGGGTCATGTGTCCGGCGTCCTGGGTCCGGGGTTGTGGTTCCGGGGTCCTGGGTCCGGGGTCATGGGTCCGGGGTCATGGGTCCGGCGTCATGGGTCCGGGGTCATGGGTCCGGTGTCATGGGTCCGGGGTCGTGGGTCCGGGGTCATGGGTCCGTGGTAATGGGTCCGGGGTCATGGGTCCGGGGTCATGGGTCTGGGGTCATGGGTCTGGGGTCTTGGGTCCGGGGTCATGGGTCCGGGGTCATGGGTCCGGGGTCATGGGTCCGGGGTCATGGGTCCGGGGTCATGGGTCCGGGGTCATGGGTCCGGGGTCATGGGTCCGGGGTCATGGGTCCGGGGTCATGGGTCCGGGGTCATGGGTCCGGGGTCATGGGTCCGGGGTCATGGGTCCGGGGTCATGGGTCCGGGGTCATGGGTCCGGGGTCATTGGTCTGGGGTCATGGGTCTGGGGTCATGGGTCCGGTGTCATGTGTCCGTTGTCATGGGACCGGGGTCATGGGACCGGGGTCATGGGTCCGGGGTCATGGGTCCGGGGTCCTGGGTCCGGGGTCCTGGGTCCGGGGTCATGGGTCCGGGGTCATGGGTCCGGGGTCATGGGTCCGGGGTCATGGGTCCGTGGTAATGGGTCCGGGGTCATGGGTCCGGGGTCATGGGTCCGGGGTCATGGGTCCGGGGTCATGGGTCCGGGGTCATGGGTCCGGGGTCATGGGTCCGGGGTCATGGGTCCGGGGTCATGGGTCCGGGGTCATGGGTCCGGGGTCATGGGTCCGGGGTCATGGGTCCGGGGTCATGGGTCCGGGGTCATGGGTCCGGGGTCATGGGTCCGGGGTCATGGGTCCGGGGTCATGGGTCCGGGGTCATGGGTCCGGGGTCATGGGTCCGGGGTCATGGGTCCGGGGTCATGGGACCGGGGTCATGGGTCCGGGGTCATGGGTCCTGGGTCATGGGTCCGGGGTCATGGGTCCGTGGTCCTGTCTCCGGGGTCATGGGTCTGGGGTAATGGGTCTGGGGTCATGGGTCTCGGGTCATGGGTCTGGGGTCGTGGGTCCGGGTTCGTGGGTCCGGGGTCCTGGGTCCGGGGTCGTGGGTCCGGGGTCATGGGTCCGGGGTCATGGGTCCGGGGTCATGGGTCCGGGGTCATGGGTCCGGGGTCATGGGTCCGGGGTCATGTGTCCGGGGTCATGGGTCCGGGGTCATGGGTCCGGGGTCATGGGTCCGGGGTCATGGGTCCGGGGTCATGGGTCTGGGTTCATGGGTCCGGGGTCGTGGGTCCGGGGTCGTGGGTCCGGGGTCGTGGGTCCGGGGTCGTGGGTCCGGGGTCGTGGGTCCGGGGTCGTGGGTCCGGGGTCATGGGTCTGGGGTCGTGGGTCCGGGGTCGTGGGTCCGGGGTCGTGGGTCCGGGGTCGTGGGTCCGGGGTCGTGGGTCCGGGGTCGTGGGTCCGGGGTCGTGGGTCCGGGGTCGTGGGTCCGGGGTCGTGGGTCTGGGGTCGTGGGTCCGGGGTCGTGGGTCCGTGGTCGTGGGTCCGGGGTCCTGGGTCCGGGGTCATGGGTCCGTGGTAATGGGTCCGGGGTCATGGGTCCGGGGTCATGGGTCCGGGGTCATGGGTCCGGGGTCATGGGTCCGGGGTCATGGGTCCGGGGTCATGGGTCCGGGGTCATGGGTCCGGGGTCATGGGTCCGGGGTCATGGGTCCGGGGTCATGGGTCCGGGGTCATGGGTCCGGGGTCATGGGTCCGGTGTCATGGGTCCGGGGTCATGGGTCCGGGGTCATGGGTCCGGGGTCATGGGTCCGGGGTCATGGGTCCGGGGTCATGGGTCCAGGGGTCATGGGTCCGGGGTCATGGGTCCGGGGTCATGGGTCCGGGGTCATGGGTCCGGGGTCATGGGTCCGGGGTCATGGGTCCGGGGTCATGGGTCCGGGGTCATGGGTCCTGGGTCATGGGTCTGGGGTAATGGGTCTGGGGTCATGGGTCTCGGGTCATGGGTCTGGGGTCGTGGGTCCGGGGTCGTGGGTCCGGGGTCATGGGTCCGGGGTCATGTGTCCGGGGTCCTGGGTCCGGGGTTGTGGTTCCGGGGTCCTGGGTCCGGGGTCATGGGTCCGGGGTCATGGGTCCGGCGTCATGGGTCCGGGGTCATGGGTCCGGTGTCATGGGTCCGTGGTAATGGGTCCGGGGTCATGGGTTCGGGGTCATGGGTCTGGGGTCATGGGTCTGGGGTCATGGGTCTGGTGTCATGGGTCTGGGGTCGTGGGTCTGGGGTCATGGGTCTGGGGTCATGGGTCTGGGGTCATGGGTCTGGGGTCATGGGTCCGGGGTCATGGGTCCGGGGTCATGGGTCCGGGGTCATGGGTCCGGGGTCATGGGTCCGGGGTCATGGGTCCGGGGTCATGTGTCCGGGGTCCTGGGTCCGGGGTCATGGGTCCGGGGTCATGGGTCCGGGGTCATGGGTCCGGGGTCATGGGTCCGGGGTCATGGGTCCGGGGTCATGGGTCCGGGGTCATGGGTCCGGGGTCATGGGTCCGGGGTCATGGGTCCGGGGTCATGGGTCCGGGGTCATGGGTCCGGGGTCATGGGTCTGGGCTCATGGGTCTGGGGTCATGGGTCTGGGTTCATGGGTCTGGGGTCATGGGTCTGGTGTCATGGGTCTGGGGTCATGGGTCCGGGGTCATGGGTCCGTGGTCCTGTCTCCGGGGTCATGGGTCTGGGGTAATGGGTCTGGGGTCATGGGTCTCGGGTCATGGGTCTGGGGTCGTGGGTCCGGGTTCGTGGGTCCGGGGTCCTGGGTCCGGGGTCGTGGGTCCGGGGTCGTGGGTCTGGGGTCGTGGGTCTGGGGTCGTGGGTCTGGGGTCGTGGGTCTGGGGTCGTGGGTCTGGGGTCATGGGTCTGGGGTCATGGGTCTGGGGTCATGGGTCTGGGTTCATGGGTCTGGGTTCATGGGTCTGGGGTCATGGGCCTGGGGTCATGGGTCTGGGGTCATGGGTCTGGGGTCATGGGTCTGGGGTCATGGGTCTGGGGTCATGGGTCTGGGGTCATGGGTCTGGGGTCATGGGTCTGGGGTCATGGGTCTGGGGTCATGGGTCTGGGGTCATGGGTCTGGGGTCATGGGTCTGGGGTCATGGGTCTGGGGTCATGGGTCTGGGGTCATGGGTCTGGGGTCATGGGTCTGGGGTCATGGGTCTGGGGTCATGGGTCTGGGGTCATGGGTCTGGGGTCATGGGTCTGGGGTCATGGGTCTGGGGTCATGGGTCTGGGGTCATGGGTCTGGGGTCATGGGTCTGGGGTCATGGGTCTGGGGTCATGGGTCTGGGGTCATGGGTCTGGGGTCATGGGTCTGGGGTCATGGGTCTGGGGTCATGGGTCTGGGGTCATGGGTCTGGGGTCATGGGTCTGGGGTCATGGGTCTGGGGTCTTGGGTCTGGGGTCGTGGGTCTGGGGTCGTGGGTCCGGGGTCGTGGGTCCGGGGTCGTGGGTCCGGGGTCGTGGGTCCGGGGTCATGTGTCCGGGGTCATGGGTCCTGGGTCATGGGTCTGGGGTAATGGGTCTGGGGTCATGGGTCTCGGGTCATGGGTCCGGGGTCATGGGTCCGGGGTCATGGGTCCGGGGTCATGGGTCCGGGGTCATGGGTCCGGGGTCATGGGTCCGGGGTCATGGGTCCGGGGTCATGGGTCCTGGGTCATGGGTCTGGGGTAATGGGTCTGGGGTCATGGGTCTCGGGTCATGGGTCTGGGGTCGTGGGTCCGGGGTCGTGGGTCCGGGGTCATGGGTCCGGGTTCATGTGTCCGGGGTTGTGGTTCCGGGGTTGTGGTTCCGGGGTCCTGGGTCCGGGGTCATGGGTCCGGGGTCATGGGTCCGGCGTCATGGGTCCGGGGTCATGGGTCCGGTGTCATGGGTCCGTGGTAATGGGTCCGGGGTCATGGGTCCGGGGTCATGGGTCCGGGGTCATGGGTCTGGGGTCATGGGTCTGGGGTCGTGGGTCTGGGGTCATGGGTCTGGGGTCATGGGTCTGGGGTCATGGGTCTGGGGTCATGGGTCTGGGGTCATGGGTCCGGGGTCATGGGTCCGGGGTCATGGGTCCGGGGTCATGGGTCCGGGGTCATGGGTCCGGGGTCATGGGTCGAGGGGTCATGGGTCCGGGGTCATGGGTCCGGGGTCATGGGTCCGGGGTCATGGGTCCGGGGTCATGGGTCCGGGGTCATGGGTCCGGGGTCATGGGTCCTGGGTCATGGGTCTGGGGTAATGGGTCTGGGGTCATGGGTCTCGGGTCATGGGTCCGGGGTCATGGGTCCGGGGTCATGGGTCCGGGGTCATGGGTCCGGGGTCATGGGTCCGGGGTCATGGGTCCGGGGTCATGGGTCCTGGGTCATGGGTCTGGGGTAATGGGTCTGGGGTCATGGGTCTCGGGTCATGGGTCTGGGGTCGTGGGTCCGGGGTCGTGGGTCCGGGGTCATGGGTCCGGGTTCATGTGTCCGGGGTTGTGGTTCCGGGGTTGTGGTTCCGGGGTCCTGGGTCCGGGGTCATGGGTCCGGGGTCATGGGTCCGGCGTCATGGGTCCGGGGTCATGGGTCCGGTGTCATGGGTCCGTGGTAATGGGTCCGGGGTCATGGGTCCGGGGTCATGGGTCCGGGGTCATGGGTCTGGGGTCGTGGGTCCGTGGTCGTGGGTCCGGGGTCCTGGGTCCGTGGTCCTGTCTCCGGGGTCATGGGTCTGGGGTAATGGGTCTGGGGTCCTGGGTCCGGGGTCGTGGGTCCGGGGTCATGGGTCCGGGGTCATGGGTCCGGGGTCATGGGTCCGGGGTCATGTGTCCGGGGTCATGGGTCCGGGGTCATGGGTCCGGGGTCATGGGTCCGGGGTCATGGGTCCGGGGTCATGGGTCTGGGTTCATGGGTCCGGGGTCGTGGGTCCGGGGTCGTGGGTCCGGGGTCGTGGGTCCGGGGTCGTGGGTCCGGGGTCGTGGGTCCGGGGTCGTGGGTCCGGGGTCATGGGTCTGGGGTCGTGGGTCCGGGGTCGTGGGTCCGGGGTCGTGGGTCCGGGGTCGTGGGTCCGGGGTCGTGGGTCCGGGGTCGTGGGTCCGGGGTCGTGGGTCCGGGGTCGTGGGTCCGGGGTCGTGGGTCTGGGGTCGTGGGTCCGGGGTCGTGGGTCCGTGGTCGTGGGTCCGGGGTCCTGGGTCCGGGGTCATGGGTCCGTGGTAATGGGTCCGGGGTCATGGGTCCGGGGTCATGGGTCCGGGGTCATGGGTCCGGGGTCATGGGTCCGGGGTCATGGGTCCGGGGTCATGGGTCCGGGGTCATGGGTCCGGAGTCATGGGTCCGGGGTCATGGGTCCGGGGTCATGGGTCCGGGGTCATGGGTCCGGTGTCATGGGTCCGGGGTCATGGGTCCGGGGTCATGGGTCCGGGGTCATGGGTCCGGGGTCATGGGTCCGGGGTCATGGGTCCAGGGGTCATGGGTCCGGGGTCATGGGTCCGGGGTCATGGGTCCGGGGTCATGGGTCCGGGGTCATGGGTCCGGGGTCATGGGTCCGGGGTCATGGGTCCGGGGTCATGGGTCCTGGGTCATGGGTCTGGGGTAATGGGTCTGGGGTCATGGGTCTCGGGTCATGGGTCTGGGGTCGTGGGTCCGGGGTCGTGGGTCCGGGGTCATGGGTCCGGGGTCATGTGTCCGGGGTCCTGGGTCCGGGGTTGTGGTTCCGGGGTCCTGGGTCCGGGGTCATGGGTCCGGGGTCATGGGTCCGGCGTCATGGGTCCGGGGTCATGGGTCCGGTGTCATGGGTCCGTGGTAATGGGTCCGGGGTCATGGGTTCGGGGTCATGGGTCTGGGGTCATGGGTCTGGGGTCATGGGTCTGGTGTCATGGGTCTGGGGTCGTGGGTCTGGGGTCATGGGTCTGGGGTCATGGGTCTGGGGTCATGGGTCTGGGGTCATGGGTCCGGGGTCATGGGTCCGGGGTCATGGGTCCGGGGTCATGGGTCCGGGGTCATGGGTCCGGGGTCATGGGTCCGGGGTCATGTGTCCGGGGTCCTGGGTCCGGGGTCATGGGTCCGGGGTCATGGGTCCGGGGTCATGGGTCCGGGGTCATGGGTCCGGGGTCATGGGTCCGGGGTCATGGGTCCGGGGTCATGGGTCCGGGGTCATGGGTCCGGGGTCATGGGTCCGTGGTCATGGGTCTGGGCTCATGGGTCTGGGGTCATGGGTCTGGGTTCATGGGTCTGGGGTCATGGGTCTGGGGTCATGGGTCTGGGGTCATGGGTCCGGGGTCATGGGTCCGTGGTCCTGTCTCCGGGGTCATGGGTCTGGGGTAATGGGTCTGGGGTCATGGGTCTCGGGTCATGGGTCTGGGGTCGTGGGTCCGGGTTCGTGGGTCCGGGGTCCTGGGTCCGGGGTCGTGGGTCCGGGGTCGTGGGTCTGGGGTCGTGGGTCTGGGGTCGTGGGTCTGGGGTCGTGGGTCTGGGGTCGTGGGTCTGGGGTCATGGGTCTGGGGTCATGGGTCTGGGGTCATGGGTCTGGGTTCATGGGTCTGGGTTCATGGGTCTGGGGTCATGGGCCTGGGGTCATGGGTCTGGGGTCATGGGTCTGGGGTCATGGGTCTGGGGTCATGGGTCTGGGGTCATGGGTCTGGGGTCATGGGTCTGGGGTCATGGGTCTGGGGTCATGGGTCTGGGGTCATGGGTCTGGGGTCATGGGTCTGGGGTCATGGGTCTGGGGTCATGGGTCTGGGGTCATGGGTCTGGGGTCATGGGTCTGGGGTCATGGGTCTGGGGTCATGGGTCTGGGGTCATGGGTCTGGGGTCATGGGTCTGGGGTCATGGGTCTGGGGTCATGGGTCTGGGGTCATGGGTCTGGGGTCATGGGTCTGGGGTCATGGGTCTGGGGTCATGGGTCTGGGGTCATGGGTCTGGGGTCATGGGTCTGGGGTCATGGGTCTGGGGTCATGGGTCTGGGGTCATGGGTCTGGGGTCATGGGTCTGGGGTCTTGGGTCTGGGGTCGTGGGTCTGGGGTCGTGGGTCCGGGGTCGTGGGTCCGGGGTCGTGGGTCCGGGGTCGTGGGTCCGGGGTCATGTGTCCGGGGTCATGGGTCCTGGGTCATGGGTCTGGGGTAATGGGTCTGGGGTCATGGGTCTCGGGTCATGGGTCCGGGGTCATGGGTCCGGGGTCATGGGTCCGGGGTCATGGGTCCGGGGTCATGGGTCCGGGGTCATGGGTCCGGGGTCATGGGTCCGGGGTCATGGGTCCTGGGTCATGGGTCTGGGGTAATGGGTCTGGGGTCATGGGTCTCGGGTCATGGGTCTGGGGTCGTGGGTCCGGGGTCGTGGGTCCGGGGTCATGGGTCCGGGTTCATGTGTCCGGGGTTGTGGTTCCGGGGTTGTGGTTCCGGGGTCCTGGGTCCGGGGTCATGGGTCCGGGGTCATGGGTCCGGCGTCATGGGTCCGGGGTCATGGGTCCGGTGTCATGGGTCCGTGGTAATGGGTCCGGGGTCATGGGTCCGGGGTCATGGGTCCGGGGTCATGGGTCTGGGGTCATGGGTCTGGGGTCGTGGGTCTGGGGTCATGGGTCTGGGGTCATGGGTCTGGGGTCATGGGTCTGGGGTCATGGGTCTGGGGTCATGGGTCCGGGGTCATGGGTCCGGGGTCATGGGTCCGGGGTCATGGGTCCGGGGTCATGGGTCCGGGGTCATGGGTCGAGGGGTCATGGGTCCGGGGTCATGGGTCCGGGGTCATGGGTCCGGGGTCATGGGTCCGGGGTCATGGGTCCGGGGTCATGGGTCCGGGGTCATGGGTCCTGGGTCATGGGTCTGGGGTAATGGGTCTGGGGTCATGGGTCTCGGGTCATGGGTCCGGGGTCATGGGTCCGGGGTCATGGGTCCGGGGTCATGGGTCCGGGGTCATGGGTCCGGGGTCATGGGTCCGGGGTCATGGGTCCTGGGTCATGGGTCTGGGGTAATGGGTCTGGGGTCATGGGTCTCGGGTCATGGGTCTGGGGTCGTGGGTCCGGGGTCGTGGGTCCGGGGTCATGGGTCCGGGTTCATGTGTCCGGGGTTGTGGTTCCGGGGTTGTGGTTCCGGGGTCCTGGGTCCGGGGTCATGGGTCCGGGGTCATGGGTCCGGCGTCATGGGTCCGGGGTCATGGGTCCGGTGTCATGGGTCCGTGGTAATGGGTCCGGGGTCATGGGTCCGGGGTCATGGGTCCGGGGTCATGGGTCTGGGGTCGTGGGTCCGTGGTCGTGGGTCCGGGGTCCTGGGTCCGTGGTCCTGTCTCCGGGGTCATGGGTCTGGGGTAATGGGTCTGGGGTCATGGGTCTCGGGTCATGGGTCTGGGGTCGTGGGTCCGGGTTCGTGGGTCCGGGGTCCTGGGTCCGGGGTCGTGGGTCCGGGGTCGTGGGTCTGGGGTCGTGGGTCTGGGGTCGTGGGTCTGGGGTCGTGGGTCTGGGGTCGTGGGTCTGGGGTCATGGGTCTGGGGTCATGGGTCTGGGGTCATGGGTCTGGGTTCATGGGTCTGGGTTCATGGGTCTGGGGTCATGGGCCTGGGGTCATGGGTCTGGGGTCATGGGTCTGGGGTCATGGGTCTGGGGTCATGGGTCTGGGGTCATGGGTCTGGGGTCATGGGTCTGGGGTCATGGGTCTGGGGTCATGGGTCTGGGGTCATGGGTCTGGGGTCTTGGGTCTGGGGTCGTGGGTCTGGGGTCGTGGGTCCGGGGTCGTGGGTCCGGGGTCGTGGGTCCGGGGTCGTGGGTCCGGGGTCATGTGTCCGGGGTCATGGGTCCTGGGTCATGGGTCTGGGGTAATGGGTCTGGGGTCATGGGTCTCGGGTCATGGGTCCGGGGTCATGGGTCCGGGGTCATGGGTCCGGGGTCATGGGTCCGGGGTCATGGGTCCGGGGTCATGGGTCCGGGGTCATGGGTCCTGGGTCATGGGTCTGGGGTAATGGGTCTGGGGTCCTGGGTCTCGGGTCATGGGTCTGGGGTCGTGGGTCCGGGGTCGTGGGTCCGGGGTCATGGGTCCGGGTTCATGTGTCCGGGGTTGTGGTTCCGGGGTTGTGGTTCCGGGGTCCTGGGTCCGGGGTCATGGGTCCGGGGTCATGGGTCCGGCGTCATGGGTCCGGGGTCATGGGTCCGGTGTCATGGGTCCGTGGTAATGGGTCCGGGGTCATGGGTCCGGGGTCATGGGTCCGGGGTCATGGGTCTGGGGTCATGGGTCTGGGGTCGTGGGTCTGGGGTCATGGGTCTGGGGTCATGGGTCTGGGGTCATGGGTCTGGGGTCATGGGTCTGGGGTCATGGGTCCGGGGTCATGGGTCCGGGGTCATGGGTCCGGGGTCATGGGTCCGGGGTCATGGGTCCGGGGTCATGGGTCGAGGGGTCATGGGTCCGGGGTCATGGGTCCGGGGTCATGGGTCCGGGGTCATGGGTCCGGGGTCATGGGTCCGGGGTCATGGGTCCGGGGTCATGGGTCCTGGGTCATGGGTCTGGGGTAATGGGTCTGGGGTCATGGGTCTCGGGTCATGGGTCCGGGGTCATGGGTCCGGGGTCATGGGTCCGGGGTCATGGGTCCGGGGTCATGGGTCCGGGGTCATGGGTCCGGGGTCATGGGTCCTGGGTCATGGGTCTGGGGTAATGGGTCTGGGGTCATGGGTCTCGGGTCATGGGTCTGGGGTCGTGGGTCCGGGGTCGTGGGTCCGGGGTCATGGGTCCGGGTTCATGTGTCCGGGGTTGTGGTTCCGGGGTTGTGGTTCCGGGGTCCTGGGTCCGGGGTCATGGGTCCGGGGTCATGGGTCCGGCGTCATGGGTCCGGGGTCATGGGTCCGGTGTCATGGGTCCGTGGTAATGGGTCCGGGGTCATGGGTCCGGGGTCATGGGTCCGGGGTCATGGGTCTGGGGTCATGGGTCTGGGGTCGTGGGTCTGGGGTCATGGGTCTGGGGTCATGGGTCTGGGGTCATGGGTCTGGGGTCATGGGTCTGGGGTCATGGGTCCGGGGTCATGGGTCCGGGGTCATGGGTCCGGGGTCATGGGTCCGGGGTCATGGGTCCGGGGTCATGGGTCCGGGGTCATGGGTCCGGGGTCATGGGTCCGGGGTCATGGGTCCTGGGTCATGGGTCCGGGGTCATGGGTCCGGGGTCATGGGTCCGGGGTCATGGGTCCGGGGTCATGGGTCCGGGGTCATGGGTCCGGGGTCATGGGTCCGGGGTCATGGGTCCGGGGTCATGGGTCCGGGGTCATGGGTCCGGGGTCATGGGTCCGGGGTCATGGGTCCGGGGTCATGGGTCCGGGGTCATGGGTCCGGGGTCATGGGTCCGGGGTCATGGGTCCGGGGTCATGGGTCCGGGGTCATGGGTCCGGGGTCATAGGTCCGGGGTCATGGGTCTGGGGTCATGGGTCTGGGGTCATGGGTCTGGGGTCATGGGTCTGGGGTCATGGGTCTGGGGTCATGGGTCTGGGGTCATGGGTCTGGGGTCATGGGTCTGGGGTCATGGGTCTGGGGTCATGGGTCTGGGGTCATGGGTCTGGTGTCTTGGGTCTGGGGTCGTGGGTCTGGGGTCGTGGTTCTGGGGTCGTGGGTCCGGGGTCGTGGGTCCGGGGTCGTGGGTCCGGGGTCATGGGTCCGGGGTCATGTGTCCGGGGTCCTGGGTCCGGGGTCATGGGTCCGGGGTCATGGGTCCGGGGTCATGGGTCCGGGGTCATGGGTCCGGGGTCATGGGTCCGGGGTCATGGGTCCGTGGTAATGGGTCCGGGGTCATGGGTCCGGGGTCATGGGTCCGGGGTCATGGGTCCGGGGTCATGGGTCCGGGGTCATGGGTCCGGGGTCATGGGTCCGGGGTCATGGGTCCGGGGTCATGGGTCCGGGGTCATGGGTCCGGGGTCATGGGTCCGGGGTCATGGGTCCGGGGTCATGGGTCCGGGGTCATGGGTCCGGGGTCATGGGTCCGGGGTCATGGGTCCGGTGTCATGGGTCCGGGGTCATGGGTCCGGGGTCATGGGTCCGGGGTCATGGGTCCGGGGTCATGGGTCCGGGGTCATGGGTCCTGGGTCATGGGTCCGGGGTCATGGGTCCGTGGTCCTGTCTCCGGGGTCATGGGTCCGGGGTCATGGGTCCTGGGTCATGGGTCCGGGGTCATGGGTCCGGGGTCATGGGTCCGGGGTCATGGGTCCGGGGTCATGGGTCCGGGGTCATGGGTCCGGGGTCATGGGTCCGGGGTCATGGGTCCGGGGTCATGGGTCCGGGGTCATGGGTCCGGGGTCATGGGTCCGGGGTCATGGGTCCGGGGTCATGGGTCCGGGGTCGTGGGTCCGGGGTCGTGGGTCCGGGGTCGTGGGTCCGGGGTCGTGGGTCCGGGGTCGTGGGTCCGGGGTCGTGGGTCCGGGGTCGTGGGTCCGGGGTCGTGGGTCCGGGGTCGTGGGTCCGGGGTCATGGGTCTGGGGTCGTGGGTCCGGGGTCGTGGGTCCGGGGTCGTGGGTCCGGGGTCGTGGGTCCGGGGTCGTGGGTCCGGGGTCGTGGGTCCGGGGTCGTGGGTCTGGGGTCGTGGGTCCGGGGTCGTGGGTCCGTGGTCGTGGGTCCGGGGTCCTGGGTCCGGGGTCATGGGTCCGTGGTAATGGGTCCGGGGTCATGGGTCCGGGGTCATGGGTCCGGGGTCATGGGTCCGGGGTCATGGGTCCGGGGTCATGGGTCCGGGGTCATGGGTCCGGGGTCATGGGTCCGGGGTCATGGGTCCGGGGTCATGGGTCCGGGGTCATGGGTCCGGTGTCATGGGTCCGGGGTCATGGGTCCGGGGTCATGGGTCCGGGGTCATGGGTCCGGGGTCATGGGTCCGGGGTCATGGGTCCGGGGTCATGGGTCCAGGGGTCATGGGTCCGGGGTCATGGGTCCGGGGTCATGGGTCCGGGGTCATGGGTCCGGGGTCATGGGTCCGGGGTCATGGGTCCGGGGTCATGGGTCCTGGGTCATGGGTCTGGGGTAATGGGTCTGGGGTCATGGGTCTCGGGTCATGGGTCTGGGGTCGTGGGTCCGGGGTCGTGGGTCCGGGGTCATGGGTCCGGGGTCATGTGTCCGGGGTCCTGGGTCCGGGGTTGTGGTTCCGGGGTCCTGGGTCCGGGGTCATGGGTCCGGGGTCATGGGTCCGGCGTCATGGGTCCGGGGTCATGGGTCCGGGGTCATGGGTCCGGGGTCATAGGTCCGGGGTCATGGGTCTGGGGTCATGGGTCTGGGGTCTGGGGTCATGGGTCTGGGGTCATGGGTCTGGGGTCATGGGTCTGGGGTCATGGGTCTGGGGTCATGGGTCTGGGGTCATGGGTCTGGGGTCTTGGGTCTGGGGTCGTGGGTCCGGGGTCGTGGGTCCGGGGTCGTGGGTCCGGGGTCGTGGGTCCGGGGTCATGGGTCCGGGGTCATGTGTCCGGGGTCCTGGGTCCGGGGTCATGGGTCCGGGGTCATGGGTCCGGGGTCATGGGTTCGGGGTCATGGGTCCGGTGTCATGGGTCCGTGGTAATGGGTCCGGGGTCATGGGTCCGGGGTCATGGGTCCGGGGTCATGGGTCCGGGGTCATGGGTCCGGGGTCATGGGTCCGGGGTCATGGGTCCGGGGTCATGGCTCCGGGGTCATGGGTCCGGGGTCATGGGTCCGGTGTCATGGGTCCGGGGTCATGGGTCCGGGGTCATGGGTCCGGGGTCATGGGTCCGGGGTTGTGGTTCCGGGGTCCTGGGTCCGGGGTCATGGGTCCGGGGTCATGGGTCCGGCGTCATGGGTCCGGGGTCATGGGTCCGGGGTCATGGGTCCGGGGTCATAGGTCCGGGGTCATGGGTCTGGGGTCATGGGTCTGGGGTCATGGGTCTGGGGTCATGGGTCTGGGGTCATGGGTCTGGGGTCGTGGGTCTGGGGTCATGTGTCCGGGGTCCTGGGTCCGGTGTCATGGGTCCGTGGTAATGGGTCCGGGGTCATGGGTCCGGGGTCATGGGTCCGGGGTCATGGGTCCGGGGTCATGGGTCCGGGGTCATGGGTCCGGGGTCATGTGTCCGGGGTCCTGGGTCCGGGGTTGTGGTTCCGGGGTCCTGGGTCCGGGGTCATGGGTCCGGGGTCATGGGTCCGGCGTCATGGGTCCGGGGTCATGGGTCCGGGGTCATGGGTCCGGGGTCATAGGTCCGGGGTCATGGGTCTGGGGTCATGGGTCTGGGGTCATGGGTCTGGGGTCATGGGTCTGGGGTCATGGGTCTGGGGTCATGGGTCTGGGGTCATGGGTCTGGGGTCATGGGTCAGGGGTCTTGGGTCTGGGGTCGTGGGTCCGGGGTCGTGGGTCCGGGGTCGTGGGTCCGGGGTCGTGGGTCCGGGGTCATGGGTCCGGGGTCATGTGTCCGGGGTCCTGGGTCCGGGGTCATGGGTCCGGGGTCATGGGTCCGGGGTCATGGGTTCGGGGTCATGGGTCCGGTGTCATGGGTCCGTGGTAATGGGTCCGGGGTCATGGGTCCGGGGTCATGGGTCTGGGGTCATGGGTCTGGGGTCATGGGTCTGGGGTCATGGGTCTGGGGTCATGGGTCTGGGGTCATGGGTCTGGGGTCATGGGTCTGGGGTCATGGGTCTGGGGTCATGGGTCTGGGGTCATGGGTCTGGGGTCATGGGTCTGGGGTCATGGGTCTGGGGTCATGGGTCTGGGGTCATGGGTCTGGGGTCTTGGGTCTGGGGTCGTGGGTCTGGGGTCGTGGGTCCGGGGTCGTGGGTCCGGGGTCGTGGGTCCGGGGTCGTGGGTCCGGGGTCATGTGTCCGGGGTCATGGGTCCTGGGTCATGGGTCTGGGGTAATGGGTCTGGGGTAATGGGTCTGGGGTCATGGGTCTCGGGTCATGGGTCCGGGGTCATGGGTCCGGGGTCATGGGTCCGGGGTCATGGGTCCGGGGTCATGGGTCCGGGGTCATGGGTCCGGGGTCATGGGTCCGGGGTCATGGGTCCTGGGTCATGGGTCTGGGGTAATGGGTCTGGGGTCATGGGTCTCGGGTCATGGGTCTGGGGTCGTGGGTCCGGGGTCGTGGGTCCGGGGTCATGGGTCCGGGTTCATGTGTCCGGGGTTGTGGTTCCGGGGTTGTGGTTCCGGGGTCCTGGGTCCGGGGTCATGGGTCCGGGGTCATGGGTCCGGCGTCATGGGTCCGGGGTCATGGGTCCGGTGTCATGGGTCCGTGGTAATGGGTCCGGGGTCATGGGTCCGGGGTCATGGGTCCGGGGTCATGGGTCTGGGGTCATGGGTCTGGGGTCGTGGGTCTGGGGTCATGGGTCTGGGGTCATGGGTCTGGGGTCATGGGTCTGGGGTCATGGGTCTGGGGTCATGGGTCCGGGGTCATGGGTCCGGGGTCATGGGTCCGGGGTCATGGGTCCGGGGTCATGGGTCCGGGGTCATGGGTCGAGGGGTCATGGGTCCGGGGTCATGGGTCCGGGGTCATGGGTCCGGGGTCATGGGTCCGGGGTCATGGGTCCGGGGTCATGGGTCCGGGGTCATGGGTCCTGGGTCATGGGTCTGGGGTAATGGGTCTGGGGTCATGGGTCTCGGGTCATGGGTCCGGGGTCATGGGTCCGGGGTCATGGGTCCGGGGTCATGGGTCCGGGGTCATGGGTCCGGGGTCATGGGTCCGGGGTCATGGGTCCTGGGTCATGGGTCTGGGGTAATGGGTCTGGGGTCATGGGTCTCGGGTCATGGGTCTGGGGTCGTGGGTCCGGGGTCGTGGGTCCGGGGTCATGGGTCCGGGTTCATGTGTCCGGGGTTGTGGTTCCGGGGTTGTGGTTCCGGGGTCCTGGGTCCGGGGTCATGGGTCCGGGGTCATGGGTCCGGCGTCATGGGTCCGGGGTCATGGGTCCGGTGTCATGGGTCCGTGGTAATGGGTCCGGGGTCATGGGTCCGGGGTCATGGGTCCGGGGTCATGGGTCTGGGGTCGTGGGTCCGTGGTCGTGGGTCCGGGGTCCTGGGTCCGTGGTCCTGTCTCCGGGGTCATGGGTCTGGGGTAATGGGTCTGGGGTCCTGGGTCCGGGGTCGTGGGTCCGGGGTCATGGGTCCGGGGTCATGGGTCCGGGGTCATGGGTCCGGGGTCATGTGTCCGGGGTCATGGGTCCGGGGTCATGGGTCCGGGGTCATGGGTCCGGGGTCATGGGTCCGGGGTCATGGGTCTGGGTTCATGGGTCCGGGGTCGTGGGTCCGGGGTCGTGGGTCCGGGGTCGTGGGTCCGGGGTCGTGGGTCCGGGGTCGTGGGTCCGGGGTCGTGGGTCCGGGGTCGTGGGTCCGGGGTCATGGGTCTGGGGTCGTGGGTCCGGGGTCGTGGGTCCGGGGTCGTGGGTCCGGGGTCGTGGGTCCGGGGTCGTGGGTCCGGGGTCGTGGGTCCGGGGTCGTGGGTCCGGGGTCGTGGGTCCGGGGTCGTGGGTCTGGGGTCGTGGGTCTGGGGTCGTGGGTCCGGGGTCGTGGGTCCGTGGTCGTGGGTCCGGGGTCCTGGGTCCGGGGTCATGGGTCCGTGGTAATGGGTCCGGGGTCATGGGTCCGGGGTCATGGGTCCGGGGTCATGGGTCCGGGGTCATGGGTCCGGGGTCATGGGTCCGGGGTCATGGGTCCGGGGTCATGGGTCCGGGGTCATGGGTCCGGGGTCATGGGTCCGGGGTCATGGGTCCGGGGTCATGGGTCCGGGGTCATGGGTCCGGTGTCATGGGTCCGGGGTCATGGGTCCGGGGTCATGGGTCCGGGGTCATGGGTCCGGGGTCATGGGTCCGGGGTCATGGGTCCAGGGGTCATGGGTCCGGGGTCATGGGTCCGGGGTCATGGGTCCGGGGTCATGGGTCCGGGGTCATGGGTCCGGGGTCATGGGTCCGGGGTCATGGGTCCGGGGTCATGGGTCCTGGGTCATGGGTCTGGGGTAATGGGTCTGGGGTCATGGGTCTCGGGTCATGGGTCTGGGGTCGTGGGTCCGGGGTCGTGGGTCCGGGGTCATGGGTCCGGGGTCATGTGTCCGGGGTCCTGGGTCCGGGGTTGTGGTTCCGGGGTCCTGGGTCCGGGGTCATGGGTCCGGGGTCATGGGTCCGGCGTCATGGGTCCGGGGTCATGGGTCCGGTGTCATGGGTCCGTGGTAATGGGTCCGGGGTCATGGGTTCGGGGTCATGGGTCTGGGGTCATGGGTCTGGGGTCATGGGTCTGGTGTCATGGGTCTGGGGTCGTGGGTCTGGGGTCATGGGTCTGGGGTCATGGGTCTGGGGTCATGGGTCTGGGGTCATGGGTCCGGGGTCATGGGTCCGGGGTCATGGGTCCGGGGTCATGGGTCCGGGGTCATGGGTCCGGGGTCATGGGTCCGGGGTCATGTGTCCGGGGTCCTGGGTCCGGGGTCATGGGTCCGGGGTCATGGGTCCGGGGTCATGGGTCCGGGGTCATGGGTCCGGGGTCATGGGTCCGGGGTCATGGGTCCGGGGTCATGGGTCCGGGGTCATGGGTCCGGGGTCATGGGTCCGGGGTCATGGGTCCGGGGTCATGGGTCTGGGCTCATGGGTCTGGGGTCATGGGTCTGGGTTCATGGGTCTGGGGTCATGGGTCTGGGGTCATGGGTCTGGGGTCATGGGTCCGGGGTCATGGGTCCGTGGTCCTGTCTCCGGGGTCATGGGTCTGGGGTAATGGGTCTGGGGTCATGGGTCTCGGGTCATGGGTCTGGGGTCGTGGGTCCGGGTTCGTGGGTCCGGGGTCCTGGGTCCGGGGTCGTGGGTCCGGGGTCGTGGGTCTGGGGTCGTGGGTCTGGGGTCGTGGGTCTGGGGTCGTGGGTCTGGGGTCGTGGGTCTGGGGTCATGGGTCTGGGGTCATGGGTCTGGGGTCATGGGTCTGGGTTCATGGGTCTGGGTTCATGGGTCTGGGGTCATGGGCCTGGGGTCATGGGTCTGGGGTCATGGGTCTGGGGTCATGGGTCTGGGGTCATGGGTCTGGG
Source organism: Andrena hattorfiana (assembly GCA_944738655.2). NCBI lineage: Eukaryota > Metazoa > Arthropoda > Insecta > Hymenoptera > Andrenidae > Andrena > Andrena hattorfiana. The sequence continues at coordinate 65,032,769 of OX122889.2, forward strand.
GTCATGGGTCTGGGGTCATGGGTCTGGGGTCATGGGTCTGGGGTCATGGGTCTGGGGTCATGGGTCTGGGGTCATGGGTCTGGGGTCATGGGTCTGGGGTCATGGGTCTGGGGTCATGGGTCTGGGGTCATGGGTCTGGGGTCATGGGTCTGGGGTCATGGGTCTGGGGTCATGGGTCTGGGGTCATGGGTCTGGGGTCATGGGTCTGGGGTCATGGGTCTGGGGTCATGGGTCTGGGGTCATGGGTCTGGGGTCATGGGTCTGGGGTCATGGGTCTGGGGTCATGGGTCTGGGGTCATGGGTCTGGGGTCATGGGTCTGGGGTCATGGGTCTGGGGTCATGGGTCTGGGGTCATGGGTCTGGGGTCATGGGTCTGGGGTCATGGGTCTGGGGTCTTGGGTCTGGGGTCGTGGGTCTGGGGTCGTGGGTCCGGGGTCGTGGGTCCGGGGTCGTGGGTCCGGGGTCGTGGGTCCGGGGTCATGTGTCCGGGGTCATGGGTCCTGGGTCATGGGTCTGGGGTAATGGGTCTGGGGTCATGGGTCTCGGGTCATGGGTCCGGGGTCATGGGTCCGGGGTCATGGGTCCGGGGTCATGGGTCCGGGGTCATGGGTCCGGGGTCATGGGTCCGGGGTCATGGGTCCGGGGTCATGGGTCCTGGGTCATGGGTCTGGGGTAATGGGTCTGGGGTCATGGGTCTCGGGTCATGGGTCTGGGGTCGTGGGTCCGGGGTCGTGGGTCCGGGGTCATGGGTCCGGGTTCATGTGTCCGGGGTTGTGGTTCCGGGGTTGTGGTTCCGGGGTCCTGGGTCCGGGGTCATGGGTCCGGGGTCATGGGTCCGGCGTCATGGGTCCGGGGTCATGGGTCCGGTGTCATGGGTCCGTGGTAATGGGTCCGGGGTCATGGGTCCGGGGTCATGGGTCCGGGGTCATGGGTCTGGGGTCATGGGTCTGGGGTCGTGGGTCTGGGGTCATGGGTCTGGGGTCATGGGTCTGGGGTCATGGGTCTGGGGTCATGGGTCTGGGGTCATGGGTCCGGGGTCATGGGTCCGGGGTCATGGGTCCGGGGTCATGGGTCCGGGGTCATGGGTCCGGGGTCATGGGTCGAGGGGTCATGGGTCCGGGGTCATGGGTCCGGGGTCATGGGTCCGGGGTCATGGGTCCGGGGTCATGGGTCCGGGGTCATGGGTCCGGGGTCATGGGTCCTGGGTCATGGGTCTGGGGTAATGGGTCTGGGGTCATGGGTCTCGGGTCATGGGTCCGGGGTCATGGGTCCGGGGTCATGGGTCCGGGGTCATGGGTCCGGGGTCATGGGTCCGGGGTCATGGGTCCGGGGTCATGGGTCCTGGGTCATGGGTCTGGGGTAATGGGTCTGGGGTCATGGGTCTCGGGTCATGGGTCTGGGGTCGTGGGTCCGGGGTCGTGGGTCCGGGGTCATGGGTCCGGGTTCATGTGTCCGGGGTTGTGGTTCCGGGGTTGTGGTTCCGGGGTCCTGGGTCCGGGGTCATGGGTCCGGGGTCATGGGTCCGGCGTCATGGGTCCGGGGTCATGGGTCCGGTGTCATGGGTCCGTGGTAATGGGTCCGGGGTCATGGGTCCGGGGTCATGGGTCCGGGGTCATGGGTCTGGGGTCGTGGGTCCGTGGTCGTGGGTCCGGGGTCCTGGGTCCGTGGTCCTGTCTCCGGGGTCATGGGTCTGGGGTAATGGGTCTGGGGTCATGGGTCTCGGGTCATGGGTCTGGGGTCGTGGGTCCGGGTTCGTGGGTCCGGGGTCCTGGGTCCGGGGTCGTGGGTCCGGGGTCGTGGGTCTGGGGTCGTGGGTCTGGGGTCGTGGGTCTGGGGTCGTGGGTCTGGGGTCGTGGGTCTGGGGTCATGGGTCTGGGGTCATGGGTCTGGGGTCATGGGTCTGGGTTCATGGGTCTGGGTTCATGGGTCTGGGGTCATGGGCCTGGGGTCATGGGTCTGGGGTCATGGGTCTGGGGTCATGGGTCTGGGGTCATGGGTCTGGGGTCATGGGTCTGGGGTCATGGGTCTGGGGTCATGGGTCTGGGGTCATGGGTCTGGGGTCATGGGTCTGGGGTCATGGGTCTGGGGTCTTGGGTCTGGGGTCGTGGGTCTGGGGTCGTGGGTCCGGGGTCGTGGGTCCGGGGTCGTGGGTCCGGGGTCGTGGGTCCGGGGTCATGTGTCCGGGGTCATGGGTCCTGGGTCATGGGTCTGGGGTAATGGGTCTGGGGTCATGGGTCTCGGGTCATGGGTCCGGTGTCATGGGTCCGGGGTCATGGGTCCGGGGTCATGGGTCCGGGGTCATGGGTCCGGGGTCATGGGTCCGGGGTCATGGGTCCTGGGTCATGGGTCTGGGGTAATGGGTCTGGGGTCATGGGTCTCGGGTCATGGGTCTGGGGTCGTGGGTCCGGGGTCGTGGGTCCGGGGTCATGGGTCCGGGTTCATGTGTCCGGGGTTGTGGTTCCGGGGTTGTGGTTCCGGGGTCCTGGGTCCGGGGTCATGGGTCCGGGGTCATGGGTCCGGCGTCATGGGTCCGGGGTCATGGGTCCGGTGTCATGGGTCCGTGGTAATGGGTCCGGGGTCATGGGTCCGGGGTCATGGGTCCGGGGTCATGGGTCTGGGGTCATGGGTCTGGGGTCGTGGGTCTGGGGTCATGGGTCTGGGGTCATGGGTCTGGGGTCATGGGTCTGGGGTCATGGGTCTGGGGTCATGGGTCCGGGGTCATGGGTCCGGGGTCATGGGTCCGGGGTCATGGGTCCGGGGTCATGGGTCCGGGGTCATGGGTCGAGGGGTCATGGGTCCGGGGTCATGGGTCCGGGGTCATGGGTCCGGGGTCATGGGTCCGGGGTCATGGGTCCGGGGTCATGGGTCCGGGGTCATGGGTCCTGGGTCATGGGTCTGGGGTAATGGGTCTGGGGTCATGGGTCTCGGGTCATGGGTCCGGGGTCATGGGTCCGGGGTCATGGGTCCGGGGTCATGGGTCCGGGGTCATGGGTCCGGGGTCATGGGTCCGGGGTCATGGGTCCTGGGTCATGGGTCTGGGGTAATGGGTCTGGGGTCATGGGTCTCGGGTCATGGGTCTGGGGTCGTGGGTCCGGGGTCGTGGGTCCGGGGTCATGGGTCCGGGTTCATGTGTCCGGGGTTGTGGTTCCGGGGTTGTGGTTCCGGGGTCCTGGGTCCGGGGTCATGGGTCCGGGGTCATGGGTCCGGCGTCATGGGTCCGGGGTCATGGGTCCGGTGTCATGGGTCCGTGGTAATGGGTCCGGGGTCATGGGTCCGGGGTCATGGGTCCGGGGTCATGGGTCTGGGGTCGTGGGTCTGGGGTCGTGGGTCTGGGGTCATGGGTCTGGGGTCATGGGTCTGGGGTCATGGGTCTGGGGTCATGGGTCTGGGGTCATGGGTCCGGGGTCATGGGTCCGGGGTCATGGGTCCGGGGTCATGGGTCCGGGGTCATGGGTCCGGGGTCATGGGTCCGGGGTCATGGGTCCGGGGTCATGGGTCCGGGGTCATGGGTCCTGGGTCATGGGTCCGGGGTCATGGGTCCGGGGTCATGGGTCCGGGGTCATGGGTCCGGGGTCATGGGTCCGGGGTCATGGGTCCGGGGTCATGGGTCCGGGGTCATGGGTCCGGGGTCATGGGTCCGGGGTCATGGGTCCGGGGTCATGGGTCCGGGGTCATGGGTCCGGGGTCATGGGTCCGGGGTCATGGGTCCGGGGTCATGGGTCCGGGGTCATGGGTCCGGGGTCATGGGTCCGGGGTCATAGGTCCGGGGTCATGGGTCTGGGGTCATGGGTCTGGGGTCATGGGTCTGGGGTCATGGGTCTGGGGTCATGGGTCTGGGGTCATGGGTCTGGGGTCATGGGTCTGGGGTCATGGGTCTGGGGTCATGGGTCTGGTGTCTTGGGTCTGGGGTCGTGGGTCTGGGGTCGTGGTTCTGGGGTCGTGGGTCCGGGGTCGTGGGTCCGGGGTCGTGGGTCCGGGGTCATGGGTCCGGGGTCATGTGTCCGGGGTCCTGGGTCCGGGGTCATGGGTCCGGGGTCATGGGTCCGGGGTCATGGGTCCGGGGTCATGGGTCCGGGGTCATGGGTCCGGGGTCATGGGTCCGGGGTCATGGGTCCGTGGTAATGGGTCCGGGGTCATGGGTCCGGGGTCATGGGTCCGGGGTCATGGGTCCGGGGTCATGGGTCCGGGGTCATGGGTCCGGGGTCATGGGTCCGGGGTCATGGGTCCGGGGTCATGGGTCCGGGGTCATGGGTCCGGGGTCATGGGTCCGGGGTCATGGGTCCGGGGTCATGGGTCCGGGGTCATGGGTCCGGGGTCATGGGTCCGGGGTCATGGGTCCGGTGTCATGGGTCCGGGGTCATGGGTCCGGGGTCATGGGTCCGGGGTCATGGGTCCGGGGTCATGGGTCCGGGGTCATGGGTCCTGGGTCATGGGTCCGGGGTCATGGGTCCGTGGTCCTGTCTCCGGGGTCATGGGTCTGGGGTAATGGGTCTGGGGTCATGGGTCTCGGGTCATGGGTCTGGGGTCGTGGGTCCGGGTTCGTGGGTCCGGGGTCCTGGGTCCGGGGTCGTGGGTCCGGGGTCATGGGTCCGGGGTCATGGGTCCGGGGTCATGGGTCCGGGGTCATGTGTCCGGGGTCATGGGTCCGGGGTCATGGGTCCGGGGTCATGGGTCCGGGGTCATGGGTCTGGGTTCATGGGTCCGGGGTCGTGGGTCCGGGGTCGTGGGTCCGGGGTCGTGGGTCCGGGGTCGTGGGTCCGGGGTCGTGGGTCCGGGGTCGTGGGTCCGGGGTCGTGGGTCCGGGGTCGTGGGTCCGGGGTCATGGGTCTGGGGTCGTGGGTCCGGGGTCGTGGGTCCGGGGTCGTGGGTCCGGGGTCGTGGTTCCGGGGTCGTGGGTCCGGGGTCGTGGGTCCGGGGTCGTGGGTCCGGGGTCGTGGGTCTGGGGTCGTGGGTCCGGGGTCGTGGGTCCGTGGTCGTGGGTCCGGGGTCCTGGGTCCGGGGTCATGGGTCCGGGGTCATGGGTCCGGGGTCATGGGTCCGGGGTCATGGGTCCGGGGTCATGGGTCCGGGGTCATGGGTCCGGGGTCATGGGTCCGGGGTCATGGGTCCGGGGTCATGGGTCCGGGGTCATGGGTCCGGGGTCATGGGTCCGGGGTCATGGGTCCGGGGTCATGGGTCCGGGGTCATGGGTCCGGGGTCATGGGTCCGGTGTCATGGGTCCGGGGTCATGGGTCCGGGGTCATGGGTCCGGGGTCATGGGTCCGGGGTCATGGGTCCGGGGTCATGGGTCCGGGGTCATGGGTCCAGGGGTCATGGGTCCGGGGTCATGGGTCCGGGGTCATGGGTCCGGGGTCATGGGTCCGGGGTCATGGGTCCGGGGTCATGGGTCCGGGGTCATGGGTCCGGGGTCATGGGTCCTGGGTCATGGGTCTGGGGTAATGGGTCTGGGGTCATGGGTCTCGGGTCATGGGTCTGGGGTCGTGGGTCCGGGGTCGTGGGTCCGGGGTCATGGGTCCGGGGTCATGTGTCCGGGGTCCTGGGTCCGGGGTTGTGGTTCCGGGGTCCTGGGTCCGGGGTCATGGGTCCGGGGTCATGGGTCCGGGGTCATGGGTCCGGCGTCATGGGTCCGGGGTCATGGGTCCGGTGTCATGGGTCCGTGGTAATGGGTCCGGGGTCATGGGTTCGGGGTCATGGGTCTGGGGTCATGGGTCTGGGGTCATGGGTCTGGTGTCATGGGTCTGGGGTCGTGGGTCTGGGGTCATGGGTCTGGGGTCATGGGTCTGGGGTCATGGGTCTGGGGTCATGGGTCCGGGGTCATGGGTCCGGGGTCATGGGTCCGGGGTCATGGGTCCGGGGTCATGGGTCCGGGGTCATGGGTCCGGGGTCATGTGTCCGGGGTCCTGGGTCCGGGGTCATGGGTCCGGGGTCATGGGTCCGGGGTCATGGGTCCGGGGTCATGGGTCCGGGGTCATGGGTCCGGGGTCATGGGTCCGGGGTCATGGGTCCGGGGTCATGGGTCCGGGGTCATGGGTCCGGGGTCATGGGTCCGGGGTCATGGGTCCGGGGTCATGGGTCCGGGGTCATGGGTCTGGGCTCATGGGTCTGGGGTCATGGGTCTGGGTTCATGGGTCTGGGGTCATGGGTCTGGGGTCATGGGTCTGGGGTCATGGGTCCGGGGACATGGGTCCGTGGTCCTGTCTCCGGGGTCATGGGTCTGGGGTAATGGGTCTGGGGTCATGGGTCTCGGGTCATGGGTCTGGGGTCGTGGGTCCGGGTTCGTGGGTCCGGGGTCCTGGGTCCGGGGTCGTGGGTCCGGGGTCGTGGGTCTGGGGTCGTGGGTCTGGGGTCGTGGGTCTGGGGTCATGGGTCTGGGGTCATGGGTCTGGGGTCATGGGTCTGGGTTCATGGGTCTGGGTTCATGGGTCTGGGGTCATGGGCCTGGGGTCATGGGTCTGGGGTCATGGGTCCGGGGTCATGGGTCCGGGGTCATGGGTCCGGGGTCATGGGTCCGGGGTCATGGGTCCTGGGTCATGGGTCTGGGGTAATGGGTCTGGGGTCATGGGTCTCGGGTCATGGGTCTGGGGTCGTGGGTCCGGGGTCGTGGGTCCGGGGTCATGGGTCCGGGGTCATGTGTCCGGGGTCCTGGGTCCGGGGTTGTGGTTCCGGGGTCCTGGGTCCGGGGTCATGGGTCCGGGGTCATGGGTCCGGGGTCATGGGTCCGGCGTCATGGGTCCGGGGTCATGGGTCCGGTGTCATGGGTCCGTGGTAATGGGTCCGGGGTCATGGGTTCGGGGTCATGGGTCTGGGGTCATGGGTCTGGGGTCATGGGTCTGGTGTCATGGGTCTGGGGTCGTGGGTCTGGGGTCATGGGTCTGGGGTCATGGGTCTGGGGTCATGGGTCTGGGGTCATGGGTCCGGGGTCATGGGTCCGGGGTCATGGGTCCGGGGTCATGGGTCCGGGGTCATGGGTCCGGGGTCATGGGTCCGGGGTCATGTGTCCGGGGTCCTGGGTCCGGGGTCATGGGTCCGGGGTCATGGGTCCGGGGTCATGGGTCCGGGGTCATGGGTCCGGGGTCATGGGTCCGGGGTCATGGGTCCGGGGTCATGGGTCCGGGGTCATGGGTCCGGGGTCATGGGTCCGGGGTCATGGGTCCGGGGTCATGGGTCCGGGGTCATGGGTCCGGGGTCATGGGTCTGGGCTCATGGGTCTGGGGTCATGGGTCTGGGTTCATGGGTCTGGGGTCATGGGTCTGGGGTCATGGGTCTGGGGTCATGGGTCCGGGGACATGGGTCCGTGGTCCTGTCTCCGGGGTCATGGGTCTGGGGTAATGGGTCTGGGGTCATGGGTCTCGGGTCATGGGTCTGGGGTCGTGGGTCCGGGTTCGTGGGTCCGGGGTCCTGGGTCCGGGGTCGTGGGTCCGGGGTCGTGGGTCTGGGGTCGTGGGTCTGGGGTCGTGGGTCTGGGGTCATGGGTCTGGGGTCATGGGTCTGGGGTCATGGGTCTGGGTTCATGGGTCTGGGTTCATGGGTCTGGGGTCATGGGCCTGGGGTCATGGGTCTGGGGTCATGGGTCTGGGGTCATGGGTCTGGGGTCATGGGTCTGGGGTCATGGGTCTGGGGTCATGGGTCTGGGGTCATGGGTCTGGGGTCATGGGTCTGGGGTCATGGGTCTGGGGTCATGGGTCTGGGGTCATGGGTCTGGGGTCATGGGTCTGGGGTCATGGGTCTGGGGTCATGGGTCTGGGGTCATGGGTCTGGGGTCATGGGTCTGGGGTCATGGGTCTGGGGTCATGGGTCTGGGGTCATGGGTCTGGGGTCATGGGTCTGGGGTCATGGGTCTGGGGTCATGGGTCTGGGGTCATGGGTCTGGGGTCATGGGTCTGGGGTCATGGGTCTGGGGTCATGGGTCTGGGGTCATGGGTCTGGGGTCATGGGTCTGGGGTCATGGGTCTGGGGTCTTGGGTCTGGGGTCGTGGGTCTGGGGTCGTGGGTCCGGGGTCATGGGTCCGGGGTCATGGGTCCGGGGTCATGGGTCCGGGGTCATGGGTCCGGGGTCATGGGTCCGGGGTCATGGGTCCGTGGTAATGGGTCCGGGGTCATGGGTCCGGGGTCATGGGTCCGGGGTCATGGGTCCGGGGTCATGGGTCCGGGGTCATGGGTCCGGGGTCATGGGTCCGGGGTCATGGGTCCGGGGTCATGGGTCCGGGGTCATGGGTCCGGGGTCATGGGTCCGGGGTCATGGGTCCGGGGTCATGGGTCCGGGGTCATGGGTCCGGGGTCATGGGTCCGGGGTCATGGGTCCGGGGTCATGGGTCCGGGGTCATGGGTCCGGGGTCATGGGTCCGGGGTCATGGGTCCGGGGTCATGGGTCCGGGGTCATGGGTCCGTGGTCATGGGTCCGGGGTCATGGGTCCGGGGTCATGGGTCCGGGGTCATGGGTCCGGGGTCATGGGTCCGGGGTCATGGGTCCGGGGTCATGGGTCCTGGGTCATGGGTCCGGGGTCATGGGTCCGGGGTCATGGGTCCGGGGTCATGGGTCCGGGGTCATGGGTCCGGGGTCATGGGTCCGGGGTCATGGGTCCGGGGTCATGGGTCCGGGGTCATGGGTCCGGGGTCATGGGTCCGGGGTCATGGGTCCGGGGTCATGGGTCCGGGGTCATGGGTCCGGGGTCATGGGTCCGGGGTCATGGGTCCGGGGTCGTGGGTCCGGGGTCGTGGGTCCGGGGTCGTGGGTCCGGGGTCGTGGGTCCGGGGTCGTGGGTCCGGGGTCGTGGGTCCGGGGTCGTGGGTCCGGGGTCGTGGGTCCGGGGTCATGGGTCTGGGGTCGTGGGTCCGGGGTCGTGGGTCCGGGGTCGTGGGTCCGGGGTCGTGGGTCCGGGGTCGTGGGTCCGGGGTCGTGGGTCCGGGGTCGTGGGTCTGGGGTCGTGGGTCCGGGGTCGTGGGTCCGTGGTCGTGGGTCCGGGGTCCTGGGTCCGGGGTCATGGGTCCGTGGTAATGGGTCCGGGGTCATGGGTCCGGGGTCATGGGTCCGGGGTCATGGGTCCGGGGTCATGGGTCCGGGGTCATGGGTCCGGGGTCATGGGTCCGGGGTCATGGGTCCGGGGTCATGGGTCCGGGGTCATGGGTCCGGGGTCATGGGTCCGGTGTCATGGGTCCGGGGTCATGGGTCCGGGGTCATGGGTCCGGGGTCATGGGTCCGGGGTCATGGGTCCGGGGTCATGGGTCCGGGGTCATGGGTCCAGGGGTCATGGGTCCGGGGTCATGGGTCCGGGGTCATGGGTCCGGGGTCATGGGTCCGGGGTCATGGGTCCGGGGTCATGGGTCCGGGGTCATGGGTCCTGGGTCATGGGTCTGGGGTAATGGGTCTGGGGTCATGGGTCTCGGGTCATGGGTCTGGGGTCGTGGGTCCGGGGTCGTGGGTCCGGGGTCATGGGTCCGGGGTCATGTGTCCGGGGTCCTGGGTCCGGGGTTGTGGTTCCGGGGTCCTGGGTCCGGGGTCATGGGTCCGGGGTCATGGGTCCGGCGTCATGGGTCCGGGGTCATGGGTCCGGGGTCATGGGTCCGGGGTCATAGGTCCGGGGTCATGGGTCTGGGGTCATGGGTCTGGGGTCTGGGGTCATGGGTCTGGGGTCATGGGTCTGGGGTCATGGGTCTGGGGTCATGGGTCTGGGGTCATGGGTCTGGGGTCATGGGTCTGGGGTCATGGGTCTGGGGTCTTGGGTCTGGGGTCGTGGGTCCGGGGTCGTGGGTCCGGGGTCGTGGGTCCGGGGTCGTGGGTCCGGGGTCATGGGTCCGGGGTCATGTGTCCGGGGTCCTGGGTCCGGGGTCATGGGTCCGGGGTCATGGGTCCGGGGTCATGGGTTCGGGGTCATGGGTCCGGTGTCATGGGTCCGTGGTAATGGGTCCGGGGTCATGGGTCCGGGGTCATGGGTCCGGGGTCATGGGTCCGGGGTCATGGGTCCGGGGTCATGGGTCCGGGGTCATGGGTCCGGGGTCATGGCTCCGGGGTCATGGGTCCGGGGTCATGGGTCCGGTGTCATGGGTCCGGGGTCATGGGTCCGGGGTCATGGGTCCGGGGTCATGGGTCCGGGGTTGTGGTTCCGGGGTCCTGGGTCCGGGGTCATGGGTCCGGGGTCATGGGTCCGGCGTCATGGGTCCGGGGTCATGGGTCCGGGGTCATGGGTCCGGGGTCATAGGTCCGGGGTCATGGGTCTGGGGTCATGGGTCTGGGGTCATGGGTCTGGGGTCATGGGTCTGGGGTCATGGGTCTGGGGTCGTGGGTCTGGGGTCATGTGTCCGGGGTCCTGGGTCCGGTGTCATGGGTCCGTGGTAATGGGTCCGGGGTCATGGGTCCGGGGTCATGGGTCCGGGGTCATGGGTCCGGGGTCATGGGTCCGGGGTCATGGGTCCGGGGTCATGTGTCCGGGGTCCTGGGTCCGGGGTTGTGGTTCCGGGGTCCTGGGTCCGGGGTCATGGGTCCGGGGTCATGGGTCCGGCGTCATGGGTCCGGGGTCATGGGTCCGGGGTCATGGGTCCGGGGTCATAGGTCCGGGGTCATGGGTCTGGGGTCATGGGTCTGGGGTCATGGGTCTGGGGTCATGGGTCTGGGGTCATGGGTCTGGGGTCATGGGTCTGGGGTCATGGGTCAGGGGTCTTGGGTCTGGGGTCGTGGGTCCGGGGTCGTGGGTCCGGGGTCGTGGGTCCGGGGTCGTGGGTCCGGGGTCGTGGGTCCGGGGTCATGGGTCCGGGGTCATGTGTCCGGGGTCCTGGGTCCGGGGTCATGGGTCCGGGGTCATGGGTCCGGGGTCATGGGTTCGGGGTCATGGGTCCGGTGTCATGGGTCCGTGGTAATGGGTCCGGGGTCATGGGTCCGGGGTCATGGGTCCGGGGTCATGGGTCCGGGGTCATGGGTCCGGGGTCATGGGTCCTGGGTCATGGGTCTGGGGTAATGGGTCTGGGGTCATGGGTCTCGGGTCATGGGTCTGGGGTCGTGGGTCCGGGGTCGTGGGTCCGGGGTCATGGGTCCGGGGTCATGTGTCCGGGGTCCTGGGTCCGGGGTTGTGGTTCCGGGGTCCTGGGTCCGGGGTCATGGGTCCGGGGTCATGGGTCCGGCGTCATGGGTCCGGGGTCATGGGTCCGGGGTCATGGGTCCGGGGTCATAGGTCCGGGGTCATGGGTCTGGGGTCATGGGTCTGGGGTCATGGGTCTGGGGTCATGGGTCTGGGGTCATGGGTCTGGGGTCGTGGGTCTGGGGTCGTGGGTCTGGGGTCATGGGTCTGGGGTCATGGGTCTGGGGTCGTGGGTCCGGGGTCGTGGGTCCGGGGTCGTGGGTCCGGGGTCGTGGGTCCGGGGTCATGGGTCTGGGGTCGTGGGTCCGGGGTCGTGGGTCCGTGGTCGTGGGTCCGGGGTCGTGGGTCCGGGGTCGTGGGTCCGGGGTCGTGGGTCCGGGGTCGTGGGTCCGGGGTCGTGGGTCCGGGGTCGTGGGTCTGGGGTCGTGGGTCCGGGGTCGTGGGTCCGTGGTCGTGGGTCCGGGGTCCTGGGTCCGGGGTCATGGGTCCGTGGTAATGGGTCCGGGGTCATGGGTCCGGGGTCATGGGTCCGGGGTCATGGGTCCGGGGTCATGGGTCCGGGGTCATGGGTCCGGGGTCATGGGTCCAGGGTCATGGGTCCGGGGTCATGGGTCCGGGGTCATGGGTCCGGTGTCATGGGTCCGGGGTCATGGGTCCGGGGTCATGGGTCCGGGGTCATGGGTCCGGGGTCATGGGTCCGGGGTCATGGGTCGAGGTGTCATGGGTCCGGGGTCATGGGTCCGGGGTCATGGGTCCGGGGTCATGGGTCCGGGGTCATGGGTCCGGGGTCATGGGTCCGGGGTCATGGGTCCGGGGTCATGGGTCCTGGGTCATGGGTCTGGGGTAATGGGTCTGGGGTCATGGGTCTCGGGCCATGGGTCCGGGGTCATGGGTCCGGGGTCATGGGTCCGGGGTCATGGGTCCGGGGTCATGGGTCCGGGGTCATGGGTCCGGGCTCATGGGTCCGGGGTCATGGGTCCGGGGTCATGGGTCCGGGGTCATGGGTCCGGGGTCATGGGTCCGGGGTCATGGGTCCGTGGTCATGGGTCCGGTGTCATGGGTCCGGGGTCATGGGTCCGGGGTCATGGGTCCGGGGTCATGGGTCCGGGGTCATGGGTCCGGTGTCATGGGTCCGGGGTCATGGGTCCAGGGGTCATGGGTCCGGGGTCATGGGTCCGGGGTCATGGGTCCGGGGTCATGGGTCCGGGGTCATGGGTCCGGGGTCATGGGTCCGGGGTCATGGGTCCTGGGTCATGGGTCTGGGGTAATGGGTCTGGGGTCATGGGTCTCGGGTCATGGGTCTGGGGTCGTGGGTCCGGGGTCGTGGGTCCGGGGTCATGGGTCCGGGGTCATGTGTCCGGGGTCCTGGGTCCGGGGTTGTGGTTCCGGGGTCCTGGGTCCGGGGTCATGGGTCCGGGGTCATGGGTCCGGCGTCATGGGTCCGGGGTCATGGGTCCGGGGTCATGGGTCCGGGGTCATAGGTCCGGGGTCATGGGTCTGGGGTCATGGGTCTGGGGTCTGGGGTCATGGGTCTGGGGTCATGGGTCTGGGGTCATGGGTCTGGGGTCATGGGTCTGGGGTCATGGGTCTGGGGTCATGGGTCTGGGGTCTTGGGTCTGGGGTCGTGGGTCCGGGGTCGTGGGTCCGGGGTCGTGGGTCCGGGGTCGTGGGTCCGGGGTCATGGGTCCGGGGTCATGTGTCCGGGGTCCTGGGTCCGGGGTCATGGGTCCGGGGTCATGGGTTCGGGGTCATGGGTCCGGTGTCATGGGTCCGTGGTAATGGGTCCGGGGTCATGGGTCCGGGGTCATGGGTCCGGGGTCATGGGTCCGGGGTCATGGGTCCGGGGTCATGGGTCCGGGGTCATGGGTCCGGGGTCATGGGTCCGGGGTCATGGCTCCGGGGTCATGGGTCCGGGGTCATGGGTCCGGTGTCATGGGTCCGGGGTCATGGGTCCGGGGTCATGGGTCCGGGGTCATGGGTCCGGGGTTGTGGTTCCGGGGTCCTGGGTCCGGGGTCATGGGTCCGGGGTCATGGGTCCGGCGTCATGGGTCCGGGGTCATGGGTCCGGGGTCATGGGTCCGGGGTCATAGGTCCGGGGTCATGGGTCTGGGGTCATGGGTCTGGGGTCATGGGTCTGGGGTCATGGGTCTGGGGTCATGGGTCTGGGGTCGTGGGTCTGGGGTCATGTGTCCGGGGTCCTGGGTCCGGTGTCATGGGTCCGTGGTAATGGGTCCGGGGTCATGGGTCCGGGGTCATGGGTCCGGGGTCATGGGTCCGGGGTCATGGGTCCGGGGTCATGGGTCCGGGGTCATGTGTCCGGGGTCCTGGGTCCGGGGTTGTGGTTCCGGGGTCCTGGGTCCGGGGTCATGGGTCCGGGGTCATGGGTCCGGCGTCATGGGTCCGGGGTCATGGGTCCGGGGTCATGGGTCCGGGGTCATAGGTCCGGGGTCATGGGTCTGGGGTCATGGGTCTGGGGTCATGGGTCTGGGGTCATGGGTCTGGGGTCATGGGTCTGGGGTCATGGGTCTGGGGTCATGGGTCTGGGGTCATGGGTCAGGGGTCTTGGGTCTGGGGTCGTGGGTCCGGGGTCGTGGGTCCGGGGTCGTGGGTCCGGGGTCGTGGGTCCGGGGTCATGGGTCCGGGGTCATGTGTCCGGGGTCCTGGGTCCGGGGTCATGGGTCCGGGGTCATGGGTCCGGGGTCATGGGTTCGGGGTCATGGGTCCGGTGTCATGGGTCCGTGGTAATGGGTCCGGGGTCATGGGTCCGGGGTCATGGGTCCGGGGTCATGGGTCCGGGGTCATGGGTCCGGGGTCATGGGTCCGGGGTCATGGGTCCGGGGTCATGGGTCCTGGGTCATGGGTCTGGGGTAATGGGTCTGGGGTCATGGGTCTCGGGTCATGGGTCTGGGGTCGTGGGTCCGGGGTCGTGGGTCCGGGGTCATGGGTCCGGGGTCATGTGTCCGGGGTCCTGGGTCCGGGGTTGTGGTTCCGGGGTCCTGGGTCCGGGGTCATGGGTCCGGGGTCATGGGTCCGGCGTCATGGGTCCGGGGTCATGGGTCCGGGGTCATGGGTCCGGGGTCATAGGTCCGGGGTCATGGGTCTGGGGTCATGGGTCTGGGGTCATGGGTCTGGGGTCATGGGTCTGGGGTCATGGGTCTGGGGTCATGGGTCTGGGGTCGTGGGTCTGGGGTCGTGGGTCTGGGGTCATGGGTCTGGGGTCATGGGTCTGGGGTCGTGGGTCCGGGGTCGTGGGTCCGGGGTCGTGGGTCCGGGGTCGTGGGTCCGGGGTCATGGGTCTGGGGTCGTGGGTCCGGGGTCGTGGGTCCGTGGTCGTGGGTCCGGGGTCGTGGGTCCGGGGTCGTGGGTCCGGGGTCGTGGGTCCGGGGTCGTGGGTCCGGGGTCGTGGGTCCGGGGTCGTGGGTCTGGGGTCGTGGGTCCGGGGTCGTGGGTCCGTGGTCGTGGGTCCGGGGTCCTGGGTCCGGGGTCATGGGTCCGTGGTAATGGGTCCGGGGTCATGGGTCCGGGGTCATGGGTCCGGGGTCATGGGTCCGGGGTCATGGGTCCGGGGTCATGGGTCCGGGGTCATGGGTCCGGGGTCATGGGTCCAGGGTCATGGGTCCGGGGTCATGGGTCCGGGGTCATGGGTCCGGTGTCATGGGTCCGGGGTCATGGGTCCGGGGTCATGGGTCCGGGGTCATGGGTCCGGGGTCATGGGTCCGGGGTCATGGGTCGAGGGGTCATGGGTCCGGGGTCATGGGTCCGGGGTCATGGGTCCGGGGTCATGGGTCCGGGGTCATGGGTCCGGGGTCATGGGTCCTGGGTCATGGGTCTGGGGTAATGGGTCTGGGGTCATGGGTCTCGGGTCATGGGTCCGGGGTCATGGGTCCGGGGTCATGGGTCCGGGGTCATGGGTCCGGGGTCATGGGTCCGGGGTCATGGGTCCGGGGTCATGGGTCCGGGGTCATGGGTCCTGGGTCATGGGTCTGGGGTAATGGGTCTGGGGTCATGGGTCTCGGGTCATGGGTCTGGGGTCGTGGGTCCGGGGTCGTGGGTCCGGGGTCATGGGTCCGGGTTCATGTGTCCGGGGTTGTGGTTCCGGGGTTGTGGTTCCGGGGTCCTGGGTCCGGGGTCATGGGTCCGGGGTCATGGGTCCGGCGTCATGGGTCCGGGGTCATGGGTCCGGTGTCATGGGTCCGTGGTAATGGGTCCGGGGTCATGGGTCCGGGGTCATGGGTCCGGGGTCATGGGTCTGGGGTCATGGGTCTGGGGTCGTGGGTCTGGGGTCATGGGTCTGGGGTCATGGGTCTGGGGTCATGGGTCTGGGGTCATGGGTCTGGGGTCATGGGTCCGGGGTCATGGGTCCGGGGTCATGGGTCCGGGGTCATGGGTCCGGGGTCATGGGTCCGGGGTCATGGGTCCGGGGTCATGGGTCCGGGGTCATGGGTCCGGGGTCATGGGTCCTGGGTCATGGGTCCGGGGTCATGGGTCCGGGGTCATGGGTCCTGGGTCATGGGTCCGGGGTCATGGGTCCGGGGTCATGGGTCCGGGGTCATGGTTCTGGGGTCATGGGTCTGGGGTCATGGGTCTGGGGTCATGGGTCTGGAGTCATGGGTCTGGGGTCATGGGTCTGGGGTCATGGGTCTGGGGTCATGGGTCTGGGGTCATGGGTCTGGGGTCATGGGTCTGGGGTCATGGGTCTGGGGTCATGGGTCTGGGGTCATGGGTCTGGGGTCCTGGGTCCGGGGTTGTGGTTCCGGGGTCCTGGGTCCGGGGTCATGGGTCTGGGGTCATGGGTCTGGGGTCATGGGTCTGGGGTCATGGGTCTGGGGTCATGGGTCTGGGGTCATGGGTCTGGGGTCGTGGGTCTGGGGTCGTGGGTCTGGGGTCATGGGTCTGGGGTCATGGGTCTGGGGTCGTGGGTCCGGGGTCGTGGGTCCGGGGTCGTGGGTCCGGGGTCGTGGGTCCGGGGTCATGGGTCTGGGGTCGTGGGTCCGGGGTCGTGGGTCCGTGGTCGTGGGTCCGGGGTCGTGGGTCCGGGGTCGTGGGTCCGGGGTCGTGGGTCCGGGGTCGTGGGTCCGGGGTCGTGGGTCTGGGGTCGTGGGTCCGGGGTCGTGGGTCCGTGGTCGTGGGTCCGGGGTCCTGGGTCCGGGGTCATGGGTCCGTGGTAATGGGTCCGGGGTCATGGGTCCGGGGTCATGGGTCCGGGGTCATGGGTCCGGGGTCATGGGTCCGGGGTCATGGGTCCGGGGTCATGGGTCCGGGGTCATGGGTCCAGGGTCATGGGTCCGGGGTCATGGGTCCGGGGTCATGGGTCCGGTGTCATGGGTCCGGGGTCATGGGTCCGGGGTCATGGGTCCGGGGTCATGGGTCCGGGGTCATGGGTCCGGGGTCATGGGTCCGGGGTCATGGGTCCTGGGTCATGGGTCTGGGGTAATGGGTCTGGGGTCATGGGTCTCGGGTCATGGGTCTGGGGTCGTGGGTCCGGGGTCATGGGTCCGGGGTCATGGGTCCGGCGTCATGGGTCCGGGGTCATGGGTCCGGTGTCATGGGTCCGTGGTAATGGGTCCGGGGTCATGGGTCCGGGGTCATGGGTCCGGGGTCATGGGTCTGGGGTCATGGGTCTGGGGTCGTGGGTCTGGGGTCATGGGTCTGGGGTCATGGGTCTGGGGTCATGGGTCTGGTGTCATGGGTCTGGGGTCATGGGTCCGGGGTCATGGGTCCGGGGTCATGGGTCCGGGGTCATGGGTCCGGGGTCATGGGTCCGGGGTCATGGGTCCGGGGTCATGGGTCCGGGGTCATGGGTCCGGGGTCATGGGTCCTGGGTCATGGGTCCGGGGTCATGGGTCCGGGGTCATGGGTCCGGGGTCATGGGTCCGGGGTCATGGGTCCGGGGTCATGGGTCCGGGGTCATGGGTCCGGGGTCATGGGTCCGGGGTCATGGGTCCGGGGTCATGGGTCCGGGGTCATGGGTCCGGGGTCATGTGTCCGGGGTCCTGGGTCCGGGGTCATGGGTCCGGGGTCATGGGTCCGGGGTCATGGGTCCGGGGTCATGGGTCCGGGGTCATGGGTCCGTGGTAATGGGTCCGGGGTAATGGGTCCGGGGTCATGGGTCCGGGGTCATGGGTCCGGGGTCATGGGTCCGGGGTCATGGGTCCGGGGTCATGGGTCCGGGGTCATGGGTCCGGGGTCATGGGTCCGGGGTCATGGGTCCGGGGTCATGGGTCCGGGGTCATGGGTCCGGGGTCATGGGTCCGGCGTCATGGGTCCGGGGTCATGGGTCTGGTGTCATGGGTCTGGGGTCATGGGTCTGGCTTCATGGGTCTGGGGTCATGGGTCTGGGGTCATGGTTCTGGGGTCATTGGTCTGGGGTCATGGGTCTGGGGTCATGGGTCTGGGGTCATGGGTCTGGGGTCATGGGTCTGGGGTCATGGGTCTGGGGTCATGGGTCTGGGGTCATGGGTCTGGGGTCATGGGTCTGGGGTCATGGGTCTGGGGTCATGGGTCTGGGGTCATGGGTCTGGGGTCATGGGTCTGGGGTCATGGGTCTGGGGTCATGGGTCCGTGGTCCTGTCTCCGGGGTCATGGGTCTGGGGTAATGGGTCTGGGGTCATGGGTCTCGGGTCATGGGTCTGGGGTCGTGGGTACGGGGTCGTGGGTCCGGGGTCATGGGTCCGGGGTCATGTGTCCGGGGTCCTGGGTCCGGGGTTGTGGTTCCGGGGTCCTGGGTCCGGGGTCATGGGTCCGGGGTCATGGGTCCGGCGTCATGGGTCCGGGGTCATGGGTCCGGTGTCATGGGTCCGGGGTCGTGGGTCCGGGGTCATGGGTCCGTGGTAATGGGTCCGGGGTCATGGGTCCGGGGTCATGGGTCTGGGGTCATGGGTCTGGGGTCTTGGGTCCGGGGTCATGGGTCCGGGGTCATGGGTCCGGGGTCATGGGTCCGGGGTCATGGGTCCGGGGTCATGGGTCCGGGGTCATGGGTCCGGGGTCATGGGTCCGGGGTCATGGGTCCGGGGTCATGGGTCCGGGGTCATGGGTCCGGGGTCATGGGTCCGGGGTCATGGGTCCGGGGTCATGGGTCTGGGGTCATTGGTCTGGGGTCATGGGTCTGGGGTCATGGGTCCGGTGTCATGTGTCCGTTGTCATGGGACCGGGGT
The DNA here is from genome assembly GCA_944738655.2 of Andrena hattorfiana. Lineage (NCBI taxonomy): Eukaryota > Metazoa > Arthropoda > Insecta > Hymenoptera > Andrenidae > Andrena > Andrena hattorfiana. Next base: position 65,050,992 of record OX122889.2, read on the forward strand.
CATGGGACCGGGGTCATGGGTCCGGGGTCATGGGTCCGGGGTCCTGGGTCAGGGGTCCGGGGTCCGGGGTCATGGGTCCGTGGTCCTGTCTCCGGGGTCATGGGTCTGGGGTAATGGGTCTGGGGTCATGGGTCTCGGGTCATGGGTCTGGGGTCGTGGGTCCGGGGTCGTGGGTCCGGGGTCATGGGTCCGGGGTCATGTGTCCGGGGTCCTGGGTCCGGGGTTGTGGTTCCGGGGTCCTGGGTCCGGGGTCATGGGTCTGGGCTCATGGGTCTGGGGTCATGGGTCTGGGTTCATGGGTCTGGGGTCATGGGTCTGGGGTCATGGGTCTGGGGTCATGGGTCCGGGGTCATGGGTCCGTGGTCCTGTCTCCGGGGTCATGGGTCTGGGGTAATGGGTCTGGGGTCATGGGTCTCGGGTCATGGGTCTGGGGTCGTGGGTCCGGGTTCGTGGGTCCGGGGTCCTGGGTCCGGGGTCGTGGGTCCGGGGTCGTGGGTCTGGGGTCGTGGGTCTGGGGTCGTGGGTCTGGGGTCATGGGTCTGGGGTCATGGGTCTGGGGTCATGGGTCTGGGGTCATGGGTCTGGGGTCATGGGTCTGGGTTCATGGGTCTGGGTTCATGGGTCTGGGTTCATGGGTCTGGGGTCATGGGCCTGGGGTCATGGGTCTGGGGTCATGGGTCTGGGGTCATGGGTCTGGGGTCATGGGTCTGGGGTCATGGGTCTGGGGTCATGGGTCTGGGGTCATGGGTCTGGGGTCATGGGTCTGGTATCATGGGTCTGGGGTCATGGGTCTGGGGTCATGGGTTTGGGGTCATGGGTCTGGGGTCATGGGTCTGGGGTCATGGGTCTGGGGTCATGGGTCTGGGGTCATGGGTCTGGGGTCATGGGTCTGGGGTCATGGGTCTGGGGTCATGGGTCTGGGGTCATGGGTCTGGGGTCATGGGTCCTGGGTCATGGGTCCGGGGTCATGGGTCCGGGGTCATGGGTCCGGGGTCATGGGTCCGGGGTCATGGGTCTGGGGTCATGGGTCCGGGGTCATGGGTCCGGGGTCATGGGTCCGGGATCATGGGTCCGGGGTCATGGGTCCGGGGTCATGGGTCCGGGGTCATGGGTCCGGGGTCATGGGTCCGGGGTCATGGGTCCGGGGTCGTGGGTCCGGGGTCGTGGGTCCGGGGTCGTGGGTCCGGGGTCGTGGGTCCGGGGTCGTGGGTCCGGGGTCGTGGGTCCGGGGTCGTGGGTCCGGGGTCGTGGGTCCGGGGTCGTGGGTCCGGGGTCGTGGGTCCGGGGTCGTGGGTCCGGGGTCGTGGGTCCGGGGTCGTGGGTCCGGGGTCGTGGGTCCGGGGTCGTGGGTCCGGGGTCGTGGGTCTGGGGTCGTGGGTCCGGGGTCGTGGGTCCGTGGTCGTGGGTCCGGGGTCCTGGGTCCGGGGTCATGGGTCCGTGGTAGTGGGTCCGGGGTCATGGGTCCGGGGTCATGGGTCCGGGGTCATGGGTCCGGGGTCATGGGTCCGGGGTCATGGGTCCGGGGTCATGGGTCCGGGGTCATGGGTCCGGGGTCATGGGTCCGGGGTCATGGGTCCGGGGTCATGGGTCCGGGGTCATGGGTCCGGTGTCATGGGTCCGGGGTCATGGGTCCGGGGTCATGGGTCCGGGGTCATGGGTCCGGGGTCATGGGTCCGGGGTCATGGGTCCGGGGTCATGGGTCCGGGGTCATGGGTCCGGGGTCATGGGTCCAGGGGTCATGGGTCCGGGGTCATGGGTCCGGGGTCATGGGTCCGGGGTCATGGGTCCGGGGTCATGGGTCCGGGGTCATGGGTCCGGGGTCATGGGTCCTGGGTCATGGGTCTGGGGTAATGAGTCTGGGGTCATGGGTCTCGGGTCATGGGTCTGGGGTCGTGGGTCCGGGGTCGTGGGTCCGGGGTCATGGGTCCGGGGTCATGTGTCCGGGGTCCTGGGTCCGGGGTTGTGGTTCCGGGGTCCTGGGTCCGGGGTCATGGGTCCGGGGTCATGGGTCCGGCGTCATGGGTCCGGGGTCATGGGTCCGGTGTCATGGGTCCGTGGTAATGGGTCCGGGGTCATGGGTCCGGGGTCATGGGTCTGGGGTCATGGGTCTGGGGTCATGGGTCTGGGGTCGTGGGTCTGGGGTCATGGGTCTGGGGTCATGGGTCCTGGGTCATGGGTCCGGGGTCATGGGTGCGGGGTCATGGGTCCGGGGTCATGGGTCCGGGGTCATGGGTCCGGGGTCATGGGTCCGGGGTCATGGGTCCGGGGTCATGGGTCCGGGGTCATGGGTCCGGGGTCATGGGTCCGGGGTCATGGGTCCGGGGTCATGGGTCCGGGGTCATGGGTCCGGGGTCATGGGTCCGGGGTCATGGGTCCGGGGTCATGGGTCCGGGGTCATGGGTCCGGGGTCATAGGTCCGGGGTCATGGGTCTGCGGTCATGGGTCTGGGGTCATGGGTCTGGGGTCATGGGTCTGGGGTCATGGGTCTGGGGTCATGGGTCTGGGGTCATGGGTCTGGGGTCATGGGTCTGGGGTCATGGGTCCGGGGTCATGGGTCCGTGGTCCTGTCTCCGGGGTCATGGGTCTGGGGTAATGGGTCTGGGGTCATGGGTCTCGGGTCATGGGTCTGGGGTCGTGGGTCCGGGTTCGTGGGTCCGGGGTCCTGGGTCCGGGGTCGTGGGTCCGGGGTCGTGGGTCTGGGGTCGTGGGTCTGGGGTCGTGGGTCTGGGGTCATGGGTCTGGGGTCATGGGTCTGGGGTCATGGGTCTGGGGTCATGGGTCTGGGGTCATGGGTCTGGGTTCATGGGTCTGGGTTCATGGGTCTGGGTTCATGGGTCTGGGGTCATGGGCCTGGGGTCATGGGTCTGGGGTCATGGGTCTGGGGTCATGGGTCTGGGGTCATGGGTCTGGGGTCATGGGTCTGGGGTCATGGGTCTGGGGTCATGGGTCTGGGGTCATGGGTCTGGTATCATGGGTCTGGGGTCATGGGTCTGGGGTCATGGGTTTGGGGTCATGGGTCTGGGGTCATGGGTCTGGGGTCATGGGTCTGGGGTCATGGGTCTGGGGTCATGGGTCTGGGGTCATGGGTCTGGGGTCATGGGTCTGGGGTCATGGGTCTGGGGTCATGGGTCTGGGGTCATGGGTCTGGGGTCATGGGTCTGGGGTCATGGGTCCTGGGTCATGGGTCCGGGGTCATGGGTCCGGGGTCATGGGTCCGGGGTCATGGGTCCGGGGTCATGGGTCTGGGGTCATGGGTCCGGGGTCATGGGTCCGGGGTCATGGGTCCGGGGTCATGGGTCCGGGGTCATGGGTCCGGGGTCATGGGTCCGGGGTCGTGGGTCCGGGGTCGTGGGTCCGGGGTCGTGGGTCCGGGGTCGTGGGTCCGGGGTCGTGGGTCCGGGGTCGTGGGTCCGGGGTCGTGGGTCCGGGGTCGTGGGTCCGGGGTCGTGGGTCCGGGGTCGTGGGTCCGGGGTCGTGGGTCCGGGGTCGTGGGTCCGGGGTCGTGGGTCCGGGGTCGTGGGTCCGGGGTCGTGGGTCCGGGGTCGTGGGTCCGGGGTCGTGGGTCCGGGGTCGTGGGTCTGGGGTCGTGGGTCCGGGGTCGTGGGTCCGTGGTCGTGGGTCCGGGGTCCTGGGTCCGGGGTCATGGGTCCGTGGTAGTGGGTCCGGGGTCATGGGTCCGGGGTCATGGGTCCGGGGTCATGGGTCCGGGGTCATGGGTCCGGGGTCATGGGTCCGGGGTCATGGGTCCGGGGTCATGGGTCCGGGGTCATGGGTCCGGGGTCATGGGTCCGGGGTCATGGGTCCGGGGTCATGGGTCCGGGGTCATGGGTCCGGTGTCATGGGTCCGGGGTCATGGGTCCGGGGTCATGGGTCCGGGGTCATGGGTCCGGGGTCATGGGTCCGGGGTCATGGGTCCGGGGTCATGGGTCCGGGGTCATGGGTCCGGGGTCATGGGTCCAGGGGTCATGGGTCCGGGGTCATGGGTCCGGGGTCATGGGTCCGGGGTCATGGGTCCGGGGTCATGGGTCCGGGGTCATGGGTCCTGGGTCATGGGTCTGGGGTAATGAGTCTGGGGTCATGGGTCTCGGGTCATGGGTCTGGGGTCGTGGGTCCGGGGTCGTGGGTCCGGGGTCATGGGTCCGGGGTCATGTGTCCGGGGTCCTGGGTCCGGGGTTGTGGTTCCGGGGTCCTGGGTCCGGGGTCATGGGTCCGGGGTCATGGGTCCGGCGTCATGGGTCCGGGGTCATGGGTCCGGTGTCATGGGTCCGTGGTAATGGGTCCGGGGTCATGGGTCCGGGGTCATGGGTCTGGGGTCATGGGTCTGGGGTCATGGGTCTGGGGTCGTGGGTCTGGGGTCATGGGTCTGGGGTCATGGGTCCTGGGTCATGGGTCCGGGGTCATGGGTGCGGGGTCATGGGTCCGGGGTCATGGGTCCGGGGTCATGGGTCCGGGGTCATGGGTCCGGGGTCATGGGTCCGGGGTCATGGGTCCGGGGTCATGGGTCCGGGGTCATGGGTCCGGGGTCATGGGTCCGGGGTCATGGGTCCGGGGTCATGGGTCCGGGGTCATGGGTCCGGGGTCATGGGTCCGGGGTCATGGGTCCGGGGTCATGGGTCCGGGGTCATAGGTCCGGGGTCATGGGTCTGCGGTCATGGGTCTGGGGTCATGGGTCTGGGGTCATGGGTCTGGGGTCATGGGTCTGGGGTCATGGGTCTGGGGTCATGGGTCTGGGGTCATGGGTCTGGGGTCATGGGTCTGGGGTCATGGGTCTGGGGTCTTGGGTCTGGGGTCGTGGGTCTGGGGTCGTGGGTCCGGGGTCGTGGGTCCGGGGTCATGGGTCCGGGGTCATGTGTCCGGGGTCCTGGGTCCGGGGTCATGGGTCCGGGGTCATGGGTCCGGGGTCATGGGTCCGGGGTCATGGGTCCGGGGTCATGTGTCCGTGGTAATGGGTCCGGGGTCATGGGTCCGGGGTCATGGGTCCGGGGTCATGGGTCCGGGGTCATGGGTCCGGGGTCATGGGTCCGGGGTCATGGGTCCGGGGTCATGGGTCCGGGGTCATGGGTCCGGGGTCATGGGTCCGGGGTCATGGGTCCGGGGTCATGGGTCCGGGGTCATGGGTCCGGGGTCATGGGTCCGGGGTCATGGGTCCGGGGTCATGGGTCCGGGGTCATGGGTCTGGGGTCATGGGTCTGGGGTCATGGGTCTGGGTTCATGGGTCTGGGATCATGGGTCTGGGGTCATGGTTCTGGGGTCATGGGTCTGGGGTCATGGGTCGGGGGTCATGGGTCTGGGGTCATGGGTCTGGGGTCATGGGTCTGGGGTCATGGGTCTGGGGTCATGGGTCTGGGGTCATGGGTCTGGGGTCATGGGTCTGGGGTCATGGGTCTGGGGTCATGGGTCTGGGGTCATGGGTCTGTGGTCATGGGTCCGTGGTCCTGTCTCCGGGGTCATGGGTCTGGGGTAATGGGTCTGGGGTCATGGGTCTCGCGTCATGGGTCTGGGGTCGTGGGTACGGGGTCGTGGGTCCGGGGTCATGGGTCCGGGGTCATGTGTCCGGGGTCCTGGGTCCGGGGTTGTGGTTCCGGGGTCCTGGGTCCGGGGTCATGGGTCCGGGGTCATGGGTCCGGCGTCATGGGTCCGGGGTCATGGGTCCGGTGTCATGGGTCCGGGGTCGTGGGTCCGGGGTCATGGGTCCGTGGTAATGGGTCCGGGGTCATGGGTCCGGTGTCATGGGTCTGGGGTCATGGGTCTGGGGTCTTTTGTCCGGGGTCATGGGTCCGGGGTCATGGGTCCGGGGTCATGGGTCCGGGGTCATGGGTCCGGGGTCATGGGTCCGGGGTCATGGGTCCGGGGTCATGGGTCCGGGGTCATGGGTCCGGGGTCATGGGTCCGGGGTCATGGGTCCGGGGTCATGGGTCCGGGGTCATGGGTCCGGGGTCATGGGTCTGGGGTCATTGGTCTGGGGTCATGGGTCTGGGGTCATGGGTCCGGTGTCATGTGTCGGTTGTCATGGGACCGGGGTCATGGGACCGGGGTCATGGGTCCGGGGTCATGGGTCCGGGGTCCTGGGTCCGGGGTCCGGGGTCCGGGGTCATGGGTCCGTGGTCCTGTCTCCGGGGTCATGGGTCTGGGGTAATGGGTCTGGGGTCATGGGTCTCGGGTCATGGGTCTGGGGTCGTGGGTCCGGGTTCGTGGGTCCGGGGTCCTGGGTCCGGGGTCGTGGGTCCGGGGTCGTGGGTCTGGGGTCGTGGGTCTGGGGTCGTGGGTCTGGGGTCATGGGTCTGGGGTCATGGGTCTGGGGTCATGGGTCTGGGGTCATGGGTCTGGGTTCATGGGTCTGGGTTCATGGGTCTGGGTTCATGGGTCTGGGGTCATGGGTCTGGGGTCATGGGTCTGGGGTCATGGGTCTGGGGTCATGGGTCTGGGGTCATGGGTCTGGGGTCATGGGTCTGGGGTCATGGGTCTGGGGTCATGGGTCTGGGGTCATGGGTCTGGGGTCATGGGTCTGGGGTCATGGGTCTGGGGTCATGGGTCTGGGGTCATGGGTCTGGGGTCATGGGTCTGGGGTCATGGGTCTGGGGTCATGGGTCTGGGGTCATGGGTCTGGGGTCATGGGTCTGGGGTCATGGGTCTGGGGTCATGGGTCTGGGGTCATGGGTCTGGGGTCATGGGTCTGGGGTCATGGGTCTGGGGTCATGGGTCTGGGGTCATGGGTCTGGGGTCATGGGTCTGGGGTCATGGGTCTGGGGTCATGGGTCTGGGGTCATGGGTCTGGTGTCTTGGGTCTGGGGTCGTGGGTCTGGGGTCGTGGGTCCGGGGTCGTGGGTCCGGGGTCGTGGGTCCGGGGTCGTGGGTCCGGGGTCATGGGTCCGGGGTCATGTGTCCGGGGTCCTGGGTCCGGGGTCATGGGTCCGGGGTCATGGGTCCGGGGTCATGGGTCCGGGGTCATGGGTCCGGGGTCATGGGTCCGGGGTCATGGGTCCGGGGTCATGGGTCCGGGGTCATGGGTCCGGGGTCATGGGTCCGGGGTCATGGGTCCGGGGTCATGGGTCCGGGGTCATGGGTCCGGGGTCATGGGTCCGGGGTCGTGGGTCCGGGGTCGTGGGTCCGGAGTCGTGGGTCCGGGGTCGTGGGTCCGGGGTCGTGGGTCCGGGGTCGTGGGTCCGGGGTCGTGGGTCCGGGGTCGTGGGTCCGGGGTCGTGGGTCCGGGGTCGTGGGTCCGGGGTCGTGGGTCCGGGGTCGTGGGTCCGGGGTCGTGGGTCCGGGGTCGTGGGTCCGGGGTCGTGGGTCCGGGGTCGTGGGTCCGGGGTCATGGGTCTGGGGTCGTGGGTCCGGGGTCGTGGGTCCGGGGTCGTGGGTCCGGGGTCGTGGGTCCGGGGTCGTGGGTCCGGGGTCGTGGGTCCGGGGTCATGTGTCCGGGGTCCTGGGTCCGGGGTTGTGGTTCCCGGGTCCTGGGTCCGGGGTCATGGGTCCGGGGTCATGGGTCCGGCGTCATGGGTCCGGGGTCATGGGTCCGGTGTCATGGGTCCGGGGTCATGGGTCCGGGGTCATGGGTCCGGGGTCATGGGTCCGGGGTCATGGGTCCGGGGTCATGGGTCCGGGGTCATGGGTCCGGGGTCATGGGTCTGGGGTCATGGGTCTGGGGTCATGGGTCTGGGGTCATGGGTCTGGGGTCTTGGGTCTGGGGTCGTGGGTCTGGGGTCGTGGGTCTGGGGTCGTGGGTCCGGGGTCGTGGGTCCGGGGTCGTGGGTCCGGGGTCATGGGTCCGGGGTCATGTGTCCGGGGTCCTGGGTCCGGGGTCATGGGTCCGGGGTCATGGGTCCGGGGTCATGGGTCCGGGGTCATGGGTCCGGGGTCATGGGTCCGTGGTAATGGGTCCGGGGTCATGGGTCCGGGGTCATGGGTCCGGGGTCATGGGTCCGGGGTCATGGGTCCGGGGTCATGGGTCCGGGGTCATGGGTCCGGGGTCATGGGTCCGGGGTCGTGGGTCCGGGGTCGTGGGTCCGGGGTCATGGGTCCGGGGTCATGTGTCCGGGGTCCTGGGTCCGGGGTCATGGGTCCGGGGTCATGGGTCCGGGGTCATGGGTCCGGGGTCATGGGTCCGGGGTCATGGGTCCGTGGTAATGGGTCCGGGGTCATGGGTCCGGGGTCATGGGTCCGGGGTCATGGGTCCGGGGTCATGGGTCCGGGGTCATGGGTCCGGGGTCATGGGTCCGGGGTCATGGGTCCGGGGTCATGGGTCCGGGGTCATGGGTCCGGGGTCATGGGTCCGGGGTCATGGGTCCGGGGTCATGGGTCCGGGGTCATGGGTCTGGGGTCATGGGTCTGGGGTCATGGGTCTGGGTTCATGGGTCTGGGGTCATGGGTCTGGGGTCATGGTTCTGGGGTCATGGGTCTGGGGTCATGGGTCTGGGGTCATGGGTCTGGGGTCATGGGTCTGGGGTCATGGGTCTGGGGTCATGGGTCTGGGGTCATGGGTCTGGGGTCATGGGTCTGGGGTCATGGGTCTGGGGTCATGGGTCTGGGGTCATGGGTCCGTGGTCCTGTCTCCGGGGTCATGGGTCTGGGGTAATGGGTCTGGGGTCATGGGTCTGGGGTCATGGGTCTGGGGTCATGGGTCTGGGGTCATGGGTCTGGGGTCATGGGTCTGGGGTCATGGGTCTGGGGTCATGGGTCTGGGGTCATGGGTCTGGGGTCATGGGTCTGGGGTCATGGGTCTGGGGTCATGGGTCCGTGGTCCTGTCTCCGGGGTCATGGGTCTGGGGTAATGGGTCTGGGGTCATGGGTCTCGGGTCATGGGTCTGGGGTCGTGGGTACGGGGTCGTGGGTCCGGGGTCATGGGTCCGGGGTCATGTGTCCGGCGTCCTGGGTCCGGGGTTGTGGTTCCGGGGTCCTGGGTCCGGGGTCATGGGTCCGGGGTCATGGGTCCGGCGTCATGGGTCCGGGGTCATGGGTCCGGTGTCATGGGTCCGGGGTCGTGGGTCCGGGGTCATGGGTCCGTGGTAATGGGTCCGGGGTCATGGGTCCGGGGTCATGGGTCTGGGGTCATGGGTCTGGGGTCTTGGGTCCGGGGTCATGGGTCCGGGGTCATGGGTCCGGGGTCATGGGTCCGGGGTCATGGGTCCGGGGTCATGGGTCCGGGGTCATGGGTCCGGGGTCATGGGTCCGGGGTCATGGGTCCGGGGTCATGGGTCCGGGGTCATGGGTCCGGGGTCATGGGTCCGGGGTCATGGGTCCGGGGTCATGGGTCCGGGGTCATGGGTCCGGGGTCATGGGTCCGGGGTCATGGGTCCGGGGTCATGGGTCCGGGGTCATGGGTCCGGGGTCATGGGTCCGGGGTCATGGGTCCGGGGTCATGGGTCCGGGGTCATGGGTCCGGGGTCATGGGTCCGGGGTCATGGGTCCGGGGTCATGGGTCCGGGGTCATGGGTCCGGGGTCATGGGTCCGGGTTCATGGGCCCGGGGTCATGGATCCGGGGTCATGGGTCCGGGGTCCTGGGTCCGGGGTCATGGGTGCGGGGTCATGGGTCCGGGGTCATGGGTCCGGGGTCATGGGTCCGGGGTCATGGGTCCGTGGTAATGGGTCCGGGGTCATGGGTCCGGGGTCATGGGTCCGGGGTCATGGGTCCGGGGTCATGGGTCCGGGGTCATGGGTCCGGGGTCATGGGTCCGGGGTCATGGGTCCGGGGTCATGGGTCCGGGGTCATGGGTCCGGGGTCATGGGTCCGGGGTCATGGGTCCGGGGTCATGGGTCCGTGGTAATGGGTCCGGGGTCATGGGTCCGGGGTCATGGGTCCGGGGTCATGGGTCCGGGGTCATGGGTCCGGGGTCATGGGTCCGGTGTCATGGGTCCGGGGTCATGGGTCCGGGGTCATGGGTCCGGGGTCATGGGTCCGGGGTCATGGGTCCGGGGTCATGGGTCCGGGGTCATGGGTCCGGGGTCATGGGTCCGGGGTCATGGGTCCGGGGTCATGGGTCCGGGGTCATGGGTCCGGGGTCATGGGTCCGGGGTCATGGGTCCGGGGTCATGGGTCCAGGGGTCATGGGTCCGGGGTCATGGGTCCGGGGTCATGGGTCCGGGGTCATGGGTCCGGGGTCATGGGTCTGGGGTCATGGGTCCCGGGTCATGGGTCCGGGGTCATGGGTCCGGGGTCATGGGTCCGGGGTCATGGGTCCGGGGTCATGGGTCCGGGGTCATGGGTCCGGGGTCATGGGTCCGGGGTCATGGGTCCGGGGTCATGGGTCCGGGGTCATGGGTCCGGGGTCATGGGTCCGGGGTCATGGGTCCGGGGTCATGGGTCCGGGGTCATGGGTCCGGGGTCATGGGTCCGGGGTCATGGGTCCGGGGTCATGGGTCCGGGGTCATGGGTCCGGGGTCATGGGTCCGGGGTCATGGGTCCGGGGTCATGGGTCCGGGTTCATGGGCCCGGGGTCATGGGTCCGGGGTCATGGGTCCGGGGTCCTGGGTCCGGGGTCATGGGTGCGGGGTCATGGGTCCGGGGTCATGGGTCCGGGGTCATGGGTCCGGGGTCATGGGTCCGTGGTAATGGGTCCGGGGTCATGGGTCCGGGGTCATGGGTCCGGGGTCATGGGTCCGGGGTCATGGGTCCGGGGTCATGGGTCCGGGGTCATGGGTCCGGGGTCATGGGTCCGGGGTCATGGGTCCGGGGTCATGGGTCCGGGGTCATGGGTCCGGGGTCATGGGTCCGGGGTCATGGGTCCGGGGTCATGGGTCCGTGGTAATGGGTCCGGGGTCATGGGTTCGGGGTCATGGGTCCGGGGTCATGGGTCCGGGGTCATGGGTCCGGGGTCATGGGTCCGGTGTCATGGGTCCGGGGTCATGGGTCCGGGGTCATGGGTCCGGGGTCATGGGTCCGGGGTCATGGGTCCGGGGTCATGGGTCCGGGGTCATGGGTCCGGGGTCATGGGTCCGGGGTCATGGGTCCGGGGTCATGGGTCCGGGGTCATGGGTCCGGGGTCATGGGTCCGGGGTCATGGGTCCGGGGTCATGGGTCCAGGGGTCATGGGTCCGGGGTCATGGGTCCGGGGTCATGGGTCCGGGGTCATGGGTCCGGGGTCATGGGTCTGGGGTCATGGGTCCCGGGTCATGGGTCCGGGGTCATGGGTCCGGGGTCATGGGTCCGGGGTCATGGGTCCGGGGTCATGGGTCCGGGGTCATGGGTCTGGGGTCATGGGTCCGGGGTCATGGGTCCGGGGTCATGGGTCCGGGGTCATGGGTCCGGGGTCATGGGTCCGGGGTCATGGGTCCGGGGTCATGGGTCCGGGGTCATGTGTCCGGGGTCATGGGTCCGGGGTCATGGGTCCGGGGTCATGGGTCCGGGGTCGTGGGTCCGGGGTCGTGGGTCGGGGGTCGTGGGTCCGGGGTCGTGGGTCCGGGGTCGTGGGTCCGGGGTCATGGGTCCGGGGTCGTGGGTCCGGGGTCGTGGGTCGGGGGTCGTGGGTCCGGGGTCGTGGGTCCGGGGTCGTGGGTCCGGGGTCGTGGGTCCGGGGTCGTGGGTCCGGGGTCATGGGTCTGGGGTCGTGGGTCCGGGGTCGTGGGTCCGGGGTCGTGGGTCCGGGGTCGTGGGTCCGGGGTCGTGGGTCCGGGGTCGTGGGTCCGGGGTCGTGGGTCCGGGGTCGTGGGTCCGGGGTAGTGGGTCCGGGGTCGTGGGTCTGGGGTCGTGGGTCCGGGGTCGTGGGTCCGTGGTCGTGGGTCCGGGGTCCTGGGTCCGGGGTCATGGGTCCGTGGTAATGGGTCCGGGGTCATGGGTCCGGGGTCATGGGTCCGGGGTCATGGGTCCGGGGTCATGGGTCCGGGGTCATGGGTCCGGGGTCATGGGTCCGGGGTCATGGGTCCGGGGTCATGGGTCCGTGGTAATGGGTCCGGGGTCATGGGTCCGGGGTCATGGGTCCGGGGTCATGTGTCCGGGGTCATGGGTCCGGGGTCATTGGTCCGGGGTCATGGGTCCGGGGTCATGGGTCCGGGGTCATGGGTCCGGGGTCATGGGTCCGGGGTCATGGGTCCGGGGTCATGGGTCCGGGGTCATGGGTCCGGGGTCATGGGTCCGGGGTCATGGGTCCGGGGTCATGGGTCCGGGGTCATGTGTCCGGGGTCATGGGTCCGGGGTCATGGGTCCGGGGTCATGGGTCCGGGGTCATGGGTCCCGGGTCATGGGTCCGGGGTCATGGGTCGGGGGTCATGGGTCCTGGGTCATGGGTCCGGGGTCATGGGTCCGGGGTCATGGGTCCGGGGTCATGGGTCCGGGGTCATGGGTCTGGGGTCATGGGTCCGGGGTCATGGGTCCGGGGTCATGGGTCCGGGGTCATGGGTCCGGGGTCATGGGTCCGGGGTCATGGGTCCGGGGTCATGGGTCCGGGGTCATGGGTCCGGGGTCATGGGTCCGGGGTCATGGGTCCGGGGTCATGGGTCCGGGGTCATGGGTCCGGGGTCGTGGGTCCGGGGTCGTGGGTCCGGGGTCGTGGGTCCGGGGTCGTGGGTCCGGGGTCGTGGGTCCGGGGTCATGGGTCTGGGGTCATGGGTCCGGGGTCATGGGTCCGGGGTCATGGGTCCGGGGTCATGGGTCCGGGGTCATGGGTCCGGGGTCATGGGTCCGGGGTCATGGGTCCGGGGTCATGGGTCCGGGGTCATGGGTCCGGGGTCATGGGTCCGGGGTCATGGGTCCGGGGTCATGGGTCCGGGGTCATGGGTCCGGGGTCATGGGTCGGGGGTCATGGGTCCTGGGTCATGGGTCCGGGGTCATGGGTCCGGGGTCATGGGTCCGGGGTCATGGGTCCGGGGTCATGGGTCCGGGGTCATGGGTCTGGGGTCATGGGTCCGGGGTCATGGGTCCGGGGTCATGGGTCCGGGGTCATGGGTCCGGGGTCATGGGTCCGGGGTCGTGGGTCCGGGGTCGTGGGTCCGGGGTCGTGGGTCCGGGGTCGTGGGTCCGGGGTCGTGGGTCCGGGGTCGTGGGTCCGGGGTCGTGGGTCCGGGGTCGTGGGTCCGGGGTCGTGGGTCCGGGGTCGTGGGTCCGGGGTCGTGGGTCCGGGGTCGTGGGTCCGGGGTCATGGGTCTGGGGTCGTGGGTCCGGGGTCGTGGGTCCGGGGTCGTGGGTCCGGGGTCATGGGTCCGGGGTCATGGGTCCGGTGTCATGGGTCCGGGGTCATGGGTCCGGGGTCATGGGTCCGGGGTCATGGGTCCGGGGTCATGGGTCCGGGGTCATGGGTCCGGGGTCATGGGTCCAGGGGTCATGGGTCCGGGGTCATGGGTCCGGGGTCATGGGTCCGGGGTCATGGGCCCGGGGTCATGGGTCCGGGGTCATGGGTCCGGGGTCATGGGTCCTGGGTCATGGGTCTGGGGTAATGGGTATGGGGTCATGGGTCTCGGGTCATGGGTCTGGGGTCGTGGGTCCGGGGTCGTGGGTCCGGGGTCATGGGTCCGGGGTCATGGGTCCGGGGTCATGGGTCCGGGGTCATGGGTCCGGGGTCATGGGTCCAGGGGTCATGGGTCCGGGGTCATGGGTCCGGGGTCATGGGTCCGGGGTCATGGGTCCGGGGTCATGGGTCCGGGGTCATGGGTCCGGGGTCATGGGTCCTGGGTCATGGGTCTGGGGTAATGGGTCTGGGGTCATGGGTCTGGGGTCGTGGGTCCGGGGTCGTGGGTCCGGGGTCATGGGTCCGGGGTCATGTGACCGGGGTCCTGGGTCCGGGGTTGTGGTTCCGGTGTCCTGGGTCCGGGGTCATGGGTCCGGGGTCATGGGTCCGGCGTCATGGGTCCGGGGTCATGGGTCCGGTGTCATGGGTCCGTGGTAATGGGTCCGGGGTCATGGGTCCGGGGTCATGGGTCTGGGGTCATGGGTCTGGGGTCATGGGTCTGGGGTCGTGGGTCTGGGGTCATGGGTCTGGGGTCATGGGTCCGGGGTCATGGGTCCGGGGTCATGGGTCCGGGGTCATGGGTCCGGGGTCATGGGTCCGGGGTCATGGGTCCGGGGTCATGGGTCCGGGGTCATGGGTCCTGGGTCATGGGTCCGGGGTCATGGGTCCGGGGTCATGGGTCCGGGGTCATGGGTCCGGGGTCATGGGTCCGGGGTCATGGGTCCGGGGTCATGGGTCCGGGGTCATGGGTCCGGGGTCATGGGTCCGGGGTCATGGGTCCGGGGTCATGGGTCCGGGGTCATGGGTCCGGGGTCATGGGTCCGGGGTCATGGGTCCGGGGTCATGGGTCCGGGGTCATGGGTCCGGGGTCATGGGTCCGGGGTCATAGGTCCGGGGTCATGGGTCTGGGGTCATGGGTCTGGGTTCATGGGTCTGGGGTCATGGGTCTGGGGTCATGGGTCTGGCGCCATGGGTCTGGGGTCATGGGTCTGGGGTCTTGGGTCTGGGGTCGTGGGTCTGGGGTCGTGGGTCTGGGGTCGTGGGTCCGGGGTCGTGGGTCCGGGGTCGTGGGTCCGGGGTCATGGGTCCGGGGTCATGTGTCCGGGGTCCTGGGTCCGGGGTCATGGGTCCGGGGTCATGGGTCCGGGGTCATGGGTCCGGGGTCATGGGTCCGGGGTCATGGGTCCGGGGTCATGGGTCCGGGGTCATGGGTCCGGGGTCATGGGTCCGGGGTCATGGGTCCGGGGTCATGGGTCCGGGGTCATGGGTCCGGGGTCATGGGTCCGGGGTCATGGGTCGGGGGTCATGGGTCCTGGGTCATGGGTCCGGGGTCATGGGTCCGGGGTCATGGGTCCGGGGTCATGGGTCCGGGGTCGTGGGTCTGGGGTCATGGGTCTGGGGTCGTGGGTCTGGGGTCATGGGTCTGGGGTCATGGGTCCGGGGTCATGGGTCCGGGGTCATGGGTCCGGGGTCATGGGTCCGGGGTCATGGGTCCGGGGTCATGGGTCCGGGGTCATGGGTCCGGGGTCATGGGTCCGGGGTCATGGGTCCGGGGTCATGGGTCCGGGGTCATGGGTCCGGGGTCATGGGTCCGGGGTCATGGGTCCGGGGTCATGGGTCCGGGGTCATGGGTCCGGGGTCATGGGTCCGGGGTCATAGGTCCGGGGTCATGGGTCTGGGGTCATGGGTCTGGGTTCATGGGTCTGGGGTCATGGGTCTGGGGTCATGGGTCTGGCGTCATGGGTCTGGGGTCATGGGTCTGGGGTCTTGGGTCTGGGGTCGTGGGTCTGGGGTCGTGGGTCTGGGGTCGTGGGTCCGGGGTCGTGGGTCCGGGGTCGTGGGTCCGGGGTCATGGGTCCGGGGTCATGTGTCCGGGGTCCTGGGTCCGGGGTCATGGGTCCGGGGTCATGGGTCCGGGGTCATGGGTCCGGGGTCATGGGTCCGGGGTCATGGGTCCGGGGTCATGGGTCCGGGGTCATGGGTCCGGGGTCATGGGTCCGGGGTCATGGGTCCGGGGTCATGGGTCCGGGGTCATGGGTCCGGGGTCATGGGTCCGGGGTCATGGGTCTGGTGTCATGGGTCTGGGGTCATGGGTCTGGGTTCATGGGTCTGGGGTCATGGGTCTGGGGTCATGGTTCTGGGGTCATGGGTCTGGGGTCATGGGTCTGGGGTCATGGGTCTGGGTTCATGGGTCTGGGGTCATGGGTCTGGGGTCATGGTTCTGGGGTCATGGGTCTGGGGTCATGGGTCTGGGGTCATGGGTCTGGGGTCATGGGTCTGGGGTCATGGGTCTGGGGTCATGGGTCTGGGGTCATGGGTCTGGGGTCATGGGTCTGGGGTCATGTGTCTGGGGTCATGGGTCTGGGGTCATGGGTCTGGGGTCATGGGTCTGGGGTCTTGGGTCTGGGGTCGTGGGTCTGGGGTCGTGGGTCTGGGGTCGTGGGTCCGGGGTCGTGGGTCCGGGGTCGTGGGTCCGGGGTCATGGGTCCGGGGTCATGTGTCCGGGGTCCTGGGTCCGGGGTCATGGGTCCGGGGTCATGGGTCCGGGGTCATGGGTCCGGGGTCATGGGTCCGGGGTCATGGGTCCGGGGTCATGGGTCCATGGTAATGGGTCCGGGGTCATGGGTCCGGGGTCATGGGTCCGGGGTCATGGGTCCGGGGTCATGGGTCCGGGGTCATAGGTCCGGGGTCATGGGTCCGGGGTCATGGGTCCGGGGTCATGGGTCCGGGGTCATGGGTCCGGGGTCATGGGTCCGGGGTCATGGGTCCGGGGTCATGGGTCCGGGGTCATGGGTCCGGGGTCATGGGTCCGGGGTCATGGGTCCGGGGTCATGGGTCCGGGGTCATGGGTCCGGGGTCATGGGTCCGGGGTCATGGGTCCAGGGTCATGGGTCCGGGGTCGTGGGTCCGGGGTCGTGGGTCCGGGGTCATGGGTCCGGGGTCATGGGTCCGGGGTCATGGGTCCGGGGTCATGGGTCCTGGGTCATGGGTCTGGGGTAATGGGTCTGGGGTCATGGGTCTGGGGTCGTGGGTCCGGGGTCGTGGGTCCGGGGTCATGGGTCCGGGGTCATGTGTCCGGGGTCCTGGGTCCGGGGTTGTGGTTCCGGTGTCCTGGGTCCGGGGTCATGGGTCCGGGGTCATGGGTCCGGCGTCATGGGTCCGGGGTCATGGGTCCGGTGTCATGGGTCCGTGGTAATGGGTCCGGGGTCATGGGTCCGGGGTCATGGGTCTGGGGTCATGGGTCTGGGGTCATGGGTCTGGGGTCGTGGGTCTGGGGTCATGGGTCTGGGGTCATGGGTCCGGGGTCATGGGTCCGGGGTCATGGGTCCGGGGTCATGGGTCCGGGGTCATGGGTCCGGGGTCATGGGTCCGGGGTCATGGGTCCGGGGTCATGGGTCCTGGGTCATGGGTCCGGGGTCATGGGTCCGGGGTCATGGGTCCGGGGTCATGGGTCCGGGGTCATGGGTCCGGGGTCATGGGTCCGGGGTCATGGGTCCGGGGTCATGGGTCCGGGGTCATGGGTCCGGGGTCATGGGTCCGGGGTCATGGGTCCGGGGTCATGGGTCCGGGGTCATGGGTCCGGGGTCATGGGTCCGGGGTCATGGGTCCGGGGTCATGGGTCCGGGGTCATGGGTCCGGGGTCATGGGTCCGGGGTCATGGGTCCGGGGTCATAGGTCCGGGGTCATGGGTCTGGGGTCATGGGTCTGGGTTCATGGGTCTGGGGTCATGGGTCTGGGGTCATGGGTCTGGCGTCATGGGTCTGGGGTCATGGGTCTGGGGTCTTGGGTCTGGGGTCGTGGGTCTGGGGTCGTGGGTCTGGGGTCGTGGGTCCGGGGTCGTGGGTCCGGGGTCGTGGGTCCGGGGTCATGGGTCCGGGGTCATGTGTCCGGGGTCCTGGGTCCGGGGTCATGGGTCCGGGGTCATGGGTCCGGGGTCATGGGTCCGGGGTCATGGGTCCGGGGTCATGGATCCGGGGTCATGGGTCCGGGGTCATGGGTCCGGGGTCATGGGTCCGGGGTCATGGGTCCGGGGTCATGGGTCCGGGGTCATGGGTCCGGGGTCATGGGTCCGGGGTCATGGGTCGGGGGTCATGGGTCCTGGGTCATGGGTCCGGGGTCATGGGTCCGGGGTCATGGGTCCGGGGTCATGGGTCCGGGGTCGTGGGTCTGGGGTCATGGGTCTGGGGTCGTGGGTCTGGGGTCATGGGTCTGGGGTCATGGGTCCGGGGTCATGGGTCCGGGGTCATGGGTCCGGGGTCATGGGTCCGGGGTCATGGGTCCGGGGTCATGGGTCCGGGGTCATGGGTCCGGGGTCATGGGTCCGGGGTCATGGGTCCGGGGTCATGGGTCCGGGGTCATGGGTCCGGGGTCATGGGTCCGGGGTCATGGGTCCGGGGTCATGGGTCTGGTGTCATGGGTCTGGGGTCATGGGTCTGGGTTCATGGGTCTGGGGTCATGGGTCTGGGGTCATGGTTCTGGGGTCATGGGTCTGGGGTCATGGGTCTGGGGTCATGGGTCTGGGGTCATGGGTCTGGGGTCATGGGTCTGGGGTCATGGGTCTGGGGTCATGGGTCTGGGGTCATGGGTCTGGGGTCATGGGTCTGGGGTCATGGGTCTGGGGTCATGGGTCTGGGGTCATGGGTCTGGGGTCATGGGTCTGGGGTCTTGGGTCTGGGGTCGTGGGTCTGGGGTCGTGGGTCTGGGGTCGTGGGTCCGGGGTCATGGGTCCGGGGTCATGGGTCCGTGGTAATGGGTCCGGGGTCATGGGTCCGGGGTCATGGGTCCGGGGTCATGGGTCTGGGGTCATGGGTCTGGGGTCATGGGTCTGGGGTCATGGGTCTGGGGTCATGGGTCTGGGGTCATGGGTCTGGGGTCATGGGTCTGGGGTCATGGGTCTGGCGTCATGGGTCTGGGGTCATGGGTCTGGGGTCGTGGGTCCGGGGTCGTGGGTCCGGGGTCATGGGTCCGGGGTCATGTGTCCGGGGTCCTGGGTCCGGGGTTGTGGTTCCGGTGTCCTGGGTCCGGGGTCATGGGTCCGGGGTCATGGGTCCGGCGTCATGGGTCCGGGGTCATGGGTCCGGTGTCATGGGTCCGTGGTAATGGGTCCGGGGTCATGGGTCCGGGGTCATGGGTCTGGGGTCATGGGTCTGGGGTCATGGGTCTGGGGTCGTGGGTCTGGGGTCATGGGTCTGGGGTCATGGGTCCGGGGTCATGGGTCCGGGGTCATGGGTCCGGGGTCATGGGTCCGGGGTCATGGGTCCGGGGTCATGGGTCCGGGGTCATGGGTCCGGGGTCATGGGTCCTGGGTCATGGGTCCGGGGTCATGGGTCCGGGGTCATGGGTCCGGGGTCATGGGTCCGGGGTCATGGGTCCGGGGTCATGGGTCCGGGGTCATGGGTCCGGGGTCATGGGTCCGGGGTCATGGGTCCGGGGTCATGGGTCCGGGGTCATGGGTCCGGGGTCATGGGTCCGGGGTCATGGGTCCGGGGTCATGGGTCCGGGGTCATGGGTCCGGGGTCATGGGTCCGGGGTCATGGGTCCGGGGTCATGGGTCCGGGGTCATAGGTCCGGGGTCATGGGTCTGGGGTCATGGGTCTGGGTTCATGGGTCTGGGGTCATGGGTCTGGGGTCATGGGTCTGGCGCCATGGGTCTGGGGTCATGGGTCTGGGGTCTTGGGTCTGGGGTCGTGGGTCTGGGGTCGTGGGTCTGGGGTCGTGGGTCCGGGGTCGTGGGTCCGGGGTCGTGGGTCCGGGGTCATGGGTCCGGGGTCATGTGTCCGGGGTCCTGGGTCCGGGGTCATGGGTCCGGGGTCATGGGTCCGGGGTCATGGGTCCGGGGTCATGGGTCCGGGGTCATGGGTCCGGGGTCATGGGTCCGGGGTCATGGGTCCGGGGTCATGGGTCCGGGGTCATGGGTCCGGGGTCATGGGTCCGGGGTCATGGGTCCGGGGTCATGGGTCGGGGGTCATGGGTCCTGGGTCATGGGTCCGGGGTCATGGGTCCGGGGTCATGGGTCCGGGGTCATGGGTCCGGGGTCGTGGGTCTGGGGTCATGGGTCTGGGGTCGTGGGTCTGGGGTCATGGGTCTGGGGTCATGGGTCCGGGGTCATGGGTCCGGGGTCATGGGTCCGGGGTCATGGGTCCGGGGTCATGGGTCCGGGGTCATGGGTCCGGGGTCATGGGTCCGGGGTCATGGGTCCGGGGTCATGGGTCCGGGGTCATGGGTCCGGGGTCATGGGTCCGGGGTCATGGGTCCGGGGTCATGGGTCCGGGGTCATGGGTCCGGGGTCATGGGTCCGGGGTCATGGGTCCGGGGTCATAGGTCCGGGGTCATGGGTCTGGGGTCATGGGTCTGGGTTCATGGGTCTGGGGTCATGGGTCTGGGGTCATGGGTCTGGGGTCATGGGTCTGGCGTCATGGGTCTGGGGTCATGGGTCTGGGGTCTTGGGTCTGGGGTCGTGGGTCTGGGGTCGTGGGTCTGGGGTCGTGGGTCCGGGGTCGTGGGTCCGGGGTCGTGGGTCCGGGGTCATGGGTCCGGGGTCATGTGTCCGGGGTCCTGGGTCCGGGGTCATGGGTCCGGGGTCATGGGTCCGGGGTCATGGGTCCGGGGTCATGGGTCCGGGGTCATGGGTCCGGGGTCATGGGTCCGGGGTCATGGGTCCGGGGTCATGGGTCCGGGGTCATGGGTCCGGGGTCATGGGTCCGGGGTCATGGGTCCGGGGTCATGGGTCGGGGGTCATGGGTCCTGGGTCATGGGTCCGGGGTCATGGGTCCGGGGTCATGGGTCCGGGGTCGTGGGTCCGGGGTCGTGGGTCTGGGGTCGTGGGTCTGGGGTCGTGGGTCTGGGGTCATGGGTCTGGGGTCATGGGTCCGGGGTCATGGGTCCGGGGTCATGGGTCCGGGGTCATGGGTCCGGGGTCATGGGTCCGGGGTCATGGGTCCGGGGTCATGGGTCCGGGGTCATGGGTCCGGGGTCATGGGTCCGGGGTCATGGGTCCGGGGTCATGGGTCCGGGGTCATGGGTCCGGGGTCATGGGTCCGGGGTCATGGGTCTGGTGTCATGGGTCTGGGGTCATGGGTCTGGGTTCATGGGTCTGGGGTCATGGGTCTGGGGTCATGGTTCTGGGGTCATGGGTCTGGGGTCATGGGTCTGGGGTCATGGGTCTGGGGTCATGGGTCTGGGGTCATGGGTCTGGGGTCATGGGTCTGGGGTCATGGGTCTGGGGTCATGTGTCTGGGGTCATGGGTCTGGGGTCATGGGTCTGGGGTCATGGGTCTGGGGTCTTGGGTCTGGGGTCGTGGGTCTGGGGTCGTGGGTCTGGGGTCGTGGGTCCGGGGTCGTGGGTCCGGGGTCGTGGGTCCGGGGTCATGGGTCCGGGGTCATGTGTCCGGGGTCCTGGGTCCGGGGTCATGGGTCCGGGGTCATGGGTCCGGGGTCATGGGTCCGGGGTCATGGGTCCGGGGTCATGGGTCCGGGGTCATGGGTCCATGGTAATGGGTCCGGGGTCATGGGTCCGGGGTCATGGGTCCGGGGTCATGGGTCCGGGGTCATGGGTCCGGGGTCATAGGTCCGGGGTCATGGGTCCGGGGTCATGGGTCCGGGGTCATGGGTCCGGGGTCATGGGTCCGGGGTCATGGGTCCGGGGTCATGGGTCCGGGGTCATGGGTCCGGGGTCATGGGTCCGGGGTCATGGGTCCGGGGTCATGGGTCCGGGGTCATGGGTCCGGGGTCATGGGTCCGGGGTCATGGGTCCGGGGTCATGGGTCCGGGGTCGTGGGTCCGGGGTCGTGGGTCCGGGGTCATGGGTCCGGGGTCATGGGTCCGGGGTCATGGGTCCGGGGTCATGGGTCCTGGGTCATGGGTCTGGGGTAATGGGTCTGGGGTCATGGGTCTGGGGTCGTGGGTCCGGGGTCGTGGGTCCGGGGTCATGGGTCCGGGGTCATGTGTCCGGGGTCCTGGGTCCGGGGTTGTGGTTCCGGTGTCCTGGGTCCGGGGTCATGGGTCCGGGGTCATGGGTCCGGCGTCATGGGTCCGGGGTCATGGGTCCGGTGTCATGGGTCCGTGGTAATGGGTCCGGGGTCATGGGTCCGGGGTCATGGGTCTGGGGTCATGGGTCTGGGGTCATGGGTCTGGGGTCGTGGGTCTGGGGTCATGGGTCTGGGGTCATGGGTCCGGGGTCATGGGTCCGGGGTCATGGGTCCGGGGTCATGGGTCCGGGGTCATGGGTCCGGGGTCATGGGTCCGGGGTCATGGGTCCGGGGTCATGGGTCCTGGGTCATGGGTCCGGGGTCATGGGTCCGGGGTCATGGGTCCGGGGTCATGGGTCCGGGGTCATGGGTCCGGGGTCATGGGTCCGGGGTCATGGGTCCGGGGTCATGGGTCCGGGGTCATGGGTCCGGGGTCATGGGTCCGGGGTCATGGGTCCGGGGTCATGGGTCCGGGGTCATGGGTCCGGGGTCATGGGTCCGGGGTCATGGGTCCGGGGTCATGGGTCCGGGGTCATGGGTCCGGGGTCATGGGTCCGGGGTCATAGGTCCGGGGTCATGGGTCTGGGGTCATGGGTCTGGGTTCATGGGTCTGGGGTCATGGGTCTGGGGTCATGGGTCTGGCGTCATGGGTCTGGGGTCATGGGTCTGGGGTCTTGGGTCTGGGGTCGTGGGTCTGGGGTCGTGGGTCTGGGGTCGTGGGTCCGGGGTCGTGGGTCCGGGGTCGTGGGTCCGGGGTCATGGGTCCGGGGTCATGTGTCCGGGGTCCTGGGTCCGGGGTCATGGGTCCGGGGTCATGGGTCCGGGGTCATGGGTCCGGGGTCATGGGTCCGGGGTCATGGGTCCGGGGTCATGGGTCCGGGGTCATGGGTCCGGGGTCATGGGTCCGGGGTCATGGGTCCGGGGTCATGGGTCCGGGGTCATGGGTCCGGGGTCATGGGTCCGGGGTCATGGGTCGGGGGTCATGGGTCCTGGGTCATGGGTCCGGGGTCATGGGTCCGGGGTCATGGGTCCGGGGTCATGGGTCCGGGGTCGTGGGTCTGGGGTCATGGGTCTGGGGTCGTGGGTCTGGGGTCATGGGTCTGGGGTCATGGGTCCGGGGTCATGGGTCCGGGGTCATGGGTCCGGGGTCATGGGTCCGGGGTCATGGGTCCGGGGTCATGGGTCCGGGGTCATGGGTCCGGGGTCATGGGTCCGGGGTCATGGGTCCGGGGTCATGGGTCCGGGGTCATGGGTCCGGGGTCATGGGTCCGGGGTCATGGGTCCGGGGTCATGGGTCCGGGGTCATGGGTCCGGGGTCATGGGTCCGGGGTCATAGGTCCGGGGTCATGGGTCTGGGGTCATGGGTCTGGGTTCATGGGTCTGGGGTCATGGGTCTGGGGTCATGGGTCTGGCGTCATGGGTCTGGGGTCATGGGTCTGGGGTCTTGGGTCTGGGGTCGTGGGTCTGGGGTCGTGGGTCTGGGGTCGTGGGTCCGGGGTCGTGGGTCCGGGGTCGTGGGTCCGGGGTCATGGGTCCGGGGTCATGTGTCCGGGGTCCTGGGTCCGGGGTCATGGGTCCGGGGTCATGGGTCCGGGGTCATGGGTCCGGGGTCATGGATCCGGGGTCATGGGTCCGGGGTCATGGGTCCGGGGTCATGGGTCCGGGGTCATGGGTCCGGGGTCATGGGTCCGGGGTCATGGGTCCGGGGTCATGGGTCCGGGGTCATGGGTCGGGGGTCATGGGTCCTGGGTCATGGGTCCGGGGTCATGGGTCCGGGGTCATGGGTCCGGGGTCATGGGTCCGGGGTCGTGGGTCTGGGGTCATGGGTCTGGGGTCGTGGGTCTGGGGTCATGGGTCTGGGGTCATGGGTCCGGGGTCATGGGTCCGGGGTCATGGGTCCGGGGTCATGGGTCCGGGGTCATGGGTCCGGGGTCATGGGTCCGGGGTCATGGGTCCGGGGTCATGGGTCCGGGGTCATGGGTCCGGGGTCATGGGTCCGGGGTCATGGGTCCGGGGTCATGGGTCCGGGGTCATGGGTCCGGGGTCATGGGTCTGGTGTCATGGGTCTGGGGTCATGGGTCTGGGTTCATGGGTCTGGGGTCATGGGTCTGGGGTCATGGTTCTGGGGTCATGGGTCTGGGGTCATGGGTCTGGGGTCATGGGTCTGGGGTCATGGGTCTGGGGTCATGGGTCTGGGGTCATGGGTCTGGGGTCATGGGTCTGGGGTCATGGGTCTGGGGTCATGGGTCTGGGGTCATGGGTCTGGGGTCATGGGTCTGGGGTCATGGGTCTGGGGTCGTGGGTCTGGGGTCGTGGGTCTGGGGTCGTGGGTCCGGGGTCATGGGTCCGGGGTCATGGGTCCGTGGTAATGGGTCCGGGGTCATGGGTCCGGGGTCATGGGTCCGGGGTCATGGGTCCGGGGTCATGGGTCCGGGGTCATGGGTCCGGGGTCATGGGTCCGGGGTCATGGGTCCGGGGTCATGGGTCCGGGGTCATGGGTCCGGGGTCATGGGTCCGGGGTCATGGGTCTGGTGTCATGGGTCTGGGGTCATGGGTCTGGGTTCATGGGTCTGGGGTCATGGGTCTGGGGTCATGGTTCTGGGGTCATGGGTCTGGGGTCATGGGTCTGGGGTCATGGGTCTGGGGTCATGGGTCTGGGGTCATGGGTCTGGGGTCATGGGTCTGGGGTCATGGGTCTGGGGTCATGGGTCTGGGGTCATGGGTCTGGGGTCATGGGTCTGGGGTCATGGGTCTGGGGTCATGGGTCTGGGGTCATGGGTCCGTGGTCCTGTCTCCGGGGTCATGGGTCTGGGGTAATGGGTCTGGGGTCATGGGTCTCGGGTCATGGGTCTGGGGTCGTGGGTACGGGGTCGTGGGTCCGGGGTCATGGGTCCGGGGTCATGTGTCCGGGGTCCTGGGTCCGGGGTTGTGGTTCCGGGGTCCTGGGTCCGGGGTCATGGGTCCGGGGTCATGGGTCCGGCGTCATGTGTCCGGGGTCATGGGTCCGGTGTCATGGGTCCGGGGTCGTGGGTCCGGGGTCATGGGTCCGTGGTAATGGGTCCGGGGTCATGGGTCCGGGGTCATGGGTCCGGGGTCATGGGTCTGGGGTCATGGGTCTGGGGTCTTGGGTCCGGGGTCATGGGTCCGGGGTCATGGGTCCGGGGTCATGGGTCCGGGGTCATGGGTCCGGGGTCATGGGTCCGGGGTCATGGGTCCGGGGTCATGGGTCCGGGGTCATGGGTCCGGGGTCATGGGTCCGGGGTCATGGGTCCGGGGTCATGGGTCTGGGGTCATTGGTCTGGGGTCATGGGTCTGGGGTCATGGGTCCGGTGTCATGTGTCCGTTGTCATTGGACCGGGGTCATGGGACCGGGGTCATGGGTCCGGGGTCATGGGTCCGGGGTCCTGGGTCCGGGGTCCGGGGTCCGGGGTCATGGGTCCGTGGTCCTGTCTCCGGGGTCATGGGTCTGGGGTAATGGGTCTGGGGTCATGGGTCTCGGGTCATGGGTCTGGGGTCGTGGGTCCGGGGTCGTGGGTCCGGGGTCATGGGTCCGGGGTCATGTGTCCGGGGTCCTGGGTCCGGGGTTGTGGTTCCGGGGTCCTGGGTCCGGGGTCATGGGTCTGGGCTCATGGGTCTGGGGTCATGGGTCTGGGTTCATGGGTCTGGGGTCATGGGTCTGGGGTCATGGGTCTGGGGTCATGGGTCCGGGGTCATGGGTCCGTGGTCCTGTCTCCGGGGTCATGGGTCTGGGGTAATGAGTCTGGGGTCATGGGTCTCGGGTCATGGGTCTGGGGTCGTGGGTCCGGGTTCGTGGGTCCGGGGTCCTGGGTCCGGGGTCGTGGGTCCGGGGTCGTGGGTCTGGGGTCGGGGGTCTGGGGTCGTGGGTCTGGGGTCATGGGTCTGGGGTCATGGGTCTGGGGTCATGGGTCTGGGGTCATGGGTCTGGGGTCATGGGTCTGGGGTCATGGGTCTGGGTTCATGGGTCTGGGTTCATGGGTCTGGGTTCATGGGTCTGGGGTCATGGGCCTGGGGTCATGGGTCTGGGGTCATGGGTCTGGGGTCATGGGTCTGGGGTCATGGGTCTGGGGTCATGGGTCTGGGGTCATGGGTCTGGGGTCATGGGTCTGGGGTCATGGGTCTGGGGTCATGGGTCTGGGGTCATGGGTCTGGGGTCATGGGTCTGGGGTCATGGGTCTGGCGTCATGGGTCTGGGGTCATGGGTCTGGGGTCATGGGTCTGGGGTCATGGGTCTGGGGTCATGGGTCTGGGGTCATGGGTCTGGGGTCATGGGTCTGGGGTCATGGGTCTGGGGTCATGGGTCTGGGGTCATGGGTCTGGGGTCATGGGTCTGGGGTCTTGGGTCTGGGGTCTTGGGTCTGGGGTCGTGGGTCCGGGGTCGTGGGTCCGGGGTCGTGGGTCCGGGGTCGTGGGTCCGGGGTCATGGGTCCGGGGTCATGTGTCCGGGGTCCTGGGTCCGGGGTCATGGGTCCGGGGTCATGGGTCCGGGGTCATGGGTCCGGGGTCATGGGTCCGGGGTCATGGGTCCGGGGTCATGGGTCCGGTGTCATGGGTCCGGGGTCATGGGTCCGGGGTCATGGGTCCGGGGTCATGGGTCCGGGGTCATGGGTCCGGGGTCATGGGTCCGGGGTCATGAGTCCGGGGTCGTGGGTCCGGGGTCGTGGGTCCGGGGTCGTGGGTCCGGGGTCGTGGGTCCGGGGTCGTGGGTCCGGGGTCGTGGGTCCGGGGTCGTGGGTCCGGGGTCGTGGGTCCGGGGTCATGGGTCTGGGGTCGTGGGTCCGGGGTCGTGGGTCCGGGGTCGTGGGTCCGGGGTCGTGGGTCCGGGGTCGTGGGTCCGGGGTCGTGGGTCCGGGGTCGTGGGTCCGGGGTCGTGGGTCCGGGGTCATGGGTCCGGGGTCGTGGGTCCGTGGTCGTGGGTCCGGGGTCCTGGGTCCGGGGTCATGGGTCCGTGGTAATGGGTCCGGGGTCATGGGTCCGGGGTCATGGGTCCGGGGTCATGGGTCCGGGGTCATGGGTCCGGGGTCATGGGTCCGGGGTCATGGGTCCGGGGTCATGGGTCCGGGGTCATGGGTCCGGGGTCATGGGTGCGGGGTCATGGGTCCGGTGTCATGGGTCCGGGGTCATGGGTCCGGGGTCATGGGTCCGGGGTCATGGGTCCGGGGTCATGGGTCCGGGGTCATGGGTCCGGGGTCATGGGTCCAGGGGTCATGGGTCCGGGGTCATGGGTCCGGGGTCATGGGTCCGGGGTCATGGGTCCGGGGTCATGGGTCCGGGGTCATGGGTCCTGGGTCATGGGTCTGGGGTAATGGGTCTGGGGTCATGGGTCTCGGGTCATGGGTCTGGGGTCGTGGGTCCGGGGTCGTGGGTCCGGGGTCATGGGTCCGGGGTCATGTGTCCGGGGTCCTGGGTCCGGGGTTGTGGTTCCGGGGTCCTGGGTCCGGGGTCATGGGTCCGGGGTCATGGGTCCGGCGTCATGGGTCCGGGGTCATGGGTCCGGTGTCATGGGTCCGTGGTAATGGGTCCGGGGTCATGGGTCCGGGGTCATGGGTCCGGGGTCATGGGTCCGGGGTCATGGGTCCGGGGTCATGGGTCCGGGGTCATGGGTCCGGGGTCATGGGTCCGGGGTCATGGGTCCGGGGTCCTGGGTCCGGGGTCATAGGTCCGGGGTCATGGGTCTGGGGTCATGGGTCTGGGGTCATGGGTCTGGGGTCATGGGTCTGGGGTCATGGGTCTGGGGTCATGGGTCTGGGGTCATGGGTCTGGGGTCTTGGGTCTGGGGTCGTGGGTCTGGGGTCGTGGGTCTGGGGTCGTGGGTCCGGGGTCGTGGGTCCGGGGTCGTGGGTCCGGGGTCATGGGTCCGGGGTCATGTGTCCGGGGTCCTGGGTCCGGGGTCATGGGTCCGGGGTCATGGGTCCGGGGTCATGGGTCCGGGGTCATGGGTCCGGGGTCATGGGTCCGTGGTAATGGGTCCGGGGTCATGGGTCCGGGGTCATGGGTCCGGGGTCATGGGTCCGGGGTCATGGGTCCGGGGTCATGGGTCCGGGGTCATGGGTCCGGGGTCATGGGTCCGGGGTCATGGGTCCGGGGTCATGGGTCCGGGGTCATGGGTCCGGGGTCATGGGTCCGGGGTCATGGGTCCGGGGTCATGGGTCCGGGGTCATGGGTCTGGTGTCATGGGTCTGGGGTCATGGGTCTGGGTTCATGGGTCTGGGGTCATGGGTCTGGGGTCATGGTTCTGGGGTCATGGGTCTGGGGTCATGGGTCTGGGGTCATGGGTCTGGGGTCATGGGTCTGGGGTCATGGGTCTGGGGTCATGGGTCTGGGGTCATGGGTCTGGGGTCATGGGTCTGGGGTCATGGGTCTGGGGTCATGGGTCTGGGGTCATGGGTCTGGGGTCATGGGTCTGGGGTCATGGGTCTGGGGTCATGGGTCTGGGGTCATGGGTCTGGGGTCATGGGTCTGGGGTCATGGGTCCGTGGTCCTGTCTCCGGGGTCATGGGTCTGGGGTAATGGGTCTGGGGTCATGGGTCTCGGGTCATGTGTCCGGGGTCCTGGGTCCGGGGTTGTGGTTCCGGGGTCCTGGGTCCGGGGTCATGGGTCCGGGGTCATGGGTCCGGCGTCATGGGTCCGGGGTCATGGGTCCGGTGTCATGGGTCCGGGGTCGTGGGTCCGGGGTCATGGGTCCGTGGTAATGGGTCCGGGGTCATGGGTCCGGGGTCATGGGTCTGGGGTCATGGGTCTGGGGTCATGGGTCTGGGGTCTTGGGTCCGGGGTCATGGGTCCGGGGTCATGGGTCCGGGGTCATGGGTCCGGGGTCATGGGTCCGGGGTCATGGGTCCGGGGTCATGGGTCCGGGGTCATGGGTCCGGGGTCATGGGTCCGGGGTCATGGGTCCGGGGTCATGGGTCTGGGGTCATTGGTCTGGGGTCATGGGTCTGGGGTCATGGGTCCGGTGTCATGTGTCCGTTGTCATGGGACCGGGGTCATGGGACCGGGGTCATGGGTCCGGGGTCATGGGTCCGGGGTCCTGGGTCCGGGGTCCGGGGTCCGGGGTCATGTGTCCGTGGTCCTGTCTCCGGGGTCATGGGTCTGGGGTAATGGGTCTGGGGTCATGGGTCTCGGGTCATGGGTCTGGGGTCGTGGGTCCGGGGTCGTGGGTCCGGGGTCATGGGTCCGGGGTCATGGGTCTGGGGTCATGGGTCTGGGGTCATGGGTCTGGGGTCATGGGTCTGGGGTCATGGGTCTGGGGTCATGGGTCTGGGGTCATGGGTCTCGGGTCATGGGTCTGGGGTCGTGGGTCCGGGTTCGTGGGTCCGGGGTCCTGGGTCCGGGGTCGTGGGTCCGGGGTCGTGGGTCTGGGGTCGTGGGTCTGGGGTCGTGGGTCTGGGGTCATGGGTCTGGGGTCATGGGTCTGGGGTCATGGGTCTGGGGTCATGGGTCTGGGGTCATGGGTCTGGGTTCATGGGTCTGGGTTCATGGGTCTGGGTTCATGGGTCTGGGGTCATGGGCCTGGGGTCATGGGTCTGGGGTCATGGGTCTGGGGTCATGGGTCTGGGGTCATGGGTCTGGGGTCATGGGTCTGGGGTCATGGGTCTGGGGTCATGGGTCTGGGGTCATGGGTCTGGGGTCATGGGTCTGGGGTCATGGGTCTGGGGTCATGGGTCTGGGGTCATGGGTCTGGGGTCATGGGTCTGGGGTCATGGGTCTCGGGTCATGGGTCTGGGGTCATGGGTCTGGGGTCATGGGTCTGGGGTCATGGGTCTGGGGTCATGGGTCTGGGGTCATGGGTCTGGGGTCATGGGTCTGGGGTCATGGGTCTGGGGTCATGGGTCTGGGGTCATGGGTCTGGGGTCATGGGTCTGGGGTCTTGGGTCTGGGGTCGTCGGTCTGGGGTCGTGGGTCCGGGGTCGTGCGTCCGGGGTCGTGGGTCCGGGGTCGTGGGTCCGGGGTCATGGGTCCGGGGTCATGTGTCCGGGGTCCTGGGTCCGGGGTCATGGGTCCGGGGTCATGGGTCCGGGGTCATGGGTCCGGGGTCATGGGTCCGGGGTCATGGGTCCGGGGTCATGGGTCCGGGGTCATGGGTCTGGGGTCGTGGGTCCGGGGTCGTGGGTCCGGGGTCGTGGGTCCGGGGTCGTGGGTCCGGGGTCGTGGGTCCGGGGTCGTGGGTCCGGGGTCGTGGGTCCGGGGTCGTGGGTCCGGGGTCGTGGGTCCGGGGTCATGGGTCCGGGGTCGTGGGTCCGGGGTCGTGGGTCCGGGGTCGTGGGTCCGGGGTCGTGGGTCCGGGGTCGTGGGTCCGGGGTCGTGGGTCCGGGGTCGTGGGTCCGGGGTCGTGGGTCCGGGGTCGTGGGTCCGGGGTCGTGGGTCCGGGGTCGTGGGTCCGTGGTCGTGGGTCCGGGGTCCTGGGTCCGGGGTCATGGGTCCGTGGTAATGGGTCCGGGGTCATGGGTCCGGGGTCATGGGTCCGGGGTCATGGGTCCGGGGTCATGGGTCCGGGGTCATGGGTCCGGGGTCATGGGTCCGGGGTCATGGGTCCGGGGTCATGGGTCCGGTGTCATGGGTCCGGGGTCATGGGTCTGGGGTCATGGGTCTGGGGTCATGGGTCTGGGGTCGTGGGTCCGGGGTCGTGGGTCCGGGGTCGTGGGTCCGGGGTCGTGGGTCCGGGGTCGTGGGTCCGGGGTCGTGGGTCCGGGGTCGTGGGTCCGGGGTCGTGGGTCCGGGGTCGTGGGTCCGGGGTCATGGGTCCGGGGTCGTGGGTCCGGGGTCGTGGGTCCGGGGTCGTGGGTCCGGGGTCGTGGGTCCGGGGTCGTGGGTCCGGGGTCGTGGGTCCGGGGTCGTGGGTCCGGGGTCGTGGGTCCGGGGTCGTGGGTCCGGGGTCGTGGGTCCGGGGTCGTGGGTCCGTGGTCGTGGGTCCGGGGTCCTGGGTCCGGGGTCATGGGTCCGTGGTAATGGGTCCGGGGTCATGGGTCCGGGGTCATGGGTCCGGGGTCATGGGTCCGGGGTCATGGGTCCGGGGTCATGGGTCCGGGGTCATGGGTCCGGGGTCATGGGTCCGGGGTCATGGGTCCGGTGTCATGGGTCCGGGGTCATGGGTCCGGGGTCATGGGTCCGGGGTCATGGGTCCGGGGTCATGGTTCCGGGGTCATGGGTCCGGGGTCATGGGTCCAGGGGTCATGGGTCCGGGGTCATGGGTCCGGGGTCATGGGTCCGGGGTCATGGGTCCGGGGTCATGGGTCCGGGGTCATGGGTACTGGGTCATGGGTCTGGGGTAATGGGTCTGGGGTCATGGGTATCGGGTCATGGGTCTGGGGTCGTGGGTCCGGGGTCGTGGGTCCGGGGTCATGGGTCCGGGGTCATGTGTCCGGGGTCCTGGGTCCGGGGTTGTGGTTCCGGGGTCCTGGGTCCGGGGTCATGGGTCCGGGGTCATGGGTCCGGCGTCATGGGTCCGGGGTCATGGGTCCGGTGTCATGGGTCCGGGGTCGTGGGTCCGGGGTCGTGGGTCTGGGGTCATGGGTCAGGGGTCATGGGTCTGGGGTCGTGGGTCTGGGGTCATGGGTCTGGGGTCATGGGTCTGGGGTCATGGGTCTGGGGTCATGGGTCTGGGGTCATGGGTCTGGGGTCATGGGCCCGTGGTCCTTTCTCCGGGGTCATGGGTCTGGGGTAATGGGTCTGGGGTCATGGGTCTCGGGTCATGGGTCTGGGGTCGTGGGTCCGGGGTCATGGGTCCGGGGTCATGGGTCCGGGGTCATGGGTCTGGGGTCATTGGTCTGGGGTCATGGGTCTGGGGTCATGGGTCCGGTGTCATGTGTCCGTTGTCATGGGACCGGGGTCATGGGACCGGGGTCATGGGTCCGGGGTCATGGGTCCGGGGTCCTGGGTCCGGGGTCCGGGGTCCGGGGTCATGGGTCCGTGGTCCTGTCTCCGGGGTCATGGGTCTGGGGTAATGGGTCTGGGGTCATGGGTCTCGGGTCATGGGTCTGGGGTCGTGGGTCCGGGGTCGTGGGTCCGGGGTCATGGGTCCGGGGTCATGTGTCCGGGGTCCTGGGTCCGGGGTTGTGGTTCCGGGGTCCTGGGTCCGGGGTCATGGGTCTGGGCTCATGGGTCTGGGGTCATGGGTCTGGGTTCATGGGTCTGGGGTCATGGGTCTGGGGTCATGGGTCTGGGGTCATGGGTCTGGGGTCATGGGTCCGGGGTCATGGGTCCGTGGTCCTGTCTCCGGGGTCATGGGTCTGGGGTAATGGGTCTGGGGTCATGGGTCTCGGGTCATGGGTCTGGGGTCGTGGGTCCGGGTTCGTGGGTCCGGGGTCGTGGGTCCGGGGTCGTGGGTCTGGGGTCGTGGGTCTGGGGTCGTGGGTCTGGGGTCATGGGTCTGGGGTCATGGGTCTGGGGTCATGGGTCTGGGGTCATGGGTCTGGGGTCATGGGTCTGGGTTCGTGGGTCCGGGGTCCTGGGTCTGGGGTCATGGGTCCGGTGTCATGTGTCCGTTGTCATGGGACCGGGGTCATGGGACCGGGGTCATGGGTCCGGGGTCATGGGTCCGGGGTCCTGGGTCCGGGGTCCGGGGTCCGGGGTCATGTGTCCGTGGTCCTGTCTCCGGGGTCATGGGTCTGGGGTAATGGGTCTGGGGTCATGGGTCTCGGGTCATGGGTCTGGGGTCGTGGGTCCGGGGTCGTGGGTCCGGGGTCATGGGTCCGGGGTCATGTGTCCGGGGTCCTGGGTCCGGGGTTGTGGTTCCGGGGTCCTGGGTCCGGGGTCATGGGTCTGGGCTCATGGGTCTGGGGTCATGGGTCTGGGTTCATGGGTCTGGGGTCATGGGTCTGGGGTCATGGGTCTGGGGTCATGGGTCCGGGGTCATGGGTCCGTGGTCCTGTCTCCGGGGTCATGGGACCGGGGTCATGGGTCCGGGGTCATGGGTCCGGGGTCCTGGGTCCGGGGTCCGGGGTCCGGGGTCATGTGTCCGTGGTCCTGTCTCCGGGGTCATGGGTCTGGGGTAATGGGTCTGGGGTCATGGGTCTCGGGTCATGGGTCTGGGGTCGTGGGTCCGGGGTCGTGGGTCCGGGGTCATGGGTCCGGGGTCATGTGTCCGGGGTCCTGGGTCCGGGGTTGTGGTTCCGGGGTCCTGGGTCCGGGGTCATGGGTCTGGGGTCATGGGTCTGGGGTCATGGGTCTGGGGTCATGGGTCTGGGGTCATGGGTCTGGGGTCATGGGTCTGGGGTCATGGGTCTGGGGTCATGGGTCTGGGGTCATGGGTCTGGGGTCATGGGTCTGGGGTCATGGGTCTGGGGTCATGGGTCTGGGGTCATGGGTCTGGGGTCATGGGTCTGGGGTCATGGGTCTGGGGTCATGGGTCTGGGGTCATGGGTCTGGGGTCATGGGTCTGGGGTCATGGGTCTGGGGTCATGGGTCTGGGGTCATGGGTCTGGGGTCATGGGTCTGGGGTCATGGGTCTGGGGTCATGGGTCTGGGGTCATGGGTCTGGGGTCATGGGTCTGGGGTCATGGGTCTGGGGTCATGGGTCTGGGGTCATGGGTCTGGGGTCATGGGTCTGGGGTCTTGGGTCTGGGGACGTCGGTCTGGGGTCGTGGGTCCGGGGTCGTGCGTCCGGGGTCGTGGGTCCGGGGTCGTGGGTCCGGGGTCATGGGTCCGGGGTCCTGGGTCCGGGGTCATGGGTCCGGGGTCATGGGTCCGGGGTCATGGGTCCGGGGTCATGGGTCCGGGGTCATGGGTCCGGGGTCATGGGTCCGGGGTCATGGGTCCGGGGTCATGGGTCCGGGGTCATGGGTCCGGGGTCGTGGGTCCGGGGTCGTGGGTCCGGGGTCGTGGGTCCGGGGTCGTGGGTCCGGGGTCGTGGGTCCGGGGTCGTGGGTCCGGGGTCGTGGGTCCGGGGTCGTGGGTCCGGGGTCGTGGGTCCGGGGTCGTGGGTCCGGGGTCGTGGGTCCGGGGTCGTGGGTCCGGGGTCGTGGGTCCGGGGTCGTGGGTCCGGGGTCGTGGGTCCGGGGTCGTGGGTCCGGGGTCGTGGGTCCGGGGTCGTGGGTCCGGGGTCGTGGGTCCGGGGTCGTGGGTCTGGGGTCGTGGGTCCGGGGTCGTGGGTCCGGGGTCGTGGGTCCGGGGTCGTGGGTCCGGGGTCGTGGGTCCGGGGTCGTGGGTCCGGGGTCGTGGGTCCGGGGTCGTGGGTCCGGGGTCGTGGGTCCGGGGTCGTGGGTCCGTGGTCGTGGGTCCGGGGTCCTGGGTCCGGGGTCATGGGTCCGTGGTAATGGGTCCGGGGTCATGGGTCCCGGGTCATGGGTCCGGGGTCATGGGTCCGGGGTCATGGGTCCGGGGTCATGGGTCCGGTGTCATGGGTCCGGGGTCATGGGTCCGGGGTCATGGGTCCGGGGTCATGGGTCCGGGGTCATGGGTCCGGGGTCATGGGTCCGGGGTCATGGGTCCGTGGTCATGGGTCCAGGGGTCATGGGTCCGGGGTCATGGGTCCGGGGTCATGGGTCCGGGGTCATGGGTCCGGGGTCATGGGTCCGGGGTCATGGGTCCGGGGTCATGGGTCCTGGGTCATGGGTCTGGGGTAATGGGTCTGGGGTCATGGGTCTCGGGTCATGGGTCTGGGGTCGTGGGTCCGGGGTCGTGGGTCCGGGGTCATGGGTCCGGGGTCATGTGTCCGGGGTCCTGGGTCCGGGGTTGTGGTTCCGTGGTCCTGGGTCCGGGGTCATGGGTCCGGGGTCATGGGTCCGGGGTCATGGGTCCGGCGTCATGGGTCCGGGGTCATGGGTCCGGTGTCATGGGTCCGGGGTCGTGGGTCCGGGGTCGTGGGTCCGGGGTCGTGGGTCTGGGGTCATGGGTCTGGGGTCATGGGTCTGGGGTCGTGGGTCTGGGGTCATGGGTCTGGGGTCATGGGTCTGGGGTCATGGGTCTGGGGTCATGGGTCTGGGGTCATGGGTCTGGGGTCATGGGTCTGGGGTCATGGGTCTGGGGTCATGGGCCCGTGGTCCTGTCTCCGGGGTCATGGGTCTGGGGTAATGGGTCTGGGGTCATGGGTCTCGGGTCATGGGTCTGGGGTCGTGGGTCCGGGGTCATGGGTCCGGGGTCATGGGTCCGGGGTCATGGGTCTGGGGTCATTGGTCTGGGGTCATGGGTCTGGGGTCATGGGTCCGGTGTCATGTGTCCGTTGTCATGGGACCGGGGTCATGGGACCGGGGTCATGGGTCCGGGGTCATGGGTCCGGGGTCCTGGGTCCGGGGTCCGGGGTCCGGGGTCATGGGTCCGTGGTCCTGTCTCCGGGGTCATGGGTCTGGGGTAATGGGTCTGGGGTCATGGGTCTCGGGTCATGGGTCTGGGGTCGTGGGTCCGGGGTCGTGGGTCCGGGGTCATGGGTCCGGGGTCATGTGTCCGGGGTCCTGGGTCCGGGGTTGTGGTTCCGGGGTCCTGGGTCCGGGGTCATGGGTCTGGGCTCATGGGTCTGGGGTCATGGGTCTGGGTTCATGGGTCTGGGGTCATGGGTCTGGGGTCATGGGTCCGGGGTCATGGGTCCGTGGTCCTGTCTCCGGGGTCATGGGTCTGGGGTAATGGGTCTGGGGTCATGGGTCTCGGGTCATGGGTCTGGGGTCGTGGGTCCGGGTTCGTGGGTCCGGGGTCCTGGGTCCGGTGTCGTGGGTCCGGGGTCGTGGGTCTGGGGTCGTGGGTCTGGGGTCGTGGGTCTGGGGTCATGGGTCTGGGGTCATGGGTCTGGGGTCATGGGTCTGGGGTCATGGGTCTGGGGTCATGGGTCTGGGTTCGTGGGTCCGGGGTCCTGGGTCTGGGGTCATGGGTCCGGTGTCATGTGTCCGTTGTCATGGGACCGGGGTCATGGGACCGGGGTCATGGGTCCGGGGTCATGGGTCCGGGGTCCTGGGTCCGGGGTCCGGGGTCCGGGGTCATGTGTCCGTGGTCCTGTCTCCGGGGTCATGGGTCTGGGGTAATGGGTCTGGGGTCATGGGTCTCGGGTCATGGGTCTGGGGTCGTGGGTCCGGGGTCGTGGGTCCGGGGTCATGGGTCCGGGGTCATGTGTCCGGGGTCCTGGGTCCGGGGTTGTGGTTCCGGGGTCCTGGGTCCGGGGTCATGGGTCTGGGCTCATGGGTCTGGGGTCATGGGTCTGGGTTCATGGGTCTGGGGTCATGGGTCTGGGGTCATGGGTCTGGGGTCATGGGTCCGGGGTCATGGGTCCGTGGTCCTGTCTCCGGGGTCATGGGTCTGGGGTAATGGGTCTGGGGTCATGGGTCTCGGGTCATGGGTCTGGGGTCGTGGGTCCGGGTTCGTGGGTCCGGGGTCCTGGGTCCGGGGTCGTGGGTCCGGGGTCGTGGGTCTGGGGTCGTGGGTCCGGGGTCATGGGTCCGGGGTCATGTGTCCGGGGTCCTGGGTCCGGGGTCATGGGTCCGGGGTCATGGGTCCGGGGTCATGGGTCCGGGGTCATGGGTCCGGGGTCATGGGTCCGGGGTCATGGGTCCGGGGTCATGGGTCCGGGGTCGTGGGTCCGGGGTCGTGGGTCCGGGGTCGTGGGTCCGGGGTCGTGGGTCCGGGGTCGTGGGTCCGGGGTCGTGGGTCCGGGGTCGTGGGTCCGGGGTCGTGGGTCCGGGGTCGTGGGTCCGGGGTCGTGGGTCCGGGGTCGTGGGTCCGGGGTCGTGGGTCCGGGGTCGTGGGTCCGGGGTCGTGGGTCCGGGGTCGTGGGTCCGGGGTCATGGGTCTGGGGTCGTGGGTCCGGGGTCGTGGGTCCGGGGTCGTGGGTCCGGGGTCGTGGGTCCGGGGTCGTGGGTCCGGGGTCGTGGGTCCGGTGTCGTGGGTCCGGGGTCGTGGGTCCGGGGTCGTGGGTCCGGGGTCGTGGGTCCGTGGTCGTGGGTCCGGGGTCCTGGGTCCGGGGTCATGGGTCCGTGGTAATGGGTCCGGGGTCATGGGTCCGGGGTCATGGGTCCGGGGTCATGGGTCCGGGGTCATGGGTCCGGGGTCATGGGTACGGGGTCATGGGTCCGGGGTCATGGGTCCGGGGTCATGGGTCCGGGGTCATGGGTCCGGGGTCATGGGTCCGGGGTCATGGGTCCGGTGTCATGGGTCCGGGGTCATGGGTCCGGGGTCATGGGTCCGGGGTCATGGGTCCGGGGTCATGGGTCCGGGGTCATGGGTCCGGGGTCATGGGTCCGGGGTCGTGGGTCCAGGGGTCATGGGTCCGGGGTCATGGGTCCGGGGTCATGGGTCCGGGGTCATGGGTCCGGGGTCATGGGTCCGGGGTCATGGGTCCTGGGTCATGGGTCTGGGGTAATGGGTCTGGGGTCATGGGTCTCGGGTCATGGGTCTGGGGTCGTGGGTCCGGGGTCGTGGGTCCGGGGTCATGGGTCCGGGGTCATGTGTCCGGGGTCCTGGGTCCGGGGTTGTGGTTCCGGGGTCCTGGGTCCGGGGTCATGGGTCCGGGGTCATGGGTCCGGCGTCATGGGTCCGGGGTCATGGGTCCGGTGTCATGGGTCCGGGGTCGTGGGTCCGGGGTCGTGGGTCCGGGGTCGTCGGTCTGGGGTCATGGGTCTGGGGTCATGGGTCTGGGGTCGTGGGTCTGGGGTCATGGGTCTGGGGTCATGGGTCTGGGGTCATGGGTCTGGGGTCATGGGTCTGGGGTCATGGGTCTGGGGTCATGGGTCTGGGGTCATGGGTCTGGGGTCATGGGTCTGGGGTCATGGGTCTGGGGTCATGGGTCTGGGGTCATGGGTCTGGGGTCATGGGTCTGGGGTCATAGGTCTGGGGTCATGGGTCTGGGGTCATGGGTCTGGGGTCATGGGTCTGGGGTCATGGGTCTGGGGTCTTGGGTCTGGGGTCGTCGGTCCGGGGTCGTGGGTCCGGGGTCGTGGGTCCGGGGTCGTGGGTCCGGGGTCGTGGGTCCGGGGTCGTGGGTCCGGGGTCATGGGTCTGGGGTCGTGGGTCCGGGGTCGTGGGTCCGGGGTCGTGGGTCCGGGGTCGTGGGTCCGGGGTCGTGGGTCCGGGGTCATGGGTCTGGGGTCATGGGTCTGGGG
The DNA here is from genome assembly GCA_944738655.2 of Andrena hattorfiana. Lineage (NCBI taxonomy): Eukaryota > Metazoa > Arthropoda > Insecta > Hymenoptera > Andrenidae > Andrena > Andrena hattorfiana. Next base: position 65,088,367 of record OX122889.2, read on the forward strand.
TCATGGGTCTGGGGTCATGGGTCTGGGGTCATGGGTCTGGGGTCATGGGTCTGGGGTCTTGGGTCTGGGGTCGTGGGTCTGGGGTCGTGGGTCCGGGGTCATGGGTCCGGGGTCATGGGTCCGGGGTCATGGGTCCGGGGTCATGGGTCCGGGGTCATGGGTCCGTGGTAATGGGTCCGGGGTCATGGGTCCGGGGTCATGGGTCCGGGGTCATGGGTCCGGGGTCATGGGTCCGGGGTCATGGGTCCGGGGTCATGGGTCCGGGGTCATGGGTCCGGGGTCATGGGTCCGGGGTCATGGGTCCGGGGTCATGGGTCTGGTGTCATGGGTCTGGGGTCATGGGTCTGGGTTCATGGGTCTGGGGTCATGGGTCTGGGGTCATGGTTCTGGGGTCATGGGTCTGGGGTCATGGGTCTGGGGTCATGGGTCTGGGGTCATGGGTCTGGGGTCATGGGTCTGGGGTCATGGGTCTGGGGTCATGGGTCTGGGGTCATGGGTCTGGGGTCATGGGTCTGGGGTCATGGGTCTGGGGTCATGGGTCTGGGGTCATGGGTCTGGGGTCATGGGTCTGGGGTCATGGGTCTGGGGTCATGGGTCTGGGGTCATGGGTCTGGGGTCATGGGTCTGGGGTCATGGGTCTGGGGTCATGGGTCTGGGGTCATGGGTCTGGGGTCATGGGTCCGTGGTCCTGTCTCCGGGGTCATGGGTCTGGGGTAATGGGTCTGGGGTCATGGGTCTCGGGTCATGGGTCTGGGGTCGTGGGTACGGGGTCGTGGGTCCGGGGTCATGGGTCCGGGGTCATGTGACCGGGGTCCTGGGTCCGGGGTTGTGGTTCCGGGGTCCTGGGTCCGGGGTCATGGGTCCGGGGTCATGGGTCCGGCGTCATGGGTCCGGGGTCATGGGTCCGGTGTCATGGGTCCGGGGTCGTGGGTCCGGGGTCATGGGTCCGTGGTAATGGGTCCGGGGTCATGGGTCCGGGGTCATGGGTCTGGGGTCATGGGTCTGGGGTCTTGGGTCCGGGGTCATGGGTCCGGGGTCATGGGTCCGGGGTCATGGGTCCGGGGTCATGGGTCCGGGGTCATGGGTCCGGGGTCATGGGTCCGGGGTCATGGGTCCGGGGTCATGGGTCCGGGGTCATGGGTCCGGGGTCATGGGTCCGGGGTCATGGGTCTGGGGTCATTGGTCTGGGGTCATGGGTCTGGGGTCATGGGTCCGGTGTCATGTGTCCGTTGTCATGGGACCGGGGTCATGGGACCGGGGTCATGGGTCCGGGGTCATGGGTCCGGGGTCCTGGGTCCGGGGTCCGGGGTCCGGGGTCATGTGTCCGTGGTCCTGTCTCCGGGGTCATGGGTCTGGGGTAATGGGTCTGGGGTCATGGGTCTCGGGTCATGGTTCTGGGGTCGTGGGTCCGGGGTCGTGGGTCCGGGGTCATGGGTCCGGGGTCATGTGTCCGGGGTCCTGGGTCCGGGGTTGTGGTTCCGGGGTCCTGGGTCCGGGGTCATGGGTCTGGGCTCATGGGTCTGGGGTCATGGGTCTGGGTTCATGGGTCTGGGGTCATGGGTCTGGGGTCATGGGTCTGGGGTCATGGGTCCGGGGTCATGGGTCCGTGGTCCTGTCTCCGGGGTCATGGGTCTGGGGTAATGGGTCTGGGGTCATGGGTCTCGGGTCATGGGTCTGGGGTCGTGGGTCCGGGTTCGTGGGTCCGGGGTCCTGGGTCCGGGGTCGTGGGTCCGGGGTCGTGGGTCTGGGGTCGTGGGTCTGGGGTCGTGGGTCTGTGGTCATGGGTCTGGGGTCATGGGTCTGGGGTCATGGGTCTGGGGTCATGGGTCTGGGGTCATGGGTCTGGGGTCATGGGTCTGGGTTCATGGGTCTGGGTTCATGGGTCTGGGTTCATGGGTCTGGGGTCATGGGCCTGGGGTCATGGGTCTGGGGTCATGGGTCTGGGGTCATGGGTCTGGGGTCATGGGTCTGGGGTCATGGGTCTGGGGTCATGGGTCTGGGGTCATGGGTCTGGGGTCATGGGTCTGGGGTCATGGGTCTGGGGTCATGGGTCTGGGGTCATGGGTCTGGGGTCATGGGTCTGGGGTCATGGGTCTGGGGTCATGGGTCTGGGGTCATGGGTCTGGGGTCATGGGTCTGGGGTCATGGGTCTGGGGTCATGGGTCTGGGGTCATGGGTCTGGGGTCATGGGTCTGGGGTCATGGGTCTGGGGTCATGGGTCTGGGGTCTTGGGTCTGGGGTCGTCGGTCTGGGGTCGTGGGTCCGGGGTCGTGGGTCCGGGGTCGTGGGTCCGGGGTCGTGGGTCCGGGGTCATGGGTCCGGGGTCATGTGTCCGGGGTCCTGGGTCCGGGGTCATGGGTCCGGGGTCATGGGTCCGGGGTCATGGGTCCGGGGTCATGGGTCCGGGGTCATGGGTCCGGGGTCATGGGTCCGGGGTCATGGGTCCGGGGTCATGGGTCCGGGGTCATGGGTCCGGGGTCATGGGTCCGGGGTCATGGGTCCGGGGTCATGGGTCCGGGGTCATGGGTCCGGGGTCATGGGTCCGGGGTCGTGGGTCCGGGGTCGTGGGTCCGGGGTCGTGGGTCCGGGGTCGTGGGTCCGGGGTCGTGGGTCCGGGGTCGTGGGTCCGGGGTCGTGGGTCCGGGGTCGTGGGTCCGGGGTCGTGGGTCCGGTGTCGTGGGTCCGGGGTCGTGGGTCCGGGGTCGTGGGTCCGGGGTCGTGGGTCCGTGGTCGTGGGTCCGGGGTCCTGGGTCCGGGGTCATGGGTCCGTGGTAATGGGTCCGGGGTCATGGGTCCGGGGTCATGGGTCCGGGGTCATGGGTCCGGGGTCATGGGTCCGGGGTCATGGGTACGGGGTCATGGGTCCGGGGTCATGGGTCCGGGGTCATGGGTCCGGGGTCATGGGTCCGGGGTCATGGGTCCGGGGTCATGGGTCCGGTGTCATGGGTCCGGGGTCATGGGTCCGGGGTCATGGGTCCGGGGTCATGGGTCCGGGGTCATGGGTCCGGGGTCATGGGTCCGGGGTCATGGGTCCGGGGTCATGGGTCCAGGGGTCATGGGTCCGGGGTCATGGGTCCGGGGTCATGGGTCCGGGGTCATGGGTCCGGGGTCATGGGTCCGGGGTCATGGGTCCTGGGTCATGGGTCTGGGGTAATGGGTCTGGGGTCATGGGTCTCGGGTCATGGGTCTGGGGTCGTGGGTCCGGGGTCGTGGGTCCGGGGTCATGGGTCCGGGGTCATGTGTCCGGGGTCCTGGGTCCGGGGTTGTGGTTCCGGGGTCCTGGGTCCGGGGTCATGGGTCCGGGGTCATGGGTCCGGCGTCATGGGTCCGGGGTCATGGGTCCGGTGTCATGGGTCCGGGGTCGTGGGTCCGGGGTCGTGGGTCCGGGGTCGTCGGTCTGGGGTCATGGGTCTGGGGTCATGGGTCTGGGGTCGTGGGTCTGGGGTCATGGGTCTGGGGTCATGGGTCTGGGGTCATGGGTCTGGGGTCATGGGTCTGGGGTCATGGGTCTGGGGTCATGGGTCTGGGGTCATGGGTCTGGGGTCATGGGTCTGGGGTCATGGGTCTGGGGTCATGGGTCTGGGGTCATGGGTCTGGGGTCATAGGTCTGGGGTCATGGGTCTGGGGTCATGGGTCTGGGGTCATGGGTCTGGGGTCATGGGTCTGGGGTCTTGGGTCTGGGGTCGTCGGTCCGGGGTCGTGGGTCCGGGGTCGTGGGTCCGGGGTCGTGGGTCCGGGGTCGTGGGTCCGGGGTCGTGGGTCCGGGGTCATGGGTCTGGGGTCGTGGGTCCGGGGTCGTGGGTCCGGGGTCGTGGGTCCGGGGTCGTGGGTCCGGGGTCGTGGGTCCGGGGTCATGGGTCTGGGGTCATGGGTCTGGGGTCATGGGTCTGGGGTCATGGGTCTGGGGTCATGGGTCTGGGGTCATGGGTCTGGGGTCATGGGTCTGGGGTCATGGGTCTGGGGTCTTGGGTCTGGGGTCGTGGGTCTGGGGTCGTGGGTCCGGGGTCATGGGTCCGGGGTCATGGGTCCGGGGTCATGGGTCCGGGGTCATGGGTCCGGGGTCATGGGTCCGTGGTAATGGGTCCGGGGTCATGGGTCCGGGGTCATGGGTCCGGGGTCATGGGTCCGGGGTCATGGGTCCGGGGTCATGGGTCCGGGGTCATGGGTCCGGGGTCATGGGTCCGGGGTCATGGGTCCGGGGTCATGGGTCCGGGGTCATGGGTCTGGTGTCATGGGTCTGGGGTCATGGGTCTGGGTTCATGGGTCTGGGGTCATGGGTCTGGGGTCATGGTTCTGGGGTCATGGGTCTGGGGTCATGCGTCTGGGGTCATGGGTCTGGGGTCATGGGTCTGGGGTCATGGGTCTGGGGTCATGGGTCTGGGGTCATGGGTCTGGGGTCATGGGTCTGGGGTCATGGGTCTGGGGTCATGGGTCTGGGGTCATGGGTCTGGGGTCATGGGTCTGGGGTCATGGGTCTGGGGTCATGGGTCTGGGGTCATGGGTCTGGGGTCATGGGTCTGGGGTCATGGGTCTGGGGTCATGGGTCTGGGGTCATGGGTCTGGGGTCATGGGTCCGTGGTCCTGTCTCCGGGGTCATGGGTCTGGGGTAATGGGTCTGGGGTCATGGGTCTCTGGTCATGGGTCTGGGGTCGTGGGTACGGGGTCGTGGGTCCGGGGTCATGGGTCCGGGGTCATGTGTCCGGGGTCCTGGGTCCGGGGTTGTGGTTCCGGGGTCCTGGGTCCGGGGTCATGGGTCCGGGGTCATGGGTCCGGCGTCATGGGTCCGGGGTCATGGGTCCGGTGTCATGGGTCCGGGGTCGTGGGTCCGGGGTCATGGGTCCGTGGTAATGGGTCCGGGGTCATGGGTCCGGGGTCATGGGTCTGGGGTCATGGGTCTGGGGTCTTGGGTCCGGGGTCATGGGTCCGGGGTCATGGGTCCGGGGTCATGGGTCCGGGGTCATGGGTCCGGGGTCATGGGTCCGGGGTCATGGGTCCGGGGTTATGGGTCCGGGGTCATGGGTCCGGGGTCATGGGTCCGGGGTCATGGGTCCGGGGTCATGGGTCTGGGGTCATTGGTCTGGGGTCATGGGTCTGGGGTCATGGGTCCGGTGTCATGTGTCCGTTGTCATGGGACCGGGGTCATGGGACCGGGGTCATGGGTCCGGGGTCATGGGTCCGGGGTCCTGGGTCCGGGGTCCGGGGTCCGGGGTCATGTGTCCGTGGTCCTGTCTCCGGGGTCATGGGTCTGGGGTAATGGGTCTGGGGTAATGGGTCTGGGGTCATGGGTCTCGGGTCATGGGTCTGGGGTCGTGGGTCCGGGGTCGTGGGTCCGGGGTCATGGGTCCGGGGTCATGTGTCCGGGGTCCTGGGTCCGGGGTTGTGGTTCCGGGGTCCTGGGTCCGCGGTCATGGGTCTGGGCTCATGGGTCTGGGGTCATGGGTCTGGGTTCATGGGTCTGGGGTCATGGGTCTGGGGTCATGGGTCTGGGGTCATGGGTCCGGGGTCATGGGTCCGTGGTCCTGTCTCCGGGGTCATGGGTCTGGGGTAATGGGTCTGGGGTCATGGGTCTCGGGTCATGGGTCTGGGGTCGTGGGTCCGGGTTCGTGGGTCCGGGGTCCTGGGTCTGGGGTCGTGGGTCCGGGGTCGTGGGTCTGGGGTCGTGGGTCTGGGGTCGTGGGTCTGGGGTCATGGGTCTGGGGTCATGGGTCTGGGGTCATGGGTCTGGGGTCATGGGTCTGGGGTCATGGGTCTGGGTTCATGGGTCTGGGGTCATGGGTCTGGGGTCATGGGTCTGGGGTCATGGGTCTGGGGTCATGGGTCTGGGGTCATGGGTCTGGGGTCATGGGTCTGGGGTCATGGGTCTGGGGTCATGGGTCTGGGGTCATGGGTCTGGGGTCATGGGTCTGGGGTCATGGGTCTGGGGTCATGGGTCTGGGGTCTTGGGTCTGGGGTCGTCGGTCTGGGGTCGTGGGTCCGGGGTCGTGGGTCCGGGGTCGTGGGTCCGGGGTCGTGGGTCCGGGGTCATGGGTCCGGGGTCATGTGTCCGGGGTCCTGGGTCCGGGGTCATGGGTCCGGGGTCATGGGTCCGGGGTCATGGGTCCGGGGTCATGGGTCCGGGGTCATGGGTCCGGGGTCATGGGTCCGGGGTCATGGGTCCGGGGTCATGGGTCCGGGGTCATGGGTCCGGGGTCATGGGTCCGGGGTCATGGGTCCGGGGTCATGGGTCCGGGGTCGTGGGTCCGGGGTCGTGGGTCCGGGGTCGTGGGTCCGGGGTCGTGGGTCCGGGGTCGTGGGTCCGGGGTCGTGGGTCCGGGGTCGTGGGTCCGGGGTCGTGGGTCCGGGGTCGTGGGTCCGGGGTCGTGGGTCCGGGGTCGTGGGTCCGGGGTCGTGGGTCCGGGGTCATGGGTCTGGGGTCGTGGGTCCGGGGTCGTGGGTCCGGGGTCGTGGGTCCGGGGTCGTGGGTCCGGGGTCGTGGGTCCGGGGTCGTGGGTCCGGGGTCGTGGGTCCGGGGTCGTGGGTCCGGGGTCGTGGGTCCGGGGTCGTGGGTCCGGGGTCGTGGGTCCGTGGTCGTGGGTCCGGGGTCCTGGGTCCGGGGTCATGGGTCCGTGGTAATGGGTCCGGGGTCATGGGTCCGGGGTCATGGGTCCGGGGTCATGGGTCCGGGGTCATGGGTCCGGGGTCATGGGTACGGGGTCATGGGTCCGGGGTCATGGGTCCGGGGTCATGGGTCCGGGGTCATGGGTCCGGGGTCATGGGTCCGGGGTCATGGGTCCGGTGTCATGGGTCCGGGGTCATGGGTCCGGGGTCATGGGTCCGGGGTCATGGGTCCGGGGTCATGGGTCCGGGGTCATGGGTCCGGGGTCATGGGTCCGGGGTCATGGGTCCAGGGGTCATGGGTCCGGGGTCATGGGTCCGGGGTCATGGGTCCGGGGTCATGGGTCCGGGGTCATGGGTCCGGGGTCATGGGTCCTGGGTCATGGGTCTGGGGTAATGGGTCTGGGGTCATGGGTCTCGGGTCATGGGTCTGGGGTCGTGGGTCCGGGGTCGTGGGTCCTGGGTCATGGGTCCGGGGTCATGTGTCCGGGGTCCTGGGTCCGGGGTTGTGGTTCCGGGGTCCTGGGTCCGGGGTCATGGGTCCGGGGTCATGGGTCCGGCGTCATGGGTCCGGGGTCATGGGTCCGGTGTCATGGGTCCGGGGTCGTGGGTCCGGGGTCGTGGGTCCGGGGTCGTGGGTGTGGGGTCATGGGTCTGGGGTCATGGGTCTGGGGTCGTGGGTCTGGGGTCATGGGTCTGGGGTCATGGGTCTGGGGTCATGGGTCTGGGGTCATGGGTCTGGGGTCATGGGTCTGGGGTCATGGGTCTGGGGTCATGGGTCTGGGGTCATGGGTCTGGGGTCATGGGCCCGTGGTCCTGTCTCCGGGGTCATGGGTCTGGGGTAATGGGTCTGGGGTCATGGGTCTCGGGTCATGGGTCTGGGGTCGTGGGTCCGGGGTCATGGGTCCGGGGTCATGGGTCCGGGGTCATGGGTCTGGGGTCATTGGTCTGGGGTCATGGGTCTGGGGTCATGGGTCCGGTGTCATGTGTCCGTTGTCATGGGACCGGGGTCATGGGACCGGGGTCATGGGTCCGGGGTCATGGGTCCGGGGTCCTGGGTCCGGGGTCCGGGGTCCGGGGTCATGGGTCCGTGGTCCTGTCTCCGGGGTCATGGGTCTGGGGTAATGGGTCTGGGGTCATGGGTCTCGGGTCATGGGTCTGGGGTCGTGGGTCCGGGGTCGTGGGTCCGGGGTCATGGGTCCGGGGTCATGTGTCCGGGGTCCTGGGTCCGGGGTTGTGGTTCCGGGGTCCTGGGTCCGGGGTCATGGTTCTGGGCTCATGGGTCTGGGGTCATGGGTCTGGGTTCATGGGTCTGGGGTCATGGGTCTGGGGTCATGGGTCTGGGGTCATGGGTCCGGCGTCATGGGTCCGTGGTCCTGTCTCCGGGGTCATGGGTCTGGGGTAATGGGTCTGGGGTCATGGGTCTCGGGTCATGGGTCTGGGGTCGTGGGTCCGGGTTCGTGGGTCCTGGATCCTGGGTCCGGGGTCGTGGGTCCGGGGTCGTGGGTCTGGGGTCGTGGGTCTGGGGTCGTGGGTCTGGGGTCATGGGTCTGGGTTCATGGGTCTGGGGTCATGGGTCTGGGGTCATGGGTCTGGGGTCATGGGTCTGGGTTCATGGGTCTGGGTTCATGGGTCTGGGTTCATGGGTCTGGGGTCATGGGCCTGGGGTCATGGGTCTGGGGTCATGGGTCTGGGGTCATGGGTCCGGGGTCATGGGTCCGGGGTCATGGGTCCGGGGTCATGGGTCCGGGGTCATGGGTCCGGGGTCATGGGTCCAGGGGTCATGGGTCCGGGGTCATGGGTCCGGGGTCATGGGTCCGGGGTCATGGGTCCGGGGTCATGGGTCCGGGGTCATGGGTCCTGGGTCATGGGTCTGGGGTAATGGGTCTGGGGTCATGGGTCTCGGGTCATGGGTCTGGGGTCGTGGGTCCGGGGTCGTGGGTCCGGGGTCATGGGTCCGGGGTCATGTGTCCGGGGTCCTGGGTCCGGGGTTGTGGTTCCGGGGTCCTGGGTCCGGGGTCCGGGGTCCGGGGTCATGGGTCCGTGGTCCTGTCTCCGGGGTCATGGGTCTGGGGTAATGGGTCTGGGGTCATGGGTCTCGGGTCATGGGTCTGGGGTCGTGGGTCCGGGGTCGTGGGTCCGGGGTCATGGGTCCGGGGTCATGTGTCCGGGGTCCTGGGTCCGGGGTTGTGGTTCCGGGGTCCTGGGTCCGGGGTCATGGGTCTGGGCTCATGGGTCTGGGGTCATGGGTCTGGGTTCATGGGTCTGGGGTCATGGGTCTGGGGTCATGGGTCTGGGGTCATGGGTCCGGCGTCATGGGTCCGTGGTCCTGTCTCCGGGGTCATGGGTCTGGGGTAATGGGTCTGGGGTCATGGGTCTCGGGTCATGGGTCTGGGGTCGTGGGTCCGGGTTCGTGGGTCCTGGGTCCTGGGTCCGGGGTCGTGGGTCCGGGGTCGTGGGTCTGGGGTCGTGGGTCTGGGGTCGTGGGTCTGGGGTCATGGGTCTGGGTTCATGGGTCTGGGGTCATGGGTCTGGGGTCATGGGTCTGGGGTCATGGGTCTGGGTTCATGGGTCTGGGTTCATGGGTCTGGGTTCATGGGTCTGGGGTCATGGGCCTGGGGTCATGGGTCTGGGGTCATGGGTCTGGGGTCATGGGTCCGGGGTCATGGGTCCGGGGTCATGGGTCCGGGGTCATGGGTCCGGGGTCATGGGTCCGGGGTCATGGGTCCAGGGGTCATGGGTCCGGGGTCATGGGTCCGGGGTCATGGGTCCGGGGTCATGGGTCCGGGGTCATGGGTCCGGGGTCATGGGTCCTGGGTCATGGGTCTGGGGTAATGGGTCTGGGGTCATGGGTCTCGGGTCATGGGTCTGGGGTCGTGGGTCCGGGGTCGTGGGTCCGGGGTCATGGGTCCGGGGTCATGTGTCCGGGGTCCTGGGTCCGGGGTTGTGGTTCCGGGGTCCTGGGTCCGGGGTCATGGGTCCGGGGTCATGGGTCCGGCGTCATGGGTCCGGGGTCATGGGTCCGGTGTCATGGGTCCGGGGTCGTGGGTCCGGGGTCGTGGGTCCGGGGTCGTGGGTCTGGGGTCATGGGTCTGGGGTCATGGGTCTGGGGTCGTGGGTCTGGGGTCATGGGTCTGGGGTCATGGGTCTGGGGTCATGGGTCTGGGGTCATGGGTCTGGGGTCATGGGTCTGGGGTCATGGGTCTGGGGTCATGGGTCTGGGGTCATGGGTCTGGGGTCATGGGTCTGGGGTCATGGGTCTGGGGTCATGGGTCTGGGGTCATGGGTCTGGGGTCATGGGTCTGGGGTCATGGGTCTGGGGTCATGGGTCTGGGGTCATGGGTCTGGGGTCATGGGTCTGGGGTCATGGGTCTGGGGTCATGGGTCTGGGGTCATGGGTCTGGGGTCATGGGTCTGGGGTCATGGGTCTGGGGTCATGGGTCTGGGGTCATGGGTCTGGGGTCATGGGTCTGGGGTCATGGGTCTGGGGTCTTGGGTCTGGGGTCGTCGGTCCGGGGTCGTGGGTCCGGGGTCGTGGGTCCGGGGTCGTGGGTCCGGGGTCGTGGGTCCGGGGTCATGGGTCCGGGGTCATGTGTCCGGGGTCCTGGGTCCGGGGTCATGGGTCCGGGGTCATGGGTCCGGGGTCATGGGTCCGGGGTCATGGGTCCGGGGTCATGGGTCCGGGGTCATGGGTCCGGGGTCATGGGTCCGGGGTCATGGGTCCGGGGTCATGGGTCCGGGGTCATGGGTCCGGGGTCATGGGTCCGGGGTCATGGGTCCGGGGTCATGGGTCCGGGGTCATGGGTCCGGGGTCATGGGTCCGGGGTCATGGGTCCGGGGTCATGGGTCCGGGGTCATGGGTCCGGGGTCGTGGGTCCGGGGTCGTGGGTCCGGGGTCGTGGGTCCGGGGTCGTGGGTCCGGGGTCGTGGGTCCGGGGTCGTGGGTCCGGGGTCGTGGGTCCGGGGTCGTGGGTCCGGGGTCGTGGGTCCGGGGTCGTGGGTCCGGGGTCGTGGGTCTGGGGTCGTGGGTCCGGGGTCGTGGGTCCGGGGTCGTGGGTCCGGGGTCGTGGGTCCGGGGTCGTGGGTCCGGGGTCGTGGGTCCGGGGTCGTGGGTCCGGGGTCGTGGGTCCGGGGTCGTGGGTCCGGGGTCGTGGGTCCGGGGTCGTGGGTCCGGGGTCGTGGGTCCGGGGTCGTGGGTCCGGGGTCGTGGGTCCGTGGTCGTGGGTCCGGGGTCCTGGGTCCGGGGTCATGGGTCCGTGGTAATGGGTCCGGGGTCATGGGTCCGGGGTCATGGGTCCGGGGTCATGGGTCCGGGGTCATGGGTCCGGGGTCATGGGTACGTGGTCATGGGTCCGGGGTCATGGGTCCGGGGTCATGGGTCCGGGGTCATGGGTCCGGGGTCATGGGTCCGGGGTCATGGGTCCGGTGTCATGGGTCCGGGGTCATGGGTCCGGGGTCATGGGTCCGGGGTCATGGGTCCGGGGTCATGGGTCCGGGGTCATGGGTCCGGGGTCATGGGTCCGGGGTCATGGGTCCGGGGTCATGGGTCCAGGGGTCATGGGTCCGGGGTCATGGGTCCGGGGTCATGGGTCCGGGGTCATGGGTCCGGGGTCATGGGTCCGGGGTCATGGGTCCTGGGTCATGGGTCTGGGGTAATGGGTCTGGGGTCATGGGTCTCGGGTCATGGGTCTGGGGTCGTGGGTCCGGGGTCGTGGGTCCTGGGTCATGGGTCCGGGGTCATGTGTCCGGGGTCCTGGGTCCGGGGTTGTGGTTCCGGGGTCCTGGGTCCGGGGTCATGGGTCCGGGGTCATGGGTCCGGCGTCATGGGTCCGGGGTCATGGGTCCGGTGTCATGGGTCCGGGGTCGTGGGTCCGGGGTCGTGGGTCCGGGGTCGTGGGTGTGGGGTCATGGGTCTGGGGTCATGGGTCTGGGGTCGTGGGTCTGGGGTCATGGGTCTGGGGTCATGGGTCTGGGGTCATGGGTCTGGGGTCATGGGTCTGGGGTCATGGGTCTGGGGTCATGGGTCTGGGGTCATGGGTCTGGGGTCATGGGTCTGGGGTCATGGGCCCGTGGTCCTGTCTCCGGGGTCATGGGTCTGGGGTAATGGGTCTGGGGTCATGGGTCTCGGGTCATGGGTCTGGGGTCGTGGGTCCGGGGTCATGGGTCCGGGGTCATGGGTCCGGGGTCATGGGTCTGGGGTCATTGGTCTGGGGTCATGGGTCTGGGGTCATGGGTCTGGGGTCATGGGTCCGGCGTCATGGGTCCGTGGTCCTGTCTCCGGGGTCATGGGTCTGGGGTAATGGGTCTGGGGTCATGGGTCTCGGGTCATGGGTCTGGGGTCGTGGGTCCGGGTTCGTGGGTCCTGGATCCTGGGTCCGGGGTCGTGGGTCCGGGGTCGTGGGTCTGGGGTCGTGGGTCTGGGGTCGTGGGTCTGGGGTCATGGGTCTGGGTTCATGGGTCTGGGGTCATGGGTCTGGGGTCATGGGTCTGGGGTCATGGGTCTGGGTTCATGGGTCTGGGTTCATGGGTCTGGGTTCATGGGTCTGGGGTCATGGGCCTGGGGTCATGGGTCTGGGGTCATGGGTCTGGGGTCATGGGTCCGGGGTCATGGGTCCGGGGTCATGGGTCCGGGGTCATGGGTCCGGGGTCATGGGTCCGGGGTCATGGGTCCAGGGGTCATGGGTCCGGGGTCATGGGTCCGGGGTCATGGGTCCGGGGTCATGGGTCCGGGGTCATGGGTCCGGGGTCATGGGTCCTGGGTCATGGGTCTGGGGTAATGGGTCTGGGGTCATGGGTCTCGGGTCATGGGTCTGGGGTCGTGGGTCCGGGGTCGTGGGTCCGGGGTCATGGGTCCGGGGTCATGTGTCCGGGGTCCTGGGTCCGGGGTTGTGGTTCCGGGGTCCTGGGTCCGGGGTCCGGGGTCCGGGGTCATGGGTCCGTGGTCCTGTCTCCGGGGTCATGGGTCTGGGGTAATGGGTCTGGGGTCATGGGTCTCGGGTCATGGGTCTGGGGTCGTGGGTCCGGGGTCGTGGGTCCGGGGTCATGGGTCCGGGGTCATGTGTCCGGGGTCCTGGGTCCGGGGTTGTGGTTCCGGGGTCCTGGGTCCGGGGTCATGGGTCTGGGCTCATGGGTCTGGGGTCATGGGTCTGGGTTCATGGGTCTGGGGTCATGGGTCTGGGGTCATGGGTCTGGGGTCATGGGTCCGGCGTCATGGGTCCGTGGTCCTGTCTCCGGGGTCATGGGTCTGGGGTAATGGGTCTGGGGTCATGGGTCTCGGGTCATGGGTCTGGGGTCGTGGGTCCGGGTTCGTGGGTCCTGGGTCCTGGGTCCGGGGTCGTGGGTCCGGGGTCGTGGGTCTGGGGTCGTGGGTCTGGGGTCGTGGGTCTGGGGTCATGGGTCTGGGTTCATGGGTCTGGGGTCATGGGTCTGGGGTCATGGGTCTGGGGTCATGGGTCTGGGTTCATGGGTCTGGGTTCATGGGTCTGGGTTCATGGGTCTGGGGTCATGGGCCTGGGGTCATGGGTCTGGGGTCATGGGTCTGGGGTCATGGGTCCGGGGTCATGGGTCCGGGGTCATGGGTCCGGGGTCATGGGTCCGGGGTCATGGGTCCGGGGTCATGGGTCCAGGGGTCATGGGTCCGGGGTCATGGGTCCGGGGTCATGGGTCCGGGGTCATGGGTCCGGGGTCATGGGTCCGGGGTCATGGGTCCTGGGTCATGGGTCTGGGGTAATGGGTCTGGGGTCATGGGTCTCGGGTCATGGGTCTGGGGTCGTGGGTCCGGGGTCGTGGGTCCGGGGTCATGGGTCCGGGGTCATGTGTCCGGGGTCCTGGGTCCGGGGTTGTGGTTCCGGGGTCCTGGGTCCGGGGTCATGGGTCCGGGGTCATGGGTCCGGCGTCATGGGTCCGGGGTCATGGGTCCGGTGTCATGGGTCCGGGGTCGTGGGTCCGGGGTCGTGGGTCCGGGGTCGTGGGTCTGGGGTCATGGGTCTGGGGTCATGGGTCTGGGGTCGTGGGTCTGGGGTCATGGGTCTGGGGTCATGGGTCTGGGGTCATGGGTCTGGGGTCATGGGTCTGGGGTCATGGGTCTGGGGTCATGGGTCTGGGGTCATGGGTCTGGGGTCATGGGTCTGGGGTCATGGGTCTGGGGTCATGGGTCTGGGGTCATGGGTCTGGGGTCATGGGTCTGGGGTCATGGGTCTGGGGTCATGGGTCTGGGGTCATGGGTCTGGGGTCATGGGTCTGGGGTCATGGGTCTGGGGTCATGGGTCTGGGGTCATGGGTCTGGGGTCATGGGTCTGGGGTCATGGGTCTGGGGTCATGGGTCTGGGGTCATGGGTCTGGGGTCATGGGTCTGGGGTCATGGGTCTGGGGTCATGGGTCTGGGGTCTTGGGTCTGGGGTCGTCGGTCCGGGGTCGTGGGTCCGGGGTCGTGGGTCCGGGGTCGTGGGTCCGGGGTCGTGGGTCCGGGGTCATGGGTCCGGGGTCATGTGTCCGGGGTCCTGGGTCCGGGGTCATGGGTCCGGGGTCATGGGTCCGGGGTCATGGGTCCGGGGTCATGGGTCCGGGGTCATGGGTCCGGGGTCATGGGTCCGGGGTCATGGGTCCGGGGTCATGGGTCCGGGGTCATGGGTCCGGGGTCATGGGTCCGGGGTCATGGGTCCGGGGTCATGGGTCCGGGGTCATGGGTCCGGGGTCATGGGTCCGGGGTCATGGGTCCGGGGTCATGGGTCCGGGGTCATGGGTCCGGGGTCATGGGTCCGGGGTCGTGGGTCCGGGGTCGTGGGTCCGGGGTCGTGGGTCCGGGGTCGTGGGTCCGGGGTCGTGGGTCCGGGGTCGTGGGTCCGGGGTCGTGGGTCCGGGGTCGTGGGTCCGGGGTCGTGGGTCCGGGGTCGTGGGTCCGGGGTCGTGGGTCTGGGGTCGTGGGTCCGGGGTCGTGGGTCCGGGGTCGTGGGTCCGGGGTCGTGGGTCCGGGGTCGTGGGTCCGGGGTCGTGGGTCCGGGGTCGTGGGTCCGGGGTCGTGGGTCCGTGGTCGTGGGTCCGGGGTCCTGGGTCCGGGGTCATGGGTCCGTGGTAATGGGTCCGGGGTCATGGGTCCGGGGTCATGGGTCCGGGGTCATGGGTCCGGGGCCATGGGTCCGGGGTCATGGGTCCGGGGTCATGGGTCCGGGGTCATGGGTCCGGGGTCATGGGTCCGGGGTCATGGGTCCGGGGTCATGGGTCCGGGGTCATGGGTCCGGGGTCATGGGTCCGGGGTCATGGGTCCGGGGTCATGGGTCCGGGGTCATGGGTCCGGGGTCATGGGTCCGGGGTCATGGGTCCGGTGTCATGGGTCCGGGGTCATGGGTCCGGGGTCATGGGTCCGGGGTCATGGGTCCGGGGTCATGGGTCCGGGGTCATGGTTCCGGGGTCATGGGTCCAGGGGTCATGGGTCCGGGGTCATGGGTCCGGGGTCATGGGTCCGGGGTCATGGGTCCGGGGTCATGGGTCCGGGGTCATGGGTCCTGGGTCATGGGTCTGGGGTAATGGGTCTGGGGTCATGGGTCTCGGGTCATGGGTCTGGGGTCGTGGGTCCGGGGTCGTGGGTCCGGGGTCATGGGTCCGGGGTCATGTGTCCGGAGTCCTGGGTCCGGGGTTGTGGTTCCGGGGTCCTGGGTCCGGGGTCATGGGTCCGGGGTCATGGGTCCGGTGTCATGGGTCCGGGGTCGTGGGTCCGGGGTCGTGGGTCTGGGGTCGTGGGTCTGGGGTCATGGGTCTGGGGTCATGGGTCTGGGGTCGTGGATCTGGGGTCATGGGTCTGGGGTCATGGGTCTGGGGTCATGGGTCTGGGGTCATGGGTCTGGGGTCATGGGCCCGTGGTCCTGTCTCCGGGGTCATGGGTCTGGGGTAATGGGTCTGGGGTCATGGGTCTCGGGTCATGGGTCTGGGGTCGTGGGTCCGGGGTCGTGGGTCCGGGGTCATGGGTCCGGGGTCATGTGTCCGGGGTCCTGGGTCCGGGGTTGTGGTTCTGGGGTCCTGGGTCCGGGGTCATGGGTCCGGGGTCATGGGTCCGGCGTCATGTGTCCGGGGTCATGGGTCCGGTGTCATGGGTCCGGGGTCGTGGGTCCGGGGTCATGGGTCCGTGGTAATGGGTCCGGGGTCATGGGTCCGGGGTCATGGGTCTGGAGTCATTGGTCTGGGGTCATGGGTCTGGGGTCATGGGTCTGGGGTCATGGGTCCGGTGTCATGTGTCCGTTGTCATGGGACCGGGGTCATGGGACCGGGGTCATGGGTCCGGGGTCATGGGTCCGGGGTCCTGGGTCCGGGGTCCTGGGTCCGGGGTCCTGGGTCCGGGGTCATGGGTCCGTGGTCCTGTCTCCGGGGTCATGGGTCTGGGGTAATGGGTCTGGGGTCATGGGTCTCGGGTCATGGGTCTGGGGTCGTGGGTCCGGGGTCGTGGGTCCGGGGTCATGGGTCCGGGGTCATGTGTCCGGGGTCCTGGGTCCGGGGTTGTGGTTCCGGGGTCCTGGGTCCGGGGTCATGTGTCCGGGGTCATGGGTCCGGGGTCATGGGTCCGGGGTCATGGGTCCTGGGTCATGGGTCTGGGGTAATGGGTCTGGGGTCATGGGTCTCGGGTCATGGGTCTGGGGTCGTGGGTCCGGGGTCGTGGGTCCGGGGTCGTGGGTCCGGGGTCATGGGTCCGGGGTCATGTGTCCGGGGTCCTGGGTCCGGGGTTGTGGTTCCGGGGTCCTGGGTCCGGGGTCATGGGTCCGGGGTCATGGGTCCGGCGTCATGGGTCCGGGGTCATGGGTCCGGTGTCATGGGTCCGGGGTCGTGGGTCCGGGGTCGTGGGTCCGGGGTCGTGGGTCTGGGGTCATGGGTCTGGGGTCATGGGTCTGGGGTCGTGGGTCTGGGGTCATGGGTCTGGGGTCATGGGTCTGGGGTCATGGGTCTGGGGTCATGGGTCTGGGGTCATGGGTCTGGGGTCATGGGTCTGGGGTCATGGGTCTGGGGTCATGGGTCTGGGGTCATGGGCCCGTGGTCCTGTCTCCGGGGTCATGGGTCTGGGGTAATGGGTCTGGGGTCATGGGTCTCGGGTCATGGGTCTGGGGTCGTGGGTCCGGGGTCATGGGTCCGGGGTCATGGGTCCGGGGTCATGGGTCTGGGGTCATTGGTCTGGGGTCATGGGTCTGGGGTCATGGGTCCGGTGTCATGTGTCCGTTGTCATGGGACCGGGGTCATGGGACCGGGGTCATGGGTCCGGGGTCATGGGTCCGGGGTCCTGGGTCCGGGGTCCGGGGTCCGGGGTCATGGGTCCGTGGTCCTGTCTCCGGGGTCATGGGTCTGGGGTCATGGGCCCGTGGTCCTGTCTCCGGGGTCATGGGTCTGGGGTAATGGGTCTGGGGTCATGGGTCTCGGGTCATGGGTCTGGGGTCGTGGGTCCGGGGTCATGGGTCCGGGGTCATGGGTCCGGGGTCATGGGTCTGGGGTCATTGGTCTGGGGTCATGGGTCTGGGGTCATGGGTCCGGTGTCATGTGTCCGTTGTCATGGGACCGGGGTCATGGGACCGGGGTCATGGGTCCGGGGTCATGGGTCCGGGGTCCTGGGTCCGGGGTCCGGGGTCCGGGGTCATGGGTCCGTGGTCCTGTCTCCGGGGTCATGGGTCTGGGGTAATGGGTCTGGGGTCATGGGTCTCGGGTCATGGGTCTGGGGTCGTGGGTCCGGGGTCGTGGGTCCGGGGTCATGGGTCCGGGGTCATGTGTCCGGGGTCCTGGGTCCGGGGTTGTGGTTCCGGGGTCCTGGGTCCGGGGTCATGGGTCTGGGCTCATGGGTCTGGTGTCATGGGTCTGGGTTCATGGGTCTGGGGTCATGGGTCTGGGGTCATGGGTCTGGGGTCATGGGTCCGGGGTCATGGGTCCGTGGTCCTGTCTCCGGGGTCATGGGTCTGGGGTAATGGGTCTGGGGTCATGGGTCTCGGGTCATGGGTCTGGGGTCGTGGGTCCGGGTTCGTGGGTCCGGGGTCCTGGGTCCGGGGTCGTGGGTCCGGGGTCGTGGGTCTGGGGTCGTGGGTCTGGGGTCGTGGGTCTGGGGTCATGGGTCTGGGGTCATGGGTCTGGGGTCATGGGTCTGGGGTCATGGGTCTGGGGTCATGGGTCTGGGTTCATGGGTCTGGGTTCATGGGTCTGGGTTCATGGGTCTGGGGTCATGGGCCTGGGGTCATGGGTCTGGGGTCATGGGTCTGGGGTCATGGGTCTGGGGTCATGGGTCTGGGGTCATGGGTCTGGGGTCATGGGTCTGGGGTCATGGGTCTGGGGTCATGGGTCTGGGGTCATGGGTCTGGGGTCATGGGTCTGGGGTCATGGGTCTGGGGTCATGGGTCTGGGGTCATGGGTCTGGGGTCATGGGTCTGGGGTCATGGGTCTGGGGTCATGGGTCTGGGGTCATGGGTCTGGGGTCCTGGGTCCGGGGTCGTGGGTCCGGGGTCGTGGGTCTGGGGTCGTGGGTCTGGGGTCGTGGGTCTGGGGTCATGGGTCTGGGTTCATGGGTCTGGGGTCATGGGTCTGGGTTCATGGGTCTGGGGTCATGGGCCTGGGGTCATGGGTCTGGGGTCATGGGTCTGGGGTCATGGGTCTGGGGTCATGGGTCTGGGGTCATGGGTCTGGGGTCATGGGTCTGGGGTCATGGGTCTGGGTTCATGGGTCTGGGTTCATGGGTCTGGGGTCATGGGCCTGGGGTCATGGGTCTGGGGTCATGGGTCTGGGGTCATGGGTCCGGGGTCATGGGTCCGGGGTCATGGGTCCGGGGTCATGGGTCCGGGGTCATGGGTCCGGGGTCATGGGTCCAGGGGTCATGGGTCCGGGGTCATGGGTCCGGGGTCATGGGTCCGGGGTCATGGGTCCGGGGTCATGGGTCCGGGGTCATGGGTCCTGGGTCATGGGTCTGGGGTAATGGGTCTGGGGTCATGGGTCTCGGGTCATGGGTCTGGGGTCGTGGGTCCGGGGTCGTGGGTCCGGGGTCATGGGTCCGGGGTCATGTGTCCGGGGTCCTGGGTCCGGGGTTGTGGTTCCGGGGTCCTGGGTCCGGGGTCATGGGTCCGGGGTCATGGGTCCGGCGTCATGGGTCCGGGGTCATGGGTCCGGTGTCATGGGTCCGGGGTCGTGGGTCCGGGGTCGTGGGTCCGGGGTCGTGGGTCTGGGGTCATGGGTCTGGGGTCATGGGTCTGGGGTCGTGGGTCTGGGGTCATGGGTCTGGGGTCATGGGTCTGGGGTCATGGGTCTGGGGTCATGGGTCTGGGGTCATGGGTCTGGGGTCATGGGTCTGGGGTCATGGGTCTGGGGTCATGGGTCTGGGGTCATGGGTCTGGGGTCATGGGTCTGGGGTCATGGGTCTGGGGTCATGGGTCTGGGGTCATGGGTCTGGGGTCATGGGTCTGGGGTCATGGGTCTGGGGTCATGGGTCTGGGGTCATGGGTCTGGGGTCATGGGTCTGGGGTCATGGGTCTGGGGTCATGGGTCTGGGGTCATGGGTCTGGGGTCATGGGTCTGGGGTCATGGGTCTGGGGTCATGGGTCTGGGGTCATGGGTCTGGGGTCTTGGGTCTGGGGTCGTCGGTCCGGGGTCGTGGGTCCGGGGTCGTGGGTCCGGGGTCGTGGGTCCGGGGTCGTGGGTCCGGGGTCATGGGTCCGGGGTCATGTGTCCGGGGTCCTGGGTCCGGGGTCATGGGTCCGGGGTCATGGGTCCGGGGTCATGGGTCCGGGGTCATGGGTCCGGGGTCATGGGTCCGGGGTCATGGGTCCGGGGTCATGGGTCCGGGGTCATGGGTCCGGGGTCATGGGTCCGGGGTCATGGGTCCGGGGTCATGGGTCCGGGGTCATGGGTCCGGGGTCATGGGTCCGGGGTCATGGGTCCGGGGTCATGGGTCCGGGGTCGTGGGTCCGGGGTCGTGGGTCCGGGGTCGTGGGTCCGGGGTCGTGGGTCCGGGGTCGTGGGTCCGGGGTCGTGGGTCCGGGGTCGTGGGTCCGGGGTCATGGGTCTGGGGTCGTGGGTCCGGGGTCGTGGGTCCGGGGTCGTGGGTCCGGGGTCGTGGGTCCGGGGTCGTGGGTCCGGGGTCGTGGGTCCGGGGTCGTGGGTCCGGGGTCGTGGGTCCGGGGTCGTGGGTCCGGGGTCGTGGGTCCGGGGTCATGGGTCCGGGGTCATGGGTCCGGGGTCATGGGTCCGGGGTCATGGGTCCGGGGTCATGGGTCCGGGGTCATGGGTCCGGGGTCATGGGTCCGGGGTCATGGGTCCGGGGTCATGGGTCCGGTGTCATGGGTCCGGGGTCATGGGTCCGGGGTCATGGGTCCGGGGTCATGGGTCCGGGGTCATGGGTCCGGGGTCATGGGTCCGGGGTCATGGGTCCAGGGGTCATGGGTCCGGGGTCATGGGTCCGGGGTCATGGGTCCGGGGTCATGGGTCCGGGGTCATGGGTCCGGGGTCATGGGTCCTGGGTCATGGGTCTGGGGTAATGGGTCTGGGGTCATGGGTCTCGGGTCATGGGTCTGGGGTCGTGGGTCCGGGGTCGTGGGTCCGGGGTCATGGGTCCGGGGTCATGTGTCCGGAGTCCTGGGTCCGGGGTTGTGGTTCCGGGGTCCTGGGTCCGGGGTCATGGGTCCGGGGTCATGGGTCCGGTGTCATGGGTCCGGGGTCGTGGGTCCGGGGTCGTGGGTCTGGGGTCGTGGGTCTGGGGTCATGGGTCTGGGGTCATGGGTCTGGGGTCGTGGGTCTGGGGTCATGGGTCTGGGGTCATGGGTCTGGGGTCATGGGTCTGGGGTCATGGGTCTGGGGTCATGGGCCCGTGGTCCTGTCTCCGGGGTCATGGGTCTGGGGTAATGGGTCTGGGGTCATGGGTCTCGGGTCATGGGTCTGGGGTCGTGGGTCCGGGGTCGTGGGTCCGGGGTCATGGGTCCGGGGTCATGTGTCCGGGGTCCTGGGTCCGGGGTTGTGGTTCTGGGGTCCTGGGTCCGGGGTCATGGGTCCGGGGTCATGGGTCCGGCGTCATGTGTCCGGGGTCATGGGTCCGGTGTCATGGGTCCGGGGTCGTGGGTCCGGGGTCATGGGTCCGTGGTAATGGGTCCGGGGTCATGGGTCCGGGGTCATGGGTCTGGAGTCATTGGTCTGGGGTCATGGGTCTGGGGTCATGGGTCTGGGGTCATGGGTCCGGTGTCATGTGTCCGTTGTCATGGGACCGGGGTCATGGGACCGGGGTCATGGGTCCGGGGTCATGGGTCCGGGGTCCTGGGTCCGGGGTCCTGGGTCCGGGGTCCTGGGTCCGGGGTCATGGGTCCGTGGTCCTGTCTCCGGGGTCATGGGTCTGGGGTAATGGGTCTGGGGTCATGGGTCTCGGGTCATGGGTCTGGGGTCGTGGGTCCGGGGTCGTGGGTCCGGGGTCATGGGTCCGGGGTCATGTGTCCGGGGTCCTGGGTCCGGGGTTGTGGTTCCGGGGTCCTGGGTCCGGGGTCATGTGTCCGGGGTCATGGGTCCGGGGTCATGGGTCCGGGGTCATGGGTCCTGGGTCATGGGTCTGGGGTAATGGGTCTGGGGTCATGGGTCTCGGGTCATGGGTCTGGGGTCGTGGGTCCGGGGTCGTGGGTCCGGGGTCGTGGGTCCGGGGTCATGGGTCCGGGGTCATGTGTCCGGGGTCCTGGGTCCGGGGTTGTGGTTCCGGGGTCCTGGGTCCGGGGTCATGGGTCCGGGGTCATGGGTCCGGCGTCATGGGTCCGGGGTCATGGGTCCGGTGTCATGGGTCCGGGGTCGTGGGTCCGGGGTCGTGGGTCCGGGGTCGTGGGTCTGGGGTCATGGGTCTGGGGTCATGGGTCTGGGGTCGTGGGTCTGGGGTCATGGGTCTGGGGTCATGGGTCTGGGGTCATGGGTCTGGGGTCATGGGTCTGGGGTCATGGGTCTGGGGTCATGGGTCTGGGGTCATGGGTCTGGGGTCATGGGTCTGGGGTCATGGGCCCGTGGTCCTGTCTCCGGGGTCATGGGTCTGGGGTAATGGGTCTGGGGTCATGGGTCTCGGGTCATGGGTCTGGGGTCGTGGGTCCGGGGTCATGGGTCCGGGGTCATGGGTCCGGGGTCATGGGTCTGGGGTCATTGGTCTGGGGTCATGGGTCTGGGGTCATGGGTCCGGTGTCATGTGTCCGTTGTCATGGGACCGGGGTCATGGGACCGGGGTCATGGGTCCGGGGTCATGGGTCCGGGGTCCTGGGTCCGGGGTCCGGGGTCCGGGGTCATGGGTCCGTGGTCCTGTCTCCGGGGTCATGGGTCTGGGGTCATGGGCCCGTGGTCCTGTCTCCGGGGTCATGGGTCTGGGGTAATGGGTCTGGGGTCATGGGTCTCGGGTCATGGGTCTGGGGTCGTGGGTCCGGGGTCATGGGTCCGGGGTCATGGGTCCGGGGTCATGGGTCTGGGGTCATTGGTCTGGGGTCATGGGTCTGGGGTCATGGGTCCGGTGTCATGTGTCCGTTGTCATGGGACCGGGGTCATGGGACCGGGGTCATGGGTCCGGGGTCATGGGTCCGGGGTCCTGGGTCCGGGGTCCGGGGTCCGGGGTCATGGGTCCGTGGTCCTGTCTCCGGGGTCATGGGTCTGGGGTAATGGGTCTGGGGTCATGGGTCTCGGGTCATGGGTCTGGGGTCGTGGGTCCGGGGTCGTGGGTCCGGGGTCATGGGTCCGGGGTCATGTGTCCGGGGTCCTGGGTCCGGGGTTGTGGTTCCGGGGTCCTGGGTCCGGGGTCATGGGTCTGGGCTCATGGGTCTGGTGTCATGGGTCTGGGTTCATGGGTCTGGGGTCATGGGTCTGGGGTCATGGGTCTGGGGTCATGGGTCCGGGGTCATGGGTCCGTGGTCCTGTCTCCGGGGTCATGGGTCTGGGGTAATGGGTCTGGGGTCATGGGTCTCGGGTCATGGGTCTGGGGTCGTGGGTCCGGGTTCGTGGGTCCGGGGTCCTGGGTCCGGGGTCGTGGGTCCGGGGTCGTGGGTCTGGGGTCGTGGGTCTGGGGTCGTGGGTCTGGGGTCATGGGTCTGGGGTCATGGGTCTGGGGTCATGGGTCTGGGGTCATGGGTCTGGGGTCATGGGTCTGGGTTCATGGGTCTGGGTTCATGGGTCTGGGTTCATGGGTCTGGGGTCATGGGCCTGGGGTCATGGGTCTGGGGTCATGGGTCTGGGGTCATGGGTCTGGGGTCATGGGTCTGGGGTCATGGGTCTGGGGTCATGGGTCTGGGGTCATGGGTCTGGGGTCATGGGTCTGGGGTCATGGGTCTGGGGTCATGGGTCTGGGGTCATGGGTCTGGGGTCATGGGTCTGGGGTCATGGGTCTGGGGTCATGGGTCTGGGGTCATGGGTCTGGGGTCATGGGTCTGGGGTCATGGGTCTGGGGTCATGGGTCTGGGGTCCTGGGTCCGGGGTCGTGGGTCCGGGGTCGTGGGTCTGGGGTCGTGGGTCTGGGGTCGTGGGTCTGGGGTCATGGGTCTGGGTTCATGGGTCTGGGGTCATGGGTCTGGGGTCATGGGTCTGGGGTCATGGGTCTGGGTTCATGGGTCTGGGTTCATGGGTCTGGGTTCATGGGTCTGGGGTCATGGGCCTGGGGTCATGGGTCTGGGGTCATGGGTCTGGGGTCATGGGTCCGGGGTCATGGGTCCGGGGTCATGGGTCCGGGGTCATGGGTCCGGGGTCATGGGTCCGGGGTCATGGGTCCAGGGGTCATGGGTCCGGGGTCATGGGTCCGGGGTCATGGGTCCGGGGTCATGGGTCCGGGGTCATGGGTCCGGGGTCATGGGTCCTGGGTCATGGGTCTGGGGTAATGGGTCTGGGGTCATGGGTCTCGGGTCATGGGTCTGGGGTCGTGGGTCCGGGGTCGTGGGTCCGGGGTCATGGGTCCGGGGTCATGTGTCCGGGGTCCTGGGTCCGGGGTTGTGGTTCCGGGGTCCTGGGTCCGGGGTCATGGGTCCGGGGTCATGGGTCCGGCGTCATGGGTCCGGGGTCATGGGTCCGGTGTCATGGGTCCGGGGTCGTGGGTCCGGGGTCGTGGGTCCGGGGTCGTGGGTCTGGGGTCATGGGTCTGGGGTCATGGGTCTGGGGTCGTGGGTCTGGGGTCATGGGTCTGGGGTCATGGGTCTGGGGTCATGGGTCTGGGGTCATGGGTCTGGGGTCATGGGTCTGGGGTCATGGGTCTGGGGTCATGGGTCTGGGGTCATGGGTCTGGGGTCATGGGTCTGGGGTCATGGGTCTGGGGTCATGGGTCTGGGGTCATGGGTCTGGGGTCATGGGTCTGGGGTCATGGGTCTGGGGTCATGGGTCTGGGGTCATGGGTCTGGGGTCATGGGTCTGGGGTCATGGGTCTGGGGTCATGGGTCTGGGGTCATGGGTCTGGGGTCATGGGTCTGGGGTCATGGGTCTGGGGTCATGGGTCTGGGGTCATGGGTCTGGGGTCATGGGTCTGGGGTCATGGGTCTGGGGTCATGGGTCTGGGGTCATGGGTCTGGGGTCTTGGGTCTGGGGTCGTCGGTCCGGGGTCGTGGGTCCGGGGTCGTGGGTCCGGGGTCGTGGGTCCGGGGTCGTGGGTCCGGGGTCATGGGTCCGGGGTCATGTGTCCGGGGTCCTGGGTCCGGGGTCATGGGTCCGGGGTCATGGGTCCGGGGTCATGGGTCCGGGGTCATGGGTCCGGGGTCATGGGTCCGGGGTCATGGGTCCGGGGTCATGGGTCCGGGGTCATGGGTCCGGGGTCATGGGTCCGGGGTCATGGGTCCGGGGTCATGGGTCCGGGGTCATGGGTCCGGGGTCATGGGTCCGGGGTCATGGGTCCGGGGTCATGGGTCCGGGGTCGTGGGTCCGGGGTCGTGGGTCCGGGGTCGTGGGTCCGGGGTCGTGGGTCCGGGGTCGTGGGTCCGGGGTCGTGGGTCCGGGGTCGTGGGTCCGGGGTCATGGGTCTGGGGTCGTGGGTCCGGGGTCGTGGGTCCGGGGTCGTGGGTCCGGGGTCGTGGGTCCGGGGTCGTGGGTCCGGGGTCGTGGGTCCGGGGTCGTGGGTCCGGGGTCGTGGGTCCGGGGTCGTGGGTCCGTGGTCGTGGGTCCGGGGTCCTGGGTCCGGGGTCATGGGTCCGTGGTAATGGGTCCGGGGTCATGGGTCCGGGGTCATGGGTCCGGGGTCATGGGTCCGGGGTCATGGGTCCGGGGTCATGGGTCCGGGGTCATGGGTCCGGGGTCATGGGTCCGGGGTCATGGGTCCGGGGTCATGGGTCCGGGGTCATGGGTCCGGGGTCATGGGTCCGGGGTCATGGGTCCGGGGTCATGGGTCCGGGGTCATGGGTCCGGGGTCATGGGTCCGGGGTCATGGGTCCGGTGTCATGGGTCCGGGGTCATGGGTCCGGGGTCATGGGTCCGGGGTCATGGGTCCGGGGTCATGGGTCCGGGGTCATGGGTCCGGGGTCATGGGTCCAGGGGTCATGGGTCCGGGGTCATGGGTCCGGGGTCATGGGTCCGGGGTCATGGGTCCGGGGTCATGGGTCCGGGGTCATGGGTCCTGGGTCATGGGTCTGGGGTAATGGGTCTGGGGTCATGGGTCTCGGGTCATGGGTCTGGGGTCGTGGGTCCGGGGTCGTGGGTCCGGGGTCATGGGTCCGGGGTCATGTGTCCGGAGTCCTGGGTCCGGGGTTGTGGTTCCGGGGTCCTGGGTCCGGGGTCATGGGTCCGGGGTCATGGGTCCGGTGTCATGGGTCCGGGGTCGTGGGTCCGGGGTCGTGGGTCTGGGGTCGTGGGTCTGGGGTCATGGGTCTGGGGTCATGGGTCTGGGGTCGTGGGTCTGGGGTCATGGGTCTGGGGTCATGGGTCTGGGGTCATGGGTCTGGGGTCATGGGTCTGGGGTCATGGGTCTGGGGTCATGGGTCTGGGGTCATGGGTCTGGGGTCATGGGTCTGGGGTCATGGGCCCGTGGTCCTGTCTCCGGGGTCATGGGTCTGGGGTAATGGGTCTGGGGTCATGGGTCTCGGGTCATGGGTCCGGGGTCATGGGTCCGGGGTCATGGGTCCGGGGTCATGGGTCTGGGGTCATTGGTCTGGGGTCATGGGTCTGGGGTCATGGGTCCGGTGTCATGTGTCCGTTGTCATGGGACCGGGGTCATGGGACCGGGGTCATGGGTCCGGGGTCATGGGTCCGGGGTCCTGGGTCCGGGGTCCGGGGTCCGGGGTCATGGGTCCGTGGTCCTGTCTCCGGGGTCATGGGTCTGGGGTAATGGGTCTAGGGTCATGGGTCTCGGGTCATGGGTCTGGGGTCGTGGGTCCGGGGTCGTGGGTCCGGGGTCATGGGTCCGGGGTCATGTGTCCGGGGTCCTGGGTCCGGGGTTGTGGTTCCGGGGTCCTGGGTCCGGGGTCATGGGTCTGGGCTCATGGGTCTGGGGTCATGGGTCTGGGTTCATGGGTCTGGGGTTATGGGTCTGGGGTCATGGGTCTGGGGTCATGGGTCCGGGGTCATGGGTCCGTGGTCCTGTCTCCGGGGTCATGGGTCTGGGGTAATGGGTCTGGGGTCATGGGTCTCGGGTCATGGGTCTGGGGTCGTGGGTCCGGGTTCGTGGGTCCGGGGTCCTGGGTCCGGGGTCGTGGGTCCGGGGTCGTGGGTCTGGGGTCGTGGGTCTGGGGTCGTGGGTCTGGGGTCATGGGTCTGGGGTCATGGGTCTGGGGTCATGGGTCTGGGGTCATGGGTCTGGGGTCATGGGTCTGGGTTCATGGGTCTGGGTTCATGGGTCTGGGTTCATGGGTCTGGGGTCATGGGCCTGGGGTCATGGGTCTGGGGTCATGGGTCTGGGGTCATGGGTCTGGGGTCATGGGTCTGGGGTCATGGGTCTGGGGTCATGGGTCTGGGGTCATGGGTCTGGGGTCATGGGTCTGGGGTCATGGGTCTGGGGTCATGGGTCTGGGGTCATGGGTCTGGGGTCATGGGTCTGGGGTCATGGGTCTGGGGTCATGGGTCTGGGGTCATGGGTCTGGGGTCATGGGTCTGGGGTCATGGGTCTGGGGTCATGGGTCTGGGGTCATGGGTCTGGGGTCATGGGTCTGGGGTCATGGGTCTGGGGTCATGGGTCTGGGGTCATGGGTCTGGGGTCATGGGTCTGGGGTCTTGGGTCTGGGGTCGTCGGTCCGGGGTCGTGGGTCCGGGGTCGTGGGTCCGGGGTCGTGGGTCCGGGGTCGTGGGTCCGGGGTCATGGGTCCGGGGTCATGTGTCCGGGGTCCTGGGTCCGGGGTCATGGGTCCGGGGTCATGGGTCCGGGGTCATGGGTCCGGGGTCATGGGCCCGGGGTCATGGGTCCGGGGTCATGGGTCCGGGGTCATGGGTCCGGGGTCATGGGTCCGGGGTCATGGGTCCGGGGTCATGGGTCCGGGGTCATGGGTCCGGGGTCATGGGTCCGGGGTCATGGGTCCGGGGTCATGGGTCCGGGGTCATGGGTCCGGGGTCATGGGTCCGGGGTCATGGGTCCGGGGTCATGGGTCCGGGGTCATGGGTCCGGGGTCATGGGTCCGGTGTCATGGGTCCGGGGTCATGGGTCCGGGGTCATGGGTCCGGGGTCATGGGTCCGGGGTCATGGGTCCGGGGTCATGGGTCCGGGGTCATGGGTCCAGGGGTCATGGGTCCGGGGTCATGGGTCCGGGGTCATGGGTCCGGGGTCATGGGTCCGGGGTCATGGGTCCTGGGTCATGGGTCTGGGGTAATGGGTCTGGGGTCATGGGTCTCGGGTCATGGGTCTGGGGTCGTGGGTCCGGGGTCGTGGGTCCGGGGTCATGGGTCCGGGGTCATGTGTCCGGGGTCCTGGGTCCGGAGTTGTGGTTCCGGGGTCCTGGGTCCGGGGTCATGGGTCCGGGGTCATGGGTCCGGTGTCATGGGTCCGGGGTCGTGGGTCCGGGGTCGTGGGTCTGGGGTCGTGGGTCTGGGGTCATGGGTCTGGGGTAATGAGTCTGGGGTCATGGGTCTCGGGTCATGGGTCTGGGGTCGTGGGTCCGGGGTCGTGGGTCCGGGGTCATGGGTCCGGGGTCATGTGTCCGGGGTCCTGGGTCCGGGGTTGTGGTTCCGGGGTCCTGGGTCCGGGGTCATGTGTCCGGGGTCATGGGTCCGGCGTCATGGGTCCGGGGTCATGGGTCCGGTGTCATGGGTCCGTGGTAATGGGTCCGGGGTCATGGGTCCGGGGTCATGGGTCTGGGGTCATGGGTCTGGGGTCATGGGTCTGGGGTCGTGGGTCTGGGGTCATGGGTCTGGGGTCATGGGTCTGGGGTCATGGGTCTGGGGTCATGGGTCCGGGGTCATGGGTCCGGGGTCATGGGTCCGGGGTCATGGGTCCGGGGTCATGGGTCCGGGGTCATGGGTCCGGGGTCATGGGTCCTGGGTCATGGGTCCGGGGTCATGGGTCCGGGGTCATGGGTCCGGGGTCATGGGTCCGGGGTCATGGGTCCGGGGTCATGGGTCCGGGGTCATGGGTCCGGGGTCATGGGTCCGGGGTCATGGGTCCGGGGTCATGGGTCCGGGGTCATGGGTCCGGGGTCATGGGTCCGGGGTCATGGGTCCGGGGTCATGGGTCCGGGGTCATGGGTCTGGGGTCTTGGGTCTGGGGTCGTGGGTCTGGGGTCGTGGGTCCGGGGTCGTGGGTCCGGGGTCATGGGTCCGGGGTCATGGGTCCGGGGTCATGGGTCCGGGGTCATGGGTCCGGGGTCATGGGTCCGGGGTCATGGGTCCGGGGTCATGGGTCCGGGGTCATGGGTCCGGGGTCATGGGTCTGGGGTCATGGGTCTGGGGTCATGGGTCTGGGTTCATGGGTCTGGGGTCATGGGTCTGGGGTCATGGTTCTGGGGTCATGGGTCTGGGGTCATGGGTCTGGGGTCATGGGTCTGGGGTCATGGGTCTGGGGTCATGGGTCTGGGGTCATGGGTCTGGGGTCATGGGTCTGGGGTCATGGGTCTGGGGTCATGGGTCTGGGGTCATGGGTCTGGGGTCATGGGTCTGGGGTCATGGGTCCGTGGTCCTGTCTCCGGGGTCATGGGTCTGGGGTAATGGGTCTGGGGTCATGGGTCTCGGGTCATGGGTCTGGGGTCGTGGGTACGGGGTCGTGGGTCCGGGGTCATGGGTCCGGGGTCATGTGTCCGGGGTCCTGGGTCCGGGGTTGTGGTTCCGGGGTCCTGGGTCCGGGGTCATGGGTCCGGGGTCATGGGTCCGGGGTCATGGGTCCGGCGTCATGGGTCCGGGGTCATGGGTCCGGTGTCATGGGTCCGGGGTCGTGGGTCCGGGGTCATGGGTCCGTGGTAATGGGTCCGGGGTCATGGGTCCGGGGTCATGGGTCTGGGGTCATGGGTCTGGGGTCTTTTGTCCGGGGTCATGGGTCCGGGGTCATGGGTCCGGGGTCATGGGTCCGGGGTCATGGGTCCGGGGTCATGGGTCCGGGGTCATGGGTCCGGGGTCATGGGTCCGGGGTCATGGGTCCGGGGTCATGGGTCCGGGGTCATGGGTCCGGGGTCATGGGTCCGGGGTCATGGGTCCGGGGTCATGGGTCCGGGGTCATGGGTCCGGGGTCATGGGTCCGGGGTCATGGGTCTGGGGTCATTGGTCTGGGGTCATGGGTCTGGGGTCATGGGTCCGGTGTCATGTGTCCGTTGTCATGGGACCGGGGTCATGGGACCGGGGTCATGGGTCCGGGGTCATGGGTCCGGGGTCCTGGGTCCGGGGTCCGGGGTCCGGGGTCATGGGTCCGTGGTCCTGTCTCCGGGGTCATGGGTCTGGGGTAATGGGTCTGGGGTCATGGGTCTCGGGTCATGGGTCTGGGGTCGTGGGTCCGGGTTCGTGGGTCCGGGGTCCTGGGTCCGGGGTCGTGGGTCCGGGGTCGTGGGTCTGGGGTCGTGGGTCTGGGGTCGTGGGTCTGGGGTCATGGGTCTGGGGTCATGGGTCTGGGGTCATGGGTCTGGGTTCATGGGTCTGGGTTCATGGGTCTGGGTTCATGGGTCTGGGTTCATGGGTCTGGGTTCATGGGTCTGGGTTCATGGGTCTGGGGTCATGGGTCTGGGGTCATGGGTCTGGGGTCATGGGTCTGGGGTCATGGGTCTGGGGTCATGGGTCTGGGGTCATGGGTCTGGGGTCATGGGTCTGGGGTCATGGGTCTGGGGTCATGGGTCTGGGGTCATGGGTCTGGGGTCATGGGTCTGGGGTCATGGGTCTGGGGTCATGGGTCTGGGGTCATGGGTCTGGGGTCATGGGTCTGGGGTCATGGGTCTGGGGTCATGGGTCTGGGGTCATGGGTCTGGGGTCTTGGGTCTGGGGTCGTGGGTCTGGGGTCGTGGGTCCGGGGTCGTGGGTCCGGGGTCGTGGGTCCGGGGTCGTGGGTCCGGGGTCATGGGTCCGGGGTCATGTGTCCGGGGTCCTGGGTCCGGGGTCATGGGTCCGGGGTCATGGGTCCGGGGTCATGGGTCCGGGGTCATGGGTCCGGGGTCATGGGTCCGGGGTCATGGGTCCGGGGTCATGGGTCCGGGGTCATGGGTCCGGGGTCATGGGTCCGGGGTCATGGGTCCGGGGTCATGGGTCCGGGGTCATGGGTCCGGGGTCGTGGGTCCGGGGTCGTGGGTCCGGGGTCGTGGGTCCGGGGTCGTGGGTCCGGGGTCGTGGGTCCGGGGTCGTGGGTCCGGGGTCGTGGGTCCGGGGTCGTGGGTCCGGGGTCGTGGGTCCGGGGTCGTGGGTCCGGGGTCGTGGGTCCGGGGTCGTGTGTCCGTGGTCGTGGGTCCGGGGTCATGGGTCTGGGGTCGTGGGTCCGGGGTCGTGGGTCCGGGGTCGTGAGTCCGGGGTCGTGGGTCCGGGGTCATGGGTCCGGGGTCATGGGT
The DNA here is from genome assembly GCA_944738655.2 of Andrena hattorfiana. Taxonomy (NCBI): domain Eukaryota; kingdom Metazoa; phylum Arthropoda; class Insecta; order Hymenoptera; family Andrenidae; genus Andrena; species Andrena hattorfiana. The sequence continues at coordinate 65,118,810 of OX122889.2, forward strand.
CCGGGGTCATGGGTCCGGGGTCATGGGTCCGGGGTCATGGGTCCGGGGTCCTGGGTCCGGGGTCCGGGGTCCGGGGTCATGGGTCCGTGGTCCTGTCTCCGGGGTCATGGGTCTGGGGTAATGGGTCTGGGGTCATGGGTCTCGGGTCATGGGTCTGGGGTCGTGGGTCCGGGTTCGTGGGTCCGGGGTCCTGGGTCCGGGGTCGTGGGTCCGGGGTCGTGGGTCTGGGGTCGTGGGTCTGGGGTCGTGGGTCTGGGGTCATGGGTCTGGGGTCATGGGTCTGGGGTCATGGGTCTGGGTTCATGGGTCTGGGTTCATGGGTCTGGGTTCATGGGTCTGGGTTCATGGGTCTGGGTTCATGGGTCTGGGTTCATGGGTCTGGGGTCATGGGTCTGGGGTCATGGGTCTGGGGTCATGGGTCTGGGGTCATGGGTCTTGGGGTCATGGGTCTGGGGTCATGGGTCTGGGGTCATGGGTCTGGGGTCATGGGTCTGGGGTCATGGGTCTGGGGTCATGGGTCTGGGGTCATGGGTCTGGGGTCATGGGTCTGGGGTCATGGGTCTGGGGTCATGGGTCTGGGGTCATGGGTCTGGGGTCATGGGTCTGGGGTCATGGGTCTGGGGTCATGGGTCTGGGGTCTTGGGTCTGGGGTCGTGGGTCTGGGGTCGTGGGTCCGGGGTCGTGGGTCCGGGGTCGTGGGTCCGGGGTCGTGGGTCCGGGGTCGTGGGTCCGGGGTCATGGGTCCGGGGTCATGTGTCCGGGGTCCTGGGTCCGGGGTCATGGGTCCGGGGTCATGGGTCCGGGGTCATGGGTCCGGGGTCATGGGTCCGGGGTCATGGGTCCGGGGTCATGGGTCCGGGGTCATGGGTCCGGGGTCATGGGTCCGGGGTCATGGGTCCGGGGTCATGGGTCCTGGGTCATGGGTCTGGGGTAATGGGTCTGGGGTCATGGGTCTCGGGTCATGGGTCTGGGGTCGTGGGTCCGGGGTCGTGGGTCCGGGGTCATGGGTCCGGGGTCATGTGTCCGGGGTCCTGGGTCCGGGGTTGTGGTTCCGGGGTCCTGGGTCCGGGGTCGTGGGTCCGGGGTCGTGGGTCCGGGGTCGTGGGTCCGGGGTCGTGGGTCCGGGGTCGTGGGTCCGGGGTCGTGGGTCCGGGGTCGTGGGTCCGGGGTCGTGGGTCCGGGGTCGTGGGTCCGGGGTCGTGGGTCCGGGGTCGTGGGTCCGTGGTCGTGGGTCCGGGGTCATGGGTCTGGGGTCGTGGGTCCGGGGTCGTGGGTCCGGGGTCGTGGGTCCGGGGTCGTGGGTCCGGGGTCGTGGGTCCGGGGTCGTGGGTCCGGGGTCGTGGGTCCGGGGTCGTGGGTCCGGGGTCGTGGGTCCGGGGTCGTGGGTCCGTGGTCGTGGGTCCGGGGTCCTGGGTCCGGGGTCATGGGTCCGTGGTAATGGGTCCGGGGTCATGGGTCTGGGGTCATGGGTCCGGGGTCATGGGTCCGGGGTCATGGGTCCGGGGTCATGGGTCCGGGGTCATGGGTCCGGGGTCATGGGTCCGGTGTCATGGGTCCGGGGTCATGGGTCCGGGGTCATGGGTCCGGGGTCATGGGTCCGGGGTCATGGGTCCGGGGTCATGGGTCCGGGGTCATGGGTCCAGGGGTCATGGGTCCGGGGTCATGGGTCCGGGGTCATGGGTCCGGGGTCATGGGTCCGGGGTCATGGGTCCGGGGTCATGGGTCCTGGGTCATGGGTCTGGGGTAATGGGTCTGGGGTCATGGGTCTCGGGTCATGGGTCTGGGGTCGTGGGTCCGGGGTCGTGGGTCCGGGGTCATGGGTCCGGGGTCATGTGTCCGGGGTCCTGGGTCCGGGGTTGTGGTTCCGGGGTCCTGGGTCCGGGGTCATGGGTCCGGGGTCATGGGTCCGGCGTCATGGGTCCGGGGTCATGGGTCCGGTGTCATGGGTCCGGGGTCGTGGGTCCGGGGTCGTGGGTCTGGGGTCGTGGGTCTGGGGTCATGGGTCTGGGGTCATGGGTCTGGGGTCATGGGTCTGGGGTCGTGGGTCTGGGGTCATGGGTCTGGGGTCATGGGTCTGGGGTCATGGGTCTGGGGTCATGGGTCTGGGGTCATGGGTCTGGGGTCATGGGCCCGTGGTCCTGTCTCCGGGGTCATGGGTCTGGGGTAATGGGTCTGGGGTCATGGGTCTCGGGTCATGGGTCTGGGGTCGTGGGTCCGGGGTCGTGGGTCCGGGGTCATGGGTCCGGGGTCATGTGTCCGGGGTCCTGGGTCCGGGGTTGTGGTTCCGGGGTCCTGGGTCCGGGGTCATGGGTCCGGGGTCATGGGTCCGGCGTCATGTGTCCGGGGTCATGGGTCCGGTGTCATGGGTCCGGGGTCGTGGGTCCGGGGTCATGGGTCCGTGGTAATGGGTCCGGGGTCATGGGTCTGGAGTCATTGGTCTGGGGTCATGGGTCTGGGGTCATGGGTCCGGTGTCTTGTGTCCGTTGTCATGGGACCGGGGTCATGGGACCGGGGTCATGGGTCCGGGGTCATGGGTCCGGGGTCCTGGGTCCGGGGTCCTGGGTCCGGGGTCATGGGTCCGTGGTCCTGTCTCCGCGGTCATGGGTCTGGGGTAATGGGTCTGGGGTCATGGGTCTCGGGTCATGGGTCTGGGGTCGTGGGTCCGGGGTCATGGGTCCGGGGTCATGTGTCCGGGGTCCTGGGTCCGGGGTTGTGGTTCCGGGGTCCTGGGTCCGGGGTCATGTGTCCGGGGTCATGGGTCCGGCGTCATGGGTCCGGGGTCATGGGTCCGGTGTCATGGGTCCGGGGTCGTGGGTCCGGGGTCGTGGGTCTGGGGTCGTGGGTCTGGTGTCATGGGTCTGGGGTCATGGGTCTGGGGTCATGGGTCTGGGGTCATGGGTCTGGGGTCATGGGTCTGGGGTCATGGGTCTGGGGTCATGGGTCTGGGGTCATGGGTCTGGGGTCATGGGTCTGGGGTCATGGGTCTGGGGTCATGGGTCTGGGGTCATGGGTCTGGGGTCATGGGTCTGGGGTCATGGGTCTGGGGTCATGGGTCTGGGGTCATGGGTCTGGGGTCATGGGTCTGGGGTCGTGGGTCTGGGGTCGTGGGTCTGGGGTCGTGGGTCTGGGGTCATGGGTCTGGGGTCATGGGTCTGGGGTCATGGGTCTGGGATCATGGGTCTGGGGTCATGGGTCTGGGGTTGTGGGTCTGGGGTCGTGGGTCTGGGGTCGTGGGTCTGGGGTCGTGGGTCTGGGGTCGTGGGTCTGGGGTCGTGGGTCTGGGGTCGTGGGTCTGGGGTCGTGGGTCTGGGGTCGTGGGTCTGGGGTCGTGGGTCTGGGGTCATGGGTCCTGGGTCATGGGTCCGGGGTCATGGGTCCGGGGTCATGGGTCCGGGGTCATGGGTCCGGGGTCATGGGTCCGGGGTCATGGGTCCGGGGTCATGGGTCCGGGGTCATGGGTCCGGGGTCATGGGTCCGGGGTCATGGGTCCGGGGTCATGGGTCCGGGGTCATGGGTCCGGGGTCATGGGTCCGGGGTCATGGGTCCGGGGTCATGGGTCCGGGGTCATGGGTCCGGGGTCATGGGTCCGGGGTCATGGGTCCGGGGTCATGGGTCCGGGGTCATGGGTCCGGGGTCATGGGTCCGGGGTCATGCGTCCGGGGTCATGGGTCCGGGGTCATGGGTCCGGGGTCATGGGTCCGGGGTCATGGGTCTGGGGTCATGGGTCTGGGGTCATGGGTCTGGGGTCATGGGTCTGGGGTTATGGGTCTGGGGTCATGGGTCTGGGGTCATGGGTCTGGGGTCATGGGTCTGGGGTCATGGGTCTGGGGTCATGGGTCTGGGGTCATGGGTCTGGGGTCATGGGTCTGGGGTCATGGGTCTGGGGTCATGGGTCTGGGGTCATGGGTCTGGGGTCTTGGGTCTGGGGTCGTGGGTCTGGGGTCGTGGGTCTCGGGTCATGGGTCTGGGGTCGTGGGTCTGGGGTCGTGGGTCTGGGGTCGTGGGTCTGTGGTCATGGGTCTGGGGTCATGGGTCTGGGGTCATGGGTCCGTGGTCCTGTCTCCGGGGTCATGGGTCTGGGGTAATGGGTCTGGGGTCATGGGTCTCGGGTCATGGGTCTGGGGTCGTGGGTTCGGGTTCGTGGGTCCGGGGTCCTGGGTCCGGGGTCGTGGGTCCGGGGTCGTGGGTCTGGGGTCGTGGGTCTGGGGTCATGGGTCTGGGGTCATGGGTCCGGGGTCATGGGTCCGGGGTCATGGGTCCGGGGTCATGGGTCCGGGGTCATGGGTCCGGGGTCATGGGTCCGGGGTCATGGGTCCGGGGTCATGGGTCCGGGGTCATGGGTCCGGGGTCATGGGTCCGGGGTCATGGGTCCGGGGTCATGGGTCCGGGGTCATGGGTCCGGGGTCATGGGTCCGGGGTCATGGGTCCGGGGTCGTGGGTCCGGGGTCGTGGGTCCGGGGTCATGGGTCCGGGGTCATGGGTCCGGGGTCATGGGTCCGGGCTCATGGGTCCGGGGTCATGGGTCCGGCGTCATGGGTCCGGGGTCATGGGTCCGGGGTCATGGGTCCGGGGTCATGGGTCCGGGGTCATGGGTCCGGGGTCATGGGTCCGGGGTCATGGGTCCGGGGTCATGGGTCCGGGGTCATGGGTCCGGGGTCATGGGTCTGGGGTCATGGGTCTGGGGTCATGGGTCTGGGGTCATGGGTCTGGGGTCATGGGTCTGGGGTCTTGGGTCTGGGGTCGTGGGTCTGGGGTCGTGGGTCTGGGGTCGTGGGTCCGGGGTCGTGGGTCCGGGGTCGTGGGTCCGGGGTCATGGGTCCGGGGTCATGTGTCCGGGGTCCTGGGTCCGGGGTCATGGGTCCGGGGTCATGGGTCCGGGGTCATGGGTCCGGGGTCATGGGTCCGTGGTAATGGGTCCGGGGTCATGGGTCCGGGGTCATGGGTCCGGGGTCATGGGTCCGGGGTCATGGGTCCGGGGTCATGGGTCCGGGGTCATGGGTCCGGGGTCATGGGTCCGGGGTCATGGGTCCGGGGTCATGGGTCCGGGGTCATGTGTCCGGGGTCATGGGTCCGGCGTCATGGGTCCGGGGTCATGGGTCCGGTGTCATGGGTCCGGTGTCATGGGTCCGGGGTCGTGGGTCCGGGGTTGTGGGTCTGGGGTCGTGGGTCTGGGGTCATGGGTCTGGGGTCATGGGTCTGGGGTCATGGGTATGGGGTCATGGGTCTGGGGTCATGGGTCTGGGGTCATGGGTCTGGGGTCATGGGTCTGGGGTCATGGGTCTGGGGTCATGGGTCTGGGGTCATGGGTCTGGGGTCATGGGTCTGGGGTCATGGGTCTGGGGTCATGGGTCTGGGGTCATGGGTCTGGGGTCGTGGGTCTGGGGTCGTGGGTCTGGGGTCGTGGGTCTGGGGTCGTGGGTCTGGGGTCGTGGGTCTGGGGTCGTGGGTCTGGGGTCATGGGTCTGGGGTCATGGGTCTGGGATCATGGGTCTGGGGTCATGGGTCTGGGGTCGTGGGTCTGGGGTCGTGGGTCTGGGGTCGTGGGTCTGGGGTCGTGGGTCTGGGGTCGTGGGTCTGGGGTCGTGGGTCTGGGGTCGTGGGTCTGGGGTCGTGGGTCCGGGGTCATGGGTCCGTGGTAATGGGTCCGGGGTCATGGGTCCGGGGTCATGGGTCCGGGGTCATGGGTCCGGGGTCATGGGTCCGGGGTCATGGGTCCGGGGTCATGGGTCCGGGGTCATGGGTCCGGGGTCATGGGTCCGGGGTCATGGGTCCGGGGTCATGGGTCCGGGGTCATGGGTCCGGGGTCATGGGTCTGGGGTCATGGGTCTGGGGTCATGGGTCTGGGGTCATGGGTCTGGGGCCTTGGGTCTGGGGTCGTGGGTCTGGGGTCGTGGGTCTGGGGTCGTGGGTCTGGGGTCGTGGGTCTGGGGTCATGGGTCTGGGGTCATGGGTCTGGGATCATGGGTCCGGGGTCGTGGGTCCGGGGTCGTGGGTCCGGGGTCGTGGGTCCGGGGTCGTGGGTCCGGGGTCGTGGGTCCGGGGTCGTGGGTCCGGGGTCGTGGGTCCGGGGTCGTGTGTCCGTGGTCGTGGGACCGGGGTCATGGGTCTGGGGTCGTGGGTCCGGGGTCGTGGGTCCGGGGTCGTGAGTCCGGGGTCGTGGGTCCGGGGTCATGGGTCCGGGGTCATGGGTCCGGGGTCATGGGTCCGGGGTCATGGGTCCGGGGTCATGGGTCCGGGGTCATGGGTCCGGGGTCATGGGTCCGGGGTCATGGGTCCGGGGTCATGGGTCCGGGGTCATGGGTCCGGGGTCATGGGTCCGGTGTCATGGGTCCGGGGTCATGGGTCCGGGGTCATGGGTCTGGGGTCATTGGTCTGGGGTCATGGGTCTGGGGTCATGGGTCCGGTGTCATGTGTCCGTTGTCATGGGACCGGGGTCATGGGACCGGGGTCATGGGTCCGGGGTCATGGGTCCGGGGTCCTGGGTCCGGGGTCCGGGGTCCGGGGTCATGGGTCCGTGGTCCTGTCTCCGGGGTCATGGGTCTGGGGTAATGGGTCTGGGGTCATGGGTCTCGGGTCATGGGTCTGGGGTCGTGGGTCCGGGTTCGTGGGTCCGGGGTCCTGGGTCCGGGGTCGTGGGTCCGGGGTCGTGGGTCTGGGGTCGTGGGTCTGGGGTCGTGGGTCTGGGGTCATGGGTCTGGGGTCATGGGTCTGGGGTCATGGGTCTGGGTTCATGGGTCTGGGTTCATGGGTCTGGGTTCATGGGTCTGGGTTCATGGGTCTGGGTTCATGGGTCTGGGTTCATGGGTCTGGGGTCATGGGTCTGGGGTCATGGGTCTGGGGTCATGGGTCTGGGGTCATGGGTCTGGGGTCATGGGTCTGGGGTCATGGGTCTGGGGTCATGGGTCTGGGGTCATGGGTCTGGGGTCATGGGTCTGGGGTCATGGGTCTGGGGTCATGGGTCTGGGGTCATGGGTCTGGGGTCATGGGTCTGGGGTCATGGGTCTGGGGTCATGGGTCTGGGGTCATGGGTCTGGGGTCATGGGTCTGGGGTCATGGGTCTGGGGTCATGGGTCTGGGGTCTTGGGTCTGGGGTCGTGGGTCTGGGGTCGTGGGTCCGGGGTCGTGGGTCCGGGGTCGTGGGTCCGGGGTCGTGGGTCCGGGGTCGTGGGTCCGGGGTCATGGGTCCGGGGTCATGTGTCCGGGGTCCTGGGTCCGGGGTCATGGGTCCGGGGTCATGGGTCCGGGGTCATGGGTCCGGGGTCATGGGTCCGGGGTCATGGGTCCGGGGTCATGGGTCCGGGGTCATGGGTCCGGGGTCATGGGTCCGGGGTCATGGGTCCGGGGTCATGGGTCCTGGGTCATGGGTCTGGGGTAATGGGTCTGGGGTCATGGGTCTCGGGTCATGGGTCTGGGGTCGTGGGTCCGGGGTCGTGGGTCCGGGGTCATGGGTCCGGGGTCATGTGTCCGGGGTCCTGGGTCCGGGGTTGTGGTTCCGGGGTCCTGGGTCCGGGGTCGTGGGTCCGGGGTCGTGGGTCCGGGGTCGTGGGTCCGGGGTCGTGGGTCCGGGGTCGTGGGTCCGGGGTCGTGGGTCCGGGGTCGTGGGTCCGGGGTCGTGGGTCCGGGGTCGTGGGTCCGGGGTCGTGGGTCCGGGGTCGTGGGTCCGTGGTCGTGGGTCCGGGGTCATGGGTCTGGGGTCGTGGGTCCGGGGTCGTGGGTCCGGGGTCGTGGGTCCGGGGTCGTGGGTCCGGGGTCGTGGGTCCGGGGTCGTGGGTCCGGGGTCGTGGGTCCGGGGTCGTGGGTCCGGGGTCGTGGGTCCGGGGTCGTGGGTCCGTGGTCGTGGGTCCGGGGTCCTGGGTCCGGGGTCATGGGTCCGTGGTAATGGGTCCGGGGTCATGGGTCTGGGGTCATGGGTCCGGGGTCATGGGTCCGGGGTCATGGGTCCGGGGTCATGGGTCCGGGGTCATGGGTCCGGGGTCATGGGTCCGGTGTCATGGGTCCGGGGTCATGGGTCCGGGGTCATGGGTCCGGGGTCATGGGTCCGGGGTCATGGGTCCGGGGTCATGGGTCCGGGGTCATGGGTCCAGGGGTCATGGGTCCGGGGTCATGGGTCCGGGGTCATGGGTCCGGGGTCATGGGTCCGGGGTCATGGGTCCGGGGTCATGGGTCCTGGGTCATGGGTCTGGGGTAATGGGTCTGGGGTCATGGGTCTCGGGTCATGGGTCTGGGGTCGTGGGTCCGGGGTCGTGGGTCCGGGGTCATGGGTCCGGGGTCATGTGTCCGGGGTCCTGGGTCCGGGGTTGTGGTTCCGGGGTCCTGGGTCCGGGGTCATGGGTCCGGGGTCATGGGTCCGGCGTCATGGGTCCGGGGTCATGGGTCCGGTGTCATGGGTCCGGGGTCGTGGGTCCGGGGTCGTGGGTCTGGGGTCGTGGGTCTGGGGTCATGGGTCTGGGGTCATGGGTCTGGGGTCATGGGTCTGGGGTCGTGGGTCTGGGGTCATGGGTCTGGGGTCATGGGTCTGGGGTCATGGGTCTGGGGTCATGGGTCTGGGGTCATGGGTCTGGGGTCATGGGCCCGTGGTCCTGTCTCCGGGGTCATGGGTCTGGGGTAATGGGTCTGGGGTCATGGGTCTCGGGTCATGGGTCTGGGGTCGTGGGTCCGGGGTCGTGGGTCTGGGGTCATGGGTCTGGGGTCATGGGTCTGGGGTCATGGGTCTGGGGTTATGGGTCTGGGGTCATGGGTCTGGGGTCATGGGTCTGGGGTCATGGGTCTGGGGTCATGGGTCTGGGGTCATGGGTCTGGGGTCATGGGTCTGGGGTCATGGGTCTGGGGTCATGGGTCTGGGGTCATGGGTCTGGGGTCATGGGTCTGGGGTCTTGGGTCTGGGGTCGTGGGTCTGGGGTCGTGGGTCTCGGGTCATGGGTCTGGGGTCGTGGGTCTGGGGTCGTGGGTCTGGGGTCGTGGGTCTGTGGTCATGGGTCTGGGGTCATGGGTCTGGGGTCATGGGTCCGTGGTCCTGTCTCCGGGGTCATGGGTCTGGGGTAATGGGTCTGGGGTCATGGGTCTCGGGTCATGGGTCTGGGGTCGTGGGTTCGGGTTCGTGGGTCCGGGGTCCTGGGTCCGGGGTCGTGGGTCCGGGGTCGTGGGTCTGGGGTCGTGGGTCTGGGGTCATGGGTCTGGGGTCATGGGTCCGGGGTCATGGGTCCGGGGTCATGGGTCCGGGGTCATGGGTCCGGGGTCATGGGTCCGGGGTCATGGGTCCGGGGTCATGGGTCCGGGGTCATGGGTCCGGGGTCATGGGTCCGGGGTCATGGGTCCGGGGTCATGGGTCCGGGGTCATGGGTCCGGGGTCATGGGTCCGGGGTCATGGGTCCGGGGTCATGGGTCCGGGGTCGTGGGTCCGGGGTCGTGGGTCCGGGGTCATGGGTCCGGGGTCATGGGTCCGGGGTCATGGGTCCGGGCTCATGGGTCCGGGGTCATGGGTCCGGCGTCATGGGTCCGGGGTCATGGGTCCGGGGTCATGGGTCCGGGGTCATGGGTCCGGGGTCATGGGTCCGGGGTCATGGGTCCGGGGTCATGGGTCCGGGGTCATGGGTCCGGGGTCATGGGTCCGGGGTCATGGGTCTGGGGTCATGGGTCTGGGGTCATGGGTCTGGGGTCATGGGTCTGGGGTCATGGGTCTGGGGTCTTGGGTCTGGGGTCGTGGGTCTGGGGTCGTGGGTCTGGGGTCGTGGGTCCGGGGTCGTGGGTCCGGGGTCGTGGGTCCGGGGTCATGGGTCCGGGGTCATGTGTCCGGGGTCCTGGGTCCGGGGTCATGGGTCCGGGGTCATGGGTCCGGGGTCATGGGTCCGGGGTCATGGGTCCGTGGTAATGGGTCCGGGGTCATGGGTCCGGGGTCATGGGTCCGGGGTCATGGGTCCGGGGTCATGGGTCCGGGGTCATGGGTCCGGGGTCATGGGTCCGGGGTCATGGGTCCGGGGTCATGGGTCCGGGGTCATGGGTCCGGGGTCATGTGTCCGGGGTCATGGGTCCGGCGTCATGGGTCCGGGGTCATGGGTCCGGTGTCATGGGTCCGGTGTCATGGGTCCGGGGTCGTGGGTCCGGGGTTGTGGGTCTGGGGTCGTGGGTCTGGGGTCATGGGTCTGGGGTCATGGGTCTGGGGTCATGGGTATGGGGTCATGGGTCTGGGGTCATGGGTCTGGGGTCATGGGTCTGGGGTCATGGGTCTGGGGTCATGGGTCTGGGGTCATGGGTCTGGGGTCATGGGTCTGGGGTCATGGGTCTGGGGTCATGGGTCTGGGGTCATGGGTCTGGGGTCATGGGTCTGGGGTCGTGGGTCTGGGGTCGTGGGTCTGGGGTCGTGGGTCTGGGGTCGTGGGTCTGGGGTCGTGGGTCTGGGGTCGTGGGTCTGGGGTCATGGGTCTGGGGTCATGGGTCTGGGATCATGGGTCTGGGGTCATGGGTCTGGGGTCGTGGGTCTGGGGTCGTGGGTCTGGGGTCGTGGGTCTGGGGTCGTGGGTCTGGGGTCGTGGGTCTGGGGTCGTGGGTCTGGGGTCGTGGGTCTGGGGTCGTGGGTCCGGGGTCATGGGTCCGTGGTAATGGGTCCGGGGTCATGGGTCCGGGGTCATGGGTCCGGGGTCATGGGTCCGGGGTCATGGGTCCGGGGTCATGGGTCCGGGGTCATGGGTCCGGGGTCATGGGTCCGGGGTCATGGGTCCGGGGTCATGGGTCCGGGGTCATGGGTCCGGGGTCATGGGTCCGGGGTCATGGGTCTGGGGTCATGGGTCTGGGGTCATGGGTCTGGGGTCATGGGTCTGGGGCCTTGGGTCTGGGGTCGTGGGTCTGGGGTCGTGGGTCTGGGGTCGTGGGTCTGGGGTCGTGGGTCTGGGGTCATGGGTCTGGGGTCATGGGTCTGGGATCATGGGTCCGGGGTCGTGGGTCCGGGGTCGTGGGTCCGGGGTCGTGGGTCCGGGGTCGTGGGTCCGGGGTCGTGGGTCCGGGGTCGTGGGTCCGGGGTCGTGGGTCCGGGGTCGTGTGTCCGTGGTCGTGGGTCCGGGGTCATGGGTCTGGGGTCGTGGGTCCGGGGTCGTGGGTCCGGGGTCGTGAGTCCGGGGTCGTGGGTCCGGGGTCATGGGTCCGGGGTCATGGGTCCGGGGTCATGGGTCCGGGGTCATGGGTCCGGGGTCATGGGTCCGGGGTCATGGGTCCGGGGTCATGGGTCCGGGGTCATGGGTCCGGGGTCATGGGTCCGGGGTCATGGGTCCGGGGTCATGGGTCCGGTGTCATGGGTCCGGGGTCATGGGTCCGGGGTCATGGGTCTGGGGTCATTGGTCTGGGGTCATGGGTCTGGGGTCATGGGTCCGGTGTCATGTGTCCGTTGTCATGGGACCGGGGTCATGGGACCGGGGTCATGGGTCCGGGGTCATGGGTCCGGGGTCCTGGGTCCGGGGTCCGGGGTCCGGGGTCATGGGTCCGTGGTCCTGTCTCCGGGGTCATGGGTCTGGGGTAATGGGTCTGGGGTCATGGGTCTCGGGTCATGGGTCTGGGGTCGTGGGTCCGGGTTCGTGGGTCCGGGGTCCTGGGTCCGGGGTCGTGGGTCCGGGGTCGTGGGTCTGGGGTCGTGGGTCTGGGGTCGTGGGTCTGGGGTCATGGGTCTGGGGTCATGGGTCTGGGGTCATGGGTCTGGGTTCATGGGTCTGGGTTCATGGGTCTGGGTTCATGGGTCTGGGTTCATGGGTCTGGGTTCATGGGTCTGGGTTCATGGGTCTGGGGTCATGGGTCTGGGGTCATGGGTCTGGGGTCATGGGTCTGGGGTCATGGGTCTGGGGTCATGGGTCTGGGGTCATGGGTCTGGGGTCATGGGTCTGGGGTCATGGGTCTGGGGTCATGGGTCTGGGGTCATGGGTCTGGGGTCATGGGTCTGGGGTCATGGGTCTGGGGTCATGGGTCTGGGGTCATGGGTCTGGGGTCATGGGTCTGGGGTCATGGGTCTGGGGTCATGGGTCTGGGGTCATGGGTCTGGGGTCATGGGTCTGGGGTCTTGGGTCTGGGGTCGTGGGTCTGGGGTCGTGGGTCCGGGGTCGTGGGTCCGGGGTCGTGGGTCCGGGGTCGTGGGTCCGGGGTCGTGGGTCCGGGGTCATGGGTCCGGGGTCATGTGTCCGGGGTCCTGGGTCCGGGGTCATGGGTCCGGGGTCATGGGTCCGGGGTCATGGGTCCGGGGTCATGGGTCCGGGGTCATGGGTCCGGGGTCATGGGTCCGGGGTCATGGGTCCGGGGTCATGGGTCCGGGGTCATGGGTCCGGGGTCATGGGTCCTGGGTCATGGGTCTGGGGTAATGGGTCTGGGGTCATGGGTCTCGGGTCATGGGTCTGGGGTCGTGGGTCCGGGGTCGTGGGTCCGGGGTCATGGGTCCGGGGTCATGTGTCCGGGGTCCTGGGTCCGGGGTTGTGGTTCCGGGGTCCTGGGTCCGGGGTCGTGGGTCCGGGGTCGTGGGTCCGGGGTCGTGGGTCCGGGGTCGTGGGTCCGGGGTCGTGGGTCCGGGGTCGTGGGTCCGGGGTCGTGGGTCCGGGGTCGTGGGTCCGGGGTCGTGGGTCCGGGGTCGTGGGTCCGGGGTCGTGGGTCCGTGGTCGTGGGTCCGGGGTCATGGGTCTGGGGTCGTGGGTCCGGGGTCGTGGGTCCGGGGTCGTGGGTCCGGGGTCGTGGGTCCGGGGTCGTGGGTCCGGGGTCGTGGGTCCGGTGTCGTGGGTCCGGGGTCGTGGGTCCGGGGTCGTGGGTCCGGGGTCGTGGGTCCGTGGTCGTGGGTCCGGGGTCCTGGGTCCGGGGTCATGGGTCCGTGGTAATGGGTCCGGGGTCATGGGTCTGGGGTCATGGGTCCGGGGTCATGGGTCCGGGGTCATGGGTCCGGGGTCATGGGTCCGGGGTCATGGGTCCGGGGTCATGGGTCCGGTGTCATGGGTCCGGGGTCATGGGTCCGGGGTCATGGGTCCGGGGTCATGGGTCCGGGGTCATGGGTCCGGGGTCATGGGTCCGGGGTCATGGGTCCAGGGGTCATGGGTCCGGGGTCATGGGTCCGGGGTCATGGGTCCGGGGTCATGGGTCCGGGGTCATGGGTCCGGGGTCATGGGTCCTGGGTCATGGGTCTGGGGTAATGGGTCTGGGGTCATGGGTCTCGGGTCATGGGTCTGGGGTCGTGGGTCCGGGGTCGTGGGTCCGGGGTCATGGGTCCGGGGTCATGTGTCCGGGGTCCTGGGTCCGGGGTTGTGGTTCCGGGGTCCTGGGTCCGGGGTCATGGGTCCGGGGTCATGGGTCCGGCGTCATGGGTCCGGGGTCATGGGTCCGGTGTCATGGGTCCGGGGTCGTGGGTCCGGGGTCGTGGGTCTGGGGTCGTGGGTCTGGGGTCATGGGTCTGGGGTCATGGGTCTGGGGTCATGGGTCTGGGGTCGTGGGTCTGGGGTCATGGGTCTGGGGTCATGGGTCTGGGGTCATGGGTCTGGGGTCATGGGTCTGGGGTCATGGGTCTGGGGTCATGGGCCCGTGGTCCTGTCTCCGGGGTCATGGGTCTGGGGTAATGGGTCTGGGGTCATGGGTCTCGGGTCATGGGTCTGGGGTCGTGGGTCCGGGGTCGTGGGTCCGGGGTCATGGGTCCGGGGTCATGTGTCCGGGGTCCTGGGTCCGGGGTTGTGGTTCCGGGGTCCTGGGTCCGGGGTCATGGGTCCGGGGTCATGGGTCCGGCGTCATGTGTCCGGGGTCATGGGTCCGGTGTCATGGGTCCGGGGTCGTGGGTCCGGGGTCATGGGTCCGTGGTAATGGGTCCGGGGTCATGGGTCTGGAGTCATTGGTCTGGGGTCATGGGTCTGGGGTCATGGGTCCGGTGTCTTGTGTCCGTTGTCATGGGACCGGGGTCATGGGACCGGGGTCATGGGTCCGGGGTCATGGGTCCGGGGTCCTGGGTCCGGGGTCCTGGGTCCGGGGTCATGGGTCCGTGGTCCTGTCTCCGCGGTCATGGGTCTGGGGTAATGGGTCTGGGGTCATGGGTCTCGGGTCATGGGTCTGGGGTCGTGGGTCCGGGGTCATGGGTCCGGGGTCATGTGTCCGGGGTCCTGGGTCCGGGGTTGTGGTTCCGGGGTCCTGGGTCCGGGGTCATGTGTCCGGGGTCATGGGTCCGGCGTCATGGGTCCGGGGTCATGGGTCCGGTGTCATGGGTCCGGGGTCGTGGGTCCGGGGTCGTGGGTCTGGGGTCGTGGGTCTGGTGTCATGGGTCTGGGGTCATGGGTCTGGGGTCATGGGTCTGGGGTCATGGGTCTGGGGTCATGGGTCTGGGGTCATGGGTCTGGGGTCATGGGTCTGGGGTCATGGGTCTGGGGTCATGGGTCTGGGGTCATGGGTCTGGGGTCATGGGTCTGGGGTCATGGGTCTGGGGTCATGGGTCTGGGGTCATGGGTCTGGGGTCATGGGTCTGGGGTCATGGGTCTGGGGTCATGGGTCTGGGGTCATGGGTCTGGGGTCGTGGGTCTGGGGTCGTGGGTCTGGGGTCGTGGGTCTGGGGTCATGGGTCTGGGGTCATGGGTCTGGGGTCATGGGTCTGGGATCATGGGTCTGGGGTCATGGGTCTGGGGTTGTGGGTCTGGGGTCGTGGGTCTGGGGTCGTGGGTCTGGGGTCGTGGGTCTGGGGTCGTGGGTCTGGGGTCGTGGGTCTGGGGTCGTGGGTCTGGGGTCGTGGGTCTGGGGTCGTGGGTCTGGGGTCGTGGGTCTGGGGTCGTGGGTCTGGGGTCATGGGTCCTGGGTCATGGGTCCGGGGTCATGGGTCCGGGGTCATGGGTCCGGGGTCATGGGTCCGGGGTCATGGGTCCGGGGTCATGGGTCCGGGGTCATGGGTCCGGGGTCATGGGTCCGGGGTCATGGGTCCGGGGTCATGGGTCCGGGGTCATGGGTCCGGGGTCATGGGTCCGGGGTCATGGGTCCGGGGTCATGGGTCCGGGGTCATGGGTCCGGGGTCATGGGTCCGGGGTCATGGGTCCGGGGTCATGGGTCCGGGGTCATGGGTCCGGGGTCATGGGTCCGGGGTCATGGGTCCGGGGTCATGGGTCCGGGGTCATGGGTCCGGGGTCATGGGTCCGGGGTCATGCGTCCGGGGTCATGGGTCCGGGGTCATGGGTCCGGGGTCATGGGTCCGGGGTCATGGGTCTGGGGTCATGGGTCTGGGGTCATGGGTCTGGGGTCATGGGTCTGGGGTTATGGGTCTGGGGTCATGGGTCTGGGGTCATGGGTCTGGGGTCATGGGTCTGGGGTCATGGGTCTGGGGTCATGGGTCTGGGGTCATGGGTCTGGGGTCATGGGTCTGGGGTCATGGGTCTGGGGTCATGGGTCTGGGGTCATGGGTCTGGGGTCATGGGTCTGGGGTCTTGGGTCTGGGGTCGTGGGTCTGGGGTCGTGGGTCTCGGGTCATGGGTCTGGGGTCGTGGGTCTGGGGTCGTGGGTCTGGGGTCGTGGGTCTGTGGTCATGGGTCTGGGGTCATGGGTCTGGGGTCATGGGTCCGTGGTCCTGTCTCCGGGGTCATGGGTCTGGGGTAATGGGTCTGGGGTCATGGGTCTCGGGTCATGGGTCTGGGGTCGTGGGTTCGGGTTCGTGGGTCCGGGGTCCTGGGTCCGGGGTCGTGGGTCCGGGGTCGTGGGTCTGGGGTCGTGGGTCTGGGGTCATGGGTCTGGGGTCATGGGTCTGGGGTCATGGGTCTGGGGTCATGGGTCTGGGTTCATGGGTCTGGGTTCATGGGTCTGGGGTCATGGGTATGGGGTCATGGGTCTGGGGTCATGGGTCTGGGGTCATGGGTCTGGGGTCATGGGTCTGGGGTCATGGGTCTGGGGTCATGGGTCTGGGGTCATGGGTCTGGGGTCATGGGTCTGGGGTCATGGGTCTGGGGTCATGGGTCTGGGGTCATGGGTCTGGGGTCGTGGGTCTGGGGTCGTGGGTCCGGGGTCGTGGGTCCGGGGTCGTGGGTCCGGGGTTGTGGGTCCGGGGTCATGGGTCCGGGGTCATGTGTCCGGGGTCCTGGGTCCGGGGTCATGGGTCCGGGGTCATGGGTCCGGGGTCATGGGTCCGGGGTCATGGGTCCGGGGTCATGGGTCCGGAGTCATGGGTCCGGGGTCATGGGTCCGTGGTAATGGGTCCGGGGCCATGGGTCCGGGGTCATGGGTCCGGGGTCATGGGTCCGGGGTCATGGGTCCGGGGTCATGGGTCCGGGGTCATGGGTCCGGGGTCATGGGTCCGGGGTCATGGGTCCGGGGTCATGGGTCCGGGGTCATGGGTCCGGGGTCATGGGTCCGGGGTCATGGGTCCGGGGTCATGGGTCCGGGGTCATGGGTCCGGGGTCATGGGTCCGGGGTCATGGGTCCGGGGTCATGGGTCCGGGGTCATGGGTCCGGGGTCATGGGTCCGGGGTCATGGGTCCGGGGTCATGGGTCCGGGGTCATGGGTCCGGGGTCATGGGTCCGGGGTCATGGGTCCGGGGTCATGGGTCCTGGGTCATGGGTCCGGGGTCATGGGTCCGGGGTCATGGGTCCGGGGTCATGGGTCCGGGGTCATGGGTCCGGGCTCATGGGTCCGGGGTCATGGGTCCGGCGTCATGGGTCCGGGGTCATGGGTCCGGGGTCATGGGTCCGGGGTCATGGGTCCGGGGTCATGGGTCCGGGGTCATGGGTCCGGGGTCATGGGTCCGGGGTCATGGGTCCGGGGTCATGGGTCCGGGGTCATGGGTCTGGGGTCATGGGTCTGGGGTCATGGGTCTGGGGTCATGGGTCTGGGGTCATGGGTCTGGGGTCTTGGGTCTGGGGTCGTGGGTCTGGGGTCGTGGGTCTGGGGTCGTGGGTCCGGGGTCGTGGGTCCGGGGTCGTGGGTCCGGGGTCATGGGTCCGGGGTCATGTGTCCGGGGTCCTGGGTCCGGGGTCATGGGTCCGGGGTCATGGGTCCGGGGTCATGGGTCCGGGGTCATGGGTCCGTGGTAATGGGTCCGGGGTCATGGGTCCGGGGTCATGGGTCCGGGGTCATGGGTCCGGGGTCATGGGTCCGGGGTCATGGGTCCGGGGTCATGGGTCCGGGGTCATGGGTCCGGGGTCATGGGTCCGGGGTCATGTGTCCGGGGTCATGGGTCCGGCGTCATGGGTCCGGGGTCATGGGTCCGGTGTCATGGGTCCGGTGTCATGGGTCCGGGGTCGTGGGTCCGGGGTTGTGGGTCTGGGGTCGTGGGTCTGGGGTCATGGGTCTGGGGTCATGGGTCTGGGGTCATGGGTATGGGGTCATGGGTCTGGGGTCATGGG
The DNA here is from genome assembly GCA_944738655.2 of Andrena hattorfiana. Taxonomy (NCBI): domain Eukaryota; kingdom Metazoa; phylum Arthropoda; class Insecta; order Hymenoptera; family Andrenidae; genus Andrena; species Andrena hattorfiana. The sequence continues at coordinate 65,136,117 of OX122889.2, forward strand.
TCTGGGGTCATGGGTCTGGGGTCATGGGTCTGGGGTCATGGGTCTGGGGTCATGGGTCTGGGGTCATGGGTCTGGGGTCATGGGTCTGGGGTCATGGGTCTGGGGTCATGGGTCTGGGGTCGTGGGTCTGGGGTCGTGGGTCTGGGGTCGTGGGTCTGGGGTCGTGGGTCTGGGGTCGTGGGTCTGGGGTCGTGGGTCTGGGGTCGTGGGTCTGGGGTCATGGGTCTGGGGTCATGGGTCTGGGATCATGGGTCTGAAGTCATGGGTCTGGGGTCGTGGGTCTGGGGTCGTGGGTCTGGGGTCGTGGGTCTGGGGTCGTGGGTCTGGGGTCGTGGGTCTGGGGTCGTGGGTCTGGGGTCGTGGGTCTGGGGTCGTGGGTCTGGGGTCGTGGGTCCGGGGTCATGGGTCCGTGGTAATGGGTCCGGGGTCATGGGTCCGGGGTCATGGGTCCGGGGTCATGGGTCCGGGGTCATGGGTCCGGGGTCATGGGTCCGGGGTCATGGGTCCGGGGTCATGGGTCCGGGGTCATGGGTCCGGGGTCATGGGTCCGGGGTCATGGGTCCGGGGTCATGGGTCTGGGGTCATGGGTCTGGGGTCATGGGTCTGGGGTCATGGGTCTGGGGCCTTGGGTCTGGGGTCGTGGGTCCGGGGTCGTGGGTCCGGGGTCGTGGGCCCGGGGTCATGGGTCCGGGGTCATGTGTCCGGGGTCCTGGGTCCGGGGTCATGGGTCCGGGGTCATGGGTCCGGGGTCATGGGTCCGTGGTAATGGGTCCGGGGTCATGGGTCCGGGGTCATGGGTCCGGGGTCATGGGTCCGGGGTCATGGGTCCGGGGTCATGGGTCCGGGGTCATGGGTCCGGGGTCATGGGTCCGGGGTCATGGGTCCGGGGTCATGGGTCCGGGGTCATGGGTCCGTGGTCCTGTCTCCGGGGTCATGGGTCTGGGGTAATGGGTCTGGGGTCATGGGTCTCGGGTCATGGGTCTGGGGTCGTGGGTCCGGGGTCGTGGGTCCGGGGTCATGGGTCCGGGGTCATGTGTCCGGGGTCCTGGGTCCGGGGTTGTGGTTCCGGGGTCCTGGGTCCGGGGTCATGGGTCCGGGGTCATGGGTCCGGCGTCATGGGTCCGGGGTCATGGGTCCGGTGTCATGGGTCCGGGGTCGTGGGTCCGGGGTCATGGGTCCGTGGTAATGGGTCCGGGGTCATGGGTCCGGGGTCATGGGTCTGGGGTCATGGGTCTGGGGTCTTGGGTCCGGGGTCATGGGTCCGGGGTCATGGGTCCGGGGTCATGGGTCCGGGGTCATGGGTCCGGGGTCATGGGTCCGGGGTCATGGGTCCGGGGTCATGGGTCCGGGGTCATGGGTCCGGGGTCATGGGTCCGGGGTCATGGGTCCGGGGTCATGGGTCCGGGGTCATGGGTCCGGGGTCATGGGTCTGGGGTCATTGGTCTGGGGTCATGGGTCTGGGGTCATGGGTCCGGTGTCATGTGTCCGTTGTCATGGGACCGGGGTCATGGGACCGGGGTCATGGGTCCGGGGTCATGGGTCCGGGGTCCTGGGTCCGGGGTCCGGGGTCCGGGGTCATGGGTCCGTGGTCCTGTCTCCGGGGTCATGGGTCTGGGGTAATGGGTCTGGGGTCATGGGTCTCGGGTCATGGGTCTGGGGTCGTGGGTCCGTGGTCGTGGGTCCGGGGTCATGGGTCCGGGGTCATGTGTCCGGGGTCCTGGGTCCGGGGTTGTGGTTCCGGGGTCCTGGGTCTCGGGTCATGGGTCTGGGGTCGTGGGTCCGGGGTCGTGGGTCCGGAGTCGTGGGTCCGGGGTCGTGGGTCCGGGGTCATGGGTCCGGGGTCGTGGGTCCGGGGTCGTGGGTCCGGGGTCGTGGGTCCGGGGTCGTGGGTCCGGTGTCGTGGGTCCGGGGTCGTGGGTCCGGGGTCGTGGGTCCGGGGTCGTGGGTCCGGGGTCATGGGTCCGGGGTCGTGGGTCCGGGGTCGTGGGTCCGGGGTCGTGGGTCCGGGGTCCTGGGTCCGGGGTCCTGGGTCCGGGGTCGTGGTTCCGGGGTCCTGGGTCCGGGGTCATGGGTCCGGGGTCATGGGTCCGGGGTCATGGGTCTGGGGTCATGGGTCTGGGGTCATGGGTCTGGGGTCATGGGTCTGGGGTCATGGGTCTGGGGTCATGGGTCTGGGGTCATGGCTCTGGGGTCTTGGGTCTGGGGTCGTGGGTCTGGGGTCGTGGGTCTGGGGTCGTGGGTCTGGGGTCGTGGGTCCGGGGTCGTGGGTCCGGGGTCATGGGTCCGGGGTCATGTGTCCGGGGTCCTGGGTCCGGGGTCGTGGTTCCGGGGTCCTGGGTCCGGGGTCATGGGTCCGGGGTCATGGGTCCGGGGTCATGGGCCGGGGTCATGGGTCCGGGGTCATGGGTCCGGGGTCATGGGTCCGGGGTCATGGGTCCGGGGTCATGGGTCCGGGGTCATGGGTCCGGGGTCATGGGTCTGGGGTCATGGGTCTGGGTTCATGGGTCTGGGGTCATGGGTCCGGGGTCGTGGGTCCGGGGTCGTGGGTCCGGTGTCGTGGGTCCGGGGTCGTGGGTCCGGGGTCGTGGGTCCGGGGTCGTGGGTCCGGGGTCATGGGTCCGGGGTCGTGGGTCCGGGGTCGTGGGTCCGGGGTCGTGGGTCCGGGGTCCTGGGTCCGGGGTCCTGGGTCCGGGGTCGTGGTTCCGGGGTCCTGGGTCCGGGGTCATGGGTCCGGGGTCATGGGTCCGGGGTCATGGGTCTGGGGTCATGGGTCTGGGGTCATGGGTCTGGGGTCATGGGTCTGGGGTCATGGGTCTGGGGTCATGGGTCTGGGGTCATGGCTCTGGGGTCTTGGGTCTGGGGTCGTGGGTCTGGGGTCGTGGGTCTGGGGTCGTGGGTCTGGGGTCGTGGGTCCGGGGTCGTGGGTCCGGGGTCATGGGTCCGGGGTCATGTGTCCGGGGTCCTGGGTCCGGGGTCGTGGTTCCGGGGTCCTGGGTCCGGGGTCATGGGTCCGGGGTCATGGGTCCGGGGTCATGGGCCGGGGTCATGGGTCCGGGGTCATGGGTCTGGGGTCGTGGGTCCGGGGTCGTGGGTCCGGGGTCGTGGGTCCGGGGTCGTGGGTCCGGGGTCATGGGTCCGGGGTCGTGGGTCCGGGGTCGTGGGTCCGGGGTCGTGGGTCCGGGGTCGTGGGTCCGGTGTCGTGGGTCCGGGGTCGTGGGTCCGGGGTCGTGGGTCCGGGGTCATGGGTCCGGGGTCATGGGTCCGTGGTCATGGGTCCGGGGTCGTGGGTCCGGGGTCATGGGTCCGTGGTCATGGGTCCGGAGTCACGGGTCCGGGGTCACGGGTCCGGGGTCATGGGTCCGGGGTCACGGGTCCGGGGTCACGGGTCCGGGGTCATGGGTCCGGGGTCATGGGTCCGGGGTCATGGGTCCGGTGTCATGGGTCCGTTGTCATGGGACTGGGGTCATGGGACCGGGGTCATGGGTCCGGGGTCATGGGTCCGGGGTCATGGGTCCGGGGTCATGGGTCCGGGGTCATGGGTCCGGGGTCATGGGTCCGGGGTCATGGGTCCGGGGTCATGGGTCCGGGGTCATGGGTCCGTGGTAATGGGTCCGGGGTCATGGGTCCGGGGTCATGGGTCCGGGGTCATGGGTCCGGGGTCATGGGTCCGGGGTCATGGGCCGGGGTCATGGGTCCGGGGTCATGGGTCCGGGGTCATGGGTCCGGGGTCATGGGTCCGGGGTCATGGGTCCGGGGTCATGGGTCCGGGGTCATGGGTCTGGGGTCATGGGTCTGGGTTCATGGGTCTGGGGTCATGGGTCTGGGGTCATGGTTCTGGGGTCATGGGTCTGGGGTCATGGGTCTGGGGTCATGGGTCTGGGGTCATGGGTCTGGGGTCATGGGTCTGGGGTCATGGGTCTGGGGTCATGGGTCTGGGGTCATGGGTCTGGGGTCATGGGTCTGGGGTCATGGGTCTGGGGTCATGGGTCTGGGGTCATGGGTCTGGGGTCATGGGTCTGGGGTCATGGGTCTGGGGTCATGGGTCCGTGGTCCTGTCTCCGGGGTCATGGGTCTGGGGTAATGGGTCTGGGGTCATGGGTCTCGGGTCATGGGTCTGGGGTCGTGGGTCCGGGGTCGTGGGTCCGGGGTCATGGGTCCGGGGTCATGTGTCCGGGGTCCTGGGTCCGGGGTTGTGGTTCCGGGGTCCCGGGTCCGGGGTCATGGGTCCGGGGTCATGGGTCCGGCGTCATGGGTCCGGGGTCATGGGTCCGGTGTCATGGGTCCGGGGTCGTGGGTCCGGGGTCGTGGGTCCGGGGTCGTGGGTCCGGGGTCGTGGGTCCGGGGTCATGGGTCCGGGGTCGTGGGTCCGGGGTCGTGGGTCCGGGGTCCTGGGTCCGGGGTCCTGGGTCCGGGGTCGTGGTTCCGGGGTCCTGGGTCCGGGGTCATGGGTCCGGGGTCATGGGTCCGGGGTCATGGGTCTGGGGTCATGGGTCTGGGGTCATGGGTCTGGGGTCCTGGGTCCGGGATCCTGGGTCCGGGGTCGTGGTTCCGGGGTCCTGGGTCCGGGGTCATGGGTCCGGGGTCATGGGTCTGGGGTCATGGGTCTGGGGTCATGGGTCTGGGGTCATGGGTCTGGGGTCATGGGTCTGGGGTCATGGGTCTGGGGTCATGGGTCTGGGGTCATGGGTCTGGGGTCATGGCTCTGGGGTCTTGGGTCTGGGGTCGTGGGTCTGGGGTCGTGGGTCTGGGGTCGTGGGTCTGGGGTCGTGTGTCCGGGGTCGTGGGTCCGGGGTCATGGGTCCGGGGTCATGTGTCCGGGGTCCTGGGTCCGGGGTCGTGGTTCCGGGGTACTGGGTCCGGGGTCATGGGTCCGGTGTCATGGGTCCGGGGTCATGGGTCCGGGGTCATGGGTCCGGGGTCGTGGGTCCGGGGTCATGGGTCCGTGGTCATGGGTCCGGAGTCACGGGTCCGGGGTCACGGGTCCGGGGTCATGGGTCCGGGGTCACGGGTCCGGGGTCACGGGTCCGGGGTCATGGGTCCGGGGTCATGGGTCCGGGGTCATGGGTCCGGGGTCATGGGTCCGGTGTCATGGGTCCGTTGTCATGGGACTGGGGTCATGGGACCGGGGTCATGGGTCCGGGGTCATGGGTCCGGGGTCATGGGTCCGGGGTCATGGGTCCGGGGTCATGGGTCCGGGGTCATGGGTCCGGGGTCATGGGTCCGTGGTAATGGGTCCGGGGTCATGGGTCCGGGGTCATGGGTCCGGGGTCATGGGTCCGGGGTCATGGGTCCGGGGTCATGGGCCGGGGTCATGGGTCCGGGGTCATGGGTCCGGGGTCATGGGTCCGGGGTCATGGGTCCGGGGTCATGGGTCCGGGGTCATGGGTCTGGGGTCATGGGTCTGGGGTCATGGGTCTGGGGTCATGGGTCTGGGGTCATGGGTCTGGGGTCATGGGTCTGGGGTCATGGGTCTGGGGTCATGGGTCTGGGGTCATGGGTCTGGGGTCATGGCTCTGGGGTCTTGGGTCTGGGGTCGTGGGTCTGGGGTCGTGGGTCTGGGGTCGTGGGTCTGGGGTCGTGGGTCCGGGGTCGTGGGTCCGGGGTCATGGGTCCGGGGTCATGTGTCCGGGGTCCTGGGTCCGGGGTCGTGGTTCCGGGGTACTGGGTCCGGGGTCATGGGTCCGGTGTCATGGGTCCGGGGTCATGGGTCCGGGGTCATGGGTCCGGGGTCGTGGGTCCGGGGTCATGGGTCCGTGGTCATGGGTCCGGAGTCACGGGTCCGGGGTCACGGGTCCGGGGTCATGGGTCCGGGGTCACGGGTCCGGGGTCACGGGTCCGGGGTCATGGGTCCGGGGTCATGGGTCCGGGGTCATGGGTCCGGGGTCATGGGTCCGGTGTCATGGGTCCGTTGTCATGGGACTGGGGTCATGGGACCGGGGTCATGGGTCCGGGGTCATGGGTCCGGGGTCATGGGTCCGGGGTCATGGGTCCGGGGTCATGGGTCCGGGGTCATGGGTCCGGGGTCATGGGTCCGTGGTAATGGGTCCGGGGTCATGGGTCCGGGGTCATGGGTCCGGGGTCATGGGTCCGGGGTCATGGGTCCGGGGTCATGGGCCGGGGTCATGGGTCCGGGGTCATGGGTCCGGGGTCATGGGTCCGGGGTCATGGGTCCGGGGTCATGGGTCCGGGGTCATGGGTCTGGGGTCATGGGTCTGGGGTCATGGGTCTGGGGTCATGGGTCTGGGGTCATGGGTCTGGGGTCATGGGTCTGGGGTCATGGGTCTGGGGTCATGGGTCTGGGGTCATGGGTCTGGGGTCATGGGTCTGGGGTCATGGGTCTGGGGTCATGGGTCTGGGGTCATGGGTCTGGGGTCATGGGTCTGGGGTCATGGGTCTGGGGTCATGGGTCTGGGGTCATGGGTCCGGGGTCATGGGTCCGTGGTCATGGGTCCGGAGTCACGGGTCCGGGGTCACGGGTCCGGGGTCATGGGTCCGGGGTCACGGGTCCGGGGTCACGGGTCCGGGGTCATGGGTCCGGGGTCATGGGTCCGGGGTCATGGGTCCGGTGTCATGGGTCCGTTGTCATGGGACTGGGGTCATGGGACCGGGGTCATGGGTCCGGGGTCATGGGTCCGGGGTCATGGGTCCGGGGTCATGGGTCTGTGGTCATTGGTCTGGGGTCATGGGTCTGGGGTCATGGGTCCGTGGTCCTGTCTCCGGGGTCATGGGTCTGGGTTAATGGGTCTGGGGTCATGGGTCTCGGGTCATGGGTCTGGGGTCGTGGGTCCGGGTTCGTGGGTCCGGGGTCCTGGGTCCGGGGTCGTGGGTCCGGGGTCGTGGGTCTGGGGTCGTGGGTCTGGGGTCGTGGGTCTGATGTCGTGGGTCTGGGGTCATGGGTCTGGGGTCATGGGTCTGGGGTCATGGGTCTGGGGTCATGGGTCTGGGGTCATGGGTCTGGGGTCATGGGTCTGGGGTCATGGGTCTGGGGTCATGGGTCTGGGGTCATGGGTCCGGGGTCATGGGTCCGGGGTTATGGGTCCGGGGTCATGGGTCCGGGGTCATGGGTTTGGGGTCATGGGTCTGGGGTCATGGGTCTGGGTTCATGGGTCTGGGGTCATGGGTCTGGGGTCATGGTTCTGGGGTCATGGGTCTGGGGTCATTGGTCTGGGGTCATGGGTCTGGGGTCATGGGTCCGGTGTCATGTGTCCGTTGTCATGGGACCGGGGTCATGGGACCGGGGTCATGGGTCCGGGGTCATGGGTCCGGGGTCCTGGGTCCGGAGTCCGGGGTCCGGGGTCATGGGTCCGTGGTCCTGTCTCCGGGGTCATGGGTCTGGGGTAATGGGTCTGGGGTCATGGGTCTCGGGTCATGGGTCTGGGGTCGTGGGTCCGGGGTCGTGGGTCCGGGGTCATGGGTCCGGGGTCATGTGTCCGGGGTCCTGGGTCCGGGGTTGTGGTTCCGGGGTCCTGGGTCTCGGGTCATGGGTCTGGGGTCGTGGGTCCGGGGTCGTGGGTCCGGGGTCGTGGGTCCGGGGTCATGGGTCCGGGGTCCTGGGTCCGGGGTCGTGAGTCCGGGGTCGTGGGTCCGGGGTCGTGGGTCCGGGGTCGTGGGTCCGGGGTCGTGGGTCCGGGGTCGTGGGTCCGGGGTCGTGGGTCCGGGGTCATGGGTCCGGGGTCGTGGGTCCGGGGTCGTGGGTCCGGGGTCGTGGGTCCGGGGTCCTGGGTCCGGGGTCCTGGGTCCGGGGTCGTGGTTCCGGGGTCCTGGGTCCGGGGTCATGGGTCCGGGGTCATGGGTCTGGGGTCATGGGTCTGGGGTCATGGGTCTGGGGTCATGGGTCTGGGGTCATGGGTCTGGGGTCATGGGTCTGGGGTCATGGGTCTGAGGTCATGGGTCTGCGGTCATGGCTCTGGGGTCTTGGGTCTGGGGTCGTGGGTCTGGGGTCGTGGGTCTGGGGTCGTGGGTCTGGGGTCGTGGGTCTGGGGTCGTGGGTCCGGGGTCGTGGGTCCGGGGTCATGAGTCCGGGGTCATGTGTCCGGGGTCCTGGGTCCGGGGTCGTGGTTCCGGGGTCCTGGGTCCGGGGTCATGGGTCCGGGGTCATGGGTCCGGGGTCATGGGTCCGGGGTCATGGGTCCGGGGTCGTGGGTCCGGGGTCATGGGTCCGTGGTCATGGGTCCGGAGTCACGGGTCCGGGGTCACGGGTCCGGGGTCATGGGTCCGGGGTCACGGGTCCGGGGTCACGGGTCCGGGGTCATGGGTCCGGGGTCATGGGTCCGGGGTCATGGGTCCGGTGTCATGGGTCCGTTGTCATGGGACCGGGGTCATGGGACCGGGGTCATGGGTCCGGGGTCATGGGTCCGGGGTCATGGGTCCGGGGTCATGGGTCCGGGGTCATGGGTCTGTGGTCATTGGTCTGGGGTCATGGGTCTGGGGTCATGGGTCTGGGGTCATGGGTCCGTGGTCCTGTCTCCGGGGTCATGGGTCTGGGTTAATGGGTCTGGTGTCATGGGTCTCGGGTCATGGGTCTGGGGTCGTGGGTCCGGGTTCGTGGGTCCGGGGTCCTGGGTCCGGGGTCGTGGGTCCGGGGTCGTGGGTCCGGGGTCGTGGGTCCGGGGTCGTGGGTCTGGGGTCGTGGGTCTGGGGTCGTGGGTCTGGGGTCGTGGGTCTGGGGTCGTGGGTCTGATGTCGTGGGTCTGGGGTCATGGGTCTGGGGTCATGGGTCTGGGGTCATGGGTCTGGGGTCATGGGTCTGGGGTCATGGGTCTGGGGTCATGGGTCTGGGGTCATGGGTCTGGGGTCATGGGTCCGGGGTCATGGGTCCGGGGTTATGGGTCCGGGTCATGGGTCCGGGGTCATGGGTCCGGGGTCATGGGTCCGGGGTCATGGGTCTGGGGTCATGGGTCTGGGGTCATGGGTCTGGGTTCATGGGTCTGGGGTCATGGGTCTGGGGTCATGGTTCTGGGGTCATGGGTCTGGGGTCATGGGTCCGGGGTCATGGGTCCGGGGTCATGGGTCCGGGGTCATGGGTCCGGGGTCATGGGTCTGGGGTCATGGGTCTGGGTTCATGGGTCTGGGGTCATGGGTCTGGGGTCATGGTTCTGGGGTCATGGGTCTGGGGTCATGGGTCTGGGGTCATGGGTCTGGGGTCATGGGTCTGGGGTCATGGGTCTGGGGTCATGGGTCTGGGGTCATGGGTCTGGGGTCATGGGTCTGGGGTCATGGGTCTGGGGTCATGGGTCTGGGGTCATGGGTCTGGGGTCATGGGTCTGGGGTCATGGGTCTGGGGTCATGGGTCTGGGGTCATGGGTCCGTGGTCCTGTCTCCGGGGTCATGGGTCTGGGGTAATGGGTCTGGGGTCATGGGTCTCGGGTCATGGGTCTGGGGTCGTGGGTCCGGGGTCGTGGGTCCGGGGTCATGGGTCCGGGGTCATGTGTCCGGGGTCCTGGGTCCGGGGTTGTGGTTCCGGGGTCCCGGGTCCGGGGTCATGGGTCCGGGGTCATGGGTCCGGCGTCATGGGTCCGGGGTCATGGGTCCGGTGTCATGGGTCCGGGGTCGTGGGTCCGGGGTCGTGGGTCCGGGGTCGTGGGTCCGGGGTCGTGGGTCCGGGGTCGTGGGTCCGGGGTCGTGGGTCCGGGGTCGTGGGTCCGGGGTCGTGGGTCCGGGGTCCTGGGTCCGGGGTCCTGGGTCCGGGGTCGTGGTTCCGGGGTCCTGGGTCCGGGGTCATGGGTCCGGGGTCATGGGTCCGGGGTCATGGGTCTGGGGTCATGGGTCTGGGGTCATGGGTCTGGGGTCATGGGTCTGGGGTCATGGGTCTGGGGTCATGGGTCTGGGGTCATGGCTCTGGGGTCTTGGGTCCGGGGTCATGGGTCCGGGGTCATGGGTCCGGGGTCATGGGTCCGGGGTCATGGGTCCGGGGTCATGGGTCCGGGGTCATGGGTCCGGGGTCATGGGTCCGGGGTCATGGGTCCGGGGTCATGGGTCCGGGGTCATGGGTCTGGGGTCATTGGTCTGGGGTCATGGGTCTGGGGTCATGGGTCCGGTGTCATGTGTCCGTTGTCATGGGACCGGGGTCATGGGACCGGGGTCATGGGTCCGGGGTCATGGGTCCGGGGTCCTGGGTCCGGGGTCCGGGGTCCGGGGTCATGGGTCCGTGGTCCTGTCTCCGGGGTCATGGGTCTGGGGTAATGGGTCTGGGGTCATGGGTCTCGGGTCATGGGTCTGGGGTCGTGGGTCCGGGGTCGTGGGTCCGGGGTCATGGGTCCGGGGTCATGTGTCCGGGGTCCTGGGTCCGGGGTTGTGGTTCCGGGGTCCTGGGTCTCGGGTCATGGGTCTGGGGTCGTGGGTCCGGGGTCGTGGGTCCGGGGTCGTGGGTCCGGGGTCGTGGGTCCGGGGTCATGGGTCCGGGGTCGTGGGTCCGGGGTCGTGGGTCCGGGGTCGTGGGTCCGGGGTCGTGGGTCCGGTGTCGTGGGTCCGGGGTCGTGGGTCCGGGGTCGTGGGTCCGGGGTCGTGGGTCCGGGGTCATGGGTCCGGGGTCGTGGGTCCGGGGTCGTGGGTCCGGGGTCGTGGGTCCGGGGTCCTGGGTCCGGGGTCCTGGGTCCGGGGTCGTGGTTCCGGGGTCCTGGGTCCGGGGTCATGGGTCCGGGGTCATGGGTCTGGGGTCATGGGTCTGGGGTCATGGGTCTGGGGTCATGGGTCTGGGGTCATGGGTCTGGGGTCATGGGTCTGGGGTCATGGGTCTGGGGTCATGGGTCTGGGGTCATGGCTCTGGGGTCTTGGGTCTGGGGTCGTGGGTCTGGGGTCGTGGGTCTGGGGTCGTGGGTCTGGGGTCGTGGGTCCGGGGTCGTGGGTCCGGGGTCATGGGTCCGGGGTCATGTGTCCGGGGTCCTGGGTCCGGGGTCGTGGTTCCGGGGTACTGGGTCCGGGGTCATGGGTCCGGTGTCATGGGTCCGGGGTCATGGGTCCGGGGTCATGGGTCCGGGGTCGTGGGTCCGGGGTCATGGGTCCGTGGTCATGGGTCCGGAGTCACGGGTCCGGGGTCACGGGTCCGGGGTCATGGGTCCGGGGTCACGGGTCCGGGGTCACGGGTCCGGGGTCATGGGTCCGGGGTCATGGGTCCGGGGTCATGGGTCCGGGGTCATGGGTCCGGTGTCATGGGTCCGTTGTCATGGGACTGGGGTCATGGGACCGGGGTCATGGGTCCGGGGTCATGGGTCCGGGGTCATGGGTCCGGGGTCATGGGTCCGGGGTCATGGGTCCGGGGTCATGGGTCCGTGGTAATGGGTCCGGGGTCATGGGTCCGGGGTCATGGGTCCGGGGTCATGGGTCCGGGGTCATGGGTCCGGGGTCATGGGCCGGGGTCATGGGTCCGGGGTCATGGGTCCGGGGTCATGGGTCCGGGGTCATGGGTCCGGGGTCATGGGTCCGGGGTCATGGGTCTGGGGTCATGGGTCTGGGGTCATGGGTCTGGGGTCATGGGTCTGGGGTCATGGGTCTGGGGTCATGGGTCTGGGGTCATGGGTCTGGGGTCATGGGTCTGGGGTCATGGGTCTGGGGTCATGGGTCTGGGGTCATGGGTCTGGGGTCATGGGTCTGGGGTCATGGGTCTGGGGTCATGGGTCTGGGGTCATGGGTCTGGGGTCATGGGTCCGGGGTCATGGGTCCGTGGTCATGGGTCCGGAGTCACGGGTCCGGGGTCACGGGTCCGGGGTCATGGGTCCGGGGTCACGGGTCCGGGGTCACGGGTCCGGGGTCATGGGTCCGGGGTCATGGGTCCGGGGTCATGGGTCCGGTGTCATGGGTCCGTTGTCATGGGACTGGGGTCATGGGACCGGGGTCATGGGTCCGGGGTCATGGGTCCGGGGTCATGGGTCCGGGGTCATGGGTCCGGGGTCATGGGTCTGTGGTCATTGGTCTGGGGTCATGGGTCTGGGGTCATGGGTCCGTGGTCCTGTCTCCGGGGTCATGGGTCTGGGTTAATGGGTCTGGGGTCATGGGTCTCGGGTCATGGGTCTGGGGTCGTGGGTCCGGGTTCGTGGGTCCGGGGTCCTGGGTCCGGGGTCGTGGGTCCGGGGTCGTGGGTCTGGGGTCGTGGGTCTGGGGTCGTGGGTCTGATGTCGTGGGTCTGGGGTCATGGGTCTGGGGTCATGGGTCTGGGGTCATGGGTCTGGGGTCATGGGTCTGGGGTCATGGGTCTGGGGTCATGGGTCTGGGGTCATGGGTCTGGGGTCATGGGTCTGGGGTCATGGGTCCGGGGTCATGGGTCCGGGGTTATGGGTCCGGGGTCATGGGTCCGGGGTCATGGGTCCGGGGTCATGGGTCCGGGGTCATGGGTTTGGGGTCATGGGTCTGGGGTCATGGGTCTGGGTTCATGGGTCTGGGGTCATGGGTCTGGGGTCATGGTTCTGGGGTCATGGGTCTGGGGTCATTGGTCTGGGGTCATGGGTCTGGGGTCATGGGTCCGGTGTCATGTGTCCGTTGTCATGGGACCGGGGTCATGGGACCGGGGTCATGGGTCCGGGGTCATGGGTCCGGGGTCCTGGGTCCGGAGTCCGGGGTCCGGGGTCATGGGTCCGTGGTCCTGTCTCCGGGGTCATGGGTCTGGGGTAATGGGTCTGGGGTCATGGGTCTCGGGTCATGGGTCTGGGGTCGTGGGTCCGGGGTCGTGGGTCCGGGGTCATGGGTCCGGGGTCATGTGTCCGGGGTCCTGGGTCCGGGGTTGTGGTTCCGGGGTCCTGGGTCTCGGGTCATGGGTCTGGGGTCGTGGGTCCGGGGTCGTGGGTCCGGGGTCGTGGGTCCGGGGTCATGGGTCCGGGGTCCTGGGTCCGGGGTCGTGAGTCCGGGGTCGTGGGTCCGGGGTCGTGGGTCCGGGGTCGTGGGTCCGGGGTCGTGGGTCCGGGGTCGTGGGTCCGGGGTCGTGGGTCCGGGGTCATGGGTCCGGGGTCGTGGGTCCGGGGTCGTGGGTCCGGGGTCGTGGGTCCGGGGTCCTGGGTCCGGGGTCCTGGGTCCGGGGTCGTGGTTCCGGGGTCCTGGGTCCGGGGTCATGGGTCCGGGGTCATGGGTCTGGGGTCATGGGTCTGGGGTCATGGGTCTGGGGTCATGGGTCTGGGGTCATGGGTCTGGGGTCATGGGTCTGAGGTCATGGGTCTGCGGTCATGGCTCTGGGGTCTTGGGTCTGGGGTCGTGGGTCTGGGGTCGTGGGTCTGGGGTCGTGGGTCTGGGGTCGTGGGTCTGGGGTCGTGGGTCCGGGGTCGTGGGTCCGGGGTCATGGGTCCGGGGTCATGTGTCCGGGGTCCTGGGTCCGGGGTCGTGGTTCCGGGGTCCTGGGTCCGGGGTCATGGGTCCGGGGTCATGGGTCCGGGGTCATGGGTCCGGGGTCATGGGTCCGGGGTCGTGGGTCCGGGGTCATGGGTCCGTGGTCATGGGTCCGGAGTCACGGGTCCGGGGTCACGGGTCCGGGGTCATGGGTCCGGGGTCACGGGTCCGGGGTCACGGGTCCGGGGTCATGGGTCCGGGGTCATGGGTCTGGGGTCATTGGTCTGGGGTCATGGGTCTGGGGTCATGGGTCCGGTGTCATGTGTCCGTTGTCATGGGACCGGGGTCATGGGACCGGGGTCATGGGTCCGGGGTCATGGGTCCGGGGTCCTGGGTCCGGGGTCCGGGGTCCGGGGTCATGGGTCCGTGGTCCTGTCTCCGGGGTCATGGGTCTGGGGTAATGGGTCTGGGGTCATGGGTCTCGGGTCATGGGTCTGGGGTCGTGGGTCCGGGGTCGTGGGTCCGGGGTCATGGGTCCGGGGTCATGTGTCCGGGGTCCTGGGTCCGGGGTTGTGGTTCCGGGGTCCTGGGTCTCGGGTCATGGGTCTGGGGTCGTGGGTCCGGGGTCGTGGGTCCGGGGTCGTGGGTCCGGGGTCGTGGGTCCGGGGTCATGGGTCCGGGGTCGTGGGTCCGGGGTCGTGGGTCCGGGGTCGTGGGTCCGGGGTCGTGGGTCCGGTGTCGTGGGTCCGGGGTCGTGGGTCCGGGGTCGTGGGTCCGGGGTCGTGGGTCCGGGGTCATGGGTCCGGGGTCGTGGGTCCGGGGTCGTGGGTCCGGGGTCGTGGGTCCGGGGTCCTGGGTCCGGGGTCCTGGGTCCGGGGTCGTGGTTCCGGGGTCCTGGGTCCGGGGTCATGGGTCCGGGGTCATGGGTCTGGGGTCATGGGTCTGGGGTCATGGGTCTGGGGTCATGGGTCTGGGGTCATGGGTCTGGGGTCATGGGTCTGGGGTCATGGGTCTGGGGTCATGGGTCTGGGGTCATGGCTCTGGGGTCTTGGGTCTGGGGTCGTGGGTCTGGGGTCGTGGGTCTGGGGTCGTGGGTCTGGGGTCGTGGGTCCGGGGTCGTGGGTCCGGGGTCATGGGTCCGGGGTCATGTGTCCGGGGTCCTGGGTCCGGGGTCGTGGTTCCGGGGTACTGGGTCCGGGGTCATGGGTCCGGTGTCATGGGTCCGGGGTCATGGGTCCGGGGTCATGGGTCCGGGGTCGTGGGTCCGGGGTCATGGGTCCGTGGTCATGGGTCCGGAGTCACGGGTCCGGGGTCACGGGTCCGGGGTCATGGGTCCGGGGTCACGGGTCCGGGGTCACGGGTCCGGGGTCATGGGTCCGGGGTCATGGGTCCGGGGTCATGGGTCCGGGGTCATGGGTCCGGTGTCATGGGTCCGTTGTCATGGGACTGGGGTCATGGGACCGGGGTCATGGGTCCGGGGTCATGGGTCCGGGGTCATGGGTCCGGGGTCATGGGTCCGGGGTCATGGGTCCGGGGTCATGGGTCCGGGGTCATGGGTCCGTGGTAATGGGTCCGGGGTCATGGGTCCGGGGTCATGGGTCCGGGGTCATGGGTCCGGGGTCATGGGTCCGGGGTCATGGGCCGGGGTCATGGGTCCGGGGTCATGGGTCCGGGGTCATGGGTCCGGGGTCATGGGTCCGGGGTCATGGGTCCGGGGTCATGGGTCTGGGGTCATGGGTCTGGGGTCATGGGTCTGGGGTCATGGGTCTGGGGTCATGGGTCTGGGGTCATGGGTCTGGGGTCATGGGTCTGGGGTCATGGGTCTGGGGTCATGGGTCTGGGGTCATGGGTCTGGGGTCATGGGTCTGGGGTCATGGGTCTGGGGTCATGGGTCTGGGGTCATGGGTCTGGGGTCATGGGTCTGGGGTCATGGGTCCGGGGTCATGGGTCCGTGGTCATGGGTCCGGAGTCACGGGTCCGGGGTCACGGGTCCGGGGTCATGGGTCCGGGGTCACGGGTCCGGGGTCACGGGTCCGGGGTCATGGGTCCGGGGTCATGGGTCCGGGGTCATGGGTCCGGTGTCATGGGTCCGTTGTCATGGGACTGGGGTCATGGGACCGGGGTCATGGGTCCGGGGTCATGGGTCCGGGGTCATGGGTCCGGGGTCATGGGTCTGTGGTCATTGGTCTGGGGTCATGGGTCTGGGGTCATGGGTCCGTGGTCCTGTCTCCGGGGTCATGGGTCTGGGTTAATGGGTCTGGGGTCATGGGTCTCGGGTCATGGGTCTGGGGTCGTGGGTCCGGGTTCGTGGGTCCGGGGTCCTGGGTCCGGGGTCGTGGGTCCGGGGTCGTGGGTCTGGGGTCGTGGGTCTGGGGTCGTGGGTCTGATGTCGTGGGTCTGGGGTCATGGGTCTGGGGTCATGGGTCTGGGGTCATGGGTCTGGGGTCATGGGTCTGGGGTCATGGGTCTGGGGTCATGGGTCTGGGGTCATGGGTCTGGGGTCATGGGTCTGGGGTCATGGGTCTGGGGTCATGGGTCCGGGGTCATGGGTCCGGGGTTATGGGTCCGGGGTCATGGGTCCGGGGTCATGGGTCCGGGGTCATGGGTCCGGGGTCATGGGTTTGGGGTCATGGGTCTGGGGTCATGGGTCTGGGTTCATGGGTCTGGGGTCATGGGTCTGGGGTCATGGTTCTGGGGTCATGGGTCTGGGGTCATTGGTCTGGGGTCATGGGTCTGGGGTCATGGGTCCGGTGTCATGTGTCCGTTGTCATGGGACCGGGGTCATGGGACCGGGGTCATGGGTCCGGGGTCATGGGTCCGGGGTCCTGGGTCCGGAGTCCGGGGTCCGGGGTCATGGGTCCGTGGTCCTGTCTCCGGGGTCATGGGTCTGGGGTAATGGGTCTGGGGTCATGGGTCTCGGGTCATGGGTCTGGGGTCGTGGGTCCGGGGTCGTGGGTCCGGGGTCATGGGTCCGGGGTCATGTGTCCGGGGTCCTGGGTCCGGGGTTGTGGTTCCGGGGTCCTGGGTCTCGGGTCATGGGTCTGGGGTCGTGGGTCCGGGGTCGTGGGTCCGGGGTCGTGGGTCCGGGGTCATGGGTCCGGGGTCCTGGGTCCGGGGTCGTGAGTCCGGGGTCGTGGGTCCGGGGTCGTGGGTCCGGGGTCGTGGGTCCGGGGTCGTGGGTCCGGGGTCGTGGGTCCGGGGTCATGGGTCCGGGGTCGTGGGTCCGGGGTCGTGGGTCCGGGGTCGTGGGTCCGGGGTCCTGGGTCCGGGGTCCTGGGTCCGGGGTCGTGGTTCCGGGGTCCTGGGTCCGGGGTCATGGGTCCGGGGTCATGGGTCTGGGGTCATGGGTCTGGGGTCATGGGTCTGGGGTCATGGGTCTGGGGTCATGGGTCTGAGGTCATGGGTCTGCGGTCATGGCTCTGGGGTCTTGGGTCTGGGGTCGTGGGTCTGGGGTCGTGGGTCTGGGGTCGTGGGTCTGGGGTCGTGGGTCTGGGGTCGTGGGTCCGGGGTCGTGGGTCCGGGGTCATGGGTCCGGGGTCATGTGTCCGGGGTCCTGGGTCCGGGGTCGTGGTTCCGGGGTCCTGGGTCCGGGGTCATGGGTCCGGGGTCATGGGTCCGGGGTCATGGGTCCGGGGTCATGGGTCCGGGGTCGTGGGTCCGGGGTCATGGGTCCGTGGTCATGGGTCCGGAGTCACGGGTCCGGGGTCACGGGTCCGGGGTCATGGGTCCGGGGTCACGGGTCCGGGGTCACGGGTCCGGGGTCATGGGTCCGGGGTCATGGGTCCGGGGTCATGGGTCCGGTGTCATGGGTCCGTTGTCATGGGACCGGGGTCATGGGACCGGGGTCATGGGTCCGGGGTCATGGGTCCGGGGTCATGGGTCCGGGGTCATGGGTCCGGGGTCATGGGTCTGTGGTCATTGGTCTGGGGTCATGGGTCTGGGGTCATGGGTCTGGGGTCATGGGTCTGGGGTCATGGGTCTGGGGTCATGGGTCTGGGGTCATGGGTCTGGGGTCATGGGTCTGGGGTCATGGGTCTGGGGTCATGGGTCTGGGGTCATGGGTCTGGGGTCATGGGTCTGGGGTCATGGGTCTGGGGTCATGGGTCTGGGGTCATGGGTCTGGGGTCATGGGTCTGGGGTCATGGGTCTGGGGTCATGGGTCTGGGGTCATGGGTCTGGGGTCATGGGTCTGGGGTCATGGGTCTGGGGTCATGGGTCTGGGGTCATGGGTCTGGGGTCATGGGTCTGGGGTCATGGGTCTGGGGTCATGGGTCTGGGGTCATGGGTCTGGGGTCATGGGTCTGGGGTCATGGGTCTGGGGTCATGGGTCTGGGGTCATGGGTCTGGGGTCATGGGTCTGGGGTCATGGGTCTGGGGTCATGGGTCTGGGGTCATGGGTCTGGGGTCATGGGTCTGGGGTCATGGGTCTGGGGTCATGGGTCTGGGGTCATGGGTCTGGGGTCATGGGTCTGGGGTCATGGGTCTGGGGTCATGGGTCTGGGGTCATGGGTCTGGGGTCATGGGTCTGGGGTCATGGGTCTGGGGTCATGGGTCTGGGGTCATGGGTCTGGGGTCATGGGTCTGGGGTCATGGGTCTGGGGTCATGGGTCTGGGGTCATGGGTCTGGGGTCATGGGTCTGGGGTCATGGGTCTGGGGTCATGGGTCTGGGGTCATGGGTCTGGGGTCATGGGTCTGGGGTCATGGGTCTGGGGTCATGGGTCTGGGGTCATGGGTCTGGGGTCATGGGTCTGGGGTCATGGGTCTGGGGTCATGGGTCTGGGGTCATGGGTCTGGGGTCATGGGTCTGGGGTCATGGGTCTGGGGTCATGGGTCTGGGGTCATGGGTCTGGGGTCATGGGTCGGGGGTCGTGGGTCCGGGGTCGTGGGTCCGGGGTCGTGGGTCCGGGGTCGTGGGTCCGGGGTCGTGGGCCCGGGGTCGTGGGTCCGGGGTCGTGGGTCCGGGGTCGTGGGTCCGGGGTCGTGGGTCCGGGGTCGTGGGTCCGGGGTCGTGGGTCCGGGGTCGTGGGTCCGGGGTCGTGGGTCCGGGGTCGTGGGTCCGGGGTCGTGGGTCCGGGGTCGTGGGTCCGGGGTCGTGGGTCCGGGGTCGTGGGTCCGGGGTCGTGGGTCCGGGGTCGTGGGTCCGGGGTCGTGGGTCCGGGGTCGTGGGTCCGGGGTCGTGGGTCCGGGGTCGTGGGTCCGGGGTCGTGGGTCCGGGGTCGTGGGTCCGGGGTCGTGGGTCCGGGGTCGTGGGTCCGTGGTCGTGGGTCCGGGGTCCTGGGTCCGGGGTCATGGGTCCGTGGTAATGGGTCCGGGGTCATGGGTCCGGGGTCATGGGTCCGGGGTTATGGGTCCGGGGTCATGGGTCCGGGGTCATGGGTCCGGGGTCATGGGTCCGGGGTCATGGGTCCGGGGTCATGGGTCCGTGGTCATGGGTCCGGTGTCATGGGTCCGGGGTCATGGGTCCGGGGTCATGGGTCCGGGGTCATGGGTCCGGGGTCATGGGTCCAGGGGTCATGGGTCCGGGGTCATGGGTCCGGGGTCATGGGTCCGGGGTCATGGGTCCGGGGTCATGGGTCCGGGGTCATGGGTCCTGGGTCATGGGTCCGGGGTCATGGGTCCGGGGTCATGGGTCCGGGGTCATGGGTCCGGGGTCATGGGTCCGGGGTCATGGGTCTGGGGTCATGGGTCTGGGGTCATGGGTCTGGGGTCATGGGTCTGGGGTCATGGGTCTGGGTTCATGGGTCTGGGGTCATGGGTCTGGGGTCATGGTTCTGGGGTCATGGTTCTGGGGTCATGGGTCTGGGGTCATGGGTCTGGGGTCATGGGTCTGGGGTCATGGGTCTGGGGTCATGGGTCTGGGGTCATGGGTCTGGGGTCATGGGTCTGGGGTCATGGGTCTGGGGTCATGGGTCTGGGGTCATGGGTCTGGGGTCATGGGTCTGGGGTCATGGGTCTGGGGTCATGGGTCCGTGGTCCTGTCTCCGGGGTCATGGGTCTGGGGTAATGGGTCTGGGGTCATGGGTCTCGGGTCATGGGTCTGGGGTCGTGGGTCCGGGGTCGTGGGTCCGGGGTCATGGGTCCGGGGTCATGTGTCCGGGGTCCTGGGTCCGGGGTTGTGGTTCCGGGGTCCTGGGTCCGGGGTCATGGGTCCGGGGTCATGGGTCCGGCGTCATGGGTCCGGGGTCATGGGTCCGGTGTCATGGGTCCGGGGTCGTGGGTCCGGGGTCGTGGGTCTGGGGTCGTGGGTCTGGGGTCATGGGTCTGGGGTCTTGGGTCTGGGGTCGTGGGTCTGGGGTCGTGGGTCTGGGGTCGTGGGTCCGGGGTCGTGGGTCCGGGGTCGTGGGTCCGGGGTCATGGGTCCGGGGTCATGTGTCCGGGGTCCTGGGTCCGGGGTCATGGGTCCGGGGTCATGGGTCCGGGGTCATGGGTCCGGGGTCATGGGTCCGGGGTCATGGGTCCGGGGTCATGGGTCCGGGGTCATGGGTCCGTGGTAATGGGTCCGGGGTCATGGGTCTGGGGTCATGGGTCTGGGGTCATGGGTCTGGGGTCATGGGTCTGGGGTCATGGGTCTGGGGTCATGGGTCTGGGGTCATGGGTCTGGGGTCATGGGTCTGGGGTCATGGGTCTGGGGTCATGGGTCTGGGGTCATGGGTCTGGGGTCATGGGTCTGGGGTCATGGGTCTGGGGTCATGGGTCCGTGGTCCTGTCTCCGGGGTCATGGGTCTGGGGTAATGGGTCTGGGGTCATGGGTCTCGGGTCATGGGTCTGGGGTCGTGGGTCCGGGGTCGTGGGTCCGGGGTCATGGGTCCGGGGTCATGTGTCCGGGGTCCTGGGTCCGGGGTTGTGGTTCCGGGGTCCTGGGTCCGGGGTCATGGGTCCGGGGTCATGGGTCCGGCGTCATGGGTCCGGTGTCATGGGTCCGGTGTCATGGGTCCGGGGTCGTGGGTCCGGGGTCATGGGTCCGTGGTAATGGGTCCGGGGTCATGGGTCCGGGGTCATGGGTCTGGGGTCATGGGTCTGGGGTCTTGGGTCCGGGGTCATGGGTCCGGGGTCATGTGTCCGGGGTCCTGGGACCGGGGTTGTGGTTCCGGGGTCCTGGGTCTCGGGTCATGGGTCTGGGGTCGTGGGTCCGGGGTCGTGGGTCCGGGGTCGTGGGTCCGGGGTCGTGGGTCCGGGGTCATGGGTCCGGGGTCGTGGGTCCGGGGCCGTGGGTCCGGGGTCGTGGGTCCGGGGTCGTGGGTCCGGGGTCGTGGGTCCGGTGTCGTGGGTCCGGGGTCGTGGGTCCGGGGTCGTGGGTCCGGGGTCGTGGGTCCGGGGTCATGGGTCCGGGGTCGTGGGTCCGGGGTCGTGGGTCCGGGGTCGTGGGTCCGGGGTCCTGGGTCCGGGGTCCTGGGTCCGGGGTCGTGGTTCCGGGGTCCTGGGTCCGGGGTCATGGGTCCGGGGTCATGGGTCTGGGGTCATGGGTCTGGGGTCATGGGTCTGGGGTCATGGGTCTGGGGTCATGGGTCTGGGGTCATGGGTCTGGGGTCATGGGTCTGGGGTCATGGCTCTGGGGTCTTGGGTCTGGGGTCGTGGGTCTGGGGTCGTGGGTCTGGGGTCATGGGTCTGGGGTCATGGGTCTGGGGTCATGGGTCTGGGGTCATGGGTCTGGGGTCATGGGTCTGGGGTCATGGGTCTGGG
Organism: Andrena hattorfiana; assembly: GCA_944738655.2. Classification (NCBI taxonomy): domain Eukaryota; kingdom Metazoa; phylum Arthropoda; class Insecta; order Hymenoptera; family Andrenidae; genus Andrena; species Andrena hattorfiana. The sequence continues at coordinate 65,157,046 of OX122889.2, forward strand.
GTCATGGGTCTGGGGTCGTGGGTCCGGGGTCGTGGGTCTGGGGTCGTGGGTCCGGGGTCGTGGGTCCGGGGTCATGGGTCCGGGGTCATGTGTCCGGGGTCCTGGGTCCGGGGTCGTGGTTCCGGGGTCCTGGGTCCGGGGTCATGGGTCCGGTGTCATGGGTCCGGGGTCATGGGTCCGGGGTCATGGGTCCGGGGTCGTGGGTCCGGGGTCATGGGTCCGTGGTCATGGGTCCGGAGTCACGGGTCCGGGGTCACGGGTCCGGGGTCATGGGTCCGGGGTCACGGGTCCGGGGTCACGGGTCCGGGGTCATGGGTCCGGGGTCATGGGTCCGGGGTCATGGGTCCGGTGTCATGGGTCCGTTGTCATGGGACTGGGGTCATGGGACCGGGGTCATGGGTCCGGGGTCATGGGTCCGGGGTCATGGGTCCGGGGTCATGGGTCTGTGGTCATTGGTCTGGGGTCATGGGTCTGGGGTCATGGGTCCGTGGTCCTGTCTCCGGGGTCATGGGTCTGGGTTAATGGGTCTGGGGTCATGGGTCTCGGGTCATGGGTCTGGGGTCGTGGGTCCGGGTTCGTGGGTCCGGGGTCCTGGGTCCGGGGTCGTGGGTCCGGGGTCGTGGGTCTGGGGTCGTGGGTCTTGGGTCGTGGGTCTGATGTCGTGGGTCTGGGGTCATGGGTCCGGGGTCATGGGTCCGGGGTCATGGGTCTGGGTTCATGGTTCTGGGGTCATGGGTCTGGGGTCATGGTTCTGGGGTCATGGGTCTGGGGTCATTGGTCTGGGGTCATGGGTCTGGGGTCATGGGTCCGGTGTCATGTGTCCGTTGTCATGGGACCGGGGTCATGGGACCGGGGTCATGGGTCCGGGGTCATGGGTCCGGGGTCCTGGGTCCGGGGTCCGGGGTCCGGGGTCATGGGTCCGTGGTCCTGTCTCCGGGGTCATGGGTCTGGGGTAATGGGTCTGGGGTCATGGGTCTCGGGTCATGGGTCTGGGGTCGTGGGTCCGGGGTCGTGGGTCCGGGGTCATGGGTCCGGGGTCATGTGTCCGGGGTCCTGGGTCCGGGGTTGTGGTTCCGGGGTCCTGGGTCTCGGGTCATGGGTCTGGGGTCGTGGGTCCGGGGTCGTGGATCCGGGGTCGTGGGTCCGGGGTCATGGGTCCGGGGTCCTGGGTCCGGGGTCGTGAGTCCGGGGTCGTGGGTCCGGGGTCGTGGGTCCGGGGTCGTGGGTCCGGGGTCGTGGGTCCGGGGTCGTGGGTCCGGGGTCGTGGGTCCGGGGTCATGGGTCCGGGGTCGTGGGTCCGGGGTCGTGGGTCCGGGGTCGTGGGTCCGGGGTCCTGGGTCCGGGGTCCTGGGTCCGGGGTCGTGGTTCCGGGGTCCTGGGTCCGGGGTCATGGGTCCGGGGTCATGGGTCTGGGGTCATGGGTCTGGGGTCATGGGTCTGGGGTCATGGGTCTGGGGTCATGGGTCTGCGGTCATGGGTCTGCGGTCATGGCTCTGGGGTCTTGGGTCTGGGGTCCTGGGTCCGGGGTCGTGGTTCCGGGGTCCTGGGTCCGGGGTCATGGGTCCGGGGTCATGGGTCCGGGGTCATGGGTCCGGGGTCGTGGGTCCGGGGTCATGGGTCCGTGGTCATGGGTCCGGAGTCACGGGTCCGGGGTCACGGGTCCGGGGTCACGGGTCCGGGGTCACGGGTCCGGGGTCACGGGTCCGGGGTCATGGGTCCGGGGTCGTGGGTCTGGGGTCGTGGGTCTGGGGTCGTGGGTCTGATGTCGTGGGTCTGGGGTCATGGGTCCGGGGTCATGGGTCCGGGGTCATGGGTCTGGGTTCATGGTTCTGGGGTCATGGGTCTGGGGTCATGGTTCTGGGGTCATGGGTCTGGGGTCATTGGTCTGGGGTCATGGGTCTGGGGTCATGGGTCCGGTGTCATGTGTCCGTTGTCATGGGACCGGGGTCATGGGACCGGGGTCATGGGTCCGGGGTCATGGGTCCGGGGTCCTGGGTCCGGGGTCCGGGGTCCGGGGTCATGGGTCCGTGGTCCTGTCTCCGGGGTCATGGGTCTGGGGTAATGGGTCTGGGGTCATGGGTCTCGGGTCATGGGTCTGGGGTCGTGGGTCCGGGGTCGTGGGTCCGGGGTCATGGGTCCGGGGTCATGTGTCCGGGGTCATGGGTCCGGGGTCATGGGTCTGTGGTCATTGGTCTGGGGTCATGGGTCTGGGGTCATGGGTCCGTGGTCCTGTCTCCGGGGTCATGGGTCTGGGTTAATGGGTCTGGGGTCATGGGTCTCGGGTCATGGGTCTGGGGTCGTGGGTCCGGGTTCGTGGGTCCGGGGTCCTGGGTCCGGGGTCGTGGGTCCGGGGTCGTGGGTCCGGGGTCGTGGGTCTGGGGTCGTGGGTCTGGGGTCGTGGGTCTGGGGTCGTGGGTCTGGGGTCGTGGGTCTGATGTCGTGGGTCTGGGGTCATGGGTCTGGGGTCATGGGTCTGGGGTCATGGGTCTGGGGTCATGGGTCTGGGGTCGTGGGTCTGGGGTCATGGGTCTGGGGTCATGGGTCTGGGGTCGTGGGTCTGGGGTCATGGGTCTGGGGTCATGGGTCTGGGGTCATGGGTCTGGGGTCATGGGTCTGGGGTCATGGGTCTGGGGTCATGGGTCTGGGGTCATGGGTCTGGGGTCATGGGTCTGGGGTCATGGGTCTGGGGTCATGGGTCTGGGGTCATGGGTCTGGGGTCATGGGTCTGGGGTCATGGGTCTGGGGTCATGGGTCTGGGGTCATGGGTCTGGGGTCATGGGTCTGGGGTCATGGGTCTGGGGTCATGGGTCTGGGGTCATGGGTCTGGGGTCATGGGTCTGGGGTCATGGGTCTGGGGTCATGGGTCTGGGGTCATGGGTCCGGGGTCATGGGTCCGGGGTTATGGGTCCGGGGTCATGGGCCCGGGGTCGTGGGTCCGGGGTCGTGGGTCCGGGGTCGTGGGTCCGGGGTCGTGGGTCCGGGGTCGTGGGTCCGGGGTCGTGGGTCCGGGGTCGTGGGTCCGGGGTCGTGGGTCCGGGGTCGTGGGTCCGGGGTCGTGGGTCCGGGGTCGTGGGTCCGGGGTCGTGGGTCCGGGGTCGTGGGTCCGGGGTCGTGGGTCCGGGGTCGTGGGTCCGGGGTCGTGGGTCTGGGGTCGTGGGTCCGGGGTCGTGGGTCCGGGGTCGTGGGTCCGGGGTCGTGGGTCCGGGGTCGTGGGTCCGGGGTCGTGGGTCCGGGGTCGTGGGTCCGGGGTCGTGGGTCCGGGGTCGTGGGTCCGGGGTCGTGGGTCCGGGGTCGTGGGTCCGGGGTCGTGGGTCCGGGGTCGTGGGTCCGTGGTCGTGGGTCCGGGGTCCTGGGTCCGGGGTCATGGGTCCGTGGTAATGGGTCCGGGGTCATGGGTCCGGGGTCATGGGTCCGGGGTCATGGGTCCGGGGTCATGGGTCCGGGGTCATGGGTCCGGGGTCATGGGTCCGTGGTCATGGGTCCGGGGTCCTGGGTCCGTTGTCATGGGACTGGGGTCATGGGACCGGGGTCATGGGTCCGGGGTCATGGGTCCGGGGTCATGGGTCCGGGGTCATGGGTCTGGGGTCATGGCTCTGGGGTCTTGGGTCTGGGGTCGTGGGTCTGGGGTCGTGGGTCTGGGGTCATGGGTCTGGGGTCATGGGTCTGGGGTCATGGGTCTGGGGTCATGGGTCTGGGGTCATGGGTCTGGGGTCATGGGTCTGGGGTCATGGGTCTGGGGTCGTGGGTCCGGGGTCGTGGGTCTGGGGTCGTGGGTCCGGGGTCGTGGGTCCGGGGTCATGGGTCCGGGGTCATGTGTCCGGGGTCCTGGGTCCGGGGTCGTGGTTCCGGGGTCCTGGGTCCGGGGTCATGGGTCCGGTGTCATGGGTCCGGGGTCATGGGTCCGGGGTCATGGGTCCGGGGTCGTGGGTCCGGGGTCATGGGTCCGTGGTCATGGGTCCGGAGTCACGGGTCCGGGGTCACGGGTCCGGGGTCATGGGTCCGGGGTCACGGGTCCGGGGTCACGGGTCCGGGGTCATGGGTCCGGGGTCATGGGTCCGGGGTCATGGGTCCGGTGTCATGGGTCCGTTGTCATGGGACTGGGGTCATGGGACCGGGGTCATGGGTCCGGGGTCATGGGTCCGGGGTCATGGGTCCGGGGTCATGGGTCTGTGGTCATTGGTCTGGGGTCATGGGTCTGGGGTCATGGGTCCGTGGTCCTGTCTCCGGGGTCATGGGTCTGGGTTAATGGGTCTGGGGTCATGGGTCTCGGGTCATGGGTCTGGGGTCGTGGGTCCGGGTTCGTGGGTCCGGGGTCCTGGGTCCGGGGTCGTGGGTCCGGGGTCGTGGGTCTGGGGTCGTGGGTCTGGGGTCGTGGGTCTGATGTCGTGGGTCTGGGGTCATGGGTCCGGGGTCATGGGTCCGGGGTCATGGGTCTGGGTTCATGGTTCTGGGGTCATGGGTCTGGGGTCATGGTTCTGGGGTCATGGGTCTGGGGTCATTGGTCTGGGGTCATGGGTCTGGGGTCATGGGTCCGGTGTCATGTGTCCGTTGTCATGGGACCGGGGTCATGGGACCGGGGTCATGGGTCCGGGGTCATGGGTCCGGGGTCCTGGGTCCGGGGTCCGGGGTCCGGGGTCATGGGTCCGTGGTCCTGTCTCCGGGGTCATGGGTCTGGGGTAATGGGTCTGGGGTCATGGGTCTCGGGTCATGGGTCTGGGGTCGTGGGTCCGGGGTCGTGGGTCCGGGGTCATGGGTCCGGGGTCATGTGTCCGGGGTCCTGGGTCCGGGGTTGTGGTTCCGGGGTCCTGGGTCTCGGGTCATGGGTCTGGGGTCGTGGGTCCGGGGTCGTGGATCCGGGGTCGTGGGTCCGGGGTCATGGGTCCGGGGTCCTGGGTCCGGGGTCGTGAGTCCGGGGTCGTGGGTCCGGGGTCGTGGGTCCGGGGTCGTGGGTCCGGGGTCGTGGGTCCGGGGTCGTGGGTCCGGGGTCGTGGGTCCGGGGTCATGGGTCCGGGGTCGTGGGTCCGGGGTCGTGGGTCCGGGGTCGTGGGTCCGGGGTCCTGGGTCCGGGGTCCTGGGTCCGGGGTCGTGGTTCCGGGGTCCTGGGTCCGGGGTCATGGGTCCGGGGTCATGGGTCTGGGGTCATGGGTCTGGGGTCATGGGTCTGGGGTCATGGGTCTGGGGTCATGGGTCTGCGGTCATGGGTCTGCGGTCATGGCTCTGGGGTCTTGGGTCTGGGGTCCTGGGTCCGGGGTCGTGGTTCCGGGGTCCTGGGTCCGGGGTCATGGGTCCGGGGTCATGGGTCCGGGGTCATGGGTCCGGGGTCGTGGGTCCGGGGTCATGGGTCCGTGGTCATGGGTCCGGAGTCACGGGTCCGGGGTCACGGGTCCGGGGTCACGGGTCCGGGGTCACGGGTCCGGGGTCACGGGTCCGGGGTCATGGGTCCGGGGTCATGGGTCCGGGGTCATGGGTCCGGTGTCATGGGTCCGTTGTCATGGGACCGGGGTCATGGGACCGGGGTCATGGGTCCGGGGTCATGGGTCCGGGGTCATGGGTCCGGGGTCATGGGTCCGGGGTCATGGGTCTGTGGTCATTGGTCTGGGGTCATGGGTCTGGGGTCATGGGTCCGTGGTCCTGTCTCCGGGGTCATGGGTCTGGGTTAATGGGTCTGGGGTCATGGGTCTCGGGTCATGGGTCTGGGGTCGTGGGTCCGGGTTCGTGGGTCCGGGGTCCTGGGTCCGGGGTCGTGGGTCCGGGGTCGTGGGTCCGGGGTCGTGGGTCTGGGGTCGTGGGTCTGGGGTCGTGGGTCTGGGGTCGTGGGTCTGGGGTCGTGGGTCTGATGTCGTGGGTCTGGGGTCATGGGTCTGGGGTCATGGGTCTGGGGTCATGGGTCTGGGGTCGTGGGTCTGGGGTCATGGGTCTGGGGTCATGGGTCTGGGGTCGTGGGTCTGGGGTCATGGGTCTGGGGTCATGGGTCTGGGGTCATGGGTCTGGGGTCATGGGTCTGGGGTCATGGGTCTGGGGTCATGGGTCTGGGGTCATGGGTCTGGGGTCATGGGTCTGGGGTCATGGGTCTGGGGTCATGGGTCTGGGGTCATGGGTCTGGGGTCATGGGTCTGGGGTCATGGGTCTGGGGTCATGGGTCTGGGGTCATGGGTCTGGGGTCATGGGTCTGGGGTCATGGGTCTGGGGTCATGGGTCTGGGGTCATGGGTCTGGGGTCATGGGTCTGGGGTCATGGGTCTGGGGTCATGGGTCTGGGGTCATGGGTCCGGGGTCATGGGTCCGGGGTTATGGGTCCGGGGTCATGGGCCCGGGGTCGTGGGTCCGGGGTCGTGGGTCCGGGGTCGTGGGTCCGGGGTCGTGGGTCCGGGGTCGTGGGTCCGGGGTCGTGGGTCCGGGGTCGTGGGTCCGGGGTCGTGGGTCCGGGGTCGTGGGTCCGGGGTCGTGGGTCCGGGGTCGTGGGTCCGGGGTCGTGGGTCCGGGGTCGTGGGTCCGGGGTCGTGGGTCCGGGGTCGTGGGTCCGGGGTCGTGGGTCTGGGGTCGTGGGTCCGGGGTCGTGGGTCCGGGGTCGTGGGTCCGGGGTCGTGGGTCCGGGGTCGTGGGTCCGGGGTCGTGGGTCCGGGGTCGTGGGTCCGGGGTCGTGGGTCCGGGGTCGTGGGTCCGGGGTCGTGGGTCCGGGGTCGTGGGTCCGGGGTCGTGGGTCCGGGGTCGTGGGTCCGTGGTCGTGGGTCCGGGGTCCTGGGTCCGGGGTCATGGGTCCGTGGTAATGGGTCCGGGGTCATGGGTCCGGGGTCATGGGTCCGGGGTCATGGGTCCGGGGTCATGGGTCCGGGGTCATGGGTCCGGGGTCATGGGTCCGTGGTCATGGGTCCGGGGTCATGGGTCCGGGGTCATGGGTCCGTGGTCATGGGTCCGGTGTCATGGGTCCGGGGTCATGGGTCCGGGGTCATGGGTCCGGGGTCATGGGTCCGGGGTCATGGGTCCGGGGTCATGGGTCCGGGGTCATGGGTCCAGGGGTCATGGGTCCGGGGTCATGGGTCCGGGGTCATGGGTCCGGGGTCATGGGTCCGGGGTCATGGGTCCGGGGTCATGGGTCCTGGGTCATGGGTCCGGGGTCATGGGTCCGGGGTCATGGGTCCGGGGTCATGGGTCCGGGGTCATGGGTCCGGGGTCATGGGTCCGGGGTCATGGGTCCGGGGTCTTGGTCCGGGGTCATGGGTCTGGGGTCATGGGTCTGGGGTCATGGGTCTGGGGTCATGGGTCTGGGGTCATGGGTCTGGGGTCATGGGTCTGGGGTCATGGGTCTGGGGTCATGGGTCTGGGGTCATGGGTCTGGGGTCATGGGTCTGGGGTCATGGGTCTGGGGTCATGGGTCTGGGGTCATGGGTCTGGGTTCATGGGTCTGGGGTCATGGGTCTGGGGTCATGGGTCTGGGGTCATGGGTCTGGGGTCATGGGTCTGGGGTCATGGGTCTGGGGTCATGTTTCTGGGGTCATGGGTCTGGGGTCATGGGTCTGGGGTCATGGGTCTGGGGTCATGGGTCTGGGGTCATGGGTCTGGGGTCATGGGTCTGGGGTCATGGGTCTGGGGTCATGGGTCTGGGGTCATGGGTCTGGGGTCATGGGTCTGGGGTCATGGGTCTGGGGTCATGGGTCTGGGGTCATGGGTCTGGGGTCATGGGTCTGGGGTCATGGGTCTGGGGTCATGGGTCTGGGGTCATGGGTCTGGGGTCATGGGTCTGGGGTCATGGGTCTGGGGTCATGGGTCTGGGGTCATGGGTCTGGGGTCTTGGGTCTGGGGTCGTGGGTCCGGGGTCGTGGGTCCGGGGTCGTGGGTCCGGGGTCGTGGGTCCGGGGTCGTGGGTCCGGGGTCATGGGTCCGGGGTCATGTGTCCGGGGTCCTGGGTCCGGGGTCATGGGTCCGGGGTCATGGGTCCGGGGTCATGGGTCCGGGGTCATGGGTCCGGGGTCATGGGTCCGGGGTCATGGGTCCGGGGTCATGGGTCCGTGGTAATGGGTCCGGGGTCATGGGTCCGGGGTCATGGGTCTGGGGTCATGGGTCCGGGGTCATGGGTCTGGGGTCATGGGTCTGGGGTCATGGGTCTGGGGTCATGGGTCCGGGGTCATGGGTCCGGGGTCATGGGTCCGTGGTAATGGGTCCGGGGTCATGGGTCCGGGGTCATGGGTCTGGGGTCGTGGGTCCGGGGTCGTGGGTCTGTGGTCATGGGTCTGGGGTCATGGGTCTGGGGTCATGGGTCCGGGGTCATGGGTCCGTGGTCCTGTCTCCGGGGTCATGGGTCTGCGGTAATGGGTCTGGGGTCATGGGTCTCGGGTCATGGGTCTGGGGTCGTGGGTCCGGGTTCGTGGGTCCGGGGTCCTGGGTCCGGGGTCGTGGGTCCGGGGTCGTGGGTCTGGGGTCGTGGGTCTGGGGTCATGGGTCTGGGGTCATGGGTCTGGGGTCATGGGTCTGGGGTCATGGGTCTGGGTTCATGGGTCTGGGTTCATGGGTCTGGGTTCATGGGTCTGGGGTCATGGGTCTGGGGTCATGGGTCTGGGGTCATGGGTCCGGGGTCATGGGTCCGGGGTCATGGGTCCGGGGTCATGGGTCCGGGGTCATGGGTCCGGGGTCATGGGTCCGGGGTCATGGGTCCGTGGTAATGGGTCCGTGGTAATGGGTCCGGGGTCATGGGTCCGGGGTCATGGGTCCGGGGTCATGGGTCCGGGGTCATGGGTCCGGGGTCATGGGTCCGGGGTCATGGGTCCGGGGTCATGGGTCCGGGGTCATGGGTCCGGGGTCATGGGTCCGGGGTCATGGGTCCGGGGTCATGGGTCCGGGGTCATGGGTCCGGGGTCATGGGTCCGGGGTCATGGGTCCGGGGTCATGGGTCCGGGGTCATGGGTCCGGGGTCATGGGTCCGGGGTCATGGGTCCGGGGTCATGGGTCCGGGGTCATGGGTCCGGGGTCATGGGTCCGGGGTCATGGGTCCGGGGTCATGGGTCCGGGGTCATGGGTCCGGGGTCATGGGTCCGGGGTCATGGGTCCGGGGTCATGGGTCCGGGGTCATGGGTCCGGGGTCATGGGTCCGGGGTCATGGGTCCGGGGTCATGGGTCCGGGGTCATGGGTCCTGGGTCATGGGTCCGGGGTCATGGGTCTGGGGTCATGGGTCTGGGTTCATGGGTCTGGGGTCATGGGTCTGGGGTCTTGGGTCTGGGGTCGTGGGTCTGGGGTAATGGGTCTGGGGTCATGGGTCTCGGGTCATGGGTCTGGGGTCGTGGGTCCGGGTTCGTGGGTCCGGGGTCCTGGGTCCGGGGTCGTGGGTCCGGGGTCGTGGGTCTGGGGTCATGGGTCCGGGGTCATGGGTCCGTGGTCCTGTCTCCGGGGTCATGGGTCTGGGGTCATGGGTCTGGGGTCATGGGTCTGGGGTCATGGGTCTGGGGTCATGGGTCTCGGGTCATGGGTCTGGGGTCGTGGGTCCGGGTTCGTGGGTCCGGGGTCCTGGGTCCGGGGTCGTGGGTCCGGGGTCGTGGGTCCGGGGTCATAGGTCCGGGGTCATGGGTCTGGGGTCATGGGTCTGGGGTAATGGGTCTGGGGTCATGGGTCTGGGGTCATGGGTCTGGGGTCATGGGTCTGGGGTCATGGGTCTGGGGTCTTGGGTCTGGGGTCGTGGGTCTGGGGTCGTGGGTCTGGGGTCGTGGGTCCGGGGTCATGGGTCCGGGGTCATGTGTCCGGGGTCCTGGGTCCGGGGTCATGGGTCCGGGGTCATGGGTCCGGGGTCATGGGTCCGGGGTCATGTGTCCGGGGTCATGGGTCCGGGGTCATGGGTCCGGGGTCATGGGTCCGGGGTCATGGGTCCGGGGTCATGGGTCCGTGGTAATGGGTCCGGGGTCATGGGTCCGGGGTCATGGGTCCGGGGTCATGGGTCCGGGGTCATGGGTCCGGGGTCATGGGTCCGGGGTCATGGGTCCGGGGTCATGGGTCCGGGGTCATGGGTCCGGGGTCATGGGTCCGGGGTCATGGGTCCGGGGTCATGGGTCCGGGGTCATGGGTCCGGGGTCATGGGTCCGGGGTCATGGGTCCGGGGTCATGGGTCCGGGGTCATGGGTCCGGGGTCATGGGTCCGGGGTCATGGGTCCGAGGTCATGGGTCCGGGGTCATGGGTCCGGGGTCATGGGTCCGGGGTCATGGGTCCGGGGTCATGGGTCCGGGGTCATGGGTCTGGGTTCATGGGTCTGGGGTCATGGGTCTGGGGTCATGGGTCTGGGGTCATGGGTCTGGGGTCATGGGTCTGGGGTCATGGGTCTGGGGTCATGGGTCTGGGGTCATGGGTCTGGGGTCATGGGTCTGGGGTCATGGGTCTGGGGTCTTGGGTCTGGGGTCGTGGGTCTGGGGTCGTGGGTCCGGGGTCGTGGGTCCGGGGTCGTGGGTCCGGGGTCGTGGGTCCGGGGTCATGGGTCCGGGGTCATGTGTCCGGGGTCCTGGGTCCGGGGTCATGGGTCCGGGGTCATGGGTCCGGGGTCATGGGTCCGGGGTCATGGGTCCGGGGTCATGGGTCCGGGGTCATGGGTCCGGGGTCATGGGTCCGTGGTAATGGGTCCGGGGTCATGGGTCCGGGGTCATGGGTCCGGGGTCATGGGTCCGGGGTCATGGGTCCGGGGTCATGGGTCCGGGGTCATGGGTCCGGGGTCATGGGTCCGGGGTCATGGGTCCGGGGTCATGGGTCCGGGGTCATGGGTCCGGGGTCATGGGTCCGGGGTCATGGGTCCGGGGTCATGGGTCCGGGGTCATGGGTCCGGGGTCATGGGTCCGGGGTCATGGGTCTGGGGTCATGGGTCTGGGTTCATGGGTCTGGGGTCATGGGTCTGGGATCATGGTTCTGGGGTCATGGGTCTGGGGTCATGGGTCTGGGGTCATGGGTCTGGGGTCATGGGTCTGGGGTCATGGGTCTGGGGTCATGGGTCTGGGGTCATGGGTCTGGGGTCATGGGTCTGGGGTCATGGGTCTGGGGTCATGGGTCCGGGGTCATGGGTCCGTGGTCCTGTCTCCGGGGTCATGGGTCTGGGGTAATGGGTCTGGGGTCATGGGTCTCGGGTCATGGGTCTGGGGTCGTGGGTCCGGGTTCGTGGGTCCGGGGTCCTGGGTCCGTGGTCGTGGGTCCGGGGTCGTGGGTCCGGGGTCGTGGGTCCGGGGTCGTGGGTCCGGGGTCGTGGGTCCGGGGTCGTGGGTCCGGGGTCGTGGGTCCGGGGTCATGGGTCCGGGGTCATGGGTCCGGGGTCATGGGTCCGGGGTCGTGGGTCCGGGGTCCTGGGTCCGGGGTCATGGGTCCGTGGTAATAGCTCCGGGGTCATGGGTCCGGGGTCATGGGTCCGGGGTCATGGGTCCGGGGTCATGGGTCCGGGGTCATGGGTCCGGGGTCATGGGTCTGGGGTCATTGGTCTGGGGTCATGGGTCTGGGGTCATGGGTCTGGGGTCATGGGTCCGGTGTCATGGGTCCGTTGTCATGGGACCGGGGTCATGGGACCGGGGTCATGGGACCGGGGTCATGGGTCCGGGGTCATGGGTACGGGGTCATGGGTCCGCGGTCCTGGGTCCGGGGTCCTGGGTCCGGGGTCATGGGTCGTGGTCCTGTCTCCGGGGTCATGGGTCTGGGGTAATGGGTCTGGGGTAATGGGTCTGGGGTAATGGGTCTGGGGTAATGGGTCTGGGGTCATGGGTCTGGGGTCATGGGTCTGGGGTCATGGGTCTGGGGTCATGGGTCTAGGGTCATGGGTCTGGGGTCATGGGTCTGGGGTCATGGGTCTGGGGTCATGGGTCTGGGGTCATGGGTCTGGGGTCATGGGTCTGGGGTCATGGGTCTGGGGTCATGGGTCTGGGGTCATGGGTCTGGGGTCATCGGTCCGGGGTCATGGGTCCGTGGTCCTGTCTCCGGGGTCATGGGTCTGGGGTAATGGGTCTGGGGTCATGGGTCTCGGGTCATGGGTCTGGGGTCGTGGGTCCGGGGTCGTGGGACCGGGGTCATGGGTCCGGGGTGATGGGTCCGGGGTCATGGGTCCGCGGTCCTGGGTCCGGGGTCCTGGGTCCGGGGTCATGTGTCGTGGTCCTGTCTCCGGGGTCATGGGTCTGGGGTAATGGGTCTGGGGTAATGGGTCTGGGGTCATGGGTCTCGGGTCATGGTTCTGGGGTCGTGGGTCCGGGGTCGTGGGTCCGGGGTCATGGGTCCGGGGTCATGGGTCCGGGGTCATGGGTCCGGTGTCATGGGTCCGGGGTCGTGGGTCCGGGGTCGTGGGTCTGGGGTCGTGGGTCTGGGGTCGTGGGTCTGGGGTCGTGGGTCTGGGGTCATGGGTCTGGGGTCATGGGTCTGGGGTCATGGGTCTGGGGTCATGGGTCTGGGGTCATGGGTCTGGGGTCATGGGTCTGGGGTCATGGGTCTGGGGTCATGGGTCGTGGTCCTGTCTCCGGGGTCATGGGTCTGGGGTAATGGGTCTGGGGTAATGGGTCTGGGGTAATGGGTCTGGGGTAATGGGTCTGGGGTAATGGGTCTGGGGTCATGGGTCTGGGGTCATGGGTCTGGGGTCATGGGTCCGTGGTAATGGGTCCGGGGTCATGGGTCCGGGGTCATGGGTCCGGGGTCATGGGTCCGGGGACATGGGTCCGGTGTCATGGGTCCGGGGTCATGGGTCCGGGGTCATGGGTCCGGGGTCATGGGTCCGGGGTCATGGGTCCGGGGTCATGGGTCCGGGGTCATGGGTCCGGGGTCATGGGTCCGGGGTCATGGGTCCGGGGTCATGGGTCCGGGGTCATGGGTCCGGGGTCATGGGTCCGGGGTCATGGGTCCGGGGTCATGGGTCCGGGGTCATGGGTCCGGGGTCATGGGTCCGGGGTCATGGGTCCGGGGTCATGGGTCCGGGGTCATGGGTCCGGGGTCATGGGTCTGGGGTCATGGGTCTGGGGTCATGGGTCTGGGGTCTTGGGTCTGGGGTCGTGGGTCTGGGGTCGTGGGTCTGGGGTCGTGGGTCCGGGGTCATGGGTCCGGGGTCATGTGTCCGGGGTCCTGGGTCCGGGGTCATGGGTCCGGGGTCATGGGTCCGGGGTCATGGGTCCGGGGTCATGTGTCCGGGGTCATGGGTCCGGGGTCATGGGTCCGGGGTCATGGGTCCGGGGTCATGGGTCCGGGGTCATGGGTCCGGGGTCATGGGTCCGTGGTAATGGGTCCGGGGTCATGGGTCCGGGGTCATGGGTCCGGGGTCATGGGTCCGGGCTCATGGGTCCGGGGTCATGGGTCCGGGGTCATGGGTCCGGGGTCATGGGTCCGGGGTCATGGGTCCGGGGTCATGGGTCCGGGGTCATGGGTCCGGGGTCATGGGTCCGGGGTCATGGGTCCGGGGTCATGGGTCCGGGGTCATGGGTCCGGGGTCATGGGTCCGGGGTCATGGGTCCGGGGTCATGGGTCCGGGGTCATGGGTCCGGGGTCATGGGTCCGGGGTCATGGGTCCGGGGTCATGGGTCCGGGGTCATGGGTCCGGGGTCATGGGTCCGGGGTCATGGGTCCGGGGTCATGGGTCTGGGTTCATGGGTCTGGGGTCATGGGTCTGGGGTCATGGGTCTGGGGTCATGGGTCTGGGGTCATGGGTCTGGGGTCATGGGTCTGGGGTCATGGGTCTGGGGTCATGGGTCTGGGGTCATGGGTCTGGGGTCATGGGTCTGGGGTCATGGGTCTGGGGTCATGGGTCTGGGGTCATGGGTCTGGGGTCTTGGGTCTGGGGTCGTGGGTCTGGGGTCGTGGGTCCGGGGTCGTGGGTCCGGGGTCGTGGGTCCGGGGTCGTGGGTCCGGGGTCATGGGTCCGGGGTCATGTGTCCGGGGTCCTGGGTCCGGGGTCATGGGTCCGGGGTCATGGGTCCGGGGTCATGGGTCCGGGGTCATGGGTCCGGGGTCATGGGTCCGGGGTCATGGGTCCGTGGTAATGGGTCCGGGGTCATGGGTCCGGGGTCATGGGTCCGGGGTCATGGGTCCGGGGTCATGGGTCCGGGGTCATGGGTCCGGGGTCATGGGTCCGGGGTCATGGGTCCGGGGTCATGGGTCCGGGGTCATGGGTCCGGGGTCATGGGTCCGGGGTCATGGGTCCGGGGTCATGGGTCCGGGGTCATGGGTCCGGGGTCATGGGTCTGGGGTCATGGGTCTGGGGTCATGGGTCTGGGTTCATGGGTCTGGGGTCATGGGTCTGGGATCATGGTTCTGGGGTCATGGGTCTGGGGTCATGGGTCTGGGGTCATGGGTCTGGGGTCATGGGTCTGGGGTCATGGGTCTGGGGTCATGGGTCTGGGGTCATGGGTCTGGGGTCATGGGTCTGGGGTCATGGGTCCGGGGTCATGGGTCCGTGGTCCTGTCTCCGGGGTCATGGGTCTGGGGTAATGGGTCTGGGGTCATGGGTCTCGGGTCATGGGTCTGGGGTCGTGGGTCCGGGTTCGTGGGTCCGGGGTCCTGGGTCCGTGGTCGTGGGTCCGGGGTCGTGGGTCCGGGGTCGTGGGTCCGGGGTCGTGGGTCCGGGGTCGTGGGTCCGGGGTCGTGGGTCCGGGGTCGTGGGTCCGGGGTCGTGGGTCCGGGGTCATGGGTCCGGGGTCATGGGTCCGGGGTCATGGGTCCGGGGTCGTGGGTCCGGGGTCCTGGGTCCGGGGTCATGGGTCCGTGGTAATGGCTCCGGGGTCATGGGTCCGGGGTCATGGGTCCGGGGTCATGGGTCCGGGGTCATGGGTCCGGGGTCATGGGTCCGGGGTCATGGGTCCGGGGTCATGGGTCTGGGGTCATTGGTCTGGGGTCATGGGTCTGGGGTCATGGGTCTGGGGTCATGGGTCCGGTGTCATGGGTCCGTTGTCATGGGACCGGGGTCATGGGACCGGGGTCATGGGACCGGGGTCATGGGTCCGGGGTCATGGGTACGGGGTCATGGGTCCGCGGTCCTGGGTCCGGGGTCCTGGGTCCGGGGTCATGGGTCGTGGTCCTGTCTCCGGGGTCATGGGTCTGGGGTAATGGGTCTGGGGTAATGGGTCTGGGGTAATGGGTCTGGGGTAATGGGTCTGGGGTAATGGGTCTGGGGTAATGGGTCTGGGGTCATGGGTCTGGGGTCATGGGTCTGGGGTCATGGGTCTGGGGTCATGGGTCTAGGGTCATGGGTCTGGGGTCATGGGTCTGGGGTCATGGGTCTGGGGTCATGGGTCTGGGGTCATGGGTCTGGGGTCATGGGTCTGGGGTCATGGGTCTGGGGTCATGGGTCTGGGGTCATGGGTCTGGGGTCATGGGTCTGGGGTCATGGGTCTGGGGTCATGGGTCTGGGGTCATGGGTCTGGGGTCATGGGTGTGGGGTCATGGGTCTGGGGTCATGGGTCTGGGGTCATGGGTCTGGGGTCATGGGTCTGGGGTCATGGGTCTGGGGTCATCGGTCCGGGGTCATGGGTCCGTGGTCCTGTCTCCGGGGTCATGGGTCTGGGGTAATGGGTCTGGGGTCATGGGTCTCGGGTCATGGGTCTGGGGTCGTGGGTCCGGGGTCGTGGGACCGGGGTCATGGGTCCGGGGTGATGGGTCCGGGGTCATGGGTCCGCGGTCCTGGGTCCGGGGTCCTGGGTCCGGGGTCATGTGTCGTGGTCCTGTCTCCGGGGTCATGGGTCTGGGGTAATGGGCCTGGGGTAATGGGTCTGGGGTCATGGGTCTCGGGTCATGGTTCTGGGGTCGTGGGTCCGGGGTCGTGGGTCCGGGGTCATGGGTCCGGGGTCATGGGTCCGGGGTCATGGGTCCGGTGTCATGGGTCCGGGGTCGTGGGTCCGGGGTCGTGGGTCTGGGGTCGTGGGTCTGGGGTCGTGGGTCTGGGGTCGTGGGTCTGGGGTCATGGGTCTGGGGTCATGGGTCTGGGGTCATGGGTCTGGGGTCATGGGTCTGGGGTCATGGGTCTGGGGTCATGGGTCTGGGGTCATGGGTCTGGGGTCATGGGTCGTGGTCCTGTCTCCGGGGTCATGGGTCTGGGGTAATGGGTCTGGGGTAATGGGTCTGGGGTAATGGGTCTGGGGTAATGGGTCTGGGGTAATGGGTCTGGGGTAATGGGTCTGGGGTAATGGGTCTGGGGTAATGGGTCTGGGGTCATGGGTCTGGGGTCATGGGTCTGGGGTCATGGGTCCGTGGTAATGGGTCCGGGGTCATGGGTCCGGGGTCATGGGTCCGGGGTCATGGGTCCGGGGACATGGGTCCGGTGTCATGGGTCCGGGGTCATGGGTCCGGGGTCATGGGTCCGGGGTCATGGGTCCGGGGTCATGGGTCCGGGGTCATGGGTCCGGGGTCATGGGTCCGGGGTCATGGGTCCGGGGTCATGGGTCCGGGGTCATGGGTCCGGGGTCATGGGTCCGGGGTCATGGGTCCGGGGTCATGGGTCCGGGGTCATGGGTCCGGGGTCATGGGTCCGGGGTCATGGGTCCGGGGTCATGGGTCCGGGGTCATGGGTCCGGGGTCATGGGTCCGGGGTCATGGGTCCGGGGTCATGGGTCCGGGGTCATGGGTCCGGGGTCATGGGTCCGGGGTCATGGGTCCGGGGTCATGGGTCCGGGGTCATGGGTCCGGGGTCATGGGTCCGGGGTCATGGGTCCGGGGTCATGGGTCCGGGGTCATGGGTCCGGGGTCATGGGTCTTGGGTCATGGGTCTGGGTTCATGGGTCTGGGGTCATGGGTCTGGGGTCTTGGGTCTGGGATAATGGGTCTGGGGTCATGGGTCTCGGGTCATGGGTCTGGGGTCGTGGGTCCGGGTTCGTGGGTCCGGGGTCCTGGGTCCGGGGTCGTGGGTCCGGGGTCGTGGGTCTGGGGTCATGGGTCCGGGGTCATGGGTCCGGGGTCATGGGTCCGTGGTCCTGTCTCCGGGGTCATGGGTCTGGGGTCATGGGTCTGGGGTCATGGGTCTGGGGTCATGGGTCTGGGGTCATGGGTCTGGGGTCATGGGTCTGGGGTCATGGGTCTCGGGTCATGGGTCTGGGGTCGTGGGTCCGGGTTCGTGGGTCCGGGGTCCTGGGTCCGGGGTCGTGGGTCCGGGGTCGTGGGTCCGGGGTCATAGGTCCGGGGTCATGGGTCTGGGGTCATGGGTCTGGGGTCATGGGTCTGGGGTCATGGGTCTGGGGTCATGGGTCTGGGGTCATGGGTCTGGGGTCATGGGTCTGGGGTCATGGGTCTGGGGTCATGGGTCTGGGGTCATGGGTCTGGGGTCATGGGTCTGGGGTCATGGGTCTGGGGTCATGGGTCTGGGGTCTTGGGTCTGGGGTCGTGGGTCTGGGGTCGTGGGTCTGGGGTCGTGGGTCCGGGGTCATGGGTCCGGGGTCATGTGTCCGGGGTCCTGGGTCCGGGGTCATGGGTCCGGGGTCATGGGTCCGGGGTCATGGGTCCGGGGTCATGGGTCCGGGGTCATGTGTCCGGGGTCATGGGTCCGGGGTCATGGGTCCGGGGTCATGGGTCCGGGGTCATGGGTCCGGGGTCATGGGTCCGGGGTCATGGGTCCGTGGTAATGGGTCCGGGGTCATGGGTCCGGGGTCATGGGTCCGGGGTCATGGGTCCGGGGTCATGGGTCCGGGGTCATGGGTCCGGGGTCATGGGTCCGGGGTCATGGGTCCGGGGTCATGGGTCCGGGGTCATGGGTCCGGGGTCATGGGTCCGGGGTCATGGGTCCGGGGTCATGGGTCCGGGGTCATGGGTCCGGGGTCATGGGTCCGGGGTCATGGGTCCGGGGTCATGGGTCCGGGGTCATGGGTCCGGGGTCATGGGTCCGGGGTCATGGGTCTGGGGTCATGGGTCTGGGGTCATGGGTCTGGGTTCATGGGTCTGGGGTCATGGGTCTGGGGTCATGGTTCTGGGGTCATGGGTCTGGGGTCATGGGTCTGGGGTCATGGGTCTGGGGTCATGGGTCTGGGGTCATGGGTCTGGGGTCATGGGTCTGGGGTCATGGGTCTGGGGTCATGGGTCTGGGGTCATGGGTCTGGGTTCATGGGTCCGGGGTCATGGGTCCGGGGTCATGGGTCCGGGGTCATGGGTCCGGGGTCATGGGTCCGGGGTCATGGGTCCGGGGTCATGGATCCGGGGTCATGGGTCCGGGGTCATAGGTCCGGGGTCATGGGTCTGGGGTCATGGGTCTGGGGTCATGGGTCTGGGGTCATGGGTCTGGGGTCATGGGTCTGGGGTCATGGGTCTGGGGTCATGGGTCTGGGGTCTTGGGTCTGGGGTCGTGGGTCTGGGGTCGTGGGTCTGGGGTCGTGGGTCCGGGGTCGTGGGTCCGGGGTCGTGGGTCCGGGGTCATGGGTCCGGGGTCATGTGTCCGGGGTCCTGGGTCCGGGGTCATGGGTGCGGGGTCATGGGTCCGGGGTCATGGGTCCGGGGTCATGGGTCCGGGGTCATGGGTCCGTGGTAATGGGTCCGGGGTCATGGGTCCGGGGTCATGGGTCCGGGGTCATGGGTCCGGGGTCATGGGTCCGGGGTCATGGGTCCGGGGTCATGGGTCCGGGGTCATGGGTCCGGGGTCATGGGTCCGGGGTCATGGGTCCGGGGTCATGGGTCCGGGGTCATGGGTCCGGGGTCATGGGTCCGGGGTCATGGGTCCGGGGTCATGGGTCCGGGGTCATGGGTCCGGGGTCATGGGTCTGGGTTCATGGGTCTGGGGTCATGGGTCTGGGGTCATGGGTCTGGGGTCATGGTTCTGGGGTCATGGGTCTGGGGTCATGGGTCTGGGGTCATGGGTCTGGGGTCATGGGTCTGGGGTCATGGGTCTGGGGTCATGGGTCTGGGGTCATGGGTCTGGGGTCATGGGTCTGGGGTCATGGGTCTGGGGTCATGGGTCTGGGGTCATGGGTCCGGGGTCATGGGTCCGTGGTCCTGTCTCCGGGGTCATGGGTCTGGGGTAATGGGTCTGGGGTCATGGGTCTCGGGTCATGGGTCTGGGGTCGTGGGTCCGGGTTCGTGGGTCCGGGGTCCTGGGTCCGTGGTCGTGGGTCCGGGGTCGTGGGTCCGGGGTCGTGGGTCCGGGGTCGTGGGTCCGGGGTCGTGGGTCCGGGGTCGTGGGTCCGGGGTCGTGGGTCCGGGGTCATGGGTCCGGGGTCATGGGTCCGGGGTCATGGGTCCGGGGTCATGGGTCCGGGGTCGTGGGTCCGGGGTCCTGGGTCCGGGGTCATGGGTCCGTGGTAATGGCTCCGGGGTCATGGGTCCGGGGTCATGGGTCCGGGGTCATGGGTCCGGGGTCATGGGTCCGGGGTCATGGGTCCGGGGTCATGGGTCCGGGGTCATGGGTCTGGGGTCATGGGTCTGGGGTCATGGGTCCGGTGTCATGGGTCCGTTGTCATGGGACCGGGGTCATGGGACCGGGGTCATGGGACCGGGGTCATGGGTCCGGGGTCATGGGTACGGGGTCATGGGTCCGCGGTCCTGGGTCCGGGGTCCTGGGTCCGGGGTCATGGGTCGTGGTCCTGTCTCCGGGGTCATGGGTCTGGGGTAATGGGTCTGGGGTAATGGGTCTGGGGTAATGGGTCTGGGGTAATGGGTCTGGGGTAATGGGTCTGGGGTAATGGGTCTGGGGTCATGGGTCTGGGGTCATGGGTCTGGGGTCATGGGTCTGGGGTCATGGGTCTGGGGTCATGGGTCTGGGGTCATGGGTCTGGGGTCATGGGTCTGGGGTCATGGGTCCGCGGTCCTGGGTCCGGGGTCCTGGGTCCGGGGTCATGGGTCGTGGTCCTGTCTCCGGGGTCATGGGTCTGGGGTAATGGGTCTGGGGTAATGGGTCTGGGGTAATGGGTCTGGGGTAATGGGTCTGGGGTAATGGGTCTGGGGTAATGGGTCTGGGGTCATGGGTCTGGGGTCATGGGTCTGGGGTCATGGGTCTGGGGTCATGGGTCTAGGGTCATGGGTCTGGGGTCATGGGTCTGGGGTCATGGGTCTGGGGTCATGGGTCTGGGGTCATGGGTCTGGGGTCATGGGTCTGGGGTCATGGGTCTGGGGTCATGGGTCTGGGGTCATGGGTCTGGGGTCATGGGTCTGGGGTCATGGGTCTGGGGTCATGGGTCTGGGGTCATGGGTCTGGGGTCATGGGTGTGGGGTCATGGGTCTGGGGTCATGGGTCTGGGGTCATGGGTCTGGGGTCATGGGTCTGGGGTCATGGGTCTGGGGTCATCGGTCCGGGGTCATGGGTCCGTGGTCCTGTCTCCGGGGTCATGGGTCTGGGGTAATGGGTCTGGGGTCATGGGTCTCGGGTCATGGGTCTGGGGTCGTGGGTCCGGGGTCGTGGGACCGGGGTCATGGGTCCGGGGTGATGGGTCCGGGGTCATGGGTCCGCGGTCCTGGGTCCGGGGTCCTGGGTCCGGGGTCATGTGTCGTGGTCCTGTCTCCGGGGTCATGGGTCTGGGGTAATGGGCCTGGGGTAATGGGTCTGGGGTCATGGGTCTCGGGTCATGGTTCTGGGGTCGTGGGTCCGGGGTCGTGGGTCCGGGGTCATGGGTCCGGGGTCATGGGTCCGGGGTCATGGGTCCGGTGTCATGGGTCCGGGGTCGTGGGTCCGGGGTCGTGGGTCTGGGGTCGTGGGTCTGGGGTCGTGGGTCTGGGGTCGTGGGTCTGGGGTCATGGGTCTGGGGTCATGGGTCTGGGGTCATGGGTCTGGGGTCATGGGTCTGGGGTCATGGGTCTGGGGTCATGGGTCTGGGGTCATGGGTCTGGGGTCATGGGTCGTGGTCCTGTCTCCGGGGTCATGGGTCTGGGGTAATGGGTCTGGGGTAATGGGTCTGGGGTAATGGGTCTGGGGTAATGGGTCTGGGGTAATGGGTCTGGGGTAATGGGTCTGGGGTAATGGGTCTGGGGTAATGGGTCTGGGGTCATGGGTCTGGGGTCATGGGTCTGGGGTCATGGGTCCGTGGTAATGGGTCCGGGGTCATGGGTCCGGGGTCATGGGTCCGGGGTCATGGGTCCGGGGACATGGGTCCGGTGTCATGGGTCCGGGGTCATGGGTCCGGGGTCATGGGTCCGGGGTCATGGGTCCGGGGTCATGGGTCCGGGGTCATGGGTCCGGGGTCATGGGTCCGGGGTCATGGGTCCGGGGTCATGGGTCCGGGGTCATGGGTCCGGGGTCATGGGTCCGGGGTCATGGGTCCGGGGTCATGGGTCCGGGGTCATGGGTCCGGGGTCATGGGTCCGGGGTCATGGGTCCGGGGTCATGGGTCCGGGGTCATGGGTCCGGGGTCATGGGTCCGGGGTCATGGGTCCGGGGTCATGGGTCCGGGGTCATGGGTCCGGGGTCATGGGTCCGGGGTCATGGGTCCGGGGTCATGGGTCCGGGGTCATGGGTCCGGGGTCATGGGTCCGGGGTCATGGGTCCGGGGTCATGGGTCCGGGGTCATGGGTCCGGGGTCATGGGTCTTGGGTCATGGGTCTGGGTTCATGGGTCTGGGGTCATGGGTCTGGGGTCTTGGGTCTGGGATAATGGGTCTGGGGTCATGGGTCTCGGGTCATGGGTCTGGGGTCGTGGGTCCGGGTTCGTGGGTCCGGGGTCCTGGGTCCGGGGTCGTGGGTCCGGGGTCGTGGGTCTGGGGTCATGGGTCCGGGGTCATGGGTCCGGGGTCATGGGTCCGTGGTCCTGTCTCCGGGGTCATGGGTCTGGGGTCATGGGTCTGGGGTCATGGGTCTGGGGTCATGGGTCTGGGGTCATGGGTCTGGGGTCATGGGTCTGGGGTCATGGGTCTCGGGTCATGGGTCTGGGGTCGTGGGTCCGGGTTCGTGGGTCCGGGGTCCTGGGTCCGGGGTCGTGGGTCCGGGGTCGTGGGTCCGGGGTCATAGGTCCGGGGTCATGGGTCTGGGGTCATGGGTCTGGGGTCATGGGTCTGGGGTCATGGGTCTGGGGTCATGGGTCTGGGGTCATGGGTCTGGGGTCATGGGTCTGGGGTCATGGGTCTGGGGTCATGGGTCTG
Source organism: Andrena hattorfiana (assembly GCA_944738655.2). NCBI lineage: Eukaryota > Metazoa > Arthropoda > Insecta > Hymenoptera > Andrenidae > Andrena > Andrena hattorfiana. The sequence goes on from OX122889.2 coordinate 65,179,000, forward strand.
GGGTCATGGGTCTGGGGTCATGGGTCTGGGGTCATGGGTCTGGGGTCATGGGTCTGGGGTCTTGGGTCTGGGGTCGTGGGTCTGGGGTCGTGGGTCTGGGGTCGTGGGTCCGGGGTCATGGGTCCGGGGTCATGTGTCCGGGGTCCTGGGTCCGGGGTCATGGGTCCGGGGTCATGGGTCCGGGGTCATGGGTCTGGGGTCATGGGTCCGGGGTCATGTGTCCGGGGTCATGGGTCCGGGGTCATGGGTCCGGGGTCATGGGTCCGGGGTCATGGGTCCGGGGTCATGGGTCCGGGGTCATGGGTCCGTGGTAATGGGTCCGGGGTCATGGGTCCGGGGTCATGGGTCCGGGGTCATGGGTCCGGGGTCATGGGTCCGGGGTCATGGGTCCGGGGTCATGGGTCCGGGGTCATGGGTCCGGGGTCATGGGTCCGGGGTCATGGGTCCGGGGTCATGGGTCCGGGGTCATGGGTCCGGGGTCATGGGTCCGGGGTCATGGGTCCGGGGTCATGGGTCCGGGGTCATGGGTCCGGGGTCATGGGTCCGGGGTCATGGGTCCGGGGTCATGGGTCCGGGGTCATGGGTCTGGGGTCATGGGTCTGGGGTCATGGGTCTGGGTTCATGGGTCTGGGGTCATGGGTCTGGGGTCATGGTTCTGGGGTCATGGGTCTGGGGTCATGGGTCTGGGGTCATGGGTCTGGGGTCATGGGTCTGGGGTCATGGGTCTGGGGTCATGGGTCTGGGGTCATGGGTCTGGGGTCATGGGTCTGGGGTCATGGGTCTGGGTTCATGGGTCCGGGGTCATGGGTCCGGGGTCATGGGTCCGGGGTCATGGGTCCGGGGTCATGGGTCCGGGGTCATGGGTCCGGGGTCATGGATCCGGGGTCATGGGTCCGGGGTCATAGGTCCGGGGTCATGGGTCTGGGGTCATGGGTCTGGGGTCATGGGTCTGGGGTCATGGGTCTGGGGTCATGGGTCTGGGGTCATGGGTCTGGGGTCATGGGTCTGGGGTCTTGGGTCTGGGGTCGTGGGTCTGGGGTCGTGGGTCTGGGGTCGTGGGTCCGGGGTCGTGGGTCCGGGGTCGTGGGTCCGGGGTCATGGGTCCGGGGTCATGTGTCCGGGGTCCTGGGTCCGGGGTCATGGGTGCGGGGTCATGGGTCCGGGGTCATGGGTCCGGGGTCATGGGTCCGGGGTCATGGGTCCGTGGTAATGGGTCCGGGGTCATGGGTCCGGGGTCATGGGTCCGGGGTCATGGGTCCGGGGTCATGGGTCCGGGGTCATGGGTCCGGGGTCATGGGTCCGGGGTCATGGGTCCGGGGTCATGGGTCCGGGGTCATGGGTCCGGGGTCATGGGTCCGGGGTCATGGGTCCGGGGTCATGGGTCCGGGGTCATGGGTCCGGGGTCATGGGTCCGGGGTCATGGGTCCGGGGTCATGGGTCCGGGGTCATGGGTCTGGGTTCATGGGTCTGGGGTCATGGGTCTGGGGTCATGGGTCTGGGGTCATGGTTCTGGGGTCATGGGTCTGGGGTCATGGGTCTGGGGTCATGGGTCTGGGGTCATGGGTCTGGGGTCATGGGTCTGGGGTCATGGGTCTGGGGTCATGGGTCTGGGGTCATGGGTCTGGGGTCATGGGTCTGGGGTCATGGGTCCGGGGTCATGGGTCCGTGGTCCTGTCTCCGGGGTCATGGGTCTGGGGTAATGGGTCTGGGGTCATGGGTCTCGGGTCATGGGTCTGGGGTCGTGGGTCCGGGTTCGTGGGTCCGGGGTCCTGGGTCCGTGGTCGTGGGTCCGGGGTCGTGGGTCCGGGGTCGTGGGTCCGGGGTCGTGGGTCCGGGGTCGTGGGTCCGGGGTCGTGGGTCCGGGGTCGTGGGTCCGGGGTCATGGGTCCGGGGTCATGGGTCCGGGGTCATGGGTCCGGGGTCATGGGTCCGGGGTCGTGGGTCCGGGGTCCTGGGTCCGGGGTCATGGGTCCGTGGTAATGGCTCCGGGGTCATGGGTCCGGGGTCATGGGTCCGGGGTCATGGGTCCGGGGTCATGGGTCCGGGGTCATGGGTCCGGGGTCATGGGTCCGGGGTCATGGGTCTGGGGTCATGGGTCTGGGGTCATGGGTCCGGTGTCATGGGTCCGTTGTCATGGGACCGGGGTCATGGGACCGGGGTCATGGGACCGGGGTCATGGGTCCGGGGTCATGGGTACGGGGTCATGGGTCCGCGGTCCTGGGTCCGGGGTCCTGGGTCCGGGGTCATGGGTCGTGGTCCTGTCTCCGGGGTCATGGGTCTGGGGTAATGGGTCTGGGGTAATGGGTCTGGGGTAATGGGTCTGGGGTAATGGGTCTGGGGTAATGGGTCTGGGGTAATGGGTCTGGGGTCATGGGTCTGGGGTCATGGGTCTGGGGTCATGGGTCTGGGGTCATGGGTCTGGGGTCATGGGTCTGGGGTCATGGGTCTGGGGTCATGGGTCTGGGGTCATGGGTCTGGGGTCATGGGTCTGGGGTCATGGGTCTGGGGTCATGGTTCTGGGGTCATGGGTCTGGGGTCATGGGTCTGGGGTCATGGGTCTGGGGTCATGGGTCTGGGGTCATGGGTCTGGGGTCATGGGTCTGGGGTCATGGGTCTGGGGTCATGGGTCTGGGGTCATGGGTCTGGGGTCATGGGTCTGGGGTCATGGGTCTGGGGTCATGGGTCTGGGGTCATGGGTCTGGGGTCATGGGTCTGTGGTCATGGGTCTGGGGTCATGGGTCTGGGGTCATGGGTCTGGGGTCATGGGTCTGGGGTCATGGGTCTGGGGTCATGGGTCCGGGGTCATGGGTCCGTGGTCCTGTCTCCGGGGTCATGGGTCTGGGGTAATGGGTCTGGGGTCATGGGTCTCGGGTCATGGGTCTGGGGTCGTGGGTCCGGGGTCGTGGGACCGGGGTCATGGGTCCGGGGTCATGGGTCCGGGGTCATGGGTCCGCGGTCCTGGGTCCGGGGTCCTGGGTCCGGGGTCATGGGTCGTGGTCCTGTCTCCGGGGTCATGGGTCTGGGGTAATGGGTCTGGGGTAATGGGTCTGGGGTCATGGGTCTCGGGTCATGGTTCTGGGGTCGTGGGTCCGGGGTCGTGGGTCCGGGCTCATGGGTCCGGGGTCATGTGTCCGGGGTCCTGGGTCCGGGGTTGTGGCTCCGGGGTCCTGGGTCCGGGGTCCTGAGTCCGGGGTCATGGGTCCGGGGTCATGGGTCCGGGGTCATGGGTCCGGTGTCATGGGTCCGGGGTCGTGGGTCCGGGGTCGTGGGTCTGGGGTCGTGGGTCTGGGGTCGTGGGTCTGGGGTCGTGGGTCTGGGGTCGTGGGTCTGGGGTCGTGGGTCTGGGGTCATGGGTCTGGGGTCATGGGTCTGGGGTCATGGGTCTGGGGTCATGGGTCTGGGGTCATGGGTCTGGGGTCATGGGTCTGGGGTCTGGGGTCATGGGTCGTGGTCCTGTCTCCGGGGTCATGGGTCTGGGGTAATGGGTCTGGGGTAATGGGTCTGGGGTAATGGGTCTGGGGTAATGGGTCTGGGGTAATGGGTCTGGGGTAATGGGTCTGGGGTCATGGGTCTGGGGTCATGGGTCTGGGGTCATGGGTCTGGGGTCATGGGTCTGGGGTCATGGGTCTGGGGTCATGGGTCTGGGGTCATGGGTCTGGGGTCATGGGTCTGGGGTCATGGGTCTGGGGTCATGGGTCTGGGGTCCTGGGTCCGGGGTCATGGGTCTGGGGTCATGGGTCTGGGGTCATGGGTCTGGGGTCATGGGTCTGGGGTCATGGGTCTGGGGTCATGGGTCTGGGGTCATGGGTCTGGGGTCATGGGTCTGGGGTCATGGGTCTGGGGTCATGGGTCTGGGGTCATGGGTCTGGGGTCATGGGTCTGGGGTCATGGGTCTGGGGTCATGGGTCTGGGGTCATGGGTCTGTGGTCATGGGTCTGGGGTCATGGGTCTGGGGTCATGGGTCTGGGGTCATGGGTCTGGGGTCATGGGTCTGGGGTCATGGGTCTGGGGTCATGGGTCCGGGGTCATGGGTCCGTGGTCCTGTCTCCGGGGTCATGGGTCTGGGGTAATGGGTCTGGGGTCATGGGTCTCGGGTCATGGGTCTGGGGTCGTGGGTCCGGGGTCGTGGGACCGGGGTCATGGGTCCGGGGTCATGGGTCCGGGGTCATGGGTCCGCGGTCCTGGGTCCGGGGTCCTGGGTCCGGGGTCATGGGTCGTGGTCCTGTCTCCGGGGTCATGGGTCTGGGGTAATGGGTCTGGGGTAATGGGTCTGGGGTCATGGGTCTCGGGTCATGGTTCTGGGGTCGTGGGTCCGGGGTCGTGGGTCCGGGCTCATGTGTCCGGGGTCATGTGTCCGGGGTCCTGGGTCCGGGGTTGTGGCTCCGGGGTCCTGGGTCCGGGGTCCTGAGTCCGGGGTCATGGGTCCGGGGTCATGGGTCCGGGGTCATGGGTCCGGTGTCATGGGTCCGGGGTCGTGGGTCCGGGGTCGTGGGTCTGGGGTCGTGGGTCTGGGGTCGTGGGTCTGGGGTCGTGGGTCTGGGGTCGTGGGTCTGGGGTCATGGGTCTGGGGTCATGGGTCTGGGGTCATGGGTCTGGGGTCATGGGTCTGGGGTCATGGGTCTGGGGTCATGGGTCTGGGGTCATGGGTCTGGGGTCATGGGTCGTGGTCCTGTCTCCGGGGTCATGGGTCTGGGGTAATGGGTCTGGGGTAATGGGTCTGGGGTAATGGGTCTGGGGTAATGGGTCTGGGGTAATGGGTCTGGGGTAATGGGTCTGGGGTAATGGGTCTGGGGTCATGGGTCTGGGGTCATGGGTCTGGGGTCATGGGTCTGGGGTCATGGGTCTGGGGTCATGGGTCTGGGGTCATGGGTCTGGGGTCATGGGTCTGGGGTCATGGGTCTGGGGTCATGGGTCTGGGGTCATGGGTCTGGGGTCCTGGGTCCGGGGTCATGGGTCCGTGGTAATGGCTCCGGGGTCATGGGTCCGGGGTCATGGGTCCGGGGTCATGGGTCCGGGGTCATGGGTCCGGGGTCATGGGTCCGGGGTCATGGGTCCGGGGTCATGGGTCCGGGGTCATGGGTCCGGGGTCATGGGTCCGGGGTCATTGGTCTGGGGTCATGGGTCTGGGGTCATGGGTCTGGGGTCATGGGTCTGGGGTCATGGGTCTGGGGTCATGGGTCTGGGGTCATGGGTCTGGGGTCATGGGTCTGGGGTCATGGGTCTGGGGTCATGGGTCTGGGGTCATGGGTCTGGGGTCATGGGTCTGGGGTCATGGGTCTGGGGTCATGGGTCTGGGGTCATGGGTCTGGGGTCATGGGTCTGGGGTCATGGGTCTGGGGTCATGGGTCTGGGGCATGGGTCTGGGGTCATGGGTCTGGGGTCATGGGTCTGGGGTCATGGGTCTGGGGTCATGGGTCTGGGGTCATGGGTCTGGGGTCATGGGTCTGGGGTCATGGGTCTGGGGTCATGGGTCTGGGGTCATGGGTCTGGGGTCATGGGTCTGGGGTCATGGGTCTGGGGTCATGGGTCTGGGGTCATGGGTCTGGGGTCATGGGTCTGGGGTCATGGGTCTGGGGTCATGGGTCTGGGGTCATGGGTCTGGGGTCATGGGTCTGGGGTCATGTGTCTGGGGTCATGGGTCTGGGGTCATGGGTCTGGGGTCATTTGTCTGGGGTCATGGGTCTGGGGTCATGGGTCTGGGGTCACGGGTCTGGGGTCACGGGTCTGGGGTCACGGGTCTGGGGTCACGGGTCTGGGGTCATGGGTCTGGGGTCATGGGTCTGGGGTCATGGGTCTGGGGTCATGGGTCTGGGGTCATGGGTCTGGGGTCATGGGTCTGGGGTCATGGGTCTGGGGTCATGGGTCTGGGGTCATGGGTCTGGGGTCATGGTTCTGGGGTCATGGGTCTGGGGTCATGGGTCTGGGGTCTTGGGTCTGGGGTCGTGGGTCTGGGGTCGTGGGTCTGGGGTCGTGGGTCCGGGGTCGTGGGTCCGGGGTCGTGGGTCCGGGGTCATGGATCCGGGGTCATGTGTCCGGGGTCATGGGTCCGGGGTCATGGGTCCGGGGTCATGGGTCCGGGGTCATGGGTCCGGGGTCATGGGTCCGGGGTCATGGGTCCGGGGTCATGGGTCCGGGGTCATGGGTCAGGGGTCATGGGTCTGGGGTCATGGGTCTGGGGTCATGGGTCTGGGGTCATGGGTCTGGGGTCATGGGTCCGGGGTCATGGGTCCGTGGTCCTGTCTCCGGGGTCATGGGTCTGGGGTAATGGGTCTGGGGTCATGGGTCTCGGGTCATGGGTCTGGGGTCGTGGGTCCGGGTTCGTGGGTCCGGGGTCCTGGGTCCGGGGTCGTGGGTCCGGGGTCGTGGGTCTGGGGTCGTGGGTCTGGGGTCGTGGGTCTGGGGTCGTGGGTCTGGGGTCGTGGGTCTGGGGTCATGGGTCTGGGGTCATGGGTCTGGGGTCATGGGTCTGGGGTCATGGGTCTGGGGTCATGGGTCTGGGTTCATGGGTCTGGGTTCATGGGTCTGGGGTCATGGGTCTGGGGTCATGGGTCTGGGGTCATGGGTCTGGGGTCATGGGTCTGGGGTCATGGGTCTGGGGTCATGGGTCTGGGGTCATGGGTCTGGGGTCATGGGTCTGGGGTCATGGGTCTGGGGTCATGGGTCTGGGGTCATGGGTCTGGGGTCATGGGTCTGGGGTCATGGGTCTGGGGCATGGGTCTGGGGTCATGGGTCTGGGGTCATGGGTCTGGGGTCATGGGTCTGGGGTCATGGGTCTGGGGTCATGGGTCTGGGGTCATGGGTCTGGGGTCATGGGTCTGGGGTCATGGGTCTGGGGTCATGGGTCTGGGGTCATGGGTCTGGGGTCATGGGTCTGGGGTCATGGGTCTGGGGTCATGGGTCTGGGGTCATGGGTCTGGGGTCATGGGTCTGGGGTCATGGGTCTGGGGTCATGGGTCTGGGGTCATGGGTCTGGGGTCATGGGTCTGGGGTCATGGGTCTGGGGTCATGGGTCTGGGGTCATGGGTCTGGGGTCATGGGTCTGGGGTCATGGGTCTGGGGTCTTGGGTCTGGGGTCTTGGGTCCGGGGTCGTGGGTCCGGGGTCGTGGGTCCGGGGTCGTGGGTCCGGGGTCGTGGGTCCGGGGTCATGTGTCCGGGGTCATGTGTCCGGGGTCATGTGTCCGGGGTCCTGGGTCCGGGGTCATGGGTCCGGTGTCATGGGTCCGTGGTCATGGGTCCGTGGTCATGGGTCCGGGGTCATGGGTCCGGGGTCATGGGTCCGTGGTAATGGGTCCGGGGTCATGGGTCCGGGGTCATGGGTCCGGGGTCATGGGTCCGGGGTCATGGGTCCGGGGTCATGGGTCCGGGGTCATGGGTCCGGGGTCATGGGTCCGGGGTCATGGGTCCGGGGTCATGGGTCCGGGGTCATGGGTCCGGGGTCATGGGTCCGGGGTCATGGGTCCGGGGTCATGGGTCCGGGGTCATGGGTCCTGGGTCATGGGTCCTGGGTCATGGGTCCGGGGTCATGGGTCCGGGGTCATGGGTCCGGGGTCATGGGTCCGGGGTCATGGGTCCGGGGTCATGGGTCCGGGGTCATGGGTCCGGGGTCATGGGTCCGGGGTCATGGGTCCGGGGTCATGGGTCCGGGGTCATGAGTCCGGGGTCATGGGTCTGGTGTCATGGGTCTGGGGTCATGGGTCTGGGGTCATGGGTCTGGGGTCATGGGTCTGGGGTCATGGGTCTGGGGTCATGGGTCTGGGGTCATGGGTCTGGGGTCAAGGGTCTGGGGTCATGGGTCTGGGGTCATGGGTCTGGGGTCATGGGTCTGGGGTCATGGGTCTGGGGTCATGGGTCTGGGGTCATGGGTCTGGGGTCATGGGTCTGGGGTCATGGGTCTGGGGTCATGGGTCTGGGGTCATGGGTCTGGGGTCTTGGGTCTGGGGTCGTGGGTCTGGGGTCGTGGGTCTGGGGTCGTGGGTCCGGGGTCGTGGGTCCGGGGTCGTGGGTCCGGGGTCGTGGGTCCGGGGTCATGTGTCCGGGGTCCTGGGTCCGGGGTCATGGGTCCGGGGTCATGGGTCCGGGGTCATGGGTCTGGGGTCATGGGTCTGGGGTCATGGGTCCGGGGTCATGGGTCCGTGGTCCTGTCTCCGGGGTCATGGGTCCGGGGTCATGGGTCCGGGGTCATGGGTCCGGGGTCATGGGTCCGGGGTCATGGGTCCGGGGTCATGGGTCCGGGGTCATGGGTCCGGGGTCATGGGTCCGGGGTCATGGGTCCGGGGTCATGGGTCCGGGGTCATGGGTCCGGGGTCATGGGTCCGCGGTCATGGGTCCGGGGTCATGGGTCCGGGGTCATGGGTCCGGGGTCATGGGTCCGGGGTCATGGGTCCGGGGTCATGGGTCTGGGTTCATGGGTCTGGGGTCATGGGTCTGGGGTCATGGGTCTGGGGTCATGGTTCTGGGGTCATGGGTCTGGGGTCATGGGTCTGGGGTCATGGGTCTGGGGTCATGGGTCTGGGGTCATGGGTCTGGGGTCATGGGTCTGGGGTCATGGGTCTGGGGTCATGGGTCCGGGGTCATGGGTCCGGGGTCATGGGTCCGGGGTCATGGGTCCGGGGTCATGGGTCCGGGGTCATGGGTCCGGGGTCATGGGTCCGGGGTCATGGGTCCGGGGTCATGGGTCTGGGGTCATGGGTCCGGGGTCATGGGTCCGGGGTCATGGGTCTGGGGTCATGGGTCTGGGGTCATGGGTCTGGGGTCATGGGTCTGGGGTCATGGGTCTGGGGTCATGGGTCTGGGGTCATGGGTCTGGGGTCATGGGTCTGGGGTCGTGGGTCTGGGGTCGTGGGTCTGGGGTCATGGGTCTGGGGTCATGGGTCTGGGGTCATGGGTCTGGGGTCATGGGTCTGGGGTCATGGGTCTGGGGTCATGGGTCTGGGGTCATGGGTCTGGGGTCATGGGTCTGGGGTCATGGGTCTGGGGTCATGGGTCCGGGGTCATGGGTCCGTGGTCCTGTCTCCGGGGTCATGGGTCTGGGGTAATGGGTCTGGGGTCATGGGTCTCGGGTCATGGGTCTGGGGTCGTGGGTCCGGGTTCGTGGGTCCGGGGTCCTGGGTCCGTGGTCGTGGGTCCGGGGTCGTGGGTCCGGGGTCGTGGGTCCGGGGTCGTGGGACCGGGGTCATGGGTCCGGGGTGATGGGTCCGGGGTCATGGGTCCGCGGTCCTGGTTCCGGGGTCCTGGGTCCGGGGTCATGGGTCGTGGTCCTGTCTCCGGGGTCATGGGTCTGGGGTAATGGGTCTGGGGTAATGGGTCTGGGGTCATGGGTCTCGGGTCATGGTTCTGGGGTCGTGGGTCCGGGGTCATGGGTCCGGGGTCATGGGTCCGGGGTCATGGGTCCGGGGTCATGGGTCCGGGGTCATGGGTCCGGGGTCATGGGTCCGGGGTCATGGGTCCGGGGTCATGGGTCCGGGGTCATGGGTCTGGGTTCATGGGTCTGGGGTCATGGGTCTGGGGTCATGGGTCTGGGGTCATGGTTCTGGGGTCATGGGTCTGGGGTCATGGGTCTGGGGTCATGGGTCGGGGGTCATGGGTCCGTGGTAATGGGTCCGGGGTCATGGGTCCGGGGTCATGGGTCCGGGGTCATGGGTCTCGGGTCATGGTTCTGGGGTCGTGGGTCCGGGGTCGTGGGTCCGGGCTCATGGGTCCGGGGTCATGTGTCCGGGGTCCTGGGTCCGGGGTTGTGGCTCCGGGGTCCTGGGTCCGGGGTCCTGGGTCCGGGGTCATGGGTCCGGGGTCATGGGTCCGGGGTCATGGGTCCGGTGTCATGGGTCCGGGGTCGTGGGTCCGGGGTCGTGGGTCTGGGGTCGTGGGTCTGGGGTCGTGGGTCTGGGGTCGTGGGTCTGGGGTCATGGGTCTGGGGTCATGGGTCTGGGGTCATGGGTCTGGGGTCATGGGTCTGGGGTCGTGGGTCTGGGGTCATGGGTCTGGGGTCATGGGCCTGGGGTCATGGGTCTGGGGTCATGGGTCTGGGGTCATGGGTCTGGGGTCACGGGTCTGGGGTCATGGGTCTGGGGTCATGGGTCTGGGGTCATGGGTCTGGGGTCATGGGTCTGGGGTCATGGGTCTGGGGTCATGGGTCCGGGGTCATGGGTCCGTGGTCCTGTCTCCGGGGTCATGGGTCTGGGGTAATGGGTCTGGGGTCATGGGTCTCGGGTCATGGGTCTGGGGTCGTGGGTCCGGGTTCGTGGGTCCGGGGTCCTGGGTCCGTGGTCGTGGGTCCGGGGTCGTGGGTCCGGGGTCGTGGGTCCGGGGTCGTGGGACCGGGGTCATGGGTCCGGGGTGATGGGTCCGGGGTCATGGGTCCGCGGTCCTGGGTCCGGGGTCCTGGGTCCGGGGTCATGGGTCGTGGTCCTGTCTCCGGGGTCATGGGTCTGGGGTAATGGGTCTGGGGTAATGGGTCTGGGGTCATGGGTCTCGGGTCATGGTTCTGGGGTCGTGGGTCCGGGGTCGTGGGTCCGGGCTCATGGGTCCGGGGTCATGTGTCCGGGGTCCTGGGTCCGGGGTTGTGGCTCCGGGGTCCTGGGTCCGGGGTCCTGGGTCCGGGGTCATGGGTCCGGGGTCATGGGTCCGGGGTCATGGGTCCGGGGTCATGGGTCCGGTGTCATGGGTCCGGGGTCGTGGGTCCGGGGTCGTGGGTCTGGGGTCGTGGGTCTGGGGTCGTGGGTCTGGGGTCGTGGGTCTGGGGTCATGGGTCTGGGGTCATGGGTCTGGGGTCATGGGTCTGGGGTCATGGGTCTGGGGTCATGGGTCTGGGGTCATGGGTCTGGGGTCATGGGTCTGGGGTCATGGGTCTGGGGTCATGGGTCTGGGGTCATGGGTCTGGGGTCATGGGTCTGGGGTCATGGGTCTGGGGTCATGGGTCTGGGGTCATGGGTCTGGGGTCATGGGTCTGGGGTCATGGGTCTGGGGTCATGGGTCTGGGGTCATGGGTCTGGGGTCATGGGTCTGGGGTCATGGGTCTGGGGTCATGGGTCTGGGGTCATGGGTCTGGGGTCATGGGTCTGGGGTCATGGGTCTGGGGTCATGGGTCTGGGGTCATGGGTCTGGGGTCATGGGTCTGGGGTCATGGGTCTGGGGTCATGGGTCTGGGGTCATGGGTCTGGGGTCATGGGTCTGGGGTCATGGGTCTGGGGTCATGGGTCTGGGGTCATGGGTCTGGGGTCATGGGTCTGGGGTCATGGGTCTGGGGTCTTGGGTCTGGGGTCGTGGGTCTGGGGTCGTGGGTCTGGGGTCGTGGGTCCGGGGTCGTGGGTCCGGGGTCGTGGGTCCGGGGTCATGGATCCGGGGTCATGTGTCCGGGGTCCTGGGTCCGGGGTCATGGGTCCGGGGTCATGGGTCCGGGGTCATGGGTCCGGGGTCATGGGTCCGGGGTCATGGGTCCGGGGTCATGGGTCCGGGGTCATGGGTCCGTGGTAATGGGTCCGGGGTCATGGGTCCGGGGTCATGTGTCCGGGGTCATGGGTCCGGGGTCATGGGTCCGGGGTCATGGGTCCGGGGTCATGGGTCCGGGGTCATGGGTCCGGGGTCATGGGTCCGGGGTCATGGGTCCGGGGTCATGGGTCCGGGGTCATGGGTCCGGGGTCATGGGTCCGGGGTCATGGGTCCGGGGTCATGGGTCCGGGGTCATGGGTCCGGGGTCATGGGTCCGGGGTCATGGGTCCGGGGTCATGGGTCCGGGGTCATGGGTCTGGGGTCATGGGTCTGGGGTCATGGGTCTGGGGTCATGGGTCTGGGGTCATGGGTCTGGGGTCATGGGTCCGGGGTCATGGGTCCGTGGTCCTGTATCCGGGGTCATGGGTCTGGGGTAATGGGTCTGGGGTCATGGGTCTCGGGTCATGGGTCTGGGGTCGTGGGTCCGGGTTCGTGGGTCCGGGGTCGTGGGTCCGGGGTCGTGGGTCTGGGGTCGTGGGTCTGGGGTCGTGGGTCTGGGGTCGTGGGTCTGGGGTCATGGGTCTGGGGTCATGGGTCTGGGGTCATGGGTCTGGGGTCATGGGTCTGGGGTCATGGGTCTGGGGTCATGGGTCTGGGTTCATGGGTCTGGGTTCATGGGTCTGGGGTCATGGGTCTGGGGTCATGGGACTGGGGTCATGGGTCTGGGGTCATGGGTCTGGGGTCATGGGTCTGGGGTCATGGGTCTGGGGTCATGGGTCTGGGGTCATGGGTCTGGGGTCATGGGTCTGGGGTCATGGGTCTGGGGTCATGGGTCTGGGGTCATGGGTCTGGGGCATGGGTCTGGGGTCATGGGTCTGGGGTCATGGGTCTGGGGTCATGGGTCTGGGGTCATGGGTCTGGGGTCATGGGTCTGGGGTCATGGGTCTGGGGTCATGGGTCTGGGGTCATGGGTCTGGGGTCATGGGTCTGGGGTCATGGGTCTGGGGTCATGGGTCTGGGGTCATGGGTCTGGGGTCATGGGTCTGGGGTCATGGGTCTGGGGTCATGGGTCTGGGGTCATGGGTCTGGGGTCATGGGTCTGGGGTCATGGGTCTGGGGTCATGGGTCTGGGGTCATGGGTCTGGGGTCATGGGTCTGGGGTCATGGGTCTGGGGTCATGGGTCTGGGGTCATGGGTCTGGGGTCATGGGTCTGGGGTCATGGGTCTGGGGTCATGGGTCTGGGGTCATGGGTCTGGGGTCATGGGTCTGGGGTCTTGGGTCTGGGGTCTTGGGTCCGGGGTCGTGGGTCCGGGGTCGTGGGTCCGGGGTCGTGGGTCCGGGGTCGTGGGTCCGGGGTCGTGGGTCCGGGGTCATGTGTCCGGGGTCATGTGTCCGGGGTCATGTGTCCGGGGTCCTGGGTCCGGGGTCATGGGTCCGGTGTCATGGGTCCGTGGTCATGGGTCCGGGGTCATGGGTCCGGGGTCATGGGTCCGGGGTCATGGGTCCGTGGTAATGGGTCCGGGGTCATGGGTCCGGGGTCATGGGTCCGGGGTCATGGGTCCGGGGTCATGGGTCCGGGGTCATGGGTCCGGGGTCATGGGTCCGGGGTCATGGGTCCGGGGTCATGGGTCCGGGGTCATGGGTCCGGGGTCATGGGTCCGGGGTCATGGGTCCGGGGTCATGGGTCCGGGGTCATGGGTCCGGGGTCATGGGTCCGGGGTCATGGGTCCGGGGTCATGGGTCCGGGGTCATGGGTCCGGGGTCATGGGTCCGGGGTGATGGGTCCGGGGTCATGGGTCCTGGGTCATGGGTCCTGGGTCATGGGTCCGGGGTCATGGGTCCGGGGTCATGGGTCCGGGGTCATGGGTCCGGGGTCATGGGTCCGGGGTCATGGGTCCGGGGTCATGGGTCCGGGGTCATGGGTCCGGGGTCATGGGTCCGGGGTCATGGGTCCGGGGTCATGGGTCCGGGGTCATGGGTCCGGGGTCATGGGTCTGGGGTCATGGGTCTGGGGTCATGGGTCTGGGGTCATGGGTCTGGGGTCATGGGTCTGGGGTCATGGGTCTGGGGTCATGGGTCTGGGGTCATGGGTCTGGGGTCATGGGTCTGGGGTCATGGGTCTGGGGTCATGGGTCTGGGGTCATGGGTCTGGGGTCATGGGTCTGGGGTCATGGGTCTGGGGTCATGGGTCTGGGGTCATGGGTCTGGGGTCATGGGTCTGGGGTCATGGGTCTGGGGTCATGGGTCTGGGGTCATGGGTCTGGGGTCATGGGTCTGGGGTCATGGGTCTGGGGTCATGGGTCTGGGGTCATGGGTCTGGGGTCATGGGTCTGGGGTCATGGGTCTGGGGTCATGGGTCTGGGGTCATGGGTCTGGGGTCATGGGTCTGGGGTCATGGGTCTGGGGTCATGGGTCTGGGGTCATGGGTCTGGGGTCATGGGTCTGGGGTCATGGGTCTGGGGTCATGGGTCTGGGGTCATGGGTCTGGGGTCATGGGTCTGGGGTCATGGGTCTGGGGTCATGGGTCTGGGGTCATGGGTCTGGGGTCATGGGTCTGGGGTCATGGGTCTGGGGTCATGGGTCTGGGGTCATGGGTCTGGGGTCATGGGTCTGGGGTCATGGGTCTGGGGTCATGGGTCTGGGGTCATGGGTCTGGGGTCATGGGTCTGGGGTCATGGGTCTGGGGTCATGGGTCTGGGGTCATGGGTCTGGGGTCATGGGTCTGGGGTCATGGGTCTGGGGTCATGGGTCTGGGGTCATGGGTCTGGGGTCATGGGTCTGGGGTCATGGGTCTGGGGTCATGGGTCTGGGGTCATGGGTCTGGGGTCATGGGTCTGGGGTCATGGGTCTGGGGTCATGGGTCTGGGGTCATGGGTCTGGGGTCATGGGTCTGGGGTCATGGGTCTGGGGTCATGGGTCTGGGGTCATGGGTCTGGGGTCATGGGTCTGGGGTCATGGGTCTGGGGTCATGGGTCTGGGGTCATGGGTCTGGGGTCATGGGTCTGGGGTCATGGGTCTGGGGTCATGGGTCTGGGGTCATGGGTCTGGGGTCATGGGTCTGGGGTCATGGGTCTGGGGTCATGGGTCTGGGGTCATGGGTCTGGGGTCATGGGTCTGGGGTCATGGGTCTGGGGTCATGGGTCTGGGGTCATGGGTCTGGGGTCATGGGTCTGGGGTCATGGGTCTGGGGTCATGGGTCTGGGGTCATGGGTCTGGGGTCATGGGTCTGGGGTCATGGGTCTGGGGTCATGGGTCTGGGGTCATGGGTCTGGGGTCATGGGTCTGGGGTCATGGGTCTGGGGTCATGGGTCTGGGGTCATGGGTCTGGGGTCATGGGTCTGGGGTCATGGGTCTGGGGTCATGGGTCTGGGGTCATGGGTCTGGGGTCATGGGTCTGGGGTCATGGGTCTGGGGTCATGGGTCTGGGGTCATGGGTCTGGGGTCATGGGTCTGGGGTCATGGGTCTGGGGTCATGGGTCTGGGGTCATGGGTCTGGGGTCATGGGTCTGGGGTCATGGGTCTGGGGTCATGGGTCTGGGGTCATGGGTCTGGGGTCATGGGTCTGGGGTCATGGGTCTGGGGTCATGGGTCTGGGGTCATGGGTCTGGGGTCATGGGTCTGGGGTCATGGGTCTGGGGTCATGGGTCTGGGGTCATGGGTCTGGGGTCATGGGTCTGGGGTCATGGGTCTGGGGTCATGGGTCTGGGGTCATGGGTCTGGGGTCATGGGTCTGGGGTCATGGGTCTGGGGTCATGGGTCTGGGGTCATGGGTCTGGGGTCATGGGTCTGGGGTCATGGGTCTGGGGTCATGGGTCTGGGGTCATGGGTCTGGGGTCATGGGTCTGGGGTCATGGGTCTGGGGTCATGGGTCTGGGGTCATGGGTCTGGGGTCATGGGTCTGGGGTCATGGGTCTGGGGTCATGGGTCTGGGGTCATGGGTCTGGGGTCATGGGTCTGGGGTCATGGGTCTGGGGTCATGGGTCTGGGGTCATGGGTCTGGGGTCATGGGTCTGGGGTCATGGGTCTGGGGTCATGGGTCTGGGGTCATGGGTCTGGGGTCATGGGTCTGGGGTCATGGGTCTGGGGTCATGGGTCTGGGGTCATGGGTCTGGGGTCATGGGTCTGGGGTCATGGGTCTGGGGTCATGGGTCTGGGGTCATGGGTCTGGGGTCATGGGTCTGGGGTCATGGGTCTGGGGTCATGGGTCTGGGGTCATGGGTCTGGGGTCATGGGTCTGGGGTCATGGGTCTGGGGTCATGGGTCTGGGGTCATGGGTCTGGGGTCATGGGTCTGGGGTCATGGGTCTGGGGTCATGGGTCTGGGGTCATGGGTCTGGGGTCATGGGTCTGGGGTCATGGGTCTGGGGTCATGGGTCTGGGGTCATGGGTCTGGGGTCATGGGTCTGGGGTCATGGGTCTGGGGTCATGGGTCTGGGGTCATGGGTCTGGGGTCATGGGTCTGGGGTCATGGGTCTGGGGTCATGGGTCTGGGGTCATGGGTCTGGGGTCATGGGTCTGGGGTCATGGGTCTGGGGTCATGGGTCTGGGGTCATGGGTCTGGGGTCATGGGTCTGGGGTCATGGGTCTGGGGTCATGGGTCTGGGGTCATGGGTCTGGGGTCATGGGTCTGGGGTCATGGGTCTGGGGTCATGGGTCTGGGGTCATGGGTCTGGGGTCATGGGTCTGGGGTCATGGGTCTGGGGTCATGGGTCTGGGGTCATGGGTCTGGGGTCATGGGTCTGGGGTCATGGGTCTGGGGTCATGGGTCTGGGGTCATGGGTCTGGGGTCATGGGTCTGGGGTCATGGGTCTGGGGTCATGGGTCTGGGGTCATGGGTCTGGGGTCATGGGTCTGGGGTCATGGGTCTGGGGTCATGGGTCTGGGGTCATGGGTCTGGGGTCATGGGTCTGGGGTCATGGGTCTGGGGTCATGGGTCTGGGGTCATGGGTCTGGGGTCATGGGTCTGGGGTCATGGGTCTGGGGTCATGGGTCTGGGGTCATGGGTCTGGGGTCATGGGTCTGGGGTCATGGGTCTGGGGTCATGGGTCTGGGGTCATGGGTCTGGGGTCATGGGTCTGGGGTCATGGGTCTGGGGTCATGGGTCTGGGGTCATGGGTCTGGGGTCATGGGTCTGGGGTCATGGGTCTGGGGTCATGGGTCTGGGGTCATGGGTCTGGGGTCATGGGTCTGGGGTCATGGGTCTGGGGTCATGGGTCTGGGGTCATGGGTCTGGGGTCATGGGTCTGGGGTCATGGGTCTGGGGTCATGGGTCTGGGGTCATGGGTCTGGGGTCATGGGTCTGGGGTCATGGGTCTGGGGTCATGGGTCTGGGGTCATGGGTCTGGGGTCATGGGTCTGGGGTCATGGGTCTGGGGTCATGGGTCTGGGGTCATGGGTCTGGGGTCATGGGTCTGGGGTCATGGGTCTGGGGTCATGGGTCTGGGGTCATGGGTCTGGGGTCATGGGTCTGGGGTCATGGGTCTGGGGTCATGGGTCTGGGGTCATGGGTCTGGGGTCATGGGTCTGGGGTCATGGGTCTGGGGTCATGGGTCTGGGGTCATGGGTCTGGGGTCATGGGTCTGGGGTCATGGGTCTGGGGTCATGGGTCTGGGGTCATGGGTCTGGGGTCATGGGTCTGGGGTCATGGGTCTGGGGTCATGGGTCTGGGGTCATGGGTCTGGGGTCATGGGTCTGGGGTCATGGGTCTGGGGTCATGGGTCTGGGGTCATGGGTCTGGGGTCATGGGTCTGGGGTCATGGGTCTGGGGTCATGGGTCTGGGGTCATGGGTCTGGGGTCATGGGTCTGGGGTCATGGGTCTGGGGTCATGGGTCTGGGGTCATGGGTCTGGGGTCATGGGTCTGGGGTCATGGGTCTGGGGTCATGGGTCTGGGGTCATGGGTCTGGGGTCATGGGTCTGGGGTCATGGGTCTGGGGTCATGGGTCTGGGGTCATGGGTCTGGGGTCATGGGTCTGGGGTCATGGGTCTGGGGTCATGGGTCTGGGGTCATGGGTCTGGGGTCATGGGTCTGGGGTCATGGGTCTGGGGTCATGGGTCTGGGGTCATGGGTCTGGGGTCATGGGTCTGGGGTCATGGGTCTGGGGTCATGGGTCTGGGGTCATGGGTCTGGGGTCATGGGTCTGGGGTCATGGGTCTGGGGTCATGGGTCTGGGGTCATGGGTCTGGGGTCATGGGTCTGGGGTCATGGGTCTGGGGTCATGGGTCTGGGGTCATGGGTCTGGGGTCATGGGTCTGGGGTCATGGGTCTGGGGTCATGGGTCTGGGGTCATGGGTCTGGGGTCATGGGTCTGGGGTCATGGGTCTGGGGTCATGGGTCTGGGGTCATGGGTCTGGGGTCATGGGTCTGGGGTCATGGGTCTGGGGTCATGGGTCTGGGGTCATGGGTCTGGGGTCATGGGTCTGGGGTCATGGGTCTGGGGTCATGGGTCTGGGGTCATGGGTCTGGGGTCATGGGTCTGGGGTCATGGGTCTGGGGTCATGGGTCTGGGGTCATGGGTCTGGGGTCATGGGTCTGGGGTCATGGGTCTGGGGTCATGGGTCTGGGGTCATGGGTCTGGGGTCATGGGTCTGGGGTCATGGGTCTGGGGTCATGGGTCTGGGGTCATGGGTCTGGGGTCATGGGTCTGGGGTCATGGGTCTGGGGTCATGGGTCTGGGGTCATGGGTCTGGGGTCATGGGTCTGGGGTCATGGGTCTGGGGTCATGGGTCTGGGGTCATGGGTCTGGGGTCATGGGTCTGGGGTCATGGGTCTGGGGTCATGGGTCTGGGGTCATGGGTCTGGGGTCATGGGTCTGGGGTCATGGGTCTGGGGTCATGGGTCTGGGGTCATGGGTCTGGGGTCATGGGTCTGGGGTCATGGGTCTGGGGTCATGGGTCTGGGGTCATGGGTCTGGGGTCATGGGTCTGGGGTCATGGGTCTGGGGTCATGGGTCTGGGGTCATGGGTCTGGGGTCATGGGTCTGGGGTCATGGGTCTGGGGTCATGGGTCTGGGGTCATGGGTCTGGGGTCATGGGTCTGGGGTCATGGGTCTGGGGTCATGGGTCTGGGGTCATGGGTCTGGGGTCATGGGTCTGGGGTCATGGGTCTGGGGTCATGGGTCTGGGGTCATGGGTCTGGGGTCATGGGTCTGGGGTCATGGGTCTGGGGTCATGGGTCTGGGGTCATGGGTCTGGGGTCATGGGTCTGGGGTCATGGGTCTGGGGTCATGGGTCTGGGGTCATGGGTCTGGGGTCATGGGTCTGGGGTCATGGGTCTGGGGTCATGGGTCTGGGGTCATGGGTCTGGGGTCATGGGTCTGGGGTCATGGGTCTGGGGTCATGGGTCTGGGGTCATGGGTCTGGGGTCATGGGTCTGGGGTCATGGGTCTGGGGTCATGGGTCTGGGGTCATGGGTCTGGGGTCATGGGTCTGGGGTCATGGGTCTGGGGTCATGGGTCTGGGGTCATGGGTCTGGGGTCATGGGTCTGGGGTCATGGGTCTGGGGTCATGGGTCTGGGGTCATGGGTCTGGGGTCATGGGTCTGGGGTCATGGGTCTGGGGTCATGGGTCTGGGGTCATGGGTCTGGGGTCATGGGTCTGGGGTCATGGGTCTGGGGTCATGGGTCTGGGGTCATGGGTCTGGGGTCATGGGTCTGGGGTCATGGGTCTGGGGTCATGGGTCTGGGGTCATGGGTCTGGGGTCATGGGTCTGGGGTCATGGGTCTGGGGTCATGGGTCTGGGGTCATGGGTCTGGGGTCATGGGTCTGGGGTCATGGGTCTGGGGTCATGGGTCTGGGGTCATGGGTCTGGGGTCATGGGTCTGGGGTCATGGGTCTGGGGTCATGGGTCTGGGGTCATGGGTCTGGGGTCATGGGTCTGGGGTCATGGGTCTGGGGTCATGGGTCTGGGGTCATGGGTCTGGGGTCATGGGTCTGGGGTCATGGGTCTGGGGTCATGGGTCTGGGGTCATGGGTCTGGGGTCATGGGTCTGGGGTCATGGGTCTGGGGTCATGGGTCTGGGGTCATGGGTCTGGGGTCATGGGTCTGGGGTCATGGGTCTGGGGTCATGGGTCTGGGGTCATGGGTCTGGGGTCATGGGTCTGGGGTCATGGGTCTGGGGTCATGGGTCTGGGGTCATGGGTCTGGGGTCATGGGTCTGGGGTCATGGGTCTGGGGTCATGGGTCTGGGGTCATGGGTCTGGGGTCATGGGTCTGGGGTCATGGGTCTGGGGTCATGGGTCTGGGGTCATGGGTCTGGGGTCATGGGTCTGGGGTCATGGGTCTGGGGTCATGGGTCTGGGGTCATGGGTCTGGGGTCATGGGTCTGGGGTCATGGGTCTGGGGTCATGGGTCTGGGGTCATGGGTCTGGGGTCATGGGTCTGGGGTCATGGGTCTGGGGTCATGGGTCTGGGGTCATGGGTCTGGGGTCATGGGTCTGGGGTCATGGGTCTGGGGTCATGGGTCTGGGGTCATGGGTCTGGGGTCATGGGTCTGGGGTCATGGGTCTGGGGTCATGGGTCTGGGGTCATGGGTCTGGGGTCATGGGTCTGGGGTCATGGGTCTGGGGTCATGGGTCTGGGGTCATGGGTCTGGGGTCATGGGTCTGGGGTCATGGGTCTGGGGTCATGGGTCTGGGGTCATGGGTCTGGGGTCATGGGTCTGGGGTCATGGGTCTGGGGTCATGGGTCTGGGGTCATGGGTCTGGGGTCATGGGTCTGGGGTCATGGGTCTGGGGTCATGGGTCTGGGGTCATGGGTCTGGGGTCATGGGTCTGGGGTCATGGGTCTGGGGTCATGGGTCTGGGGTCATGGGTCTGGGGTCATGGGTCTGGGGTCATGGGTCTGGGGTCATGGGTCTGGGGTCATGGGTCTGGGGTCATGGGTCTGGGGTCATGGGTCTGGGGTCATGGGTCTGGGGTCATGGGTCTGGGGTCATGGGTCTGGGGTCATGGGTCTGGGGTCATGGGTCTGGGGTCATGGGTCTGGGGTCATGGGTCTGGGGTCATGGGTCTGGGGTCATGGGTCTGGGGTCATGGGTCTGGGGTCATGGGTCTGGGGTCATGGGTCTGGGGTCATGGGTCTGGGGTCATGGGTCTGGGGTCATGGGTCTGGGGTCATGGGTCTGGGGTCATGGGTCTGGGGTCATGGGTCTGGGGTCATGGGTCTGGGGTCATGGGTCTGGGGTCATGGGTCTGGGGTCATGGGTCTGGGGTCATGGGTCTGGGGTCATGGGTCTGGGGTCATGGGTCTGGGGTCATGGGTCTGGGGTCATGGGTCTGGGGTCATGGGTCTGGGGTCATGGGTCTGGGGTCATGGGTCTGGGGTCATGGGTCTGGGGTCATGGGTCTGGGGTCATGGGTCTGGGGTCATGGGTCTGGGGTCATGGGTCTGGGGTCATGGGTCTGGGGTCATGGGTCTGGGGTCATGGGTCTGGGGTCATGGGTCTGGGGTCATGGGTCTGGGGTCATGGGTCTGGGGTCATGGGTCTGGGGTCATGGGTCTGGGGTCATGGGTCTGGGGTCATGGGTCTGGGGTCATGGGTCTGGGGTCATGGGTCTGGGGTCATGGGTCTGGGGTCATGGGTCTGGGGTCATGGGTCTGGGGTCATGGGTCTGGGGTCATGGGTCTGGGGTCATGGGTCTGGGGTCATGGGTCTGGGGTCATGGGTCTGGGGTCATGGGTCTGGGGTCATGGGTCTGGGGTCATGGGTCTGGGGTCATGGGTCTGGGGTCATGGGTCTGGGGTCATGGGTCTGGGGTCATGGGTCTGGGGTCATGGGTCTGGGGTCATGGGTCTGGGGTCATGGGTCTGGGGTCATGGGTCTGGGGTCATGGGTCTGGGGTCATGGGTCTGGGGTCATGGGTCTGGGGTCATGGGTCTGGGGTCATGGGTCTGGGGTCATGGGTCTGGGGTCATGGGTCTGGGGTCATGGGTCTGGGGTCATGGGTCTGGGGTCATGGGTCTGGGGTCATGGGTCTGGGGTCATGGGTCTGGGGTCATGGGTCTGGGGTCATGGGTCTGGGGTCATGGGTCTGGGGTCATGGGTCTGGGGTCATGGGTCTGGGGTCATGGGTCTGGGGTCATGGGTCTGGGGTCATGGGTCTGGGGTCATGGGTCTGGGGTCATGGGTCTGGGGTCATGGGTCTGGGGTCATGGGTCTGGGGTCATGGGTCTGGGGTCATGGGTCTGGGGTCATGGGTCTGGGGTCATGGGTCTGGGGTCATGGGTCTGGGGTCATGGGTCTGGGGTCATGGGTCTGGGGTCATGGGTCTGGGGTCATGGGTCTGGGGTCATGGGTCTGGGGTCATGGGTCTGGGGTCATGGGTCTGGGGTCATGGGTCTGGGGTCATGGGTCTGGGGTCATGGGTCTGGGGTCATGGGTCTGGGGTCATGGGTCTGGGGTCATGGGTCTGGGGTCATGGGTCTGGGGTCATGGGTCTGGGGTCATGGGTCTGGGGTCATGGGTCTGGGGTCATGGGTCTGGGGTCATGGGTCTGGGGTCATGGGTCTGGGGTCATGGGTCTGGGGTCATGGGTCTGGGGTCATGGGTCTGGGGTCATGGGTCTGGGGTCATGGGTCTGGGGTCATGGGTCTGGGGTCATGGGTCTGGGGTCATGGGTCTGGGGTCATGGGTCTGGGGTCATGGGTCTGGGGTCATGGGTCTGGGGTCATGGGTCTGGGGTCATGGGTCTGGGGTCATGGGTCTGGGGTCATGGGTCTGGGGTCATGGGTCTGGGGTCATGGGTCTGGGGTCATGGGTCTGGGGTCATGGGTCTGGGGTCATGGGTCTGGGGTCATGGGTCTGGGGTCATGGGTCTGGGGTCATGGGTCTGGGGTCATGGGTCTGGGGTCATGGGTCTGGGGTCATGGGTCTGGGGTCATGGGTCTGGGGTCATGGGTCTGGGGTCATGGGTCTGGGGTCATGGGTCTGGGGTCATGGGTCTGGGGTCATGGGTCTGGGGTCATGGGTCTGGGGTCATGGGTCTGGGGTCATGGGTCTGGGGTCATGGGTCTGGGGTCATGGGTCTGGGGTCATGGGTCTGGGGTCATGGGTCTGGGGTCATGGGTCTGGGGTCATGGGTCTGGGGTCATGGGTCTGGGGTCATGGGTCTGGGGTCATGGGTCTGGGGTCATGGGTCTGGGGTCATGGGTCTGGGGTCATGGGTCTGGGGTCATGGGTCTGGGGTCATGGGTCTGGGGTCATGGGTCTGGGGTCATGGGTCTGGGGTCATGGGTCTGGGGTCATGGGTCTGGGGTCATGGGTCTGGGGTCATGGGTCTGGGGTCATGGGTCTGGGGTCATGGGTCTGGGGTCATGGGTCTGGGGTCATGGGTCTGGGGTCATGGGTCTGGGGTCATGGGTCTGGGGTCATGGGTCTGGGGTCATGGGTCTGGGGTCATGGGTCTGGGGTCATGGGTCTGGGGTCATGGGTCTGGGGTCATGGGTCTGGGGTCATGGGTCTGGGGTCATGGGTCTGGGGTCATGGGTCTGGGGTCATGGGTCTGGGGTCATGGGTCTGGGGTCATGGGTCTGGGGTCATGGGTCTGGGGTCATGGGTCTGGGGTCATGGGTCTGGGGTCATGGGTCTGGGGTCATGGGTCTGGGGTCATGGGTCTGGGGTCATGGGTCTGGGGTCATGGGTCTGGGGTCATGGGTCTGGGGTCATGGGTCTGGGGTCATGGGTCTGGGGTCATGGGTCTGGGGTCATGGGTCTGGGGTCATGGGTCTGGGGTCATGGGTCTGGGGTCATGGGTCTGGGGTCATGGGTCTGGGGTCATGGGTCTGGGGTCATGGGTCTGGGGTCATGGGTCTGGGGTCATGGGTCTGGGGTCATGGGTCTGGGGTCATGGGTCTGGGGTCATGGGTCTGGGGTCATGGGTCTGGGGTCATGGGTCTGGGGTCATGGGTCTGGGGTCATGGGTCTGGGGTCATGGGTCTGGGGTCATGGGTCTGGGGTCATGGGTCTGGGGTCATGGGTCTGGGGTCATGGGTCTGGGGTCATGGGTCTGGGGTCATGGGTCTGGGGTCATGGGTCTGGGGTCATGGGTCTGGGGTCATGGGTCTGGGGTCATGGGTCTGGGGTCATGGGTCTGGGGTCATGGGTCTGGGGTCATGGGTCTGGGGTCATGGGTCTGGGGTCATGGGTCTGGGGTCATGGGTCTGGGGTCATGGGTCTGGGGTCATGGGTCTGGGGTCATGGGTCTGGGGTCATGGGTCTGGGGTCATGGGTCTGGGGTCATGGGTCTGGGGTCATGGGTCTGGGGTCATGGGTCTGGGGTCATGGGTCTGGGGTCATGGGTCTGGGGTCATGGGTCTGGGGTCATGGGTCTGGGGTCATGGGTCTGGGGTCATGGGTCTGGGGTCATGGGTCTGGGGTCATGGGTCTGGGGTCATGGGTCTGGGGTCATGGGTCTGGGGTCATGGGTCTGGGGTCATGGGTCTGGGGTCATGGGTCTGGGGTCATGGGTCTGGGGTCATGGGTCTGGGGTCATGGGTCTGGGGTCATGGGTCTGGGGTCATGGGTCTGGGGTCATGGGTCTGGGGTCATGGGTCTGGGGTCATGGGTCTGGGGTCATGGGTCTGGGGTCATGGGTCTGGGGTCATGGGTCTGGGGTCATGGGTCTGGGGTCATGGGTCTGGGGTCATGGGTCTGGGGTCATGGGTCTGGGGTCATGGGTCTGGGGTCATGGGTCTGGGGTCATGGGTCTGGGGTCATGGGTCTGGGGTCATGGGTCTGGGGTCATGGGTCTGGGGTCATGGGTCTGGGGTCATGGGTCTGGGGTCATGGGTCTGGGGTCATGGGTCTGGGGTCATGGGTCTGGGGTCATGGGTCTGGGGTCATGGGTCTGGGGTCATGGGTCTGGGGTCATGGGTCTGGGGTCATGGGTCTGGGGTCATGGGTCTGGGGTCATGGGTCTGGGGTCATGGGTCTGGGGTCATGGGTCTGGGGTCATGGGTCTGGGGTCATGGGTCTGGGGTCATGGGTCTGGGGTCATGGGTCTGGGGTCATGGGTCTGGGGTCATGGGTCTGGGGTCATGGGTCTGGGGTCATGGGTCTGGGGTCATGGGTCTGGGGTCATGGGTCTGGGGTCATGGGTCTGGGGTCATGGGTCTGGGGTCATGGGTCTGGGGTCATGGGTCTGGGGTCATGGGTCTGGGGTCATGGGTCTGGGGTCATGGGTCTGGGGTCATGGGTCTGGGGTCATGGGTCTGGGGTCATGGGTCTGGGGTCATGGGTCTGGGGTCATGGGTCTGGGGTCATGGGTCTGGGGTCATGGGTCTGGGGTCATGGGTCTGGGGTCATGGGTCTGGGGTCATGGGTCTGGGGTCATGGGTCTGGGGTCATGGGTCTGGGGTCATGGGTCTGGGGTCATGGGTCTGGGGTCATGGGTCTGGGGTCATGGGTCTGGGGTCATGGGTCTGGGGTCATGGGTCTGGGGTCATGGGTCTGGGGTCATGGGTCTGGGGTCATGGGTCTGGGGTCATGGGTCTGGGGTCATGGGTCTGGGGTCATGGGTCTGGGGTCATGGGTCTGGGGTCATGGGTCTGGGGTCATGGGTCTGGGGTCATGGGTCTGGGGTCATGGGTCTGGGGTCATGGGTCTGGGGTCATGGGTCTGGGGTCATGGGTCTGGGGTCATGGGTCTGGGGTCATGGGTCTGGGGTCATGGGTCTGGGGTCATGGGTCTGGGGTCATGGGTCTGGGGTCATGGGTCTGGGGTCATGGGTCTGGGGTCATGGGTCTGGGGTCATGGGTCTGGGGTCATGGGTCTGGGGTCATGGGTCTGGGGTCATGGGTCTGGGGTCATGGGTCTGGGGTCATGGGTCTGGGGTCATGGGTCTGGGGTCATGGGTCTGGGGTCATGGGTCTGGGGTCATGGGTCTGGGGTCATGGGTCTGGGGTCATGGGTCTGGGGTCATGGGTCTGGGGTCATGGGTCTGGGGTCATGGGTCTGGGGTCATGGGTCTGGGGTCATGGGTCTGGGGTCATGGGTCTGGGGTCATGGGTCTGGGGTCATGGGTCTGGGGTCATGGGTCTGGGGTCATGGGTCTGGGGTCATGGGTCTGGGGTCATGGGTCTGGGGTCATGGGTCTGGGGTCATGGGTCTGGGGTCATGGGTCTGGGGTCATGGGTCTGGGGTCATGGGTCTGGGGTCATGGGTCTGGGGTCATGGGTCTGGGGTCATGGGTCTGGGGTCATGGGTCTGGGGTCATGGGTCTGGGGTCATGGGTCTGGGGTCATGGGTCTGGGGTCATGGGTCTGGGGTCATGGGTCTGGGGTCATGGGTCTGGGGTCATGGGTCTGGGGTCATGGGTCTGGGGTCATGGGTCTGGGGTCATGGGTCTGGGGTCATGGGTCTGGGGTCATGGGTCTGGGGTCATGGGTCTGGGGTCATGGGTCTGGGGTCATGGGTCTGGGGTCATGGGTCTGGGGTCATGGGTCTGGGGTCATGGGTCTGGGGTCATGGGTCTGGGGTCATGGGTCTGGGGTCATGGGTCTGGGGTCATGGGTCTGGGGTCATGGGTCTGGGGTCATGGGTCTGGGGTCATGGGTCTGGGGTCATGGGTCTGGGGTCATGGGTCTGGGGTCATGGGTCTGGGGTCATGGGTCTGGGGTCATGGGTCTGGGGTCATGGGTCTGGGGTCATGGGTCTGGGGTCATGGGTCTGGGGTCATGGGTCTGGGGTCATGGGTCTGGGGTCATGGGTCTGGGGTCATGGGTCTGGGGTCATGGGTCTGGGGTCATGGGTCTGGGGTCATGGGTCTGGGGTCATGGGT
Organism: Andrena hattorfiana; assembly: GCA_944738655.2. NCBI lineage: Eukaryota > Metazoa > Arthropoda > Insecta > Hymenoptera > Andrenidae > Andrena > Andrena hattorfiana. The sequence goes on from OX122889.2 coordinate 65,205,202, forward strand.
CTGGGGTCATGGGTCTGGGGTCATGGGTCTGGGGTCATGGGTCTGGGGTCATGGGTCTGGGGTCATGGGTCTGGGGTCATGGGTCTGGGGTCATGGGTCTGGGGTCATGGGTCTGGGGTCATGGGTCTGGGGTCATGGGTCTGGGGTCATGGGTCTGGGGTCATGGGTCTGGGGTCATGGGTCTGGGGTCATGGGTCTGGGGTCATGGGTCTGGGGTCATGGGTCTGGGGTCATGGGTCTGGGGTCATGGGTCTGGGGTCATGGGTCTGGGGTCATGGGTCTGGGGTCATGGGTCTGGGGTCATGGGTCTGGGGTCATGGGTCTGGGGTCATGGGTCTGGGGTCATGGGTCTGGGGTCATGGGTCTGGGGTCATGGGTCTGGGGTCATGGGTCTGGGGTCATGGGTCTGGGGTCATGGGTCTGGGGTCATGGGTCTGGGGTCATGGGTCTGGGGTCATGGGTCTGGGGTCATGGGTCTGGGGTCATGGGTCTGGGGTCATGGGTCTGGGGTCATGGGTCTGGGGTCATGGGTCTGGGGTCATGGGTCTGGGGTCATGGGTCTGGGGTCATGGGTCTGGGGTCATGGGTCTGGGGTCATGGGTCTGGGGTCATGGGTCTGGGGTCATGGGTCTGGGGTCATGGGTCTGGGGTCATGGGTCTGGGGTCATGGGTCTGGGGTCATGGGTCTGGGGTCATGGGTCTGGGGTCATGGGTCTGGGGTCATGGGTCTGGGGTCATGGGTCTGGGGTCATGGGTCTGGGGTCATGGGTCTGGGGTCATGGGTCTGGGGTCATGGGTCTGGGGTCATGGGTCTGGGGTCATGGGTCTGGGGTCATGGGTCTGGGGTCATGGGTCTGGGGTCATGGGTCTGGGGTCATGGGTCTGGGGTCATGGGTCTGGGGTCATGGGTCTGGGGTCATGGGTCTGGGGTCATGGGTCTGGGGTCATGGGTCTGGGGTCATGGGTCTGGGGTCATGGGTCTGGGGTCATGGGTCTGGGGTCATGGGTCTGGGGTCATGGGTCTGGGGTCATGGGTCTGGGGTCATGGGTCTGGGGTCATGGGTCTGGGGTCATGGGTCTGGGGTCATGGGTCTGGGGTCATGGGTCTGGGGTCATGGGTCTGGGGTCATGGGTCTGGGGTCATGGGTCTGGGGTCATGGGTCTGGGGTCATGGGTCTGGGGTCATGGGTCTGGGGTCATGGGTCTGGGGTCATGGGTCTGGGGTCATGGGTCTGGGGTCATGGGTCTGGGGTCATGGGTCTGGGGTCATGGGTCTGGGGTCATGGGTCTGGGGTCATGGGTCTGGGGTCATGGGTCTGGGGTCATGGGTCTGGGGTCATGGGTCTGGGGTCATGGGTCTGGGGTCATGGGTCTGGGGTCATGGGTCTGGGGTCATGGGTCTGGGGTCATGGGTCTGGGGTCATGGCGGGTCATGGGTCTGGGGTCATGGGTCTGGGGTCATGGGTCTGGGGTCATGGGTCTGGGGTCATGGGTCTGGGGTCATGGGTCTGGGGTCATGGGTCTGGGGTCATGGGTCTGGGGTCATGGGTCTGGGGTCATGGGTCTGGGGTCATGGGTCTGGGGTCATGGGTCTGGGGTCATGGGTCTGGGGTCATGGGTCTGGGGTCATGGGTCTGGGGTCATGGGTCTGGGGTCATGGGTCTGGGGTCATGGGTCTGGGGTCATGGGTCTGGGGTCATGGGTCTGGGGTCATGGGTCTGGGGTCATGGGTCTGGGGTCATGGGTCTGGGGTCATGGGTCTGGGGTCATGGGTCTGGGGTCATGGGTCTGGGGTCATGGGTCTGGGGTCATGGGTCTGGGGTCATGGGTCTGGGGTCATGGGTCTGGGGTCATGGGTCTGGGGTCATGGGTCTGGGGTCATGGGTCTGGGGTCATGGGTCTGGGGTCATGGGTCTGGGGTCATGGGTCTGGGGTCATGGGTCTGGGGTCATGGGTCTGGGGTCATGGGTCTGGGGTCATGGGTCTGGGGTCATGGGTCTGGGGTCATGGGTCTGGGGTCATGGGTCTGGGGTCATGGGTCTGGGGTCATGGGTCTGGGGTCATGGGTCTGGGGTCATGGGTCTGGGGTCATGGGTCTGGGGTCATGGGTCTGGGGTCATGGGTCTGGGGTCATGGGTCTGGGGTCATGGGTCTGGGGTCATGGGTCTGGGGTCATGGGTCTGGGGTCATGGGTCTGGGGTCATGGGTCTGGGGTCATGGGTCTGGGGTCATGGGTCTGGGGTCATGGGTCTGGGGTCATGGGTCTGGGGTCATGGGTCTGGGGTCATGGGTCTGGGGTCATGGGTCTGGGGTCATGGGTCTGGGGTCATGGGTCTGGGGTCATGGGTCTGGGGTCATGGGTCTGGGGTCATGGGTCTGGGGTCATGGGTCTGGGGTCATGGGTCTGGGGTCATGGGTCTGGGGTCATGGGTCTGGGGTCATGGGTCTGGGGTCATGGGTCTGGGGTCATGGGTCTGGGGTCATGGGTCTGGGGTCATGGGTCTGGGGTCATGGGTCTGGGGTCATGGGTCTGGGGTCATGGGTCTGGGGTCATGGGTCTGGGGTCATGGGTCTGGGGTCATGGGTCTGGGGTCATGGGTCTGGGGTCATGGGTCTGGGGTCATGGGTCTGGGGTCATGGGTCTGGGGTCATGGGTCTGGGGTCATGGGTCTGGGGTCATGGGTCTGGGGTCATGGGTCTGGGGTCATGGGTCTGGGGTCATGGGTCTGGGGTCATGGGTCTGGGGTCATGGGTCTGGGGTCATGGGTCTGGGGTCATGGGTCTGGGGTCATGGGTCTGGGGTCATGGGTCTGGGGTCATGGGTCTGGGGTCATGGGTCTGGGGTCATGGGTCTGGGGTCATGGGTCTGGGGTCATGGGTCTGGGGTCATGGGTCTGGGGTCATGGGTCTGGGGTCATGGGTCTGGGGTCATGGGTCTGGGGTCATGGGTCTGGGGTCATGGGTCTGGGGTCATGGGTCTGGGGTCATGGGTCTGGGGTCATGGGTCTGGGGTCATGGGTCTGGGGTCATGGGTCTGGGGTCATGGGTCTGGGGTCATGGGTCTGGGGTCATGGGTCTGGGGTCATGGGTCTGGGGTCATGGGTCTGGGGTCATGGGTCTGGGGTCATGGGTCTGGGGTCATGGGTCTGGGGTCATGGGTCTGGGGTCATGGGTCTGGGGTCATGGGTCTGGGGTCATGGGTCTGGGGTCATGGGTCTGGGGTCATGGGTCTGGGGTCATGGGTCTGGGGTCATGGGTCTGGGGTCATGGGTCTGGGGTCATGGGTCTGGGGTCATGGGTCTGGGGTCATGGGTCTGGGGTCATGGGTCTGGGGTCATGGGTCTGGGGTCATGGGTCTGGGGTCATGGGTCTGGGGTCATGGGTCTGGGGTCATGGGTCTGGGGTCATGGGTCTGGGGTCATGGGTCTGGGGTCATGGGTCTGGGGTCATGGGTCTGGGGTCATGGGTCTGGGGTCATGGGTCTGGGGTCATGGGTCTGGGGTCATGGGTCTGGGGTCATGGGTCTGGGGTCATGGGTCTGGGGTCATGGGTCTGGGGTCATGGGTCTGGGGTCATGGGTCTGGGGTCATGGGTCTGGGGTCATGGGTCTGGGGTCATGGGTCTGGGGTCATGGGTCTGGGGTCATGGGTCTGGGGTCATGGGTCTGGGGTCATGGGTCTGGGGTCATGGGTCTGGGGTCATGGGTCTGGGGTCATGGGTCTGGGGTCATGGGTCTGGGGTCATGGGTCTGGGGTCAT